>VCII01000221.1:0-1200000 GCA_006030095.1 Triplophysa siluroides | reverse complement strand
ACCATATGCCTGCTGCCGTTGTGCCACGCTCTTCAGGGAACTCGACTCTGTAGCCAGTGTTGGAGCGGTCTCATGTGCATCAACCCGAGGGGGTTTCACCCCGGCCGAGGATGCCATGTGTCCCAGGAGCCTCTGAAAATGTTTCAGGGGGACCGCAGACTGCTTGAAATGTTTCAGACAGTTCAACACTGACTGAGCGCGCTCTGCAGTCAGTCGAACTGTCATGGAGACAGAGTTGAGTTCCATACCGAGAAAGAGGATGCTCTGCACAGGGAGAGCTTGCTCTATTTTCGGTTGACCTGTATTCCCAATCGATCTAGGTGCCGGAGCACTAGGTCCCTGTGTGTACATAACAGATCTCGCGAGTGTGCCAAGATGAGCCAGTCGTCGAGACAGTTTAGTACCCGCACACTTTTCTCCCTGAGGGAAGTGAGGGCGGCTTCCACGATCTTCGTGAATACTCGTGGGGACAGGGACAGGCCGAAAGGGAGGACTCTGTACTGATATGCCCGACACTCGAAAGCGAACCGTAGGAACGGGCGATGACGAGGGAGAATCGAGACATGAAAGTAAGCGTCCTTCAGGTCGATTGCCATGAACCAGTTTTGACATCTGATAGACGCCAGGATGTTCTTCTGCTTGAGCGTCCTGAACGGCAGCTCGAGTAGGTGCCTGTTCAGTGTACGCAGATCTAGCAACCCCCCCCTTTTTGGGGACGATGAAGTACGGGCTGTAAAACCTCTCGCCTAGAGGAACGAGCTTGATCGCTTCCTTTGCCAGAAGGGTGGCGACCTCGGCCCGAAGCACGGGAGCATCCTTGCCTCTGACTGAGGTTGAGAGGATGCCCCGAAACTTTGGGCGCGTAGCCGAGATGAATCGTATCCCGTAGCCACCGTGACGGTTTCGGAAGCTCTTGTCAGGCTCCCAGGGACCGAGACAGGGGGGCTAGGGGTACGATCTGGTTCATCGACCTCCTGGGGGGTGGTTCGATGGCTGGCAGTGCGGATCGCTCGCTATGGGGAGGCCCCTGAGGAGGAGATTGGCTCTGCTGACTTACCTGCCTGGCGATGATGTAGCACAAAGCACCGTCGACTGAGAGTGCTGAGGGCTGCTGATTACCCTCGACATTGTGTCTCGCTGTGACGCAACGTCGAGTTGCCAAACACTGTCGTGTAGAGGGTGAGAGCGGCTGTGATAAACACCCAGAGAGAGAGGAAACTCTTTGAAGTGGGCTGTTGGGACGGGGCAGGAACCATCCCGGATCGACCAACCAGCGATGGAATGGCTGGGGTCGGGGCCCAAGGTATTCTCGATCTCCCTGGGGTCTTCCCATGAAACCCGCTTCTGCCGCAGCTGCTGACTGGGTGGTGGTCTCCTTTTCGACGTCTTCTTCCGGGGAGCCACCTGAGTTGGGGGCACCGGAGGGCGTCGAAGAGGACTGTACCATGTATCCAACGGCGAGCGCTGTGAGAGGCAGTGCGGTGCAGTAAGTCACCCTCCGATGCTGCAAGGGACATCTCATCATCATCACGCACCGTTTCCGAATACGTGGTTGAGGAACAAGACAGTGGGACCGTCTCTTGGGGAACGTTCAGACGAGTGAGTCCCCCTCGATGAGTGTATTGCACCCATGAGAACAGCGGGACATGCCACGCTAGAGAAATTTGCTCTTTAGAGAAAAAACTGTAACACTTCTGGAACTGCTGAGACGCCCAGGGGAAGTCATCGCAGGAAGGGACAGTCCGCTGCACCACGTCGTAAGATTCCAGCAGTCATTCGGCATTGAGTTTGAAGTCTCGAAGTCGATCATGTGTGAAGGGTGACATCATCCTCTACCATAGTAGGAAGAAAATATTGTATATTTGTTTGTTCTGTTGAACACAAAGTGAGATATTTTGAAGAATTTAGGAACACAAACAGTTCTGTGGCATCTTTGACAACCATTTTGTTTTTCCTACTATGGCAGTCAATGATGTCACAGAATTGAAAATGGCTAACATTCTTCAAAATATCTTTCTGTGTTCATCAGAACAAAGTAATCTATAATGGGATGAAATGATCATTGATCAGCAAATGATGACAGAATTTTCATTTTTGGGTGAACTAGCCCTTTAATACTTGTTTTAGAACATATGAAATGTCTTTGTTTCTGACATCAAGCACTGAAAATTATTGTTTTGTAATTGTGTATTGGAGCTTTGTGAAGTGGCAGCACAAGTTCAACACACAGGCTTCCTCATTCATGACTACTTTTAGTGCACGACAGAGCACAACATGAAATGATGTTTTAATCAATCCCCTCTTCTGTTTTAAAGGTTAAGTGAGAGAGTCAAAGACGACGAGCGATTTGTGAGGCTTCGGTCCATGGTTCTGACCTTCATTGTCCATTATGAAAGTGTCAGGAGTTAAGTCAACAGCCGGCTTTATGAATTATTACTGCTGTGTGTTGAATATGATTCAGCAGCACTACCTGTTCATGCAGGTGTATGAAAAGTTACCTGACCGCCCTGTGAGCAAACTGATCTCACCGGCCTTTTCTTTCGCTTGACTACTTCAACAAGCTATTAGCAGGATCTAATGACCTCATTACATCAGCCATCATGATGAGAGGTGTAAGTGAGCTCCTGTCCCGGTCATCTGATCTCTGCTGAGAAACAGAAGGACATCTGGAGCCTGACACACAATAAACCCCCCGCTGATCCTGCAACTTTCTCAGAGATCTTTACATCTCTTCACAAGTAGCTGACTCTTTCTTCATATGGGAGTATATTTCCAATGACATGTTCTCTGGATTAAGAGTGTCACAATGTCACCAGCATCCAACTCTCGGAGTGAAGGCTGTGTCCCTTCAAAAGCTTTTTTCCCAAAAGCTTTAAAAACACAAAAATGTTGGGTTACTTCAACCCAGAATTGGGTGAAAAATGGACAAACCCAACTGCTTGGTTTATATTCAACCAGAACATGTGATAAATGTCAAATGTGATATACGTATTTCAAAGGAATAAAGGAAAATAAAGCACTTCTGCTGGTGTATAAAGGGAAAACATCAGATCAAGTCCAGTCCAGCAGATGAAGATTCTCTTCAGTTTCAGTGATCAGACTCTTTCGACACATGAAGGAACTGACCCCTCTGAACCTATCGGGAACATTCACAAATGGAAGAATTGAACCAAATGTAAGGCAGGACTTCATCTATTATATAGAGGATACTGAACAGCCAACAACCAGCATTTTCCCATCAGCACTTTCTCTTTTATTACACAACTACTTTAACTCCATCACTAAATGATTGGACACAAACTATTGATTCAAAATCTCGTTTGTATCAAATAAAGACATTTGGTGAGGAAACCCTGTTTCCAATCAACTCACGGCTGACCAATCAGATTCAAGCATTCCAGAGAGTGATGTACTGTAATGTAATGTCATCATGGGATGTAAAACCGATTGATTGTGTTGAATGGCAGTCAGACAGATCTTGCTGTTTATAGAGATGGTTAACGCCCACAGACCTTCAATCACAGTGAGCGTTTAAAGAATCTCCATTTGTAATAAGAAGAGACAAGTTGAAGGAGCTTGAGAGAAAAATTCCTGAGAGAAACCACACACTTATCCACAGACTTAAATCAGATGTGACATATCATCACAAACAACACGAGGACTGTACAGATGAGGTAACAGAGATGAGTCTTTAAAGTCTTCTTAATCCTGTCCATCAGACAGAAGATTACACACGTGGGAACATGAAATTATACAAAACAAATGTGAGTAATACAGTTAGTGTTTACAGTGGGTTACATGTTTGTGTGGTTTGTGCTCTTCCACGTTCACTCTCTACATGTCTAAAGATCTTCTTCATTGAGCAGCACTCTTGTGTTAATAATTCAAACAGCTTGAAGCAGAAAAACATTTTGGTCTCAAACAGAGGTGATCGTCTCACGGGACGTCTCGTGTTAGGGATGGAAATGTTCTCAAGCATGTTATTGTTTTCTTGTGACATTCAGTACTGCTCAATACATTGACGTGATTTATATTTGTGAGGAAAGAGTACAGATATATAAACCAGTACACATGAGCTCTGTCGACTCAATAGCAGCGGTGATGTGTCTCAGACAGCTGATGTCTGTCACTAAAACTTCCTCAATCCAATAACACTGTCATCTGTGGTGAGATGAGATGTCTGTCTGACATACTGGACTTAAAAAAACATACTGATTTGACCTGACATACAGTTTATGAGCGAGCGATAAACTCTATGTGAAAATGTGATAGTGTGGTGGATAAAGTGTTCATCTGCCAACAATATTTAAGTCCCACAGCATTGGATCCTTTTATCCCTTAAAACTCATCTTTGAGCATTAAAATAGTATTTGGAGACGTTTTTCTCCTGTAACAATATTTTCTTTATAACTTCAAATAACTCCTTCCCTTATTTAGTATATGTGGATTCATGAATACGCCAATGAGTCCCCACCTCCCCACTCCATCCGCTTGTTAAGTCGTGAAGTAAGGAGTAGTGTTTCCAGGTCCAGGCCTCGACTCGACTCAAATGAAGGTGCTATTTGAACAGCTGCTTATGAGCACCATCACACCGTTACGCTTAACTTTTATAATCTCACGGTGTACCCTTCAGTCTCATGGAATCTCCCTAATCAAGATTTTCATAAATTGTTCAAATGAACCGCTGTCTGGACATCTGGGATTTTGTCATGGAGACAAAGGTTAGTGTCGTGTTTTACACCAAACCATCAGTTTGTATTAGCATGTTTTGTTGTTGCCTATGGAATCTGGTAGAGCGTTGGACCTGGAAACAGTATATGACCTTCCATATACGGTGGTGCCTGATGGAACATAACAACACTGGCTCGGACCATAGATATGAATATGCAAATGACAGCAGTCCCCACCGCCACTCATTGGCAGCAGCTCAGACCGTGGATAAATATGCGTAGGTAGATACCACATTGAACCGTTCCAGACGCTGTTAAAGCTCAATGCACAAGTGCGGACAGGTTAGAGAGCATTTACAATGCACCTGTGAGTAGCGCGCGCTTGTGTTGAAACAGCAGTGCAGTGATCATTTCAGTGTTGAGCTTATGCACCATCCTTACAGGTCTACGGCTCAAAAAGTGAAGTGTTGCTGTGATTGGTTACAGGGTTATGACGCTGGTTTAAAATGATGATTTTGCTCATGGTTTATCAAGACATATACACTACCGGTTAAAAGTTTTGGATCACTCTTTATTCATATTTTTACACAGTTTACACCCATGAAATAACACATATGTAGCTGTGGGAATTATGTTGTGACTAAAAGCATCCAAAATAAATGAACTAATGTTATATTTGAGCATCTTTAAAGGAGCCATCCGGCATCCTGAGGTCTCAACCTGTGAGACTTTATATACAGTACTGAAGGAATTTCCATCTACGCTGGTCCAAATAAACCATTAAAAACGTGGTTTTCTAATCAAATAAATGAATATGTTGGCACAATTATACTTTTGTCTACAACACCTTCATTAATATAATATATTTCAAGATCATGAGAAGTGATCATAAACATTTGACTGGCAGTGTAAACAATGTTAAAAACTTGATTTTGACCCCAGGGGAACTTTACAAAGGTGTCATGAACAAGCAAACATCATTACAGTATATAATTAACATAAAGGTTGTTTTTTATGTGCTGAATGAACATACACTCAGTTCGTATGCTGTCGTATTGTTGAGGTATATCAGCTGAAATGGTCAAATGTGTTTACAGGTCTATACGAGCTTACACAGAGACACAGAGAGACATGACTGTCCTTGAAGAACACAGTCAGAGGCTATCAGAACATTCACACTTCGTCTGGATCTTTATTATAAAATACTATACTGTACGATGTTACACTGCAGTATACTGTTTTATATCATTGTTTAACTCACTCTTTAATGGTCACGTCCCCAGTCTGTTTCTCCATGTTTCCCTCCCTCCTTGACCCAAGGACTACATCTCCCATGATCCTCCACACTCCCTCACCTGTTCCTCATCTGCAATCACCGTCATCATCAGAACTGCACATTTTAGGCTTGTTCGACTTGATGCAGCGCCGCATGACATCCAAGTACCGTGAGAGCGATACGGAAGCGAACGTTTTATGGTTTATCGGATCGCTCTCACGGTACTTTGATGTCATCCGCCTGTCGGATCTTGCGGCGCCGCATCAAGTCGAACAAGCCTATTCACTCTTGCTTGTCCTAGTTCTGGGTCTAGTCTCTGTTGTTGTGCAGTATTCGGTTGTTATTCTCCTGTTTACTTGTATTTTGAAAGTTATTTGTGTTGGAACTCTGCCTGTCTGCAGTGGCAGCTGTGACACTAATATTCTTCAACACCATGTTGTAATGTGGTGATATTGAGCTTATATTTGACTGTTTGTAGTACGGGTTGTACCGTTCAACTGTGTGCATAATGTCCATGTCATTTCTTTTGGAAGACTGCAATGCTCTGCGGCAGAAACACACGCACCAGCCTGCACTACAAAAGACACAACACATGGGACTAATGTGTGTCGATGGAAGGATGTTCAACAGCCATATTTCTCTTATGATGAGAGAAGGATTTACCTGTGGATGATGCGTTTGTTGCGTAAGTAGTGCAGAGCGAGGGAGATTTCACACACGTAGTGTCTGACTGTGCTCTCTGTGAAGTGCACGTTCTGTTGCAGGTGATACCGCAGATCTCCACCCAACAGAAGATCAACCACCATGAACATGTCTTCTTCATCCTGAAACGAGTACCTGTCGTAAACACACCGAACATTTCATCACTTCTGTGTCTCTTTCAATGCAAATATCCAGTCGGACGATAACACTGACTAAAAACACGCAGACATAGTCGAGAGCTTCGTCACAGTGGTTTTGTTGATAAGCTCGATTTTCACGTGAGGTATTTAGAGAGAGAAATGACACGACATCCGGTGAGCAGCGGACCATGTGGATCAGTGCCGGGCAGTAAGTAACGCAGTGAAAGTTTTCCTCTTAAACCCTATTCACACTCAAGAAAAGAAAGAACCTGAAACTAAGAGGAAACTTGACTTTTCTGCTATGAATGATGTCAGCAAGCTCACTGACAGGCCTGCCTACTGACACAAGTTAGGAGCTACTTTAAGCCTTCATGTGTTTTGTGCATTATAACACTTCTGAAAAGACTCTTATATTATTAAACCTTCTAGATAAGATGAGGCAAACTTAATCTCAAGTCTGCTCAAACAGTGAATGTGAGCTGAATGCAAGTATTGGAGATGTTTTCTGGTGTGTGTGTGCAGTGGTCTGCAGGTGCTCGTCCATCAATCACTGATGATGTTCTCAAGAGGTCTACATCAGCGGGCACACACTTTAAAAAGACATTTACCAAGGCAGGGTTGATTTTACTTACTTTCCATTTCTGTCAAAATGACCCTTTCAGTTTCATTACATGAAAAATGACATGAGATTCTGTTTTAAACATTCCTTGGTGTTCTGAATAAATGTTGCTCAGAGAACACAAAGCGAGAATTTCTGAAGAACAGATGATGGGGACTGGTGATGTTATTGACAGTTTGTACTATTTGTTGATATTCGTGAGTTGAAATGATGGACTCAATTGTCTGGTTACAGGAGTTCGTAGGGTAAAAGCTGTATTATTGTAAATATAACGGCAGTCTGAGTCTGAGTCTGATTTTATAGACGGTTTCAGCGGCAACAAAGTAAACAAACGTTATGTGGCCCGAACTGAACTTCCGACAGACCTCCGCAAAGAATCTATAACTGTTGAATAGTTTTAATTTCATTTAATACAATTCATATACGAGGAATATAGATTCATATTAATACAAATAAATATAAAATAAATTGTTACAATAAAACCAAACACAGACCAGAAGTTAACTTCGGGCCAGCGCATGGGTTCGATCAAACCATGCAAAGGCCTAAGTATTGTGGTTTAGGAAGTTGAACAGATCAGGTTTATGGTGCTTTTCTGACCATTTTATCATTGTGAATATTTTTCGATTGGCTTAATAGGACTAGGTGTTATAATCCCACAATATCAGCACAGTTGAAATGCCCAAGAGGACATGTCCATGCTTTATGCAGTCAAGAATATAAGAAATGAAGGGTTTGGACAGAATTCTTGTTGTTGTTTCACAGAATAAAAAAGATAG
Source organism: Triplophysa siluroides (assembly GCA_006030095.1). Classification (NCBI taxonomy): domain Eukaryota; kingdom Metazoa; phylum Chordata; class Actinopteri; order Cypriniformes; family Nemacheilidae; genus Triplophysa; species Triplophysa siluroides. Next base: position 1,191,814 of record VCII01000221.1, on the reverse strand, counting down.
AAAATCAGTAAATAATGACAGAACCAGTACAGTGTTGCACATTACTGTTTAGTATAGCAGTGATTCCCAACCCTGGTCCTCGGGCACCCCCTTCCAGAACGTTTTAGATGTCTCCCTATATAGAACACCTGAGTCGAATCATCAGCCGGTTGGTGTGTTCATTTGGGAGATTATTAGCACACTAACCAACATTCAGAGCGGGTCTGGCGAGTAAAATTAGGTATTATACATTGGGAGATATAGCATAGCACAGCACAGCTCAGCACAGTATAGTGCAGTATTACGTAGCGTAACAGCATGGCATAGTATAGTACACTATAGTATAGTGTAGTGTTGCGTAGCGTAGCGTAACAGCATAGCACAGCATAGTCTGGAATAGGGCAGGGTATTGTTGTTTAGTGTAGCATAGTTTAGTGCAGTATATTTCTATGCTGAACAGTGTTGTGCAGTAGAGTTTAGTAATACTAATAGCAGTTTTAAAAAGCGCAGATCTGTAAAACCGAAACATGTAATATAAAAACATTAGGTAAGGCAAATAACACAGTGATGGAAACTAGCCAATTGCTAAACAGCTTTTTATTTTTCTAAAATAAATGAGCATTGGAAACATTCTGCTTGGCAGAAAAGCACCCTTAGTTTAATAAAAAATATACTTGTGACTTGCCAGTATGTTGAGGTTTAAGAGCATGGCTCTCATTTGGAAGGATTTCAAGTCTCTGATTCATTTTGCGTGATGGTCAAAATTGTGCTGCTGTTCCTCATTTAATTTTTGCTTCAGCCCACAGAAACACAATACGAATCCACCGAGACCAAACAAAACAACGCATAAGCCTTATTAAGTCCTCATAATCATACAATTCTGTTTCATGTTTGAAATTGGGAGCTCGACATTCTGTGTGTCTGTCTCTCTCTCACATTACTGTACATTTAATAAGTAGATAAGAGTTGTCATGGTATCTACAGCAATATCTTTAAAGAAATAAATGATGCAAATTCATCTTTAATTTAGTTTATTTTGTGTTTTATTTCTTCATTATTGTTCACAATATTAGGATATGTGTAGGATTAATATAATATCGTGTTTTTATATCACGGTTATTGTGAATACAGGTTTAATGTGACCCCTGTAGTTAGTTTTGTTTTGGGTGTCTACAAAACTGTTTTGTGTTTTTAAGATGTCTTACAGTTGAGCAATGACTTCAGTGTGAGTAATTCATGATCAAATTTTCATATTTGGATTAACTTTCCCTTTCATTTTCCTCTGTAATAATAAATGCATGGAACAGTGACAGTAACCGTTTTAAAGTAAAGTGTTTCTAGGATTGCATCTTCTGCCAGTTCTCCTGATCTGGAACACATCATATGGATGAGTGTTGAGAAGGCAGGAGAGGGGATGTAGATGAGCGGTGTGACATTGACTGACAGGTGTGTGTGTGTGTGTGTGTGTAATGTCTGCTCAGCTGAAGCTGTCACAGAAGGACCAAATTACAGCCTGATGCTGAGAAAGCGTAAGGTGTGAATCCACTTTCCCATCCAAGCAGAATTCTGTGAGAGATTGATTCACCTTCAGTACATCTCTCCAGTGAAGCTGAGTCAAGTTTCTCAATAAAAAGAACACCGTTCACATCAAAACCAACGTGAAAGTGCTTACGGTACGACAGATTATCATTACCGCACCTAAAAAACACCTATCTGAACCAACCAGTTTCTAATGCTCTTATTGTGAACCTTCTCAAGGATCAGAGATCATTCTTGACAGGAATTTCACTTGATAAATGTTCATGTTTATAAAGTAAGCCCTCTGTGAAATGAACGTTAGAATTGGAATGAGTGCTGGAGTTCCAGCGAGGACCTGCTCCTATATATCTGAAGAAATGTAATATCAGTCAGGCAACACTCTTAAATATAAAGTGCTTACAGTAAAAGGTTCTTCACAGCAGTGCCATAGACAAACCATTTATGGTCCACAAAGAAGCATTCAGTCTTTAAAGAACCATATCTTTACCTTTTTATAATATGAAGAACCTTTTTAAGTCAAAAAGAACCTCTTGAGAAAGGTTCTTTGGATGTTAAAGGTTCTTTATGGAACCATTTAGACCAAAAAAGTATGAAGCAGTATTTTTAAAAGTGAAGCTCAGCAACAACTGAAGAGATGGTCCATCTGCCCTGAACTGAGCTCAAAGTTCAGTGCCAAGTGAGATATTGTGTTTAACCGAATTCGCTTTCAAGGACTACAGAGAACGGCTGGAATCGGACTACAGCCCTCTACTTCCCGGGTACATGATGTCACTATTCCCAGTGCTTTTAATATCCTCCGCCCAAAGGAATACGCCAAAGAAGGGGCGACGTCTTCCTTAGAGAAGAGGAAGAGCCGCTGGAGTAGTGTTTGGTTATCAGAGATCGTAAACATTTGACTGAGCTACACGCTAAACTACGGTCACTTTCATCACAGTCCTACAGCTGGTCATAAGAGTTCAGCGACACACATTCTGAGATAACCAACGGTCAAATAACAGCTTCATGACTTTAACCTCGGCTGTGAAAGCTGTTCTGTGTAACACACTGATATTGTGTGTGTGCGCATACCTCTAAAACACTTCTATGAAACGTCCTTTGAAGTCCTGCTTGCAAATGTCTCCTGGTCAATCTGCTTGTTTTATTATCCAACTCGAGTCCAATATAAAAAGGCAAAACTAACGCTTCTGTTATTAGTGTTAATTAATATAACCGGTCTGACACCGTACGGTCCAGTGTCATTTCCCTCGCCATAGAAGGACAAAAATTCGATGGATCCGCACGTGTTTAACTGATGAAGTGAAGTTGACGCCATTCTTACTGTTATTGCTAAAAGCCAAAGTTTATGAATACACGTGCACTGAGAGGGGCACCGACCAATCACAACAGCCTGAGAAGCGGAAGCTCGCTGATATGGTATGGGTGGGACATCTTCACACACACGCTCTAAGCGGGGAACCAATCACGACAGACCTGGTCAGCTTTACCAATCAGAGCGTTTCAGAAGGAGGGACTTTATATAGACCGGAAGAAATCCAGTCGTTTTGTTAGAAGAGGGGCAGCGGTGAATAATAGACTTGAAATATGTGAAATATAAATCATTTTTTGAAATTAGAAACATGAACATCCATTGTCAAACACCCAAAAAACATCATCAAAGCCTCAAAGACAGCAAAAGACTGGCTCCTTTAAAGACTCATTTACTCACTTCACTTTATTCTATTGTTTTTTGTATACATATAGTTTTTGTCATTCTCTGTTTACATTGTGAGCTGTGTGCGTGTGTGCGTGTGCGTGTGCGTGTGCGTGTGTGTGCGTGTGAGAGAGAGAGAGAGAGAGAGCAGTAGTTTGTATGGCGTTTGACCTTGAGTGTGTGTCGGAGCAGCAGAATTTTCCTCCTCCTCTCATCTGCAGCACTGCGGGGGAACATTCACTTCAAACTCCTGCCAACTGCATTAACATTCACCTGACTCGCTCACATTCATCGTCCCATGCAGCCACACTATTATTATAAGACACCGCATGTGTTTTTCTCTTACCACTCTCAGACATTATTACATTTAAAAAGATCGATATTGATTTATTCACTGATAAGATCTGAGAGAACACTACACCTACTGGTGAACCAATATACTGTATATCAGCCAGACCGTTTCATTGACTAATATTTGACCACTTTCAGAAGGCCATCAGCCAATAACCATGTTTGCTCCTCTCATCATCTGCTAGCTTCCATCTTTAAACACAAAATCATAACTGAAGATAACACAGAAGAAGAAGGAACACACGGACCAGCTCTCTGTCTGCTTCCTCTCAATGTGCTCATAATCACTAGACATCAGAATGACTGTGACGGCCGGGTGACCCGAGTTCAGCTCCTCATCCCCTCTGTCATTCCCAATAAAAGAGCATCATGAAGTGTTATGAGAAGTGCATGTGCGTGTCAGTTTTGAGTCGTCGGTGCAGGGCTTTAGTTTCTTTCTGGTTAAAACTGTTCACGGTCATTGGGTTGAATGCAGCACAGAGAGTGAAGAGATTATTTACAGTGGTCACTCACCAGAAGTTCACCAGGAAAGGATGTTCGAGGTTCTGCATAATCTGAAGCTCTTTGAAAACATTACGCACTTCGTTGCGCTCGACACACTTCAGTTTGTTCATGTACTTCATGGCATACATCTTCTTGGTGTCCTTCTTCTGAACAATGCATACCTATAGAAGAAGAAATCAAAAACATTTTTATTCCCAGATCAATTCAAATGAAAACATGTTGTGCTGCTTTTATCAAATGTGAGCTAAGAAACCCTAACTGTTGTCAAAGGTAATGAATTTGCAAAGTCATTTCAATTCAACGGGTCTTATTTGATTATTCTGAACATTCTCATGTCTTTTCTGTAAAGGAATAGATGTCTGGGCACTTTATGGATGTATATAAAATAGAATTATTCATAAACAGGAAAACTATTTTTTGTTACATTTTGTTTGGTTTATGCTTCTGCTGTGTTATTTTCCCACTTGAACGTGTTACATGTGGTTCAGACATTTATTACCTTTTGCTAGCAGAAGGTCAGCGCTGATGAGTGAACAAACGTTTGAATCTCACAATGAAGTTGCAAACCTATTGAAAACCATGCATTAAAGCTGCCATAACACACGCAGTTTATTACTCATATTAATCTGGAGTACCTATAGAGTAGAATTGCATACGTCGTTTCTTCGATGAGTATTTAGTTTGATCACATTCATAAAAGATAGATACAGCTGTACGGTTATTTCAGGAAAAGACGTCCTGGGGGTGTGCGGGGGGAGGAAGTAAATCACAAGCACACAATATCATCGCAATACATTATCCCTGCATAACTGTTGATTCACTAAAAGTTTGTGTGGTTTACATTATGCATTCACACGCTGATTGCCAACAAAACACAGACGTGTGACTTAGTTTGACTTCCTGCGTGCAGTTCATGTCCGGCATCTTTTAGCACTGGGAGCGCTCCATCTATCAGCTTCAATCCATCTCCAAATCCAGTGATATCCCCCGTTTATATAACATTCATCACTGAAATGCCGTGAACAGACAAACAATCCTCAACATCTCTCTCCACAGCGCAGCCAATCTTTACGCAGCGCAGCCAATCTTGATGGAAGGCAGGTCTTCCTCACTCGGCAAGCGCTTTCTTTCGCCTTGCCATGGACAAGCTTTTCCGCGAGAATTCCCCAATAAGGGACTAAGAAAAGTTGTTACGAAACGGATTTTAATGTTCGAAAAAAACTTTCCGAAACCTATACGAACGCTGGGAGAGTGTGTCGAGCACAGAAATACACAGCATACGTCCAACTGGTTTTTAACAAGTTGACCATGTTAAGCATGAGAAGCCAGCACGTTCAACAGTGGAAAGAAGTCAGACTGCATGGCACACCGCTGCACGGCCGCTTTCATAACATTGTGGGCTTGTAAACACTGCTAGTCTCAATATAGTGTGATTTAACTGTGTTTAGGTAGACGTTGCAAATTTAATCTGGAGTCTGTTCATTGAATCTTCTAAATGAAGTCTTGATCAATGAAGAGTCACAGAGGATTTCCTTGAGCTTTAAATGAAAAGATTGTGTACAACAACTTACCTTCCCAAAACTGCCTTTACCAATGGCCCTCAGGATCTGAAAGTGGTCAAAGTTGACTGTGCATGAAGAGAAAACACACTTCATCATCATCATCATCATCATCATTCCCGCGCGTACATGTTTAACATTAAAACCTTGTGTGTTTAGACAGAGTTTCTGGCTCAGTGCCAGAGGATTATTATGGGTATCTGAGTAGTTGCTTGGCTGTTGTTGGGAGCTAGTAGTACTAAGGCAAGAGAAAGATGATAGAACTCATGATGAGGTTGTATAGTGCTGTGACCTGTGAATGAACCTGTCTCATCTCTCAGTCGGTCTGATGTTTGCTGACAGCATTAGCAGAATCAGCGTAACAGATAAACAGTTGATTCATCCTCCCTCTGTCTATATTAACGCTGCATATCTAACACAGCTTCTGATCTAAAATACCCCAAACCGTATCTCTCTATCATCATTTAGTTAACAAATATGAAATATAAGTCAAATAAAAGTCAGTGTTGTGGCATAATATTGAATAATGACGTTGAGTGATGTTGTTAAATATTTGACTCTTCTTCAGTAATAACATTAGTTGCATAAATATTCTGTACACATTGTAATGGCACTTTGCATTTTTAATTTCAATCTTTGCTTTGGATCCGAGTGGTGAAATGGTGTTCATATCTTAAGTCAAGCGTAATAAATGTGGAATCATACTTGTGGAAAATCCTGGATATAGAAAGATGTTTTCCTCTCAATTCCCACTTGAGCTCTTACAGAATATTCCCTACAGTCACACAATGACTGTACTTTATGTCATTCTCGGCATCACTACATGACTTTCAACTTTTAATATTCATACGGATCTGAACAGCATATCACATATGTATTAATACAACATTCATATTAACAATGTCATACCTTACTGAAAATGAGACAAATTAGATAAATGAGATATAATATAAAAATCCCAAACAATGTCTTTTTTCTTTGTGGGATTGTCATGTCATGGTTGTGTTGTGACGTGGAAAATATACAGTAAGCACATTTTCCCAGCGTAAGAGTGTAAAAACACTCAGCTCGTGTGTCTGAAGTGATCTCTAGGACAAACACTGATACTCTTTTTAAACTCACCTCCAGAGGGTCAAAGGCATGTCCTAAATAAACCTCCCTTCTCTAAGAGATATTCTACCGCAACATCAGAACTGCTGCCTGAGGATGTTACGCTTGCATTTCATCTCAACTTTATCAACACAAGTCACATTTAATCCCCTATCGTCATTCTGCAGACAGCACAGACCGCCACTGTAACTGACATTACGTTGCTGTCTATGGGGGTGTCAGAAAAGTCCCAGACCTCATCAAAACTATTTTAGGCTGTGTTCACACTTTTTTTTTTTGAAGCCGCTAGCATCTGTTTTACATTATAATCGGAGTAAACCGTGTTTTCAAAAAAGTCCTGAGCTTTTTTTTAAAGGCAGCGCTGTCGTGTTTTTCACCAGCTCAGAGTGTCTTTTGAAGTAGAAAAAAGCTCAACTTAAAAAAAGAAAACACGCCCTATGTCAAGCACCTTTTTCACAGATAACCATTGGATTAAGCTCGAAAAAATAAAATGGTGCCCGAAATGCCGGTTGGAGCATAGTTTTGTATAAATGTAAGTTTAATTTCCACTTTTGATTGCAAATTAGTATTGTAGTTTTTAAATATATGATTGGTTATTGCAAAGACACTCTGTTTATAATTCAAATAGACTTCCATTACGCTCCCTATGAAGCCTGTCTGAGTTTCTCTGAGCTGCCTTCATGCACAAACGCTGCCTCCGAAGTCATTGCCAGCTGCTTTTTGTAACCACGTTGCTGCTAGCTTTTTTTTTACTAGGAAAGTGCCATTGTCAACTTTTTCTTGTAAAAAAAAAGTCAAATGTGAACACAGCCTTAATTTGTGTTCCAAAGATGAACGGAGGTCATAGGGTTATCGTACCACTGATTTTCAGTGTCGAGTGACTGATTTCAACGACTGCTTATGTCATTGTTGAAGAGACCGTCATGACAGTTATAAAGCTGGGTAAATGGAGGAAAATGTGTTTGTTTGAGTTGATGTCCTCTGGTGAATGTGTGTTAGTAATTCTTACCCTCTGCCGTCTCATCATTGACTGATGTTCTGCTGGATTGTCCCAGTCCCATCTCGTCGTAAGAGGTGATTTTAAAGAAGAAACATCCCTATGCTGGTTAATGAGGATATAAACCTCTTCAGTACATCCACCTGTGTCAGAACACAGAAGAAAGATGAAGTGAACTGATCATGTAAACTTTCTTTTCCCAAAGCAGCTTTCCCTATCCTTGATCTGCTTACATCTGACAAGTCATTTTACATTACATTACATGTTACATTCATGTATTCAGAGCTGGCTAGTTACGGATTACATATCTGTAATCGTAATCACGTTCCAAAAATCAAGTCATAAGAGTAAACTACATTTTAAAATAGTCGTAATCAGACAACAGTTATGGATTACATACGATTACATATTATTCACAGAATGGATCTCAATCTTTCTTAATAAACATAGCCTACCTACCACTTATTTACAGTATGTTCATGAGATGAGACACATGACTGGGTTCACGAGAACAAGACAAGATTTTTACAAAAATTTTAAGAAATCCTCAGTGATGAAATATATGATAGAAATAGTGTTTTATTCAACTGAACATCACAAAATGCAAAATAGCTTTAATGAATGTTATTTTATGTCTATTTTATAAATTATAATATGATTTTAAAGCGACCGGGGCATCTTGAATACTCATTTCACCATAAACCTCCATCATACTGATTTCACCAGACTTCAAAGAGAAATCTTGTCACGGATTAACCTTGTGAGATCTTGTCACACCCCTAATAGACATCAGTTCATTTGTAAGGAAACTATTCAGTATCACTATCAGTACTGTACTTTAAAAAGATATTAAGGCTCTTGTTTGGTAATAAAGAATGGAATATATGTATCTGTCAAAATAGTACAAAATGATCCTTCTTCAATATACGTGACATCAATTTGAAGTCAAAAGTATTTGAATTGTAATCCAAAAGTAGTCAGGCTTTGCATGTCTTCCAATTATATATACATTCACTGAATAACTTTTATATATGTTCTATCTCATTCAATAAAGTACAATAATCTCTTCGTAAATGTCATCCTCCAAAAGAAGATTTTACATCAAATTTTAGCACGAGTTAACACAATAAAACCACACAAGCATTAAATGTCAAATACACAATCAGGATGAGTTTCAGCTGAAAGGTTCAATCGTGTTCCCGGGAGAACAGTGTTTATTTTATAGCCTCTCCTGTGACAACATGCCCCAGTGTCAACACATCTTCAGTGAAGTGTATCTTGTTAAAGGAGGAAACAGTGAAAACGGTCTTTGGGGTTGTTTGTTGTAAAATGTCTGTAAAAACTTCTGCTGAGTCGTAGAGAATGAGCCCATCCACAAATAATCTATCCTACTCACAATAATACATACGCCATGTCCAACTAGCCCCAGCGTCTTCTTACGCGTAAAATGATGTAAAACAGCAGTAAGCATGTGTGTTATCGATATGTTTAGCAGTATGTTATTGTCTGTGATGACAGGAAGTATCTGCACAATAACATCCAGCTACAGTATACAGCGCATTATGAATGAAACAGCAGTGAAACGGTTCGTTGTACACAGTAGCGGGTGCGAGATCACGTTCGATATACCGTAAACCTGTGGCTGATGTCTGTACTTTAACATTACACATACATGTTCATAACCACAGAAGCTTAAACACGTACCGCATTACATGTCCGTATGAGTCAGGTGTTGTGTCACGATCCCACGGCACTAATGTCCCGAGCACAGACGCTGATGAATGAAGACTATCCCACACAACTTCTGCACCGCAATGCTGCGCGAGACACCTTGCAGAGCTCAACTCAATGACACGCGCGGGCGGCCGGCCGGGAGCGCGCAGCGCACACATATACAACGCGCTGTATGAAGACAAACACATGCATCATCCGATCACCTGTCTGATCACACATCAGTGTGAGTGTGTGCGTGTGTGTGAGAGAGAGAGAGAGAGAGAGAGAGAGAGAGAGAGAGAGAGAGAGAGAGGGGGGGGGGGTTGAGCAGAATGATGATGATGTTGTTCCTCGTCTGTGTGTAAATGCATCACAGTTATATGTTGTTCCTCGTTCGTTCACTGGTTTTTATGGGCTTTTGTGTGCTCATATCAACTTTTGTGATTATGTTTGAGAGTCCCCACTGCTTTTTATGACCAGACAACACTTGAATATAAATCTACTGGTGTGGAAAAACTACACGTCTTGTTATGACGTTCTGTAGTTCATCCAGATGCACTTGAAAAAGAAAAGAAAACCATATGCATTTCCTACAGTAGGCTAATCCATTTTTTATATTTTTAAATGACAAAATATTTTTAGCAAATGGCAAAACGAACATGCAGTACAGAACATGACAGTCATCTCTGTACACAGTATCATCATTATTTAATGAAAGTCAAGAGGACGTCATCAAGGTCACGGGGTTCTCTTATAGCCTACTGTATATTTCTTTCTAGACACACACAGGCTGTAATGAAATGGATGTAGGTCTGTTTAGTCAGTAAGAGAGCAATATGCGATCTCTCAGATTCAAGCCAAATCAACATTTCATTATTGGCAGTGTGGAGTACTTTACAAGATGAGATGCACACACAGCTCTTTTATAGCTTAACTAGCGTTTACACGCGCACCAGACACCTCTGACTGAAGAACAGCACAATAACAACACAACACATCTGCACATGTCCCCTCAACACACTCGACTCTTTTCTATTCACAATCAGTGTTATTCTGTTTCTCTTGTGAAAAGTCAAACTCGGTTTATAAAAGCAATGAACTGCTGCAATGTTATGCTGCCCTCCGCTGGTGAACTGATAAAACACACACGTTTGCATTCTTGATTTGAAATACTTACCATTCTTTAATTTCACATTTTACAATAATACTAAACTATTATGGCATAACACAATCACTAGGAATTATGCTGACTAAAAGCATCCAGAAGAAATCAAAACTGTCATATTTTAGCATCTTCAAAGTAGACCCCCTTACATAGAATGTGAAGCAGTTTGACCCAGAGCCCCTTTTCTGAGCTTTGGTAGATATTATATATATACACCGATCAGGCATAACACTGATTATCTCTTCATCACGGCACAGATAAGTGGGTGGGATATATTAGGCAAAAGAACAATTTGTCAAGAAAGTTGATGTGTTTTAGAGCGAGTGTGACAAGGGCCAAATTGTGATTTCGACACATCTAGATCAGAGCATCTCCAAAACTGCAGCTCTTGTGATGTGTTCCCAGTCTGCAGTGGTCACTGTCATTAGTGGTCAAGGAAGGAACAATAGTGAACCGGCGACAAGGCTCACTGACTGATGCACGTGGGGAGCGAAAGCTGCCTGTGTGGTCCAATCCAACAGACCAGCTACTGTAGTTTCAATTGCTGAAGTTACATAAAGGGATACTTCACCCAAAAATAAAAATCCTGTCATCATCGACTCGCCCTTAAGTTAACCAAATCTGTATAAATGACTTTTTTTCTGCTAAAACACAGAAAACAGTTTTCTGAAAAGATATTTGTCAGTAACCAAACAGATCTCATCCCTCGTTGACTCCCATAGTATTTATTTGATCTACTATGGCAGTAAATGGGAGATGAGATCTGTTTACTTACTGACATTCTTACAAATATCTTCCTTTGTGTTTAGCAGAAAAAAGACGTTAATAAAGGTTTGGAACAACTTAAGGGTGAGTTGATGATGACAGAATTGTCATTCTTGGGTGAACTATCCCTTGAATGCTGGTTCTGATAGAAAGCTGTCAGAATACACAGTTTGGATGTTGTTTTGAACGTACTTGGTTTTGGCAGAAGATAGATCAGTAGCAAAGGAGTTAAGATGTTGATTCTTGGAGAGATCAGCAGGGTCTCTAGTCTTCCTCTCAGCAGCCCTTAGCTTGGTCCGATGGTGGCGAAGAGTGTCAGAAAGCCAGGACAAGAGGGTGTAGCACGTGCAGGCCTAGAGGTAAGAGGGCAGACACAGTCAAGACAGGATTTTACGGTTGTACAGAGACTATCAGTAGCTTCCTCAGCGTTGAGAGATGAGTAAAGGGTTGTGGTGGGTAGGGAGGAAGACACCATGGATGAAGAGCAGGAGAGAACTAAGATTACGACAGAAAGAAACAGGGTCAGAGGGGAAGTGAGATTACAGGGAGTGTTACATTTTTTTTTACATTTTTATGCATTTGGCAATAAAAAACCAAAGCGACTTACATTGCATTGTATTGTACATCTGTTTCTGACTGTGTGCAATCCCCTGGGATCGAACCCGTGACCTTGGCATTGCTAGTGCCATGATCTAACCACTGAGCCACAGGAAAGCAAATATCAGTGTAACAGTGAACTGGACATAGAAATGGTCAGAAACATGCAGTATATTATATTATTAGCGATGCAGTTACAGGTCAGATCTTTTTTTAGCATACCAAAGGTTTGTAATATGTATAGGATAGGGACATTGTCACCATTTACTCACCCTCAACTTCCCAATCTTGTATACATGTCTTTGTTCTGATGAAAGAAAGATATTTGTAAAAATGTTCAATGTTATTTTTACAGCACATTTAAAAACAACCCTGGATGACCAAAGTGCTTCACAGTATCAAAGAAATAAAACACACAACAATAAAAACAAACAGATGCCCCATCACAAGTGAAATGTCTATACTGAAAATGCCTTTAGCATCTTACATTTTGTAGCAGTGCGAGTTTTTCTGTATAGTTTATTTTGTAAATGAGAAGCAGCCACTGAGAAAGATCGGTCCCCCTTATTTATTAACCTGATCTCAGAATGTCGAGGAGCCACTGATTGGACGACCTCAGTGCTCTAACCGTGTATGTGTAAAAGCTCTGATAAATAAGAAGGTGCCAGCCCATTCAAAACCTTAAAGACAAACAATAAAATCTACAAAAATCAATCCTGAAACAAACTGCCAGCCAGTGGAGTGAGGCTAAAACTGGGTAATGTCCTCACGCTTACTCCCAGTTAAAAGCCGGGCCGTTGCGCTGAACGGACGACTGCTCGAATCCAACATATAAGAGATACAATAGTCTAGTCTCTGGACGTAATAAAATCATGAATTACTCCTTCCGTGGCAGATAAGGCTTGACTTTAGCCACAGCCGATGAGAAACTGGCTTTCACAACAGAACTAATCTGCTTTTCAAATTTAAAAGCGCTATAAAAAATCACCCACATTCTTATTAAATAGACAAATGCACAATCCTAAATCACCAAGAGCATCTACACAGGCACTCAAATGCCCAGGATGACCAAACACAACAAGGGATAGTTCACCCAAAAATGAACATGAGGTTATGAAGGACTCACTCTCTAAAAATGTTTTTATTTGGTTGAGAAAGATATTTGGAAGAACGCTTGTAACCAAACAGTTCTTGGACTCCATTGACTACCATAGTAGGACAAATGACAATGGTAGTCAAAAGTGCCCCAGATCTATTTGCTGTGCTACATTCTTCAAAATATCTTCTTTTGTGTTCAACAGAATAAAGAAATAATATTTTTCCTACTATGGTAGTCAATAGAGTCCGTGATCTGTTTGGTCATAAGCATCCTTCCAAATATCTTTCTCTGTGTTCAACCAATAAATAAACATTTACATTTACATTTAGTCATTTGGCAGACGCTTTTATCCAAAGCGACATTTAACAATTAACTGAAAAAGACACAAAACTCTTAATTAAGAAAAATTCTCTCCAAGTGCAGTCTTACGCAAAGCAGGCTCTGAAATGGAAATCATCTGCCAATTTTAACAATTCTGTGTAAACAAGTGTACATTTTTATTCAATGTGTTTTATTTTAATGAGTAGCCAAATTTAAAAGGTTGTTTATGTGTTTCACTTGGTTTTCACCTATGATCTTGTAATGCATAAGAACACAGAGGATGGAGTTTGGATATATTGTAATTACATTCATTAAATGTAGGCAAAAAAACAAGCACTGTACCCTCATTTGCTCTGTATATAAATATTTCATATGCATAAACTTTATTCAAAAGTTCAGATCAATTCAATATTTATTTGGAGGGACACATTTTCTTCATTAAATAATAAGATTTTAGACAGTTTATTATTTCTGATCTCCCTTTATTTGAGTTTAACTTTTTTTAAACGTTTCAGCATCTGTTAGTTACAGTAACAATTGTGACAGACATTGTCCTTGCTGCACATAACCGCTAGGTGGAGGCTGTGCGCAACAGTTTGATTTGAAGTTGGTCTTTTTCTCTCTACAGGTCAGTTTTCTGCATTTGACTGGATTTGATTGTTTTTAATCATTAATATCAGAATGAAGACAAATGAGTGTTTCATACAGACAATTCGTGATAATAAGTGCTTGTAATTGTAGCCGCTACACTTTTAAGACGGGAGATGGCTTAGAACTTCAGCTCCCATGATGCTGTGGGTAGTGAAGTGGGCGTGGCTCTGTGTTTCTGTTAAACTCACGGCAGCAGCAGCAGAGGCAGAGAACAGGTGATAAGAGCCATGTGAGTCTGTCACACACACACCTGCTTCACACGCTCGCGGATGAGCGCAACAAGGGTTTTATCTGCTCAGTTTTTATTTTCTATTTTAAGTGCTGAAGATGTCTACTTTCTGTGGAGTGTCGGACACTTTTCACCTCCGTTTCTGAAGTCGTCTTGGTTGATAAGAACTTCGTGTGGTTTTAAATGAAGCTCGAGGTTGCTGTTTGGATGTTTTAAAATGGCTTTTGCGAAATTCAACAAGATTCTGCGGCTTACTACTGACAAGAAGAAGAAAGTGAAGCAGTACGAGCACGTTCATCGCGATGTGAATCCACACGAGCTGTGGGAGATCATCGGTGAATTGGGCGATGGCGCTTTCGGGAAGGTGTATAAGGTGAGACGCAGATGTTCATGAACCTGTTAAACAAGCCGCAAAACTCCTAATCCTGTTTTACTACGGCGAAGAGTCACCTCGTGAATATTAATGTACACAGTGACGTCTTTGGTCACTTTCGAATCGTTTGATGTCATTCATATTTATGAGCCACGCCCTCTGCAGAGACCCTCGTTCAGCGTCTAGTCGACGTCATCGCACCTACTTAATATTCACGAGCTTAACTTTTCTCGTAGTAGGATTTTACATTTTTCTTCTGGCAGCATGAGAACACAAGAGCTCTGTCTGAAAATAAAACATATTCAAAAACAGACACTTATGTCAAGGTTTGTGTAAACATCTAATCTTGTATAACACACTTTGAACTGTCACAAGAGATTTGTCACTGTTAATTGAAAATGCACCGGAGACATTGGTCACATGTTCATGCTGTACGAGTTGTTGTATTTATAGAGCTGCTCGATTAGGACAAAAATCCTAAATATCACGGTTATTTTGGCCACATTGAGATCACGATCATTTAACACGATTACTCACCAACTTTTCAAACAACATAGGAAAAATAAAAAAGCTTGTCTTTTCAACAGAAAAAAGAAATGTTAAGACATATCACATCTCAACCACTGTCAAGGAAAGAGGAGCGCTGTGGATTTCTACCACGAGAAAGAGGATTCTGGCCAAATGGAATGCAGTATAATCATCGATTTTGTAAAAGTGGGAAGGCCAAAATCGACGATTACTTTTCGGTGAATTGCACAGCCCATGTGAATATTTGAATATAAGTCATGTAGTGACACTGAAGTAATGCACTGTTCACTAACACACTCCTTCATTGAGGTGGCCGTGGAGTGTGGAGGAAGATGATGGAATGTGCTGCAGTTTCTGTAGGCGGCCAGAAAGGCTGGAGCTGAATTGGTCCTTTTGTCCACAACACAATCTGACGGGTTTAAGTACCCCGTGATATCTGAGGTCACTTTAACCCGTCTGACCCCTAAGACTGGACTGAAGTACAAGCTCAACTCCGAGCAGATGGTCAATGAGATTAGTACATCTGAATCTTATGTGATGTCCAGGTCACTTTAATCCCAAAGGAAACAGCCGTGATGTTCTGCTACAGGTGGTGAGGGTGTTTTCTTTCAGGTTGTCAGACAGACTGCTGGCCACAGGCAAAGATTGGCTAAAACCAGTTGAAAAATATGGGATAGCATAGCGGCTAAAAGTTCCTTCGTTTTGTTTAATAGCAATCAGGGCTCTGTTAGCATGAAAACAAGAGCTCAGCAGTGACACATGTTTCTCTCAGTATACACACGTCTCTAAAAACCTCATAGAGAAAAAGGTCTAATGAAATGAAGGTCAGTGCATGCGTAAGCGGTGCTTGTTGTGCTGTCGACAGTTTGTGGTTAAAGAAACAGAATTGCGTGAAAATGTCATCAAATGTAATAGTCATGATGATACAGTACATGTCACATCATCTTCATTATGATCAAGAAAAGAAACACGCGCTCACACACAATGCACTTCTGGAAACTTGATGTTGAATCGCCTCCTGATCAGATTCATTTGACTGATGGACATTTTTGAAAGTTTTTGGTTTTTAAAAAAGAATCATGTAGCAAAATAAGTCCAGTTTGAGACCCTGTTAGCTGACTGTAGTTGAATCTAAGAATTACACATCAGTTTGTTTTGTGCGTGGATCGACTGATGCCAGGCCGCGTAGTGGTGAACTCTTGGAGTTTTGTGCTGTTAGTTAATGTTAAGATCTGTTATTTATTGATGAGACGCGCGTGTGTGTGTGTGTGTGTGTGTGTCAGGGGTCATGTGTTTCCTTTAATCTCTGGCGTTCAGTGCTGTTGGTTTCATGATGATAAGAAGAGCGAGCGGGAGTCTTCTCTCTGGGTGGAGATGAACCCAACACAACACACACACACTGATCTGAGTTCAGACACACCACACCATGAGTAAATACAGAACTGAAAGATCCCAGCTTAGGGTTTGAATAGAGAACACGGTGTATAATAGTTCATGGCTTGACTATTGTTTCATGTTCATATTATGGAAGAAGCACACGGTTACACATTGTATTGTGTTAGGAACCCCACAGTGTGTTGTGTTACATTCAGACTTCAGCAGGATCACTTTATTTTGATGTTGTGACATTGTGTAAATATTTACTACTGCTTTCATAAAGATACTAGTGTTCATACACACATTTAAACTTCTCACAAAGCTTTCAGCCCAGTAAACAACTGTGAACACACTTCAGCTTCTTCAGTTCAACTGGAAATTCACTGTAAAGATAAACCGATGGTGAATTTGACCATTGAGCCACATGTGGGAGATGAGACATGTGTTTGTCTTGTGAAGGTGTTGAAAGAAACATGTGTGCGGTTTTCTTTATATCGTTTAGCAGAGACGAGTCTCTCTCTCACACACACAGGAAGTGACTCGTGGCCGACAGAAAGTGCTCTTGATGTCAATCTGAGAGTCTGAAGAACATGTTAAATGGTGTTTCTTCAGGTGTGGCTGTGTTCATGGATGTGTTGAAAGGTCAAAGGTCACTCTCGTGGCACTGCTGTAATCTGCTCATGTGTAAGAGGATTTCCAGCTTTATGTCAGCTCATGAGGAGCGAGCAGAGCACACTGTCAGTCAAATGTCAGCTCAATGTCTTCACTCTCATGATGTTAGCGTGTTGGGTGTGGCCGGGTGCTGGTTGCTAAGGTTTTTCCGGTTTATACTGGCCCAGATCAGAAGAACTGACCCGACTCTTCCTTCACTGTAGATCTGTGGGGTGAAATCCGATGATTCACAGCGATAGATTTGTTTCATGAATAACCTGCAGATGTATTTCACTTATTCTGTGCTGACCTCTTTCTGAATCTCAATGTCATTTATTAACATTCTGCACAAACAAACCCCATCATATGTCTTCACATTCATCATCTGGCCATGTGTTCCAGTCACAGCAGTGTAACGCCGGGCTTTATTCCCCTGTGTTTATACGTTTGTAAGTTAGTGTTTGTTAAGTCAAGCATGACTTAAAGTCGTAGTTCACCCAATTTATTAACCTGTATGGGTTTCTTTCTTCAGTAGAACACAAAAGAAGATATTTTGAAGAATGTTGATCATTAAACTGCATTGAACCCTATTGACTTTCATTGTATGATTTAAATCAAATCCAGAATGAAATGAAACTCTTATTTTGTATATTTTTCACAGTGGATGTGTGTGATTTATTCTGTTGGGAGATGTTACACATTGTCATAGTCAAGTGTGCATTATAATAACCTGATATATGACATCATACAAGCCGTCAACAGTGTGAAGTTGACTCAATGTGTGTGTGCATCAGTAATGTGAATGATTTCAGCTGTAATGAAGAAGTGAATGTGAATGCAGATCTCTGATGATGATGATGATGATGATATACAGCATGCAGCAGAAGTGATTCATACTGAAAGCGCTCATGTCTTTCAGGCTCGGAATAAAGAAACGGGTGTGCTGGCTGCGGCTAAAGTGATCGAAACCAAAAGTGAGGAGGAGCTGGACGACTACGTGGTGGAGATTGACATCTTAGCATCCTGTAACCATCCGTACATCGTCAAACTGCTCGATGCTTTCTTCTACGACAACAAACTATCGGTAAGACTAACACGCTGAGATCCAACACATGTAAAACACTGCTGACCGTCCTGACAAATCAATGATATTATCAAAGCAGTTTTCACACTGACAGTGATCTGCTGTCAATAAACATCATGACTTGAAGCGCTTGTTACGATGAAACAAACCCAGCAACGTTTAGCTCCATGATTCTTCCTTTTTGCCTGCTCAGATTCTGTAGTATTCATTCGGATGTGAGAACACATCATCACTGTACTGTGAGACGGATATGAAGCAGCTGTCAGTGTTATGATGTCACAAAGTCAAACAAACCTGGGCCTGTACCATGAACGGATCTGAACAAACTCCGGGTTACAGGATTAGTTTTTGGTTGACAAAACCAAACCAACCTGATCAAGCTTTGTTGGTACCAAGAAGCAGCTCACGGAGTTTCTTTGTCAACGCAAGCTTTGATCGTGAAGTTAAGATTAGTTTGTGTGTGCACATGAACGAGTGACGTCGGCATCGCAAAACCAATCACGTTCAACATGGATAGAGAGAGTTCTGTATGTTTCTCAGGAAATAATTATGCGTAAATATTAGTAACACAAAAATGTATTTCAGCCACGGAGTAATACTGTTCCTGTGGTCTACGCAAGAGAGAAGTGTTTCAGAAACACGGCTGATTGAGTTAATGTGCAAGTTAAACGACTGAATGGCACACGCATTTACTTAGTTTAGGCCTATTATAGTGAGATAAATACTACAGTAATGTAATATATATGATGTGTGTGTGTATAATATGCGTGCGTGTGCCCCTACAGTGGATGAAAATATCCTGCCTTATATTATTGATCATTTAGTTTACTTTTATTAATGAGGGAGAAGCACACGAGGAAGTGTAACTATCTGTGCGCTCTGACAGTCTTAAAGAGAAAAATGTACTGCACTATTCATTACGGCACACGTGTGATGTGAAGATTTATATTTTACGTTACCGGCGTCTCTGTTCTTGTAGGACATTTCACAACCTCCGTAGGTTACAGAAGAAAGAATCTCATTCTAAATGAGAAAAAGATGTCAGTAGGCCTTTAAGAATTTAGTAATCAGATGAAGTGTACATTAAAAAATCTGAAGGTCATCTCAATCCTGACTGGTTCTATGGTCAGAGTAGCAAAAACCTCTTATGTATGATAAGCCCTGTTTCACACCAACAGGCTATCAGACTGTCCTGTCATAGAACAAAGAAGAGAAGGTTGTATTTAATTTTTGAAATGGATTTTTGGTGACAGTGTTTTGTGCTGTTCCCCCATTTTTATTTGTCCTCCCTCAGATGACTGACACAACACGGATGCAATAGGGAATGATGCAGGCATTACAGCATTGAAAACTTCTTATACATTTTAAGATGTAGGCCTACTGTATGATACATTATTTAGGTGAATTCTAAGTGTAACTTGATTTTAGAAAAAGATTTTAAAGTAGCAGTTTTAAGAGATATGTGATGTCACCTGTCAATGTATGCTTTTGTCTGTGTCTTACTGTAGCTGTTTAATAGAAGGTTATGTTCTGTATCACAGATGTGAATGTAAAAAATGCAATGCAAAGAAATATAGTACAGGAAAAGAATGTAAAATAAATACATTTCATGTGAGTATAGGGGAAAACCAGCAAATGTTATTTCTAAAATCAAAATGTATCTATATAGTTACCATAATGTGATTTTTAAATTTGCAATATATATTTTTATATTAGTCTTTTTATTTTAATTACACATTATAAAAAAAACTAGCCATCGTAACACGCACTGTGAATTAGTTGCGTCATTTATATGTAAATTTGTTCGCAGCTGATTGGTTCAGTTTCAGTGTGAGACCTCTAATCTAGATCGATGAACACAGAGTAAAGCTGAGCTACTTTCATGGTACCTAAAACCCAGGGTTGGCGCAAACTAACCCTAAACTTACCTGGCTAGCCATCTAAACCGGCTTCATGGTACAGGTCCCAGCTGGTTTCAGTGAAACAGGAAACTCACGAATAACCATGTACTGTGTGCTCCACCCAATGTCATTGAAAACCTCAGAGACCCAATATTACCCAACACCCATCATCAGGACAGGACAGGACAGGACAGGTGTCTGATGAGATGTGACAGGATAGTGGAAAGGACGGTTCTTCTCAGGAAATGAGTTTGGATAAGGTCATGTGCTTCTTAATCCCACACACATGTATATGAACTGCTGTCATTTCCAGTGTAGTGTGCAGTATTTTGCCCTACATAGAGAGTGAGTGTGTGTGTGGAAGATGTGTGTCTGCTGTCTGTCTGTGTTGTGTGGTGTCATCAGTGATGGAAATGACAAAGATTCACTGCCGAGACAATTTTATAGTTTTAAACCACAGATGTAAAAAATGTCAATGTGTATAATGTACATAGTGTATAGAGGCTATTTAATGGAGAAATGATGGACATCTTTTGATCTGGAACTCTGACCCCTTTCCATCCCTGCTTGAACACAAGATTTGTGTGTGTGATTTTTAAACCTTGCCGTATGTTTTGATTTGCACGTGTGTGTGTGTGTGTTATATATGAGGGTGTGGATGAAGTGTCTGGTTATACAATCTCTTGATGAGAGACGTCCAGAAGAGAATGTTTGTGAGAGGAAATAACTGAACTCTTGTTGTTCGACACAAACACATGTGATTGTTCTTCTTAACTTCAGTGTGTCAGAAGTTATCTGACCGTCACGACACATTTCAAGAGAAAGACCGGAGGAATCTGACACAATAGTACAGACTCAGAAGAGTGCCGCAGAAAGCGTTCATCGCTTACAGTGGAATATTGACGCGTCTATTATGATTGATTGATTGATTGATTCGTGTGTGTGGTGGTGTATTATTATTATTATAAAACGGTCAGTTCTGGTCCTTGATTCTGATTGGCTGAGCCGAGTTAAAATACCCTGATTTATAACAGCTGACTCCATTACATAGACTAAATATCACTTTAATTACTTTATTTTATGAAACCTTGCTACGTATATGGAGTAACCGTTTTATAAAAGCAATAAGCCCCGCGAAGTGGTGTGTTACAGTGCATTTTATAACAGCTGAGGGGGGTTTTAGGCACTCCGCTTCGCACCACAACGCCCTTAGCTGTTATAAAATGCACTGTAACCCACTGCTTCATGAGGCTAATTGCTTTATTAATTATTATTATTGAATTATTTTTGACATTCACGTGCCCTCCTAATCTTTCATGAAAAACATGAACGTATGTGGACAGTAATCACAGTAATAATCATCTCATGATGTCCGTGTTGTGTTGTGTTGTGTTGGTTCAGACTGGTTGTTCAGGTGGATGTTATTCAGAGTATTCCACTCATGTGTGTCAGCTGTAGGTTTGGACTGGTTCCTCTGGTTTGCAGGGGTTTTGTTGTGGTGTGTGTGTGTGTGTGTGTGTGTCTGTACTGTACAGTATGCCAAGAGTGTCTGGAATGTAAAGAGTTAAACAATCATGAGGTTTCACTAGCCGGGTTTCTATTCAAACCTAATGCGAATCTTTTCAAAGTTCGACAAATGCGTTTCCATCTCCCATTATTTGCATGAACTGTTTTTCCCAAACACACCTCAAGCTAGCGGAACCGGTCGGGATGCACCGAATGTTGAGAGATATGGAGGTTTTTTCTTTAAATCAGTTTTGCAGTGTAGCCTATAATAATCCAACAGTTTTCGTTTATTCATATTTTTAGTTTATAATGTTGAATGACAGTTTTTAATGAAGTGTTTTGTTGTACGGGTACAGAGGACAGTACGTGTCATTCTTTCAGCAGTCAGTTATAGGCCTAATATAGGCTAGTCAAGAAGTGAGGCGATAAATGTTTTCTTTATTTAGCCACATGTATTTGAAGTATTATTGTATTATATTGAAAAGCAAGACTAAATATAAAAAGTCTTTTGATCATTCAGTTTATGCAATAGTGAAAGAATTGGCTAATTAAATAGAAGAAATAGGAAAGGCCGTGTTTGGTATTCGGCCAAGTGTTGGATGCGGCCCTAGAGATTTTCGTTTCCATCTCTCGTATCTGATACGAAACTTCAAAATGTGCATAAAAGCAGGGTGATGGAAACCAGGCTCACATGGAGGATAAGATTCTGAACGTGTGTACAGATGATTGTTTCTCTGCGCTCACTCTACTGTGAGTTCATTCATCTGAAAACCTGAAAACCTCCTTCTGTTGTTCTATGAGCAGAGCAGGTCAAGCAGGTTTAGAAACATGCGATGATGAGGACATGCCATCAAGTGTTTTCATGACCCCCCGCACGCGCACACACACATCTTAAAGTAGGTTACATACTTTGATTGACAGCCAGAAGATCATCTTCACACATTCTTGTAGTTTTCTGAACATTCCTGCTGGTCTCTGTCTGTGTGTGTGCGCGCGTGTGTGTGTGTGCGCGTGTGTCTGTGTGCGCGTGTGTGTGTGTGTTTCATGTGATGTCAGATATATGATGTGAAGCTCTATGATTGAAGTTTTCTGTCAGTGATTCTGCAGTGAAGATTGTTATCATCATCATCATCATCATCACACTTCAGCTCAGCAGTGTGTGATCTTCTCACTCTCACATCATTCATACACAAACACACAACTCTACTGTTCACTTATCTCAGAGGAAGTCTGAATCTGGAGAAATGTTTGGGGTTTTATCATGTCAACTTTGATTTTCTCCGTCACATCTCCTAACGTCAGACTTGAAATGATGCATCTTTAGAAACATTACACCTGTGGTTTTCATGTTGTCACCAGGAGTGTGTTGTGTCTCTTTCTCTGTGTTCTTGTGTCACGCTGTGTGACATCACCTCACTCAGATATATACTGAATGTCCATTACTCTCTGGAATACTTCATTCTGATTGGTCTGTCGTGACCTTCCCTTGAATCATCTGTCAATGTACTGATGTTTGTGATGTTGATGTTGTTCACACAGATCATGATTGAGTTTTGTGCTGGAGGAGCGGTGGACGCCACGATGTTAGGTAAGCTGATGTGAAACCTTCACGTGTTATTCTCAAGTCTTTGAACATCACTCAGAGTTTGTTGTTGTTGTTTGTGTGTAGAGTTGGATCGTCCTCTTGAGGAAGCTCAGATTCAGGTGGTCTGTAAACAGATGTTGGAGGCTCTTCAGTATCTTCACAGCATGAAGATCATTCACAGAGACCTGAAGGCCGGGAACATTCTCCTCATGCTGGATGGAGACATTAAACTCGGTGTGTGACACAGTACGACACGTGATGTTTTATATGGGCCTGTAGTGTCGTTATACTGTATGAGAAGCACTTGAAGCCGTCTGTCCATCTACTGTCACAGCATAGACCGCTCACAGACACCAACATGAGCTTTATTGGGGCAGTCGTGGCCTAATGGTTAGAGAGTGGGACTCGTGACCAGAAGGTTGCCGGTTCTCAGGGCCGGCAGGTGACGACTGAGATGCCCTTGAGCAAGGCGCCTTACTCCTACTCGCTCCCCGGCGCTGCAGTGACAGCTGCCCACTGCTCCGGGTGTGCGTGTGTTCACCACTCTCTAGATGAGTTAAAAGCAGAGGTCACACGGGTATGGGTCACCATAGCTGACTAATAGGTCACTTTCACTTCTTTATCTTTTCAGTTTTTAAAGATTATAAATGAGTTTTTTTAGTTGTATTTAAGTATCTGGGTATGTTGTGCCAGTGGGGATTGTGTTATTGATGAAGGACAGACGTCTGAGTGTAATGAAGTGACTCCTCTGATGCTGTCATGTTCATGTGGAGGTTTTACATCTGATCTGATAACTGAACTGAAAGTCTGATGTCTTGTGCTTAAAACGATCTCTTATTCATTCTGTTCAACTCTCTCACAACCTCATCACACACAGCTACAGGAAGACTCGGGCTTTAAAGTGTATAGAGTGCGGATTGGGACTGGTGTTATTTCATTCCTCTCACTGGATAAAATGATGCTGTGTGTGTGTGTGTGTGTGTCATTGAGTGTCAGTTAATGGAGCTTGATAATGTCAGGTGACACAAGAACTGTGTGAGAAACACAGCTCAACAAACACACACACTCATGTCTCGGGGATGATGGAGCACAGCTCTAATCATGAAGATCATTATATCCAAGAGAACTGATCAGATGTTTATTTTCAGGGAACACATGACAGGAACATGATAAATATTTGTTCTTATTTAAATGAAATGTTCTCAGTTCTTCAGCAGGTAAGTCTATTGTTTCTAAAAGCAGTTGACATGTTATAAAGCACTTGTCATATTGTCACCTGTGTTAGATGAATGGCTTTCTTGTTCTCCTCACTGTTATACGGACTCATGTGTGTGTGAATGTGAATGTTTTAAACTGCTTTGGCACACAAAACCACACACGCTCAAATCTTTATCTACTCATCATCTAACACTGTGATGTGCAGCATTGTTGGTAAAAAACCGTTTACACTTCACCTCATCTAACCTCTCATCATGTGCTTTTTTATTACAGCTGATTTTGGCGTTTCTGCAAAAAACACCAAAACTCTCCAGAGACGAGACTCCTTCATTGGGACTCCATACTGGTGCGTGCTGTTTAACTCATTCATGCTCCACTATCAGCAGAATATCTTGTGTGTGTGTGTGTGAGTGATGTTTGTGATCATCTGTTGTGTGATGGTGTGTGTTCAGGATGGCTCCTGAGGTTGTGATGTGTGAGACGATGAAGGACGCTCCGTACGACTATAAAGCAGACATCTGGTCTCTGGGCATCACACTGATCGAGCTGGCTCAGATCGAGCCGCCACACCACGAGCTCAACCCCATGAGAGTTCTGCTCAAAATTGCCAAGGCTGAGCCGCCCACCCTGGAGCAGCCCAGCAAGTGGTAAGACACAGAGACCCGCTGGAGTGTTTACTGTTCTCTCAGAGATCTCATCATTTCACAATCGGACTCAGTCACTTAGATATAGATGAACTCTTGTTGGGTAAATGTTGAAGGGATTTGTGTGTTTTAGGTCAATGAAATTTAAGGATTTCCTGAAAACAGCTTTGGATAAAAACCCTGAGACAAGACCGACAGCTGCTCAGCTTCTTGAAGTAAGAGATTTCACACACACACACTTTCATTCCTCTTCTCGCTGTATTCAGCACTATGTGTACAGGGCACGCCCTCAGAAACCCCCGAGCGTCTCACCACGGCCCTCACTACTTCCTCTTCTACAAGACTTCAAACAATTTTCATTCTTGCTCTTGGATATCTCGCCCTGATCTAGTCGACCACAGAGCTGACCTCAGAAAGAGCAGACCGGCCAAATATTCACAAAGAGTCAAACTAATTCATACAGGCTCTGCAAGTTAATCAAACATGTTGACTGATGATGTTTTTAGAGAATGAAAGATAATCATTAAGATAAAAGTCTGACTGATATGAGACATTCCAACTAGAGACAAAACCCACAATCCTCAGTGCTGAACTCATTATCATGAGAAGTGTGTGTGGGTTTTGAATCAACAGGAAGTCCAGAGAGTTTGGGTGTGTGTGTGTGTGTGTGCTGCTCAATATAAAGTAACTTTACCTCTTCATGTCTGTCTCATGTCTGTTCACATGCTCACACGCACTCACGCACTCATTTGTATTATAAAAGGAAAAATGGTAATGGATTTTTTTGGCTGTGATGATTGTGTAGTGAAGTGTGATGTTGTGACGGCACTACTGACATCACAGTTGATTTTGGCCAGATTCTTGCATGTGCTCCTGAGATGGAAGGAATGTGAAGAGTGCTTCAGTCTGATGATGTTTGTGTGTGTTTGTATTCAAACTGATTCCATCAATGTAGACAGAATGCACTGTTTATTGATGTGAATGCAAATGAAAGTGAGTCTGATTCTTCTCTTCAGTTACATTTACATTTATTCGTTGGGCAGACGCTTTTATCCAAAGCCACTGACAAGTAGGAGAGCATATAAACATTTTTTTAAACAAGCCGAACAGTACCGCAAGTTTACAGGCAGACAGACAGTTAAATAAATGTGGAACAGGACTGTTTTGAGCAGTTTTTTTAAAATTGTGAAGG
The DNA here is from genome assembly GCA_006030095.1 of Triplophysa siluroides. Classification (NCBI taxonomy): domain Eukaryota; kingdom Metazoa; phylum Chordata; class Actinopteri; order Cypriniformes; family Nemacheilidae; genus Triplophysa; species Triplophysa siluroides. The sequence continues at coordinate 1,165,486 of VCII01000221.1, read as the reverse complement.
ATGCTGCAGTTCATTCCACTACAGCGGAACCCAATGAGTAAAGGTTTTTACACGCGATTTGTTGCCTCGCAGGGATGGAACAACCAGGCGTCGCTCATTTTCAGACCGAAGATGACTGGAGGGGATGTAGACCCGGAGCAGTGAGTTAAGGTAGATGGTCGAATTTGCCGTTATGGTTCTGAAGGCCAGTGTCAGAGATTTGCAGATGCGGGCGGCAACTGGCAGCCAGTGAAGTGAAATCAGGAGGGTGTTACATGGGTTCTTTTAGGCTGATTGAAAACTAGACGTGCAGCTGCATTCTGGAACATTTGCAAGGGCTTGACTGAATTGGTTGGAAGGCCGGCCAGTAGAGAATAGCAGCAGTCCAGTCTTGATATGAACAGAGCTAGACTAGCAGTTGAGAGGCATGCTCAGACAGGAACGGCCTGATTTTCCTGATGTTGTAGAGCAAATATTTGCAGGTTTGAGTGGTTGCTGAGATGTGGGAGGTGAATTTCAGCTGGTCGTCGAGCATCACCCCAGGTTCCTCACAGACTTGGTGGGTGTTATAGTTGAGTATCTGAGCTGAATGGATAGGTGGTGTTCAATTGATGGGTGGGCCGGTATAACCAGGAGTTCTGTCTAGGTTAAGTTATAGGTGATGCTCTTTCATCTAGGATGAGATGTCCAGAAGGCAGGCAGAGACACGGGCAGAGATGGTGGGGTCATCTTGTTGAAAAGAGAAATAAAGCTGCGTGTCATCTGCATTTAAATGGATGGGTTAAATGCAGTGGTCGCATTTCGGGTATGGGTCACCATATCTGACAAATAGGTCACTTTCACGTTTTCACTTCACTTTATAAAAATGGTATGAGAACGCATGTACCTTAATTACTGGACCCAGGGAGGTGGTGTATATAGAAAAGAGGAGAGGGGCAAGAACTGATCCCTGAGGAACTCCAGTTATCAGCTGGTGAGATCTGGATGTCTTGCATCTCCAGGATACCTTAAAGGAACTGCCTGTGAGATAAGAGTCAAACCAGTTGAGTGCAGTTCCAGAGATTCCCAGTTTGGAGAGAGTGGACAGCAGGATCTGGTGGTTCACAGTGTCAAATGCAGCAGAGAGATCAAGCGGAATAAGAAGAGACTAGAGAAAGAAGGGAGTTGAGGCTAGCGAGGGGTAAGAGAGAGATCGGGGATGTGTTGAGCACATAATTGCCTGCCTACTTTATCAGTGAAGAAATTGGCAAAGTCATCAGCAGTCAGCAAGGTATTGGCGGGAGGTGGAGGGGGACAGAGAAGAGACGAGAAGGTTGAGAAAAGTTGACGGTAAGATGCAGTTTGGATTTTGTTTTGAAAGTACTTGGTTTTGGCAGAAGATATATCAGTAGCAAAGGAGTTAAGATGATGATTCTTGGAGAGATCAGCAGGGTCTCTAGTCTTCCTCTCAGCAGCCCTTAGCTTGGTCCGATGGTGGCGAAGAGTGTCAGAAAGCCAGGACAAGAGGGTGTAGCACGTGCAGGCCTAGAGGTAAGAGGGCAGACACAGTCAAGACAGGATTTTACGGTTGTACAGAGACTATCAGTAGCTCCTCAGCGTTGAGAGATGAGTAAAGGGTTGTGGTGGGTAGGGAGGAAGACACCATGGGTGAAGAGCAGGAGAGAAGTAAGATTACGACAGAAAGAAACAGGGTCAGGGGGGAAGTGAGATTACAGGGAGTGTTAAAGTGAACTGTACAAAGAAATGGTCAGAGACATGCAGGCGAGTAACTATAATATTATTAGCGGTGCAGTTATCAGTCTTAACAAGGTCTAGCTGTTGTCCTCCCCTGTGGGTGGGAGGCGTGTTGCCCCTGTGAAGGTCAAATGAGGAGAGCTTAGAAGTCGGCTGCTTGTGGTTTGTCTAGGGGGATGTTTAAGTCGGTTAGCATTACCAGTGGAGTGCCGTCTTCAGCGATGGAGTTACCAGTTGACCTGGAGGGTGATAGATGACAACACAATGTATTTTTGACGGATAAGTGATGGTGATTGCATGGTATTGGAATGAGGAGTTGCTCCAAGGAAAAGACAGAGGAGTGAATTTCCAGGTGTTGGAAACCAGCAAACCTGTTCCCCCTCCCACAGTTCATATCATACCTTCAGTCGTATGTGTTGATGAATTTTTCATTGGCTTTGATAGACCCACGAGTACACAACATGAAGCTTTGTGTTGCACATCAGCGTCTGCGGCTCACTTCTTACTTTCTCATTCCATTCCATTCCATTTTCTACCGCTTGTCCGAACTACCTCGGGTCACGGGGAGCCTGCGCCTATCTCAGGAGTCATCGGGCATCAAGGCTTCTCATTACATTGATCATGATATTCATTATTATTTAAAGTGCCAAATGTATTGTTAAGATGTGTTTATTTATTGATGATTGACAGACATCGACAGCAAAGCTACACTTTAAAAATATCCCGTAAAAGAACAGATAAAGTACTGGCAGAAAATGACCAGTGATTTCCGTTAATGCTCAAATGTAATTTAATGCAGTGCAAAATATAAAATAAAGGCAAAACAACTGTAAATAATGAATTCCTTCATATCGTGCCCTATTTTTAGGGATTTGTTTTCGAGTGTAACAATGTGACTCCAGTGAGCAGACACACACAGTACTGTCCACAACTGAGTGGAACATATCAAAGTATTGCTTGAGAACTGAAGGAAAGAGTGTTTAGAGCTTCTGTAGCATGTGCATGAATATCATGACGAGTGACCACAACATCAGACTCATGTGATGTCACACTCCTCATCATCATCATCATCATCATCATCATTTAGGTTCTCTTGGAGTAAAGGTGAATGTCAAAAACAACATGGAGCTGCTGGGATTCTTGTGTGAATATATGTCTGTGTAAAGCTGAAGATGGTGTCCCGTGAGCTTCTCTACATAGAATCTCTGTGGTTCCAGAGTGTGTATGTTTATTAGCAATAAATAAGTATATAATGTGTTGTTGCATACCATTTGTGTGGATTCATTTACTGATGTGTTATGCTTGTACATTGAAAAGCTGATGAACGTGTGTCAGTCTGTTGGATCTAATGCACACGTGGCGTTTGATGGGAATAATGATTGTTTAACAAGCCCATTGGCTGGTTTATCATCACACGGTCTCAGGTTATTGTCCTGCTGCGGTTCACTTTGTTCTGGCAGCAGGGCTGTGATGACATTGAGTGCAGTGATGTTGTGTTCGCAGTGAGAGTCATTGAGCTGTAGTGGATGTCTCGCTCCGCAGCTGCTTACTGTGTGTCTGTCAGCCAAATAATACATGAGCGCAGCGCTTCTCTCCATCACACAGCTGCTCTCTCTCTCTCAACACAGCACTTTAATTCTGTAACCTCACACAAACACAGATGAGCCGCAGCAGTCACCTTCATTTCAGCTGAAATCATTTCGTTATGTGGGAAAAAACACGCTCCTCATAATTTGATCCCGATCACAGAACATGAGGCTTGACCAATGAAGAAGAATGATGTCAGGGCTGTACTGGCCTATTATGGGTTTGGTCTGTTGAATGATGTCCATGAGATTGAACTCTACAGGGGCTTTATGAGAAAGAAGGAAGGTTTTTTCTTCACAGAGGTTTGATCAGTGTTCAGAACTGAAGATGTGGATCCGTTGGATGAGTTGCTCTCAGGTTTTGAGGGATGCAGATGGCGTCTGAACTCACTGGAGCTGATGATATGTGTAATCATGTGTTTGTTGTGTGTTCAGCATCCCTTCATTAGCTCGGTGAAGACCAACCGTCCTCTGAGAGAGCTGGTGGCTGAAGCTAAAGCCGAGGTGAAGGAGGAGATCGAGAACGAGAATGAAGAAGGAGAAGATGATGATCCGGCGGATCTCTCGTCTGTACGGTTTGACTCTCGCTCATCTCAAACTTGACTGTGTGATGATGACGAACACACTGTTCCAAAGAAACATCCAGTGACAGTCATACGGTATTTCACATTTAGTCCTGTTTTACCAAATGGAAAGTAACAATTCGGGAAGATTTAAAAGAAAGTTAAAAAAATGATAAAGCAAAGATCTGCTCGGGTACTTACTCAATTCAAGTGTATTTTTCTCACCCCACCAGCAGATCTTTGTGCTTTTTAGAAAAACTTCCCTAATTGTTATATTTCCTTTCATAAAACAAGACTAGCATGCAGTAGACAGGATGGCCTGCTCTCACAGACGGAGCTTGAGACTAGTCCCAGACTAAATCAACCTCGCGTCTTAACTGGAAATGTCTTAAGACGTGTCATTGGCATTGTTTTTATCTCAGGCGTTGGAATAAAAGCCACTTAAATGTTTAGATTGAACTAAGGCATAGTGCTAGATTAAGCCAAGCTTTGTGTGTACACCGGGCCTATGTGTGCTGTCATAATGTAGCATTTTATTCTCGTGGAAGGAAACGCAGATGTGACCCACACAGCACAATGTGATTGTGATGTCACTTCCTGTGACTGTAAGTGCTCATGCGTCTCCACCCACATCTATTCTGGGTTTTCCTTCTATTACAGAGAGAATGACACAGCACAATGGTGCGAGTAAAATAAGTCTCATGTCACTCAATACAGCACAGTTACATTTACATTATGCCCTTATTATTTTCCCTGCTTATAACATTCCTCTGTTGCCTGATATCGATAAAAAATAAGACATATTAGACCCAAACAGTTTCAACAAATGAAACTTCCTAAATCACAACTAATAATCTCTCTCTAATCTTCATAAACCTTGCGGCTCAGACTCCCGGCTGAGTCTGGTTTCTCCAGAGGATTTTTCTCCATTTATTTCTCATTGGAGTTGTGGTTCCTCGCCACAGGGCCGTGTTGGCTTGCTCACCGGGAGACCGCTGATATTTATTACAGTGATCTTGCTTGTTCTATAAACAGTGTTTTACATTCTGTGTTTTTTCTGTTTTTCTCCTGTAAAGCTGCTTTGGAACAATCCACGTTGTGAAAAGAGCTATGTAAATAAAATAGAATCCAATTGAAGGTTTATCACCTCTGTTAAAACTATAATCATGAGGTGCATGATGGGATTCTTGCTTTTTAAGCACGCATGCTGGACACTGCTTCATTCTGTGGTTGTGTGTTTTAGGCTCCGTGTAAAGACCCATCTGAAATCAGTTTAGACGGGGACCGTTCACATGACCTCACTGAAGCCGAGGACGAGCTCAAGACCCCCGTGTCCAGAGAAACCCTGGTGAAAGAGCCAGAGGACGACGTGAGCGAGGAAGATCAGGACAAACCCGAGAGCGAGGCGTCAGGGAAGACCTCCAGCTCTGACTCGGGCATTGAGGATGGAAAAATGACGCCCACCTCCGAAGAAGAAGAGCCCAAGAGTCCCGAGAGCGGTGACCCTTCACCTCTGAGAACAGACGAACAGTGTTCGTCAGAAAGCACAGAGCAACCGCCGGTGACATCACCGATATCTCCAGACGTCATGAAGCCCGCTCGAGCCCTGGAGCCCACCCGTCACGCTTCCGCCGCCAGCGACAGGTCATCTTCTGTCAGGAATGATGTGGCTGCTTTGATTCTGGACCTGTCTGGTGACATGTCGGTCAACAAGGACGTTGGCAGCCTCTCTGTACGGGTACGTGTGTCTGGTTAAAACATCCTCACCTGTAGTTCTCTGCTCTGCTAAACCACTGAAGGACACTCGCACTCTATGTAGGGAATTGAAATGATTTTGCGAGGTGTCTAACGGGTATGAACTCAAATGATGTGAATGGTAGAAAAGTGTAGGATTAGTATTGGCTAAAGCGAAGCGTGTGAAAGGCGATCACCTGGCGAGGAACAGACGTGTTGAGCTGTTGCGGTGATGGACGTCAGGTGCAGAAGTCTACAGCTGTGTGAGCTCAGATCCCATACAGCACATGTCAGTCCCGGAGCTCCAGACTGTAGATAGATGTAGTCTCCACTGCTTACATGAGGAGTGTTTGTTCAGTTTCAGAAGAGATGTTCCCTTAGAAGACAGGCTGGATACAGTGAAGCATCTGAATGAATCGCCTGACGCCTCATCCTGGGACTGTAACTCTTACCTTTAACAACATTATAATAAACTCCAGTGATGTAAAGAGATGAAGACGAAACAGATGTGCTCGGACACATTACAGCAGTTTTCAGCTGAAGAGGAAAGCTTCTAATAATGATTTATTATTGGTTATAGGAATTATTTATGACAGTTGTTGACTAAGCGGGCGTCAGCTCCACAGGAGAACAGAGCTCTGTTTATGAAGCAGTGAGAGGAGCGCTACACTGATCTCATACTGCAACAGAGTGTGTGTGTGTGTGTGTGTGTGTGTGTGTGTGTGTGTGGGTGGGTGTAGGATAAACCCTACAGTATGGGTCAAAATGTCCCCACAAAGATGGCAATATCCTTGTCCTTGTGGGGACATTTTTTGGTCCTCATGAGGAAACAAGCTCATAAATCATACAGAATTAACTTTTGTGAAAATCTAAAAGAGCAGAAGGTTTTGTGTCATTGTTAGGTTTAGGGAATATGATATACAGTTTCCCCATAAAACATGGAAACCCAACAATGCAAAAGTGCTGCACGTGCTGTGCATGCGTGCATGCGTGCGTGCAAGTGCGTGCGTGCGTGCGTGCGTGGTGCGTGCGTGCGTGCGTGCGTGCGTGTGTGTGCGTGCGTGCGGGTGTGTGCGTGCGTGCGGGTGTGTGCGTGTGTGTGCGTGCGTGCGTGTGTGCGTGCGTGCGTGCGTGCGGGTGCGTGCGTGCGTGCGTGCGGGTGCGTGCGTGCGGGTGTGCGCATGCGTGTGTGTGTGAGCGTCACCACAGACCATGTGAAGTTGCATTGGTATACAAAGCAACACAGATAAATGAATGAATAAACGTCTGCATGTGTTCAGTGACTCTATCGCTGTGTATATTTCACTAGAATTGTGTCAACAACACTTGTGTTTTTGGCATCATTAACAAGAAGTTGATAGCAGAACGAAGTGTAAAGGAGTTTGCTGGCTGTTCTCTTGACTTGTCTTGCGCAGAGAAGACAGAGAAACATTCATGTTCACGTGTCCATGACGCTCTGTCAGACTTTCCACAGTTTTCTGTCAAAGGCTCTTTTGTCTGTCAGTCATTCACAGTTGTGTGTTGTGTTCATCGTGTTGTGCATCAGACACTCACTTTCTCTCTGTCCAGCCTGTGCTTCTGTGAGAGATGAGCGGCTGTTTCTCTGGTTCACTGATGGGTGACAGCATGATGTCCTCAGCGTGAACTGAGAGCTGTAGGAGTGAACGCACACAAGCTCGTTGTCTGTTTAGTGTTGTGTTTTTAGGGAGGATGTGTAAATGTTTACTCAGCTGAGGTCTCAACACAAAGGTGTTATATGACACAGAGTTCAGTGATGTTCATGTCGAGACGAGACGAGTGTTCTGAAAGACATTCCTCATGTCACTCATGCTGTACAGTACGTCAGTCACGCTCTTAGAACTCGTGTGAGAAATCTGACACGGTGAATGTTTGTGTGAGGGGAAGTTCACTCTCACGTCTCTTGAGAAACACGGCTGGCACTTCCTGTTAGACGATCAATCTCACCACTTCCTGTTCATGACCACCGCCCCCCCCCCTCTCACAGCTCGGCTTACACCCATCCCACCCTGTGTGTTTATGCTTCATTTATCATCTGTCTCTTTTCTCATCAGGACTACAAGAAGACGCTGAAACGCACTCGTAAATTCTTGTTTGATGGTGTTGAGGTGAGCGTCACCACATCTAAAGTCATCAGTGATGATGAGAAGAAGGACGAGGAGATGAGATTTCTCAGGCAAGTGTCTCAGTGGAGATCAAGACTTCAGGTGCTTCAGACTTGAGCTCAGTTCTGTTCCGTCACGCAGAGGAAAACAAACCCTTCTGCCATCTAGTGGTGTGACATCAGCCTTACACGTGTGTGTGTGTGTGTGTGTGTGTGTGTGTGTGTGTGTGTGTGACTTCACACGGATCAACACACCTCCATGTCCACATTTCACCCCAAAATCAGTTTGCGCTAGAAGTCCAAGCGCAATGTTGAATGATCTTATGTGATTAGACTCCAACACATTTCACATGTCATGCATCAGTCTGGACAATGATCCGGATCAGGTTAATGTGATAATATCATCAATATAGAGCTATTAAATCAGTCCGAGTAAAGATGTTCAGCTCTTGGGACGCATTCCTTGTGAAAGCGAGTCATTCCTCTGGTTTGTGTCATGAATGAATGAATGAATGTGGGGTGTGAACCGCCTCTGTCACATCACTTCTGCATTCTTTCTTGACCACTTAAATCGCTCTTAGGCTGAGATACGCTACATGACACTGAACAGATTTGAAGTGTGTAGAATCCTATAATGTCAGGATCAGAAGATCTGAGCAGAAGTCATGTAGTGAAGTGTGTTTGTGATGGAGACGTGACTGAAACCTCAGATGATGTGTGCGCAGGCGTCAGGAGCTGCGAGAGCTGCGTCTGCTGCAGAAAGAACAACAGCGAGCTCAAGCGCTGCTCAACTTCAAGCTGAAGGATCAGCGAGATCTGATGCAGAGAAGATTTGACCAGGAGATGAACGTGAGTCTCATGCACAACCCTATGACATAGGTGACTTCATTCTGCTTGAATAAATCTTCAGATCTTTACTGGACAAACTTTTGTTTTGCTCCTACAAAATACCCTGATTTATAACGGCTGACGCATTACATACTCCTAAATATCACTTCTTTACTTTATTTATATCGCATATGGAACAAGCGTTTTATAAAAGCAATAAGCCGTGTGAAGCAGAGCATTTTATAACAGCTGAGGGCTTTAATGACTCCCTAGCTGTTATAAAACACACTTTATTTTCTCTGGTTCTCGAATCTGATTGGCTGATAGCCGTGAGATATTCCACCAGGATCATCACGGGAACTGACCGTTGAACCGCTTCACTGACTGTTTGTATCACTCCGCACTAAACTAACTGGGACTATACTGTCCTCGCAACTGCTACTCTGAAGAAGTTAGATCGCTAGCAAACAAACACACAAAGCCGTTTATCCTCTCCAGAATCTTTACTTCTGTGATGCTTTCTCTCTTTTTTTTTAAACTGGCGTACAATAAACAAGCTATGAGATGCCTAACTGCACATCCATTGGTTTGGTTTAGCCTGCATATGAACGTGTGCACTGCGATCTGCACATGGGTGTACATGCGATGCGATGGGACTCTTTCATTATCATTATATCATCACAGTTTAACTTCAAAGAGTCAATATTATGTTCACACATCATATGAACGCTAACAGATAGTAAATACACTTACAGGCATATCTTTCTCCAAGCAAAGTTTATTCGTGTTGTGAACTGAAACTACACTACTGCTGTAGATGAATGAGATCTAAATCTCAACACTGCGCAAACTTCAATACTGGGAAATGGCCACTAGGTGGAGCACATACACCATGATCATTGGACTTTAAAAATATTACAGGTCTCGATCAAGATAATAGAAATGGGATGAGCACATTCTCGGCGAGTTGCCTTTTAATAGTCTCTCTCAGCACTGCGCAAATTTAAAAGAAGTGATTGTTTGGACTCGGTAGCGGAGGTTTAACTGTTATGCTGGGCTTGGATTCATGGCGGAAGGAAGTAGTTCCCCATTTCCTGTAAAACCGGAGCGGTTTAAAGACACTGTGACGTTGTTTCTGGTTTATCTACACACCTGTGCCGTCGACCTGATGTATAAATGCAATATCGCTCTCGTAGTCGTGTGTGTAGTGTTCATAGATCTGCACGGCTGTGATTTGCCTCCGGCCTCGCGCCTCTGGCCGAATCACAGCCATGAAGATATAAGAGTACAGGTCCTACGCACGACTATAAACTGAACTTCAACCTCTGCTGTGTCATACAGCTGAAGCAAATGTAGATGTCAGTTTACTGAAGGACTTGTGCTGTATGTGTCACAGGCCAAGAAGAAGTTTTATGACACCGAGCTGGAGAATCTGGAGAAACAGCAGAAACAGAGCGTCGAGAAGATGGAGATGGATCACACCGTACGAGTGCGTGATGAAGGCAAACGCATCCGACTGGAGCAGGAGAGAGCTTTCAACAAATTCCTCGACCAGATGAAACTCAAGAAGAAAGAGGTGATCACATTAAACTGAAACTCAAGCAAATATCAGGCCCGTCTGGAAAACAAAAACAGAACAAAAGCTTAGAAATGAATCGTGTGACAGCTGTGGGATTTTGCAGATGCAAGTAGATTTTTGTTAGCGGTGTTGAAATGCATTTAGATTCGCTTTGTGCTTTCTCAGGTGAAACAAGAGCTGGAGAAACTGCCCAGGACTCAGAGAAAAGACAGTAAGAAGATCAAAATGAACAATTTCCTCCAGATGAAAGAACTGAGGTGTGTACGGCATCGTGGTCTTGTTTGTGTGTGTGAACGGTGCGAGACGCTGGAATATGTTTTCTCATTTCTGACTCTGTGTACAGGAGGAGAAGTTTGTGGCGAATCAGAAAGAATATCTCGACTCGACTCTAAAGAGAATCATTGCTGAAAATAAACAAGAGATCTTGGAGACGGAGCGCTCGTGTCTCAACAAGAAACAGCATCTGATCAGAGGTACACATGAGGAGGTTTTAAATTGACATTTGTCATAAGTGGGAAGCTGAATCGATGTAAAATTGAACGAGTATCCAACCTGATCTGGTTCGCACGTTTGGAAGAAACGATCCGAGAGCCACAAGCAAAGTTACCTTTACATTTAGTCATTTAGCAGACGCGTTTATCCAAAGCCACTTACAAATGAGGGAAACAATTGGAACAACAAAAAGCATAAGTGCAATAAAACTGGTCTCACAAAGCCTACCACAGTACACAGAGCTAAGGGTTTATTTGGCTAGAAAGAGTAGAAAAGAGATCAGAGAAGTCCGATCGGATCGGTCAGGTGCTGAGGGAAAAGCTGTTTGCTGTAGCGTGAACTCTGGAATGTTTGTCTGTGTCAGATCAAGAAGCCACCATCTGGGATCTCGAGGAGAAGTGTCTTCATGAGCGACACCAGCTCCTCAAACAGCAGCTGAAGGATCAGTACTTTCTTCAGAGACATCAGCTCCTCAAGAAACACGAGAAGGTCTGAGGCCCTGTTCATTATTCTCTCTATAGTCTGACATTCAAACTGCGTGATGCGCTTTTGACCACCAACGTTGTGGCATCTTGAAAGAAAAGTCCTTTGTTTTTACTGCGAGTGATGAAATGTTAACCGTCCCATGATGACGGATGTGTGGACATGTCTGGAGCTCTTCAACCAAACACAACATATTTGAAAACCACGATATTTCTTATCATGTGTCCATTTTTATAACGAATAACACTTGTCCAGTTAATATCAAGCTCTGAAATATCGTGAGCGGCGGGAGGTCTTGAAGTCATAAAGGTGGAGAAGAGCTGTTGTGTTGGGTTGTGATGTCTCTGACACTGTGTTTCAGGAGCAGGAACAGATGCACTGTTATAACCAGCGTATGATTGAGCTCCTGAAGGCCAGACAACAGCAGGAGAAGAGCCGACTGCCCAAGATCCAGCGCGGCGAGGGAAAAACACGCATGGCCATGTTCAAGAAGAGCCTGAGGATCAACTCCAGCGGCAGTTCAGCAGAAGACCGCGAGAAGATCAAAGAGGTGGAATCTCCTGCACATCCATAACTCGATTGACATGCATTTATGTATTCAAGCAGTAGAGATGCATAATAGTAAAGAGAAACGAGAGTATGGATCTGCCTGCAGAATGTTGTTATGCTCATAGATCTGGTGTTCTTCTCATCCGTCTTTCTTCAGTTCTCCAGGCTGGAAGAGAAGCGTCAGAAGGCCGAGCGACTGCACCAGCAGCAGAAACATGACAATCAGATGAGAGAGATGATTGGCCAGTGCGACGGGAACATCAGAGAACTGCAGCAGCTGCAGGTGAGAAGTGGGGGCGTGTCCTGCTGGGTGGGGGTGGGAGGTTTTTTGTACAGGCGTGATGATCTGATGTGTGTGTATGTGTGTGCAGAATGAGAAGTGTCACCTGCTGATCGAGAACGAGACACAGCGGCTGAAGTCTCTGGACGAGCAGCACAACCATCAGATGAAGGACTGGAGAGATCAGCTGAAGAGCCGCAAGAAGGTCTGAATGATCCATGACATCACACTTTTGTCTCTAATGTTGCTCAAGTGTTTCTCCAGTAAATCTTTGCAGTAAATGAGAGCGATATCACGCCAGTACGCTATACTCCATTCAGTATGACGTCTCGTATCTTCTCACAGGTTCTGGAGGATGAACTGAGCCAGAAGAAAAGAGAACAGGAGCTATTCTTCGGGATGGGTGAGGAACCAGAGGCTCAGATCCTCGGCTCACCAACCAAACTCACCAAGTTCCTTCCGTACCCTGATTCCTCCAGCACATGAACCACACATCCCAGCATCATCATTTATTTGACTAACTTCAATTCGGATATTTGACTCATTCGTTTATAAAGGGTAACTTGTGCTCATGAATAATTCATGAAGGCATTAGAGTTCATTTAAGCTTCACTTAAGATCCAAGAGAGAAAGTCCTCTGCCTTAGTTCAAGTTACTGTTCTTCAAAATGTATGTTGGAGTCAAATTTGCAATGCCAAATATATTGTACAAACCCTTATTCTTATATATATATATATATATATATATATATTTTTACGTAACATATTATTTCTTTAATCATTTAATATAACTTTACTTTTATAACCAAATGTAATGGCCAATTTCAACCTTGTACAAATGTTTAAATGCTAAAAACAGATTTTACATTTTAGTTTTGGTTTAATTGGTACATGAAGTTTTTTTTACTTTCTTTCAAATGATTTTACACACAGACAGCAACTAGTTTGCCAGTTTTATTCTGCGCTGTCGAGTCACGATGTGAGTTGTAGTCATATACTGTAAGCGCGGCACCACACTGGATGAGACAAGATCACACCTGCACACATGCCAAAGTTCAAGACTCGAGAGACGTTTGTTTACGCTTTAAATGGAATTATCATGTTTTAACTTTTTTTACTAATTTTGTATGTTCAAAGCACTGTCGCCTAACAAAGTGCAATATGTTGTGTTCCTCCTTGAAACATTGTGTTCAGGTTTTACCCGTTGTGTTATTTTATGAACCGTATCCATTCTCCAACAGTTGAAAGATTTCCACATGAAGCGTGTCTGAGTGTTTGGTACGAGAAACTCTCTCTAGTTCCCTTCAAATGTCTTTGTAGAAATGTTGATTTTTGTCTTCCGTTTTCATCATTCCATCGAGTCTTGTAACTTGGTGTAACCAAAGGTTTAGTGTGAATGTATCTCCATGTTGTTCTATAAGAGTATATTTAATAAATAAGATGTTTATTAATCATCTTGAGACTTCTGTTTGAATCTGTAGCAGTGGATTGTTGTGTGGGTCTTGTTGGACAAACACTGGAGGCACTTTCTTATTTGTCAGTTACAACGGGTGTAGTTGATAAAACGCTTCTTAATGTCCTCACTCATGACGCTTCCTCACAACGCATTTAAAGAACTGCGATCGGTTGATTGTGTGTGAACACCACAACTTTCAAGAAGTTTCCATTCAAAACTCTTCTCTTAGAGCGGTTTACAAGTCAAAATAAACGGCATTAGTGAACCGTCTGTTGTTGACGTCTTTGAATCAAAGCATCGGTTAGATGAATCCATGTTTTAATTGACATTCAGTATGTGTGACTGTGATGGCACAAGAACGTCTTGGAAAGCATTTTTGACAATGTAAGATGTTTATTTGGTTTACATCATGTAAAAAAAGATAAAAGTAAAAACATGAAATATGATGGAGAAAACAAACTCAAATGCTCAATGTGTCAACAGATCATCCAAACAGATCCTTTCCCACCTACATTTTCTGTCTTCCTGCACATAGTGTATATGTGAGAGATCGACCCTCTTCTGTGTGTTGCTACTGCTCATAACAAACGCACAGGATGAGAAACACCTGCAGGTTTCCTCTCGTAACCTTCATCCAGCCTCCTGCGTTTGATGCAGATGAGAAGAGATTTACAGCAACTAGGAGCTGATGAGCATAGATTCATATAAGCGTTTCATTTCTGGAGCTCCCAGTATTGTCAAGTTAAACTGGGCACCTCATTCACTCTCTGCATGAACGGACAACAAAGCACAAAGTTAAAAAAAATGACTACACGATTTCAAAGGTAGTGTTAACAATCACCATGTTGATCAAATCTAGGCTTGAAACCAGTCAAGCATCTAAGCACTTTTCTCAGTGTCGTGAAAATACTTCTGGGCAATACTGCTATAGAAAATAATGACGCTCGCTCTGAGGTAATCTGTTACTCTTATTTACATCTGGACATTAGTACTGCAAAAATGAGATGGAGATTTTCAATTCATGTCCGCTGTGAATGGAATAGAAATGGATGGCACTGTACTGTAAACCGTTTTCTCAGGACTGTTTTTATATGTTCTGCTCCTTCTCTTCTCTTAGCAGTTCCAGTGCAGATGTCTGCAGCAAATCGAAAAAGTGCAAACGTAAGAAAAAAACCTATTCTCTACTTCTTTAAAAAGAAGGCAGATCAATAAGGAACGTGTTTTGTAGTGTTAGCACCCGAAAGCATTTCAGACAGAGTCAAGATCGATGACTGTTATGGGTGTCTCCAGGCTTTATATAAGCTCTGCGTTTGCTATTCGTAACTAGTATGAGTAATAAACATGTGACTTGCTTGCATATAGGACGCAAAAGCACCGAGCACTTTGCATTTTACGCTGAGGCACAATATCATAAAGAGCGGCGAGAGAGGGCCGTTATATATTGCTAGTAAGTTACAACTGCAGAGGTACATAACACAAGAATGATCTTGAGCCTCGCACGAGACCAAGATACCAAACACACACACAAAAGATGGCATGGAATGTCATTAAAAAAACAAGTTATGGTAGCCATAAATAAAAGGTGTGGATTAAATAGGGTTTGTACCTAGGGAGTACCTAAGGTTTTTTGGTCAGGTAATTGGAAGGGATCCAGCCCTCCATCAGTGGCTCATCGCTCACATTTTTACAGAACCACCAGCCGCTGCTCTGTTTCTCCAGCACTTCAAAAACGCTTCCCTCTTTAAAGGCGGGCGTCTGCTCATCTCCATCGAAGTCGGCCACGGCTAAGAACAGCTGGTCTCTGGCCGGCTCTTTGATAAGAGGGGGCAGTTTCTCTTTGGGTGGGCCTGGTTTCATGAGGGGCTTAGGTGGCACAGGCACTTTGGGTTTGGCTTCCTCCTTTTCCCTGGAGGCTGTGGGAGCGACAGCTTTGGCTTTGGGTGGCGGGGGTCTGTTTTGAGGAGGAGGGGCTGGCTTGGCCTCCTGAAAGTCTTTGACGTCTGTGGGACTGGCTGGTTCAGAACTCTTCTTCGGCGGTGGAGGTCTTCTGGGAGCAACAGAAGGTCTTTGCGGTGGCTCTTTTGTTGGCGGTTTAGACATTTCTGACGGCTCGTGGCCATTTTGTTGTTTAGTCGGGCATTTTGGCTCTTCGTTTGCTCTTCCGTCGGATGCGATGGACGAGGCATTATTCTGTGGACTTGGTTCACTTGGGTTGCTGGCAAACTCTGGAGGTTTAGATGGCCGTAGTTTTCTCCTCAGGTTTGTGATATCCAGCTCACTCTTAGCTACGGGCTCTGGTTTAGCTGCGGGGGCAGGCTTCGGTCTGATAACCGGTTTCGGCTTTGGAAACGGGGCCGGGTTGACCGAATCAGGCTTGTCGTCATCTCGTGAATCCGCTTTGGGTTTGGGGGGCTGCTTGGGCACATGCTTCAGGTTCAACTTCTTCACCTCCTTGGCCGACACCTTGTGGCCACACTCTAAGCCCATCTCATTGCGCAGGTACAGTTGCTTGTTCTTCTCCTCCTTCTTGAGCTCCGAGGGTTTGTCAGGTTTGACGGGAGCGGCTTTTGGTGCTATCAACGGGACAATGACCCCTGGGGCCGGTGGTTTGGGTGGGAGAGGTTTGGAAAGTTCCGCTCTGGGTTTGTCCTCCAGTTCCAGGCTCTTGTTGATGGATTCTCTCCTGGGTGGTAAAGCCGGCTTCTCCTCAGCTGTGAGAGGAGAGGAGGGAGCTGGAGGTAAAGGCGCAGAAAAAAGGGGGCTGCTCTTGACCGCATTGGACTTCCATTCTCTCAGTTTGGGACGGCTGGGGAAATCAGAGTTGGACGAGGGCTCGTCCGGAAGGGGCTTGGACCAACTATCTTCTGAGCTGGTGTTATTGCTTGAGGTGTCCTCCAGCTTCAGTTGAGCCATCTCACCAGGAAGAGGGGCCAAAAAGTTGGGCCTGGTGGCGTTACTGGTCTTCTTGTACTTGTCTATGAATGTTAATGGAGCCCAGCCCTCTTTCTCATCTATCTGAATGTACCACCAGCCGCTGGAGTTCTTCTCAATGACCTGGACACATCAGAGGGAGAAGTGGTGAGATGCACATGGACAACAGCTGGATGATGTGCGGTTCTGCAGTTGATGTTACACGTACCTCGACTTTCAATCCCGCCTGGAAGCTAATGCCATCAGGGATGTTTGTCTGAAAGTCAGCTATGGTGTAATATTCCTCTTCTACCTGAGGGGGCACTGGAGGTTTAGGCAGGTTCACTCCTCGCGGCTGTGCCAGGAATAAAAGACAATCAGGTTATTAAAAAACAGAGCAATGCTGACTTGACGTGGTATCAGGCACTTGAACGAAGAGAGGTCATAATTATGACTAGGAGGAGATCATCTTTTCATCGTAGGCTATACACAAGGACAAAGTTAATGTACATCTCTGAGCCTGGCTGTATTGCACACATCTTTTCCAAGAATAAACCTGGTATCCCCCATGTTTCCTATTCTCTGCAACTAGGACAAGCTTCTCCAACCTTTGGCCCTCACTAGAACATTCGAGAAATGAAACGTCACTCTTACTATTGTGAGATCCCGGCGTGGTGGAGGTCTTTGTCGTGCCTCTGCTTCTGATTATAAGGAAGAGAAAAGAGATTAGAGGAGTGCGACGTGTTTAAATCAACACACTGAATGTTTGAAGGTGAACGTACTGCGTTTGGTGTCTGAGAACGGTGTCAGTCTGTCCCTCTGATTCTCTCTGTTGGCGTTCTGCTGTTTGAAAGCCACGTCCAGATCATTAGTGCTGGCATGAACCGGGCCGCCGGCTGCCATCTTCTGACTCAGAATGTCCGCTTTCTTCAGATAGGACGCCGGGGCCCAGCCCTCTTTCCCTTCATACCTGAGAAGAAAAACACTCAGTTCCAAAGACAGAGCTTGAGCTTTGTATTGTCTTGTTTAAAGAAGTTTACATTTCGGTGTGTTTGTACCTGATTTTCCACCAGCCTTCCAAGTTTTTCTGAATGACCTCGACAGTCATGCCTCTCTCCAAATCTATTTCATCTTGATCTCGTGCTGAGTATGGATAGATGGCAGTGTACTTCTCCTCTGTGAACAGAGTATTTCACATGTCAGCGTGTTCATACATCAAATACAACCACTGCTTCTGTGTTCCTGACACACCTTTATCCTTTCATGTGTTGAAAAAAAGCATTCAGTGATAAATCTAAAGTACATGATCATTTAAAAGGAACCTTGGGTATAGAGAGATGTACGGCTTAATATATTAACAATGGCATTGACTTTATAAATGTAAAATTAAATGACAGTGTAACTGGGTCAAAATCCATGACTTCAAATGGTTGCAACCTGTCTTAAAGCTACAGCGAAGCACACATGTTTTCCATACACGACAGTAAAATATGAGACGTCAAACATGAGATTAGATATATAAATACACAGGGACAGTAGGTGGCGATATGTCCTCTTGACACAAGCCATCCTGCCTGCCATAGAAGAAGAATGTGTTCAGTAAGCGTCTGTTCAAGGTAAACATGCATTAAATCATAGCTTTAAACAACAGTCTTTAAGACAGTTAAGACATCATCATCCACCATTATTGTATACTTGATACATTATGAGAATGTACTGATAAACACAATAATAAGATGGTTATTTATTCTGTATTAGAGCTCACGTGAATATTAACCCCGTCAGCTAATGACAGAGAGAGAGAAGAGAGAGAAGACAATAACGGTAGGTTGATAAATCAACATCAAAAGGTCAAAAACGGGATGAAATGCATTTTATAAAGGGCTAAAAACATTGTGTATATAATAAATTGGCAATGATTCTGGTTATTAATATGTACACTATGTTTGTATTGTTTCAGCACCTGAAGAACTGATTAGTGTGTCTGTGTCAACCATTATACGTCATGGAAAAAGAACATGGCGGCCTCCTCAGGGTTACAATGAGCATTACTTTTAGAGTTTTTTTAAGAATTGAAAATATTTGATGTGTTTCTGATGACAAATGCTAGCAGTGTACGGCTATTATAATGTATTAATCTCTCCATACACTGGGTTCCCTTTAAAGAGCTGACTGTCATCTGTGTTGACGCTTTGTGAGGAGCAGATGACGGTTCAGAGATGATCTTGAGATGAAGAGTTTTGTGATCGTGTCTAAACCTTTTCATGATCAAGAATGACTGGATTGTTGTCACTGTTCTGTCATGATGTTTCTGTAACATTGACAGGCACAACAGAGACTATAGAGATGATTCTATTTCCCTGTCGTATCATGGCATTGCAAGCATGTGATTTTAAATCTATTTCTATATAATGTTTATATAGCAAATAATTCATGAAACTTTTTTGTGCATCTATATTTGACCTGTAATATGTGAACTCCTGGGGGGGGTGGAGGTTGGGAACCACTGATGTACTGATCTGCAGTTTATAAATGTTATTCTTCTCATAAACATGAAATAAGAAAGATATTGTACAGACAGGGTCTTGCATGCATTCAGTTAGGGCTGCAACTAACCCTCATTTTGATAATCGATTAGTTGGCCGATTCTTTTTTTTAGCCTTTTATGTACTTTGCAAAGTGTAAACGCCACAAATTGGGTTTTCATTTTGTCATTTAAAACACCTCGCCCCTTTAAACTTATAAACTGCACAGCTTGATGCATGCGAGACACGTTTGACGTTAAAACTGCGCACCTCGCGCTGCACAGAGAGACACGTCATGTGGTGATTATAAATGGGAAGAAGACGCGCTTGATTTATAACTATGCAGCTCACAAATGACATCACAGACCAAATAATCCATAATGAAATTCGTTGACAACTATTATTGATTATTATCGATTAGTTGTTGCAGCCCTACGTTCAGTAAAACAGAAGAGAATATAAACATAAGAATGGAGTGAATGGTGCTACAGTGACATGATGACATGCTACAGCACATTCACGGCATGCACACAGCAGATCATAAAGTGCTGTTCTCTCCACCTTGACCAAAGCCTGTGCCGAACAGATCCCCTAAAGTACGCCTGCGACCCACGTGTCTCGGCAGTGACCAGAATCTCCGGCACACTCCAGCAGAGAGCAAGCACACACAAACACACATGTGAAAACTATCAGCTCAACAAACATCCAGCAGAAATCCCACAGCTGTCTGTGCCAACGTGAAAGAGCGTTTACCCCATAGCAGAATTCATTTGTTTGTCTGTATTAATTCCATTAAAGTCATCAAGAAACGGAAGTAGTGATACGTGTACACGAGTGAAACGACTTCTGAAATGAGAAACAAATGTAGGGCGGGACTTGATTTCATCCACCGGCAACTGATTGGATCGTTAAAAGGTGAAAGATAGGAACGCCAGACTGTGATCTGTCAGTCATTGTGCCATTCCTCCAGACCAGAAGTGCAGAGGTCGTTTCCAGAGATTACAAGTGATGATGTGCACAGAGACTTTTTTTTCATAATTAATACCTCGTCCCTGTGTAAAACCATTAGAATGATCATTCTTTATTTCATGACGACTCACAGCTTTACGGTAAAGATGAAGGAGAGATAATAAGCAAGTGGAGACACAAGGAAAAACTGAAAGTGAAATCCCTGATCTTCCTTATGATGTACAGTGACAGAATAACCGATAAGATTTAGGTTTGTAATCACTTTTATATGTATAGTGCTATTAAACACGTCATTTGAATGAGTTTCCAAATAGAAAGACATTAACTATATCAAATATAAAGCGTAGCATTGCTAATCTTAATGTAACAACACAGTAACTGTCTATTTTTACATGCGAGCAAGAAATGATATAAGGAAATAAAAAGCATCAAACGGAATGCAAACACTTTAAAGCTTGTTATCTGAAAACTGCTCAGACTGCGACTAGAAACATCATTCAAAGGCAGCAAAACTGTTGCCGGGGCGTTGCTAAGGTGATTTGAGGGTATTTTAACACGTTGCTGTGGTGTGGCTGGAGTGCAGAGGTGAAATATACTTCTACACATTTTCCAGGTATCTGTGCTTTTGCGTTTACTTTGGAAAAATACGTGAAAACCTTGAGCTAAAGGCCAGATCCTTGAGAATGTGCTTCAGTGTGTGTGTCATGACTGCAGATGTACAGGACACAGCCCTCACGTGCCACAGCTCACTCACAGACCTTCACAGGCTCCGATCAACCAACAGAACAATGCCCAGAAGTGTTTCCAAACATCAGAGAAACGCCACGCGAGAGGTGTCAGCTGGATATTTACCTTCATCTGCTGGCAGCGAGAAATCATCTGGGTCATCTTGAGCTTCCAGACACGTGGCCGGTACCCAACCCTGAGCCTCTTCTGAACTAACAAACCACCAACCTGTGAGGACACGCAGAAGAAGAGCAGTTCACTTATCATGGGCTCACATCAGTATCATCATCAACGATGCTCTTGACTGACAGTCGTTACCCGACTCGTTTTTCTCGATGACCTCCACCACCTGTCCCGCGTACAGACTGATCTCAGAGCTCTCCTGTTTCTCGTAGTCCGTGACGGCCACATACTGATCCAGCGGCAGCGGGTCGGCCGAGGACGAGTCTCCTCCTGAAGAAACAGAGCGGGACGCATGTATGGACGGACACGAGAAGACACACACGGCTGGCCCGGGACAAACCATCATCGACTCACACCACGGCACTTTTATTAGCAGCTCAAATCAAGTTCAACAGGATTAGTTTGGTGATTTGGTCCAGCTGAATATATATCTGCTCAGGTCTGTGAAGGATTTCATGACACAAACTGTGTGCTGAAAACCACAAGAGTGAAATAAGACGTTTCCGTTTTGTCTGTGATCTAATCCTGAATCATGTTGTCAGCTATGAAATGATTCAATTCAATTCAAGTTTATTTATGTGGCGCTTTCACAATGTGCATTGTTCCAAAGCAGCTTTACGGGAGCAAATAAGAAAACACAGAGGTAACACACAGCACAGTGTTTATAGAACAAGCAAGATCATTCTAATAGATCATATCTAATAAATAAATAAATAGATGAAATGATCCAGAAACTGATGAAACGGATGAAATCCTTCACAGAGAAAGTGCTTTTTAAAAACAGTAAAGACACAAAAACGGACTGAACATGATGAGAACAGTGAGAGACGGGCTATACAAAAATGACTCTGTCAAGGTTCAAGAGAGCACAAAACCACCACTTTAACACCACACACGTCATCGTTCTTTCCGTTCCTTCAACAAATACACAAGTGTGTGACTCACACAAACATTCCAAAACAGACGTTCTCTCTGCTCTCTTTTCCCTTGTGAAATGACATTGACGTTGTGAAAGCACTCTCATGAAACGAGTAAACATTGTGATTATCATGAAATCCCGCTGTAAGCCTCCACCACACGGCCATGCACATCACACAGGAGACCTTTGACCCTGCCCACCTCAGAGACCCTCGCACAGAGAGACTCAGAGACACACTACACTACCTCTCTTTATGATAGAAGTCGCTCGCTCCACAATGCCTGATGAGAACGAGAGCAGGTCAGGTGTAAGAGAACATTCACAGTAAACACATGATGATCAGCAGAGGGCGCTCAAACCTCAGAGAGACTCACCCGCCACACACATGATTCAGTTTCTCACCTGACTTCTTCTTGCCACTGGACTCCCTGTAAACAGAAAGATCAATGAAATATGCTCTACATGTCTCCTGTTGTGCTCCACAGATGAAAGAGACAATACATCCCGAAGCCTTTAGTGCAAGAAGAACGTGTTCACATCATGAATGTCTTCAGTACCCAGAGAAAACCCCGAAACATCAAGGCAGTAAAGAGCTGAATGATAAAACCCACGGCGAATAATCATTTGAATAAAAGGAAAAAAGCACTGGGTCTTTAAGACCTGTGTTTGCTTCAGTTTCTTTGTTTATGTCTACTTCTAGAGGCTTTATTAAAGATACCGTGTGGACTATACTTCTCATTGTCGTGCGTGTTTTATTGGCAACACGTGACGAGTACCTTTCAATTACGTTCTATTTTTCAGATGGAATATTCGCTCATCGCACTGTGTACACGACTTCTTCTATTCTCACCACCGATTCAGGTAGTTTTCTGCATTTGAAGTATGTGACATGTCTAATTTTATACTCATGTATAACTCATTAATGTCTTAAGTGCCATTAATAACAACTTTTCTTTTTTCGGGATTTATAGTTGTAAATGGTTACAGTAATGAGAACGTTTTGAAATAAACATGTCGATTCAAGTTTGACATTTTGAAAGCAAGATTTCGTGAGAATCACCCATCTAGACAATGTCAGTGATGGGACATTTCCCTCGCTAGCACATTTGCTTGGAATAAGTTCACTCAGAAATGAACGTTCTGTCATCATTTACTCTTGTCATGTCAAACCTGCATGACTTTCTTCCGCAGAACACAGAAGAAGATATTTTGAAGAAAGTTGGTAAGCAAACAGCACTGGACCTCATTCACTTCTATTGTACGGACACGAAACCAATGCAAGTGAATGAGGTCCAGCTATCAACATTCTTCGAAATATCTTCTTCTGTGTCCTGCGGAAGAAAGTCATGCAGGTTTGACATGACAAGAGGGTGAGTAATGACGGCAATTTCTATCACTATCACTTTAATGTCTTAACACGATCCGTATGCTTGCGTAACCTTCAGCACATAAAACCTTTGAAACGTACAGTCTACAGATGTATTTATAGAAAGAGCATGTTTTAAGTGACAGCTGAACACGAGTGTGAGGTCACAGTGGTCATTCGTGTGTGTGTGCTAAAGATCAGCGGGCACAGATGGGTCACAGATGGCACTCACCACCACTACAGAGGGTTCTGGAGCTGTGTGATCTGTCTGTTAGTGTTCAACCGTGTGTGTTTTGAGAGGGGTAACGTGTTGTGTGTGTGTCGTACTCTTTGGGTGGATTCAGATCTTCAGGACGGGTCTCAAAGAACAAGCGGACCTCCTCACATTGAGAGATGTAGACGGGCAGCTGGATCAGGGCCTGCCACACAAACACACACAAACACAGATGAATGAGTCTGCCGGCTGACATCAGGTGTTTGTTTTGTAATGAAGCAGAGTGCTTTTCACATTCTCTCTCTCTCTCTCTCCAGCATCTGCTCAAGGTGACTTTCACAACTTGGCTGCGAGACAGATTTTTGAACATCTCCTCTCATGGGTTATGATTGTAATGGACACAGCGCTCAGTTCATCTAACGAAGTGTGTGTTCTGTTGTGTGTTTTGTTCAGATGGCATGAGACTGATTTAAGATGACTCTCTGTATTGTGTTTGTGTGGAGATGAGTGGATGTAACGCATCTTCCTGATGTCAGTTGCCATGGACACCACATGATGTCTCCACAGACTCATTGGCATTCCCTGAAGACACAGACATCAATTACAGCTAATGCACTTTACTGCTGCTCTCCACCGCCTGCATTACTTTGATTGTTTTGTGTGTGTGAGAGAGAGAGAGAGAGAGAGAGAGAGAGAGAGAGAGAGAGAGAGAGGCATGCTGGCCATGGGCTTGTGTGTGTGTAATGGAACACTAGCTCACTCTTTGTTGAATGCTAGCGAGTGTACAGCGGCCTATTTTAGAAACACTATATGAGACGGAACACTTTATGTCCTGAACATGGCAAACAAAAGCATTTTATGTTGTTCTCATCTCATCTCTTTCCATTGCATGTTTAAGTGGTGTTATCATCTTGAAGTTAAAGACATCTTTTGTTTTATTTTTGTGCACATCTGAAACTTTGGCGGTCTGATCACGGCTGACACTATTCATCCATCAGCATGTGTACAGAAGCACAGTGCATTGTGGGATACAACGCTGTGTGCGAGTCATTCAGGTTTGCGTGCTGCAGACATGTCAGCTATCCTCATGAACACAATCACAGACAGATTACGTAGAGATTCAGCAGGTATGTGTTTAACATCTTCAATAGAAAGGAAGAATCTGGTTAACCGATTTTATGAAAAAAACATGCTGAAATCACCTCTAGGGAATTATGGGCTGTCATTCACCTGACAAAACAGCTTTGTGACCTTTCACCTCATTCATTTAGATCACACAGAGGCACATGAGGGGGTGAAGAGGTCAGCACTTTTATCTCAGCACATGTTTAACAGATTGAAACGTTCCTTCACAAACCCCAGCACACATCACACCTCTAACCCCGTGTGTCCTGACTGATGTGTTTATATACAGTATACCCATAACATAACTCAACATATACTGTTGAAATGTTGAAACAAACATATCATCATAACATACAGTCTCTTGATGATAGACAACACTTGTTTAGCAGCTGCTGATGTGAGCTGTGATGAATGATATGTGGAAATATGGTTATTTTTGAGGTGAAATCTTTCTCTAGAGACTCGCAGATGGGCAATTCCAGCATTATGGATGTGACATAAAAAGCTCTCAGAGAATGACTATGCTACCAATATACTGAAATGGTTCAGGTCAGACTTAGATGGGAGAGGTTATTATGTGAGTATAGGAGAGCATAAGCCTAAGTGGACGTCAATGACATGCGGAGTCCCACAAGGCTCAACTCTTGCGCCACTCTTGTTCAGCCTGTATATGCTCCCTGGGTCAAATAATGAAAAAGAAACAAATTGCAAATCACAGCTATGCAGATGACACTCAGATTTACCTGTAGCCTTCTTGCCAAATGACCACAGCCCCATTGACTCTCTCTGCCAGTGCATTGATGAAATTAACAGTTGGATGTGCCAAAAGGAGAAAACTGAAGTCATTGTATTTGGAAACAACGATGAAGTTCTCAAGGTGAATACAAATCTTGACTCTAGGGGTCAAACAACTAAAAATCAAGTGAAGAATCTTGGTGTGATTCTGGAGTCAGACCTTAGTTTCAGTTGTAAAGTGTTAACTTAATTAGCATACTACCATCTCAAGAACATTGCAAGAATTCAATGTTTTGCTTCCAGTCAAACTTGTTCATGCCTTTATTACCAGCAGGGTGGATTATTGCAATGGTCTTCTCACCGGCCTTCCCAAGAAGACCATTAGACAGCTGATACAGAACGCCGCTGCCAGGATTCTGACTAGAAGCAGAAAATCTGAGCATATATACCAGTCCTCAGGTCCTTACACTGGCTTCCAGTTACTTTTAGGACTGATTTAAAGTACTATTACACGTATCACTAAATAGCCTAGGACCTAAATACATTGCAGATATGCCCACGGAATATAAACCTAACAGACCACTTAGATCACTAGGATCAAGTCAGTTAGATCTACCAAGGGTTCACTCTAAACAAGGGGAATCCGCTTTTGTGCCGCCTCAGATGTGCTGAAACATCAGCCACAGACTCAAAACTCATCTGTTCAGCTGTGCATTCACTGCGCTATGTCCAAACAGACTGAACTGTTCATATATAATCATTTTATTCATGATGTGATTATTTAATATTATTTTTATGTAAAACGCTTTGAATTACCATCCATCCATCCATCCATTTTCTACCGCTTGTCCGAACTACCTCGGGTCACGGGGAGCCTGCGCCTATCTCAGGAGTCATCGGGCATCAAGGCAGGATACACCCTGGATGGAGTGCCAACCCATCGCAGGGCACTTTGAATTACCATTGTGTATGAAATGTGCTATATAAATACACTTGTCTTGCTTTGCCTTGAAGCATCTGTTTATATTTTACTAAACATCCGAAAAATGTCAGTCTATGCACAAGTTTTCTATTTTATAAATGGAAATAAACATGAGTTATGGGTGTTACAAAAAAGGACCCTTTTTGGGAGACGACAAACTTGTAGGATTTCTGTGAATTATAATGCACAAAACTGAAGCGATAACACCAAACCAATGGAGAAGGGATGCCTCTTCATATAGAACATAAAACAGTTACTTTATTTTCATGTGTCCATTCATGAGGAATATGCACTGTAATGGATGTGACACTCCTGAAAATGGCACTTATACCTGACTATGAAAAATAATGTAGTAAAAATAAAACAAATGGTCTGCTTGTGGGCTGCTTTTTCCTTTAAAAAGTCAAGAAATGCTGTGATGTGCTGACGCAGGCTAACTCAGCGCAGCTCCCAGCCTCTGCCCTGACGCACACATTACCAAATGTGAATTCCTGGGGTTTTTCCCCCTCTTAACCCTTCCAGCGGTCGCTCGGCGTCGTCTCGAGACGGAGCGCTTTTCCATGTTAAAACATTTCTCAGCGCTGATCTCACGCTTGACGTTACACTTCCATAGACGTCAAAGTGCAGTTGTTCAAGAGAGCCGTTTGTTGTGTGAGGCACTTCTTCACACGAGAGCACACGGTGTCTTCTGCACATACACAACACTCCGACATGAGGGGATGTTGTTTGTGTTGGTCTTGAGCTGGTGGGAGTGTGTGAGTGACACTTACTCTGCAGTACTCATTGATGGGTTTCAGCCGTTTCATGGCCACGTCTCTGATGTGGCTTCTTCGGAACAGAATCTTGCCTGTAGAGAAACGAAGAATATCATGACAAACACATTCACCGTCACCTCAACCTCTCAGCGTCCTTCAGGGGAACTTCTGGGAATGTCCCGTCATGCCCCTTCAAGACCTTTATTCAGATGTTAGAAGACCACAAGCACGAAACACAGACTGTGCTCCAGCAAGAAATGAGCAGAAATGAAGCACTTATGTTCTCTGACTCATATCCTGCTGACCATACAGTGGTGTGTTTTAGCTGGCGTAGTGCAACTAAAGTAAAACATGTGCAAACACCAGCAGCCCACAGGAGCCGGCTCAGGTCTTTCACCTGCTGCTCTGAAGGGCCTTCTTTCATATAGGACCTGTATGAGACGATGCTCTGTGTGTTCTCATGTGACGGTCCTATAGCACAGCTGATGAAGACCCATGTCAGCAGTGCCAGAATTACTGCTTCATACCTTGAATTCACTGTAAATCATTGATCCAAAGCATCTGACGGACAAACACATATGACAGGTTCAACAGATTCAGCTCATTTGAAATGGTGAACACTGTGGGTCTACGACTAAAGTTCACAACTTATCAATAAGCGTACAAGCATTCTGATTGGCTGTGACGTTCCCACATCATCTCACTTGAAACGAGTGGAGGTTTAGACCCTAAAACGCCATTTCTTTAGTGGATATAAAATGTGTCTAACGTCAATGTTTAAACCAGGGGTTCTTAACTCTTCATTTCCTGCCGAGTTGAGCCCTAACTCTAATAAAACAGAACACACCAGGGGCCTCATTTAGAAAACCTGCGTTTGCACAGATGTGAGCATGCGTACGCAGAACACACGCCAACTTTCATTTTTGTCTTTGACGTCAGGGTCTGAGCAGACGTACGCAGTTTTGCTCGTCCAAAAAATATAAGTCATTCTTGCCGCTCGTACAGGATTTGGACGTTGACCGTTGCTCTTTCATATATCAATGACAGGCGTACATGCGTTTGTTGTGTGTAAGCTCGTTCTATGAATCACATGTACGCACTTGACCGTAAAACTTTATTTAGGATGGTTTCTACACGACGTTTTAAAACACAAGGCCCCTGAACAAGCTTCAGGAATAGACGCTTTCAACTTCATGCGCAGATTACATTCATCATCCAATGTAGTGACATTTCTACAAGTGACCACCCTGTGTTACTATCTGTTTGCACATTCTCTTGCACATTCCTGTTCATGTCAATATTTACAGTCGACTTTCAATCATTCACGTTCAATCCCGTTAGTAATTTCTTATAATTGCACCTGTCCTGCATTTCACTTCTGGTTGTATATTCTCTATATAACTGTATGTGACGAATAAAAGTCTTGAATCTGTACAGTGATGCCTTGTACCTGTGACACCCTGTCTACACTGGACAATCCAAACTATTATACTTCTGAAGTCCACACCGGATCCGGCGCGATGCGTCTGGACAAATGCCTTGTTCTTAATGGGTTTGTGTCGTGCCGCTGGCGTCCGGTGTGGCAAGACAACATTCACACACTCTTAAACTCTCCTGGTGCACAAATAAAGAAAGAGCAATTGTGCAGTTCTTATCATCTGATTCTGAACTAATAAAGGTTTTATCAATGATTTACTCTACTCATAACACTTGATTTCAGACGTACGGTCAGAGTGCACCGAGGCAGGATTGTGAAGCATTTTTATTAAGCATTGTGTTGTTCCCTTAATACCCCATAGCAGATGTTACTAAATAATACTAAATAATCTTCGTTCGAATACATTCTCATGCAGCATCATGTGAACAACATCCTTCTCCAGGACTCAATCCCAGAATTCACAAACAAAGACACAGATGGATGATAACAAGATGGCCGCTGCTGTTCATATGAATGTGGGTAGATGAAACACTCAATATGGCCGCTCTGACAAAGGAAGTCCCGCCTTCAAGTGAAAGCAGCCAATCATGAATTGTGTATTTAGTGCAGTTTGAGCTTGAGAAACAAAAGTTATGCAAAAGTTCGTGTCAGATTTCATTGTTGGTGGGAAATGTGTTATTTAAGTGTGTATTTCATTCTAAGCAGATAGTTTGCCGATACCAGTCTTCCCCCACTCAAGTAGACAGAACTTGAATCTTGTTCGACTGCCCGGAGACATGGACAACGAGTGCAGACGCTTCCCTAACATGACTTTGAATACAGCTTGATGACATAATCTTATAGTGAACAACTAGAGACATTTTCAACATGAATGTAGATTTGATCAAATCAATACTGAAAGATTCTGTATATCAATAAAGAAGAGCTTTGAGTTCTATGTAGCTTCTTAAGTCAGTCTAATGACCAATAAACAAATGTGTTCACACTGCATCCAAATCTAATGTTTCTCCACTCCAATCTCTTGCACTGACTGTCCACACTGTCATTTTCTGAAGGGTTCATTTATACAGAGTGTAGAGTCAATATCCAGTGTTATAGTGCTGCTGTAAGCCTCGCCAATGAGCGGTGCAAATGCGTGTTTGTTTTACACAGTTTTTATAGTGCACAGGCCGACTGTATGCATGACATCACAGCATCAGAGATCAGTGTGTCTCGATGAACCGTGACTTGATTTTAAGGTCCGTATACAGAGGATTGTTGGGGAGCGATGTTTACCTGGTAAAAAGGGAATGATTCGGCGCTTTGGATCCTTCTGTCCACCTTCCACAGGGAATTTGTCCAGAAGCTCCATCTAGAAAGCAATAATGATAAAGTCAGCATTCACAACTCTTTACTTTCTGTAATGTAACTTTGAAATGAAGGCAAATATTCAAATACACTATAGCTGAAGAGCAGATTTCATCTATGATGAGGAGTTCAGATGACCCATACCAACTGTGTTTTACAACATCGTTCAAATGATCAACCCTCAGAATTGTCGTTTCTCAGATATACGGTTCTAAAGTTAAGAGTATAACACATATGTTCTTTCCCAATCTATGATGATTTGGTGTGAATGTATCAAAATGAAAGTGTTTACACAAAGTTCTTGTGCATCTCACAGACTCTTCTACTGACTGTAATAATCCATTCAACAGATGGTGTTTGTGTACGCGTGGCCTGCTCTACCTACTGCAGATCTACTGACATAGAGGAAAAAAATGTTGTACCCTAAACCTCCCCTGTGTTTCTGCACACGTCCAGGAGGATCTGTCCACGCATGCTATAGGTTATTACTCCCTCCTGCCACTTATGAACGTTTTCCTCCCGTCTCTAGAGTCTTAACAGTGGTCATTTAAATTCCAAAACCAGCTATGGACCAATGAAATCGCACCTGCGCTCTTCTAGAGAACGGCATTAAAACTCGTCATATATGTGCGTCAGACACATTCAGTCTCTAATGACAATAGCAGATCCAGCACATTCAGCAGCTGAGGAGAATTTTCCAGCACCAGACGACCTGAGAGTTGAACTATTTACCCACAATGCACTGCTGACACACGTCACACAAGAGTATTATGTGTCATGATGTAATGTGCCTGTGATGAAACAGTGTCTGTATCGTCTACTGGAATAAACAAAGAGTGACAGAATATGAAACTTGTCATGCTGCAGAATGCGACCAATGATCGATGGTGGGACTTTCATTACAGAAAGGTATGCTCACACGTGAACGCTGCTGGCACACAGAGCTTTAACTGTGCTCCAATCATTCATTAAACTGAAGAACAACGTGTTCAATGTGACTCAGCAGCAGCAGAATGAAGACACATAGACAGCAAACCAATGCACTGTCAGCCTGAATCAAACACAAAAACATGTCAAGAAGTAAAGAACATCAGTTAATGCATGAGCTAACATCAACTCGCTGACAAGAAACAACACTTTTGAAGCATTTATCTATCAGATCGAACATGAACAATTACATTCACATTAAAGTGGCAATCCGCGATTATTTTGGGATAAAAATAATCAGAAATAAATACACAGAGAGATCAGTGTTCAAAACCATTGTCTTATCTTACCCTGATTCACAACGGTAAGCTTATAACAAGGATTTATCATTTGTGCTGTCGGGTCGCCCCATGCAGGATATTTGGATTTAAATCATCATCTAGATGGCTGTGTTTAAAAGTGATCATCTGGGGTATGTCATGTAAACATCTTCATTTATTGAGCTCTGACACCGATTACATCTGTTCTGGGAATCATCTGTTAATAACAAAGGAACCTCACGCTCCGGAGAGCTAAAGTGATAGCTTCATGCTAAAGCAAAAGCTAACATCGACAGGGATTTTGAGAGTTGGCTCCGACATCTGAAAGGATTGCTTTAACAATTTAAAAAGTTTTTCATGTAGTCAGAACAAAAGCGGCAGATAATGTATGTGTTCAGACGACATGTTTCAGATATATTTCTCGTAAGACGTTAGCTAGGCGGTATTTTCCATGTTATTTAGAGTTTTAGTCTACATCAGGCAAGACGCGATATCAAACGCTTCGATTGATTGTGTATTAGTGATGTTTTTAAACGTTTCGCATTGTATCTGGTATAGACACGGTCACGTGTTGCTGTCACGTTGATGTACACATGTGCTGAGCAGTCAGTCAGTGAGCACAGAGCCGCAGTGCCAAAGCACAACCCACCGAAAGAAAATAACTGTTTGCATATAACTGACATTTCATGTGTCAAACTGAGATGGCGACAAAGAGGCCAAAGTTAAGAACTGCAGCTTTAACATCAACAAAGATGAAAAACTAGATTGCTCATTGTTAGTTCAAGGTTAACTAATGCATTTTCTTATGTTAACAAACTGTCAAGTGTTTATCAACACAACCATAACTATACAGGCATCCACACGATATGCATAACGATGACGTCATGTTTGTTCGGAGTGGCAATGTCACTATTTGGAATAGTGGCCTAATATTTGGCCTTTATTTGTTAATAGATTTTTCTTTGCTGTCCATGTTTTATTGTTCATCATCTGAAATAAATCATTCCTAAAGCGATCCAATGATGGTAATAATAGTTACAGTTGTGGTGTGAACTAAACAGTTTTTAAAGCATTATAGTTATGGTCTTGGTGTGAACTGGTCTTAAAATGATTATTTATCCGCTCCGGTGAGGTCATTTCCTGCTCTATGAACATTACTGGCCATGACATCATACACAAAAATGGCAATACTGATAACACAAGCAGAGCATTTCAGGGAAATTCCAAACACAAAATGTTTAACAGTTATGATTCATGGCGGTCATTGGCTGAAAAAGCTGTGACTATGAGTTTAATGTCACACGGGAAAAGCATGTGAGTTTGGATGAACACATTGGCGAGTAGGTGACAATAGAATTTTCACAGAAACATCATTGAAGCAAAAGACACCTCCAACGAATCCTTTCCACTGCTAAACAAAGAGAAATCTAGTCGTCTGTCTGATGTGATGATCTCTGGAATCCACACACTGATGACAAACAGATGTCAGACGCCTGAACACACAAACATTTGGACTCACTCCATTTGGAAGACATCTCCAACCGTTGCGTCTGGGTCTACGCTGGTATGCTTGAAATTAGCTTTATAATCAAACACAACTCATGAACTAATGGTTGTGTTGAATTGGACAGTGAAGGAAAAGCAGCCAATGGACATGACGGCTCTGTTACAAGCATACACACTTCTGGCATGTGGTGGAGTATAATTCATGATGAGTTTTCTGTCTGTCTCGGGTCCTGTAGCATCCGCACTGAACTTCCCCGACAACTCAACATTCATCACAAACAACACTGTAGGGCTGGGCAAAAAAAGAACGAAAAATCAAATAATCGTTTTTTTCAATCCGGTCGATTCGATATCGAATCTTTGATAGCTATTTTTTCTTTCATATTTCCACAAGCACTGGACATTCATTAAGGTGTACTACTATCCTCTAGATGTCACTTTTATTTTTACGACGGGTGGATGTTACAACAGCGTATCGTTCATTCATTGCTTCATACACATGGCGGATGCGGCGTGTCGTCATATTGAACCTCACATGCACATAAAAGGCAGCGGTTCATATGGTTGCAGCCTCTCTTTACTGCTAATTTTGTGACATTTTGTTTGTTATATATCTTAAATGTAAAACAACCTGTTCCTGTTTGATCAAGGACTGTTCGGTTTCAATATGCCCAAGTGTACCCAAAAATAATGTTTAATATACAGGGTTTGTGGCTCTTCATTTCTTGTTTATTCACCAGTGACATGAAGTGACATGAAGAAATGGAGCGTGTTTAACAAAGAATAAACATCCAAATACTCATTCAGTATCTGACACACAAGGGTAAGCAGGATATGTCAAGAATATGTTGCTGTTTGTATCGGGGAAATGAATTGTCCAGCCTTGTTTTAAGGGTGTGTATTATTTCTCTGTAGACGCACACCAGTGAAGTAGTTCCAGATCTGTCGACCGCATTATAGTCTATATCACTACGCCAAGTTTGACTGAATTAGGTTACACTGTAGCTTACTGTCCACCACATACTGTACCCGACAACAAACAGAATGACAGACTATTTTCATCGTCTGAGAAGAAATACCTTAATATTTACGTACAGTAGAGTATGAAAATTCCAACAATTGGGTGACAGCTCAATCCAGTTAATAAAAGCATAAACAAATATCAAAGGCAACAACAGCAAACAACAGAAACAATCACTTGTGAACAGACACACAGACTTGAGGCTGAAACACGGAAATACCAAAAACAACACACATGTGTTTAATGATAGACGTCAAGGCAAAAACACCTGTAAATTACACTTTAAATAGCCAGCTGCAAGCTTTCTATGGCACAGAGCCGCCGAGGCTTGACACGCATTTCACTCAAAAGTGCTTCATTTAAATGCACAAGCCATTTCCACACGGCACACAATAGACAGTAAAGCACAATCTCCCACCCTAATGTCACGTAACATTACAATAAATGAGGTGTGAATTCTGTGAAATGTCATTCAGATCTGGGTTTTGTGCTGTTTGATTGCCGAAGCAAACCTGAGAGAAGTGAAGTATCAGTCATTGTTTAATTCATTCTGGTGAAAATTCCTTTACATACAAATCAAGCAGCGCGCAAAACGCTCCCTGCCGACTGAAATCAAGTCAAAAGAGGCGCGTTCTGTCTGATCAGGCCCAGACTCTTCAAAACTACGTTCCAGTAATGTAGAGAGAGAGAGAGAGATGTGATCAGGGTTGTTTGTAACTCGGGTGAAGTGCTAACTCTTAAACCTCAAGTGTCCTTAATAAACATTTGGCAAATCCAGCAAATAAGATGGTTCCTTTAGAGCATCAGACAGGTCAATTATCTTTAGGAAGGAGGAACAGTGTTCTATGTCCTCTTCTCGATGGATTATTATGTTTCCATTTGTTGTTTGGTATTTAACAGTGATTTAACAGGGCTCCCCGATATTCAAATAAAGCCAAACTGCAGTATTATGTACAGGAGACACAAAGAAGACGTTACTCTTAACAAGAGTTATTTGTTTTCAATGTCTGCTTAAAGTGAAGTCTGACATGAGTAGAGCAACAAACACGGGCCTAAAGGTACAAAACTTCACAGGGTGTTCAATGAGGGCTCTCATCTCATGGCTGCCATTTAAACTCGATTTCTGACAACTCTGCAGCTCTGCACACGAAATCAAACTCTATCAGCGTTTAAGGGTGAAGAACACCATCATTTTCCATTGGGCCATATTCGCTAACAGGAAGGCAAATCCTCGCTCATATTCATCATGTTTTAGAACAAGTTTAAAAACTCACCTGGAGGTCGAAAAATTTACTGTAGCGCCTGAATATGATCTCATTGGTGCCATCAGACCAAGAAACTTTGATGATGTAAACCTGCAATGAAAAAATGAGACCCAAGTTAGCTAACAAAATCATGACACATCCGTGAAGAACTTTTGATGAACTCAAGCCCTGATGGCGCGCCAGGTGTGATGAACTCCGCAGCACGCTGCTGAAGATACTGGAAGTAAAACCTGAAGAGGGACACAGCTTTGGGAGGCATTCTTTACTTGATCTAAACCAGAGATCCAGTTCATACCACTGGAGGTCTTATTAACATTGTACTAGATGAGCAGATGTTCATCACAAGATGACGGAAGATTCAGAAGACCTTGTCCCAGCCATTCACTGAACAGCACTTGGGCGTGTCAAACCTGATGTCTATGCGTTGCAGGAAACACAATCTGATCTCATGGAAAACCTTATCTTTTTACAATGTGGCTATTTCATTTAGGCCAGGTTTCACAGACAAGGCTTAAGACTAGTCCCAGACTAAAATAAATGTGTGTGACTGAATATAACTTGCCCAAAAATATCTTCAAATATATCAGTGCCATTGTTTTGACTCAAGATGCACACCAGTAATGTTTTCTTCTAAGGCATTTTTATAAAAGCGACATAAATATCTTAATTCAACTAAGGCTAAGTCCTGGCTTAAGATAAACCTTAAGATAAACTGGCTTAAGATAAACTGTTAAACGTGTATGATGTGAATTGAACAAAAATGCATGAATATTTGCAAAAGAAAAACATGAAAAAAGCTTGACCAGTCACTCAGATCAATCAATGTCAAATGTAATCATATCAATTTACACAAATAAATATTTAATTCTAGTAAAGAACTGATTGTGTGGGAAAATGCAGATGCAGGGATATTGTCAAGCTGACTCGGGTATGGTTCACTGGTACACATTTGAGCTTGGAAAACAGCTTCTAAACACCATCCAAATGAACAAGAGTCCAAACACGGACCATCTGCTACAGTTTTCCTGCGATACACACTCACACACAAGGCCAAAACTAACATATATGCACTCCTTCACAACACTGCCTGTCATCTGAAATCCTCCTGAAGACTTCCATCATCTAGTCATGGACTGACAGTCACATTATTCACACTGCAGCATGAAACAGTGAAATTACACAGAGAAAAATGTTGTGTATCTCTTTTATAGCTCACGGTATTTCTCAATTGCGTTACTTTTCAGTTTCAACTTATTCTTAGATGTTTCTCCTCAAATGAGAAATAAAAGCAGAAAGAAATGAGAGTGAAGTTGATACGGAGATCGTCAGTAATATTGACTTTTGGATGCAGTCTTGTAGGGCTGCTCGATTATGACAAAAATCATGATCCCGATTATTTGACACAATAACTTTTAAAACAATATAGAAAAATAAATGTAAATAAATAGCACTTTAAAGGAAAGAGGTGCGCTGTGGATTTATACCACCGAAAAGAGAGGATCTTTGCAAAATGGAATGCGACACAATAATCGTTTTACCTCGATTATTTCGTTTTTGTAATTGTTGAAGGCCAAAATTGACAATTACGATGAATGTTTGATTAATTGCGCAGCCCTACAGACTTGACAAATCTGAGCTCAGTTTGACACCTTGTTGACATCTCTTCTCAAGCTCTAATGACAGAGACATTTGTGACATTTCTTACTCTTTTTCTCATAGTAAATATTTGAGACACAGATTAGAATTGAGCAAATGTTTCCCTTTGCTCTTGATTTAATCTCATTGGTCTTCTGAGTAAAATTTTTGGCCTTTTTAACCAGTTTGATTGACACTCTTTGGGCACAAGCATGTACTATCATCCCTCCTTCGTTGCCTGCATGTTTCAAGGTCTCACTCATTCCTGTAGCACAAACACTGACAAACAACAAGAAAATGTCTGTTTTTAACAGCAAGTGTATTTAAATGTTTATGCTAACAGGAAGACAACACTAACACTGGGGCACTTTTAGATGTCACCGTCGATGTTAAACATTACAGTTGTGTAGAGCACTCAGACACAAGCTTTACACTCCAAATCAGTCTGATTTATTCATTCGCTCTGTTCTCGTTGTTAAGAGGGAAGAAAATGTTTGTGGTGGGAAAGAGAGGGCTGTTATCATCATAGGTCTACAACAAACAAACTAATATACCCTTGAATTATCCGCACATTTCACAGCGAGGGTCCTGTGTTGATCAATAAAGTACAGGCAGGCATGTTTATAGCTGAAGTTAATAACCGTCTGTTTGCTTCCTCACACTCTATTCTTAACTACAGACCACCATAACAGTGAAGATCAGCTCATTATCAGACTCTGAATCACATGATCATGCTGGTGATGTGATCAGACTGTCCACACTTCACTTCAGTCCAGCTGTTACCCGGCGAGCATGTTCATGTTTATTTGTCATATGTACAGATGTCAGTGACAGTATACATCAAAATGCTTTTGTGAGGGCATAGGCAGCCTACGGCAATGCAATAGTAAAAATAACAGTAACAGTAATATAAAGAAATACATAAAGAGAGAGAGGGGAAAAAAGTGAACACCGTTACGGATAAGAGACACGGAAAGGAAAAACCTTTCCTCTGAATGACGTAAACTCAGAGATTGCTTCATAATAATGATACGAATAAAAAAAATCATATTAACTTGAAATTCCAGTAATGAGAATGCAGAACAGAGAGTAGAGCGGAGTACTCATGATGTTTTGACCGGTCTCACGTCAGCAGACTCACCCGGTGCCAGTCATGAGTTTATCACCGAGACCA
Source organism: Triplophysa siluroides (assembly GCA_006030095.1). Classification (NCBI taxonomy): domain Eukaryota; kingdom Metazoa; phylum Chordata; class Actinopteri; order Cypriniformes; family Nemacheilidae; genus Triplophysa; species Triplophysa siluroides. The sequence goes on along the minus strand of VCII01000221.1, from coordinate 1,128,060 downwards.
ACCGCTGGAGATCCTCCGTGTCAACCTCTCCCCAACATCATTTCACCACAAACATTATTAAAAGACAGCAAATGAGAAACATACACAAAGAAGCTTTTGTTATACTCATTAAACAACTAAATAAAAGGTAAAATAAGGTTTGGAAGAAGTGCTAAATAGGTTTAAATCAACAAGCTTACATAACATAAATCTTTAAAATAACCTGAAAATGCTTTGATATTCGTGGTGAAATAACAACAGGTTAAATAAACGGACAACTTTTAGATTCCCTTACAGCTCTTCAACTATTTTCACTTTCTTTATAGCGCTGCATCTGTATGAAAGCATTAACAGACACATTCCACGGCTGGATTGGAGAAGATGAAGACACATTCAGTGCGGTGTTTGGTGGAGTGGGTTTAGGGGGTGTCCAGGACTTTAAGGGTGTGGTGAAGAGGACAAAAGGCCTTGAAAAACATGGAGGTCTTACAGCAGCTTTACTTCAAAACTTCACACACAAACTCTGTTTATATAAGTCATGGAACTTCACTTACAATTCTGTGACAGTTTGGGTCTTTTGTGAACTCACGAGAGTTTTTGTTGCAAATATGCAGATGTGAAAACATCTGGAATTACATGACAGGCCCAAAACTGCGGGCAGACGTCCCGTTAAACGCACTGCACTGAAGTGTATCAGACTTCACATCAGAACACAGAATCAGACATCGAGAAATACCCTACGGATCGACAGACTCTGGAGATCAGATGAGGATCATGTTACACAGCACCAGTCTCTTTGTTCAGACAAACCCGTGAGAAACACCGCACAGCGCTTTTATCGTCAGAGAAACACTCAGAAAAGTTGTTTTAAATCATCGTGATAAACTCACATAGTGTTTGTTGGGGTTTCGTCTCTTCTGCACGTCTTCAACAGTTACTTCTTGCACGTTTCGCCGTGGCATGTTGCGACAATTTCAGTCAGAAAACAGATGAAGAAAATAACCTTCGGATCCACAGCAGCAAATGTGATCAAATTGCCTGCATATAATCATTCGTTGTTTGTCGGTGTCTGTGATTTTCCAGTCCACGTCTGGTTTCCTGCAGAGTAAACTCCCAGTCAGAAGTGCTCGCCGCCTCCTCTCCGGCTCGAGCTCAACTCCACGCACGTCTACTATGAAGAAGGATTTACTCATGAATATCAATCACCATTGCGACGTTTCGTTACGCCTTCGTACGCCATATTGGAAAGGTGCGAGCCTGTTGAGTAAACCCAAACATCGTGTGCACAGTCCACGAACGCATGACAACAACGAAAGGTTTTCCACTTTTTCGGGAATGCCGGTGGTTTTCTGCCCCGCGCAGTGTTGGGCATTTCAGGTCCACTGTGAGCGATGTCAGTGGACCGTTCCAATATGGCAGACACGTTCACGTGAGACGGCGTTCGCGTTTTATCGCATTAAAAGTGAGAAATGTTCCGAAACGTTTACTAGACAAACTTTCATCCATTTCAAGGCTGCGGGGAAAATCGACATATGTTCTTTGACAAACGAATGCTTACACATATCAGAACATCCTGTTTAAAGTGTCCAGTTTATCCCAGAAGTCAAAGAAATTAATTTAAAAATTGTCTGTGATATTTATCCTTATGGAGAGTTCCTTTATAGTGTAAATTCAGTAACTTATTTCCAGAAAACACTGAGCATATTTTCCTTTCATTCCCGCACAAAGTGCAATAATTGTGGTTAAATTAGTCAAATGTATTAGAATTTAACATGTCGTTCATAAAAATATAAATATGGAAACTGTGAAAGAGAAGGTCAAACCTTTTTTTATATGAATTTTAATAACTTACTTTTGTTTGCTAAGAATTGTATTCCCAACTGTATTTTAATCACCCTGTTTGTAGTATTATAGTATTTAAGAATTATGTGGGACAATATAAAAAATGCTGTCAAAGGCAAATAAATAAAAGCTGGAATTTTGTTAGACTTATTCGATAATATAAATATAGAATTATATGGATGGATTGAAAATGTTTTTCTTTCTTTTTTGGCTTCTTTGTTGTTTGGTTTGTTGTATCATCTTTTATTCTTTTTTCTTGTCTTAGTCCCTCTTAAAATCTTGTTTTGTTATACTTCAATAAATTACTTTAATAAAATGTAATAAAAACTTGAATTATCCTATAGCTAGATGAAATCGATGCAATTGAATTGCCACTGCTTTTGCATGAAGTTGGCTATGAGGACAATATATTTGACATAGGTGTGTTTTTTCCACATATAAATCACAAAAACTACAGCAGTTATGACTTCTTAATGGAACACTTAAGAAAAAAGCGGACATTCTCGCCCAATGAGCCTTTAAGCTGTGTCGTCAGCAAGTCGTTTCCCATCGGCCTTTTTCTCAACGCAGGCGGGGGGAAGCAACTGCGCTCGCCTGCGGATTTCGGCCAGGGCGCCTGTGGGTTTTGGCACACGTCAGCATGACCTCAGAGCAAGGCGGACGTAACTGGGACACATTTCTAACCGCCATGCATCATGCGCTGATCACCGGCGATCGATTCTGCGCAGAATTGGCTCTTCTCGAACAAGCCGAATATTTCAAGCCTAATATCCTTCGTCATAGTAAGTGTTGTGTGTGACCGCGCTGGCCGTAATGCAACGAGTGCTCGGTGAGAGTCTGTGATGGACGTGTAGATATACTCAGAATATTGTGAAGCTGCATTAACTGTAAATCGAGCCCCAAACCCATTTGACCTGTGTGGCCCATTTGTCATGGTATTCAGTTAATGATGTTGCATCTGTAATGCACAGTAGGAGTTATTCATCAAAGTGATGCATTGAGATGAAATGTGATGTTAGCCTATTATTTCAGTTTGCAGAAGTGTATTTCTTTTCGTTAAATAAAGCTTTTTAATATAATACAAATAATTCAATGACGAATAAACTTTGCAAAAACTGATGTTTTTCATAATTCACTCATGAATAGTAGCGGTGTGGTGTTTAGTGTACAAAATGAAAAATAATAACGGTGCAATGTATTGTCTATAGAAAACATAGCATTAGAAGCAATTCATGTTCGTGTTTAAACGCCATATGCAGAATTTGTTCAATTAATGTCCGTTACCGATCAGAGAAGCGCATGCAAGGAGCAGACAACGAATTCTGTATTTGTGCTGCCATCTTGTGGTGTTTTATGTTGCTTTGGTGCATTTCTAGAAACAATTTTTACATCAATGAACATATCATTGCCCTCCAAATGACAAGTCCATGTGTCATAGTCCATGAAAAAGTTACAATTTTGTCAATATAACAAGAGCTCACTTTTGTATCAGTATTTTTTTCTTATGCCATATATCAAAATCAAAAGCTCAAAGTTACACATAACTGTAATACTTTGTACACTCCCCAAAAAGGACACTTTTTATGCATTCGTGTATCGCTTAGTTTTTATATCAAGATTCAACTTTTTTCACAAAGGTTATTGTAAAATATTCTGCATTGTGAAAAGAACAAGGGTTTAACTGATTTAAATCATTTATTTGACATAAAGGGATCACACACAGTTTATTCCCAGTTAAAGTCCCAGTGAAATAAAATACGACAAGTCTTACTTTTCATGAAATAATGCAGCGTTTATAGTAAATAGCTTATCAATGTGGGTCTTTTTCTTTTTAAAGGTCCCATTCCCCGTGATCCCATCTTTCAACCTTTAGTTTGTAATGTTGCTGTAGAGCATAAACTATACCTGCAAAATGATAAAGCTCAAAGTTCAGTGCCAAGTGAGATATTGTGTTTAACAGAATTCGCTTATAAAGGACTACAGAGAATGGCTGGAATCGGACTACAGCCCTCTACTTCCCGGGTACATGATGTCACTATTCCCAGTGCTTTTAATATCCTCCGCCCAAAGGAATACGCCAAAGAAGGGGCGATGTCTTCCTTATAGAAGAGGAAGAGCCGCTGGAGTAGTGTTTGGTTATCAGAGATCGTAAACATTTGACTGAGCTACACGCTAAACTACGGTCACTTTCATCACAGTCCTACAGCTGGTCATAAGAGTTCAGCGACACACATTCTGAGATAACCAACGGTCAAATAACAGCTTCATGACTTTAACCTCGGCTGTGAAAGCTGTTCTGTGTAACACACTGATATAAAGCGTTCCCTATCACTAAAACGGTCAATGACTTTAGATTAGTCTTGTAAAAACTCTATAACTAACTCAATAAAACACCGTTGTTTATGATGACCTCGGTAATAATCGCGCTCTTTAAACTGGACCGGAGACTCATTAAAATGTCTCAGATTGGCCATATTGTTCATAATCTCAACAGATCTGTAGAGACACTGAGCAGTTGCATAGCCCCTTAAAGAACCTTCGGCTCCTACTCAGGGGCGTTGCTAGGGTTGGAGGGAATAGGGGGCTCAGCCCCCTGAGAACATTTCCATTCATGCGTTTCATGCGTCTTTACTGCTTTTATAATTAATATAAGTCTTTTGGGATCACCAGGGTTAACACTTTACATAAGGCCCTATTTCTCAGGGACTTGTGTGTTGAATCTTTATAAATTTAAACAATTCATATGAATACCTTATCCTGTTGCATTCGCTGCATGGTGTCCTCGGAAACATTTCTTGACTTTAAAAAGTCACAAAGGTCACCTGGAACATTTCCACACAACTGACTGTTGCTGAGCAAACACGGAGAAAAAAAATGCTGTTATTGCTGTTCAAAAACGTTGTAATAAGTTATAGTCAAACAATTCTTTAAAACGTACCTTGAATTATTTATTTTTGCTCTTATGTGCTGAAAGATCAATGCAAGAATTAATTCAGACATATAGCTTATACATATAACTTTGTAAATAACGTTTGTTATTTAGATCTATTAAATGCAGCTATGCAGTTATTATTAAGTGGTTAACATTACACGTAATCTATTACTTGCTGCTGTGAAGGATTTTTCCATTTGTATTATACCAAGTATTTGCAGGAAGTGTGTTTTTGACTGTGAGGGAAAGAAATCGTTGTTTAGCTTTCCTAAGAACCCAGAGGTAAGACAACAGTGGATAGAGTTTGTGTGTGCGAGCCCTCGGCCTCTCGTTCGCGAGTGTAGTTTGCTCCGTGTAGTGTATTTAACTGTCATTTGCATTTAAAATCAAAGAAGCGTTCATAATACAGCAACACATTGTGGAGAAAGGGCAAACGGCATATAGCCGCGCTATAATGGAGATGTGCTGTATTGTGATTTTGTCCGAAGATGTTGCGTTTAAAATCAGGATTTTGGCAGCAGTCGTGGCATTCAGTTGTAATATACAGTATAATGTGAGAGATCAGAGAGCAGAAGAAAAACAGACATCAAGTGCTAACACTATGCAAACACGACGTGATAACGTCACAAATATGCTAATTAGTTTGTGCATTAGAACCCATTATAGTTTTAAACTTTGTCCACACCGGATGTTCCACGACTATCCCATTAGAACAAGCCGTGTGTCGTGTCGCGTCGCGTCTGCTGCAGACACGGTGTAACAGATCAATAACTAGAAGTGCACCTATGATAAGGAATGGACCTACGATTAAAGGGGTAGGTGGTTTTGTTTATATTTCTTAAACAAAATAATTATTAAGACAAGAGTGGGTTGGATATGCAGTCCTGATCACACTGGGTTATTGGAAATTGAAAAAAGCTATTTTGCAAGAAGGAACATTTTTAACAGCTGTTTTTGCATGTTGAAATATTGTGTCCAATCAAAAGCCATAAATCAGGTGATGTATCATTATTACAGTCAATGTTAATGCATGCAAGTAAATGTACTATGAATCAGTGAATTTGATTGAATGTGGGTTTATATCAGTAATGAAGTTATCATTCCAAAAAAAACCAACACACCATAGTTACCTTTTCATTGGCCAGTAACAGTATTTAAAAAGAAATGTTGCTCTCCTTTCTTTCTGACTTGCAAATTTCTCAATGACCTTCTGGTTAAAGTCAATTATCATGTCACCATTCTCTTCTCCATTGACAGCATGGCCAATGCATTTAGCCTCTCCTGGGTCATGCTCTTTCTCAGAAAAGTCTTAACTCTTTTCACCTCTCGGCCTCTGCTGTGGTCATGGGTGTGGTGATGAGGATCTTTAGGGGAGTGACAGTCTCTGAAAAGACTTCTTCAAGATTGTTCTCCTTAAACAGCTGGAGTAGGTCCACAGCACCACAACAGGTTCTGAACTCTTCCTTGCAGTAGATGAGACTAAGCTCTGTCTTTAGCTTACTCCCATTGAACACTAGACGGGCCTTCAAAGTCCTACTCAGTGCATCTTCAGGAAACGCCACTGTGTCCTGTTCAAACCTGTCTGCTTGCAGCAAGGTGGCGCTATTTGAGGCGGCTTGTGAAGCAGAACCGTGCCATGGTGTGTTGGAGTATGGCGTCACAAACCTACAGAGTGAAGGACAAAAACAAAAATGATGTGGTGGTGACAAAATGTCAATTTCAACTGCAACATTTAAAATGATACGTTTTATGTTATAGAGACACGGAGACCAGTTTCAGTGTTTGAATCCCTGATTTATCCAAACTTCAGACATATGGACTAGACATTCTGAGTAAACACGTCACGTTTCATGAACTTCTGATGCTTAATTTTTAAAATATATCAGTCATTTTCATATCAATCAGATTCAGAGAATATGAATGCTGTAATACAAACTTTTTCCACTAGAGGAAACCTAAGAATAACAAATCTATTTAGATCACAATTTAAAGACTATGAAAAGGTTAAATAGATTGACTTGTAGTAAAATATGCATTGCAAATAAATGTAGTATAGTTTCATAAAGTTGAATAAAGCCCAATATCAAAGGATTCACCCTTTGCTACAATATTTAAGCAAAAAAATGTATAAACTCAAAGACATGAGAACACATTTAGTACCCAAAGTGGGTAAATGAAACAATGCCGTTTAACTTGTTGTTAATATTTACTTTCATTTTCATAGCTTCTTTTGATAGATTTTCGATGAAAAACTGCAGAGTAACAAGAACTTCAATAAACTCACCTGTTGCAATCCGTTCATGGACCTCTGGACTGAGCGACCGCCACCTCTTCGGTTGAGAAGCTCCTTCACTGCTTTGGTTAACCAGAAAATGGAGAGAATTTCTGCACTGGAGTAAGATAATGTATGACTTATAACAATAATAATGATAACAAATACAAGTTTTTAAATCCTGATCCTCCAGCAGCATGGCAAAGCCTCCTGCCTCTCTGGTGGTAACAGTCTCGAATAGTTTCAAAACAGCGAATGAGGCCCAAAGACTGTATTGATGGCACGGCTGTGGAAGTTCCATCTAACACTGCTCGATGTTGGTAGTCTATGGGCAACTACTTTATCAAGAACATCTGTGCGCTTGGGTGATCTTGAAAAAAAGCTGGCAAATCCTCCAAGGTCAGAAAAAAAACGTCTAACTTTGGGTGAGAAGTGGCCTTTTGCATTATTAGATTGAGGTGATGAGCATAGCAGTGGATGTAATGGTCATTTGGGTACACATCTTGAATCTTCCTTTGAACACCTGCAGTGGCACCCCTCATCACGCTGGCTCCATCATACGCTTGGGAGATGAGTCTACTCTTCTGGAAGGATGACAGCATGATGCTCTTTTAGAGCTGTAGCGATGGAATCAGCTGTAGTTGAATGCAGATGAATAAAAGCAAAAAACCTCTCCTGTACATTGCTTTTGGCATCAATGTAGCGCAGCACAAGCACAAGTTGGCACTGTGTGGCAAATATCGGTGGTCTCGTCAGCCTGGATTGATAGAAAATCGCTGCTTTGTGCTTCTTGCTGTCATACAGTCCAACAGGCATTCTTGAGGTGCTCTTTCAAAACTCCATCAAGAGAAGCAACAAAGTCGACCAAGCCACGGAATATACCGGGGTTATCTGAGCTCTCGCTCTCATTGTGGCCACGCAAAGCCAGCGCAAATGCGCCACAACATTTTACACAGTCTATTATTCTAGACAGGATGTGTCGGTTTTTTGTGACCTCTTGATTGTGCCTTCTAATGCCAATCCTGTAGCCTTCATCTAGCCGTTCAGCAATGCTAAGCTTCCCAAAAAACTGGAGCCTCCTAGCGTTGTCAAGATGGCTGCAGCTACTTTCATGCCGCTTGCACTTATCAGAGAGATGTTTTACATCGAAAACCCCTGTTGTTGTCCACAACGTTTCGGTGCCAGGACTTTGAAACAGCAAACAGGGAAAACAATAAAAGGAATGACTTACATCGCATCCAGCTAGCCAACTCTGTTTCCCATAAGACGTGCTGGAAAAGCACCGAGTGTAGATCGACCACGATCACACTGCTGAATTTGCAAGTTGGGTCGATCTGGTCCAAGCTCCATGAGCCGGTTTTTTCTTCATCCGAACGCCTTTTGAAGGGTGTAAGGTCGGAGCCAAGATGCCCCGACCAGAGACATTATTCTTCTCCTGGGAAACAAAGAACGTTTCTAACCACAGTGGGGAACTTGGACCAAAAGGGCGCCCCTTCCTGAAAAACAATGCACCCACTCCCGATCAGTGTGGGTGTAACTAGTTACTAAGTAATTAGTTACTGTAATTTAATTACTTTCCCCTTGAAAAAGTAAAGTAAGGGATTACTCTTATGTTTTCTGTAATTTAATTACAGTTACTTTTGATGTAGTTAAACTAAATACTTTGTGTAATATATGTGTGTGCAATAGTGGAATTGACATCAAAATTCAAAGTCTAACTTGTAACTTGTAAAATGTATAATTCTCACATCTGTCATACGTTGGTCAGTTAATAGAGTACTTTAAGTAGTTTAATATTATTTATTTGAATGAATTAAATAAGTCGTTTCATGTCTATCCTTGAATCACTTCACTAATCAACGTTGATGTAGGATATAGAAAGTAATTAGTAATAAGTAACTAAATACTTTTTGGACAGAGTAATTTGTAAAGTAATCTAATTACACTATTGAATATGTAATTAGTAACTAATTACTTTTTCAGAGTAACTTACCCAACACTGCTCCCGATCAAAGATCATCTTCTTGAGAAAAGACAGAGAACCTCTCTCAGTACAGTGGGAGACCTGAACCAAAAGGACACCTTCCTTTGAGAAACAACAGACTTCCTCCAGAACAGCAAACTCCCTACTGAGATAACATCTACACCTCAAACGACACATACCCGGGAATCACAAATGCACATCTCACCCTGCACCCCCCAACTATTCCTTTCCCCCCTCTCACTCAACGCAGGACACCCAAAAGCTCACCTAAAGACCTTACACAAGAAAAGAACCCTACACATACACACAAAACGTACCCATGTTTGGTATCATCCAAAAGGTCTCAGTGCAGCTGGTACAATGGTCTCACTCCCATAACAACAGAATGTAACGACAAAGTTTTGAAAGAACTTAGCAAACTTCCCTCAGCGCTGGAACATTTCTCACACATTTGGTAACTTTCACCAATCACCTACTATGTAGATTAAGAACAGCCCCTGGGATCACAAGACCCAATCACAGACACATTCCTAAAGAATATTTCCATAATGCTTTGGTTCTGGTTTGGTATTTAAGGATGGTTGGCAAAAATATCAGGGAATCTGTAGCCAGATCTCCCACACAAATTCCTGTGTGTCGTCTCTTGCCAGGTATGCAACATTGAATTTCTCTTTACTTTATTTCTTATGATTTCCTATTATTGTTATTATACTGTTATTGAATTATTGATTGCCATTGATTATTGAATTGGATTTTGAATTATACTTTCCTTACCTGGCTAATAAATTGTTATGTTTGAATTCATTCTGTATTATTCTGAGTTTATGAACTTTAGTAGATCACGCTATATCCTTTGTTACCGCAAATCTACGTTCAGGTTAGTGACGGACTAAAATCCTGTATTAGGTGGAGCATTTGGGCACGCCAGCTGAGATTTTAGAGCTCCGGCTAACTACTTAGCATTAGTTTAAGTGTACTTAGACCGTAGGGGCTAATGTTTCCGTTTAGAACAGCACATATGTTGTGTGACCAATCTAAATAGGGTAAGTCTCAAACCCCTGGTTATTGGAATATTATTCTCACTAAGTGTGCATGGGAAACTATGGCATGATTATATAAAGCTACCATCAGAGGAAGTAAGATTGGTCTACTTTATCTCTATGGAGTGGTCATGACCTCTGGATAGAAATAATCATCACTTTAATGAAGTTTTTTTAGTCTAAGGGGACTAGATAAAATAATACTCTCTAAGAATTACTAGTCATAGAACCTCTGGCAGTGACCAGGACTGACGAGTTTGTGACCGTGAGATCCGCGTGTAACGGACTGCGCGAGACTCTAAGACACTGAGAATCGGATGAAGGAGTGTCATTTGGAATAAGGCAGAAGAATCAGATATCCATCCAATTTCACAATTATTAATGTGTTTACATAAAGTAAATGTAAACTAAATGAGAAGTCGAGTTATTATTAAATTGGAGTCAGATAAAATGTAGGTAATTAAATGAAATATGCTTTCATTCAAATGTTGTTTCACGAAACAAAAGGAAAGACAAGAACACATGTGAAGCCTTCGCCACGCCTCTGGATACCGCAATTGGACCAGCGGGTGGTTCCTTACAAGGGGTATTCTTGTAAAGATAAAACCAAATTTTCTTTCATCTCGAGATAAATTCGCTTGCTTCCACATTAATCAAATGACAATATGCTGAGCAGTAATGAGACGTGTTGAGAACGGTCCAATCACATGAGGCCAAAAATATAAAAACAATATTAAATCGCTTACAACAAAGTGGGAGGGTTTGGGGCGCAGCAGGACGATTTGAAACAAGCCAATTAGAACTCTGCCTCAAATAACATGCTTTTCAAAAATGTACACACCTACATGCACACTCGTTTATCCGGCGCCCCGCACACACGTATGAACGAAATACAGTTTTCATTTTTGAATAAATTATAATATGACTAACATAAAAAATTATTTTATTTCGTTATTTATTTGCGATATATATTTAACTTATTGTTGTTGGCATATTAAAGTAGCTTTCTTCTCTGGCTAACTTTAAGGGGGCGGCACCCCAGCGCCCCCTACTGACCGCCCGCCACTGATCCCCAACTTAATTGTTGTGCGAGTGCTCACAAAGATGCTAAATACCCGATAAAAGAAGGTGATCTGTACAAATAGTTTTTGAATTTTGAATAGATATATGAATAATAATTGAAGACTTGGTCGATTGGGCACAGAAGTTTCCTAATACTAATCAACCTCGTTAATCAAACTAAAAACTCATTGAGTGGAAGATGGGGGTTCAATATCAAGACCGTTACCTGGTGAAACGCCAGTGGATTTTGTTTAGAAACAATCAAGGGTTCTTCACATGTTAGCAATCTTGCCGATTGGTCCTCTACAAGGCTCATTTACTGATTTGGCTAAGAGTATGGTAAAGGAAGGTTGGGGGGACCCAGAATGGAATTATGACATATGAATAAAGCTTATGGCATACGGAAAGACATAAAAAAAGGTCTGGGATCAAGGTGCTGAAAAGAAACAAATTGTTGCTTATGTGGCTAAGAAGAAGCAAAACTCAACCTAAAGACCTCCCCCATACTCTACGCCTCTCCCTTGCGCACCGCCGTCGATGAAGCCTTAATAGCTTTCCTGTAGCTCAGTGGTAAGAGCATTGCGTTAACAACGCAAGGTTGTGGGTTTGATCCCAGGGGATTGCACATACCTATGTATAAATGTCTAGGGTAATGCAATGTAAGTCGCTTTGGATCAAAGTGTCTGCCAAATGCATCAATGTAAATATCTTACAAAACCTAGTACGTATGTGAAAATAGTTGAACAAATGCCTTTTCCTAAAAGTGACACACCCAGAGTGCCTAACAAATCAAGCGCAATATGCAAAAGTTCAATTTGTCTTCTCCACAGAATCCTGGTAAATATGTGACATTTGCAAACGCATAAAAAATATACTCATTTTACAGGTGCAGATTTTAGAGCAGCGTTGTTAAGAACACTCGAGAGTGATGTAACCTAAACAATACTGAGTTTTTTGGGGAAAAATAAAAACCCCAAAACCCAAAGAACTCGCAGAAGATTTCTTTATGCATTTTGAAAGAGCATGGGTAGAAGACTCTAAGCTTTCAATGGGTAATGACATGAAGGCTTTTTATACAAATACATTTCTGAACAATAAGCATGCTAGACAAGCAGAGTTAATCAGAATTAAATCTGCATCATATGGAAATTGATGAATTGGAGAAACGAATTAGGGAAATTGACGCGTCTGGTGGTTTCATAATAAAAAATGAGACAAAACCGACCCAAGGGGAAGTTCAATCGCAATCCGAATTTGAAACCGCACTCTGACCAGAGGAGGAACTCAGGGTTAGTGTGTTATCATAGTGGCAAAAAGGGCAACATGAGACGTGATTGCAGACAACTGAGGGCTCAGATGAAACCACAACAGCAAAGTCTCAATGCTGGTGCCACATACCAAACTGAGAGGCACACTAGTTAACAATAGGGATGCCCACAGAGTGGTGTCAGTTCAGAGTTATCTATGATGACTTAAACTTTTTCTAATCATGGTAAGGACTTGCCTTATTTTACACTGCTTGTGAATGGGCAACCTGAAACTTTTTTTGGATACAGGAGCAGATGCCTCATCCATGCCTTCTAAAAGTTATGAAGGTCAAATGACTAATCAAATAATGAACTCTGTGGGAATATGGAACTGACATCGCTTGCCGTTACGCCTCCCTTGGTGGTAAGAGCCCCTGGAATTAAACCATTTTTCATGAATTCACTATTATGCCATTGAATCTGTTAGGTCGAGACATGATGCATAAATTAGGTATGGACAGGGGCGCAACTGCACATTTTCTGAGGGGTATGCGACATCAGTATTGGCGCCCCCCCATCGGCCACCCCAATATAGAAAACACACAACAAATAAAAAATCTGCAGTCAAGTTGTATATTACCTTTGGAGTCATTCTAGTTATATTTTACATCATGTGAAGGTGACAGTCAGATTTGCATCTATAACAGAAGCATAAAGGTTTCCTTTCACAGAAACACTTTTCCAACGGGTTCACAATTTGAAAAGATAGATAACAATCTGAAAACTAATGAAACAAAGGAGCAGAAAGTAGTAAAAGTACATAAAGTTTATGTTCAGACATACACTATAAATTAGGGCTGAAACTAACGATTATAACCGTATAATCGGACAATAGTTTTTTTAATTAATCGCATAACAGGCTAAAATATTTTTTATTTAATCTTTTGCTTATAATAACTATATAAAACCCCAAATAAGGCTATTTATTGTATTCTTAAAAAGTGAGTTTCACTTTTGTAGAATTTCGACACTTACGGCCTTTAACAAAAAAGCTTGTCAAGTTTTAAACAATAAAACTTTAAATATCCCAAATATAAGTAACAATCGAGTTGTAATCCATTAGAGATGTGCTGATAAGGAAATAAACTTATTTTGATCTTCAAAGTTGTACATAGATTATTCCCTTTCCTTCAACAAAAAGTATGATTAAGATTATATATTATTATCAGAATAAGACGATTTATTTTTTCCCACTTAGGCCTACTAAAACGAATGCTTAGTTTGTGGTTCATTAATATTGAATAAAAACACAACAATAAAATAGCCTGTTAATGTTAAACATGCGTTTATAATTGAAATTTTATTGGAAAACGAAATAAGCAAATAAATCATTTAGATGATTAAAATGATTTAGTTTGTGATTCACATTTTATGAAAACACATCATTAAAGTAAAACAAACTCGCTTACATTGAAGGCTGAAATTATTTTTATTAACGAACATTCTTTTGCGCTCTTGTCTCTGTCGTCCTGTCAATCATTGCGCTGTTTTAAGTGTCCACACGCAATCTCTCCGGTGCTCTGTGCTGCGCGCTGTTTGCAGACGACGCATCTGCTCGCGTTTTTGAAGAACAGGGGCCTGACGTTCAAACTGCACAACTCGCGTCGTCATATGGGCAAACGCGTCTGACGTTTAATGAAGAACCCGATAACTGCGTGATAGTGGGAGAATTAACAGCTTTAACAACCGTCCCAGACTCTCCCGAATGTAACTATGAAGCTCCTTCACAAACATAGATTTATTTGATAAGCGCCAAAGATGTAGGCCTAGAGGTGAACTGATATTATATTATGATATGAACTACTTCTCAGGCAACGTTAAATAACTTAAAGATTTACAGAGATTAAATGATAATCGATATTTATCCACTTGGACATTGTTTTTACTCGTCAATTTACTTCTTTTTCATTTTCATGTTCTGTTCTGCGCTTTGGGAGGTTACTTTGCTTGATCCATTTGGTCATTTGACTGTCAAAGAGTGATTGGTTGACATAATAACTTGATTAAATCAAATATATATTTATTGAACTCGCTTAAAATACTAGACAAATGTGAAACTAAAACCTTTTAGATAATGACTTTTTCGTTATATTTTTTATTATTTATAACATTTTATATAAAAAATGTTTAATAATATTAACAGTAACAATGTAACAAAGTAACAATGGCGCCCCCCCTTGTGCGGTGCCCCTATGCAGCGCATATACTGCATACCCCATTTTTGCGCCACTGGGTATGGACATTCAATTTACTGAACGGCAAGTTGTGTTTTCCTTACAATCTGGCTTTCAGGCCTCAATCAACCCTCCACCCACATGGGAAGAGCCAACCGAACCAGACTCACCTGCATCCAGGTCTGATATGCCACCACAGGTAGACGCTATGGTAAACCCAATATTGTGGTCTCAGTTCAAAGATGACACAGGTTTCATTGACATGGAACCGTACAAAACTAACAAACCTGTTTATATCAAACAATATCCTTTGTCTAAAGATAAAGGTATTAAACCTATAATTGATGTTCATTTTGTTCAAAAGGGCGTCCTCGTGCAAACACATTCACAATATAATACGCCCATTAACCCCATAGTCAAAGCTGATTGCGATTTGCGATTGACACAAGATTCGAGAGCAATTAATCGGTTGATAATCCCGCTTGCACGGATTGTGCCAGATGTTCCAACTGTTATTAATTCCGTACCGTGCGCACATAAACATTTAATTGGGTGTAGCTTTTTTCTCTGTCCCTGTATACCCAGACACTGTTAGCTTTTATGTTTAAAGGGCAACAATATTCGTGGACATGCCTCGCTCAGGGGTATGCCGACTCACCTGCTGTTTTCTCAGCCCGAGTCAGCGGCAGTGCAGAGAACATTAGCCACAATGACTGAATTGCACTGAACTGTGTGTGTGCTCCAGTACGATGATGATCTGATGATCTCGGCAGAGACAAAAGAGGACTGTGAGAAAGCGTCTGTCATCGTTTGCGACGTGCTCCCAGAGGCAGGTTTCAAAGCCTCAAAGACAAACTTCATTGTGTTCAGCCTAAGGACCTATTTAGGACATGTAATAATGCCAGATCTAGACAGGGTGCAGATGATACGAAAAATGAGTCCCCACAAACTGTGCAGCAGCTTCAAAGTTTTCTGGGACTGATGAACTATTGCAGTTCATAGAAACTTGACTGTGCGATTCTTGATAGGCACCTGTGAGGTCTGATTGATCACAAAACTCTACCCAAAACAGCAATAAATTGGTCTGCTGAGGCAGAGGAACAATTCAATGCCTTGAAAGCAGCTATCACCACAGAACCAGCATTGGGCCTACAGGACTATAACAAGTCTTTTCACTTGCATGCCGGACAGGCAGAGGCTATGGTCGTTGGTGTCCTGTTACAACTGCATGGTTCCACATATAGACCAGTAGCATATCTGTCCAAGAAACTAGATAATGTAGCTTCAGGTATGCTAGCATGTCTTCGTGCTGTGGTTGCAGCTGCTCTTATTGTACAAATGGATGAGAGAACAGTTCTATCGCACCCAATGACATAATATGCATCACATCAGGAAGGGGCGATTTGACATAACATGCAAACACAACACATGACAGCGGAACATTGCTCAGGGTACGAGGCTATTCTGTTGGCTACTAAAAATCTTACCATACAATCGACAGCAGCCATTAATCCTGCTTTGCTTGGTGTTCTAGGCATGGTCGATATGGCAGATTTCAATATTGATCATGATTGCATCATTGAACTGACAACCTCTTACTCTTCCAGGGTCGACCCAGTGGATACGCCCCTGGATGGGAGGGAACATATACAGTGGGTACGGAAAGTATTCAGACCCCTTGCAGAATCTGGAAAAAGCTGAAACATTTGGAAAAATAAGAGGATTTTTGAAAATTAAGGCTTATTCATTTAAAGTCATGTGGGTGTAAACCAATGAAAAAAAATTATATATAATTTCCTGAAAAACATTTATGTATTTTTAAATCTTCTGAAGGACATTAGTGAATAAAAAAATAAGATGTATAAATGAAAAAAAAACAATTTACACCAAAACCATTTTCATTGGTTTACACACCTGTCTTTAAATGAATGGTGTTGGCTTTGTGGGCAGCACTGAATGTTTCTTTATATTGTAATAGTTGTGTTTGAGTCTCTTGATCGTCCTCAATGTAAACAGATGAATCTCAACCCCATACAGTTACTGCTGGACACGAGTCAAATATCCAGAAATGCTGAAAAAGCAAAGATTGTAAAGGACCTGTGTGATTGTTTTGAAGATCATTGGACAGTCTAATGACTCATGACCAACAAGAAACCCTTAAACAACTATGACTAAACATCAAAACTGTCATTGATTGTTCAGGTAACATCATAAAATATTAAGAATCAGGGGCATGTCAACTTTTGGACTGGGCTATTTTGAGAAATTCTGTTATTATTCTTTAGTGTGAAATTTATGTTAGTGAAATAACTTGCTCAGGGCAGGACTCAATTAAAAATAAGCCTTAATTTTCTAAAATCCTCTTATTTTTCCGCTTTTTTTTAAATGTTTCCGCTTTTTCCAGATTCTGCAAAGGGTCTGAATACTTTCCGTACCCACTGTATATGGTGATGAGTCATGTTCAAAGACCTCTGACAGAGTCTACCTTTGTGGTAACGCTGTGGTATCATGAGGTTGTAGAAGCCTTTGCTTTGAATCATAATTTGGGTCAAGCTGCAGACTTGTAGCATTGATACGAGCCTGTGAGCTGATGGCAGGGAAGCGGGCAACGATTTACACGGATTCGAAGTATGCGTGGAGTGTTCTCCACCACTATGCCAAAATGTCGAGATTTTAGACAGCGGATGATAAGCCCATATCTCATGCGAATTTGACAGAAAAATTAATTCAAGCAGTACAGCTCCCGCTTGAAGTGGCCATTGTAAAGGTGAAAGGTCACGCTTCAGGTGATGATGAGCAGGCTGTAGGCAACAGAAGGGCTGATGAAGCTGCAAAGGAAGCAGCTAAGAAGCTAATTAAATCACCATTTCGTCAGGATGATGTACGTCAAGTAGCTATGACAGTGCATATGACATTGACATTAAAATGCCGCAAAGTCAACCAACACAGGTACACTTAGAGCCTTGAAGTAAAAATGGTTGTGCTCCAGACAAAGATGGGATTATAAGAGATACAAAGGGAAGGATAGCGTTACCAAAGTAAGGAAAAATTATCCTGATTAGGCACTATCATGGGTTATCTCACACTACTTGTGCGAAGGTGGTTCAAGCCATAAACCAATTGTATTGCATTGCTGATGTGCATAAAGCCGCAAAGCTCGTTTTAGACACATGTTTTACATGTGCAAAGGTAAATCAAGCAGGAAGCGCTACCACACCCAGAATCGGCGTTTCAGCATCTGCAGATTGATTTTACACACATGCCACCGATAGGTAATCTCAAACATCTTTTAGATAGATTCTCAAAGTGGCTAGAAGAATTTCTGTGTGCAAAAGAGGATGCTAAAACTGTAGTGAAAATCTTAACTAAGGAAATTATTCCTAGCCCATCGAAAGCAACAATGGAACTCCGTTTGCGTCGAGATTAACACCACTCTTGGACAAATCATTGCCCATCGATTGGCATTTTAATATTCCCTACCATCCTCAATCGTCAGCAGTCGTCGAAGGATTAAATCAAACTATTAAAACCAGGATGATGAAAGCCGCAATAGATACGAGAAAGAAATGGGTAGATTTACTGCCCACAGTGTTGAACAAAATAAGAATGACACCATCTTCCACCATGAAACTATTGCCGTTCGAAATACTAATGGGTAGGCCTTTCCCAACTCTCTGGGTTAAACGTCGTACTGGTATTACTTCCTTCGATGATCTGGAGGTGGTACAGGAGGACTACGTGACTTCCCTAATTGAGAAAGCTTAACTCTGTATGTGCTGATGTTTCTCTGTGTCTTCCTCTACCCTCAGAAAAGCCAATTCACAATTTCGTTTCAGGCCAGAGAGTACTCGTGCAAAGTCTGAAACCAACAAAGGTTGGAGAACCAAAGTACCACGGTCCAGCTACGGTGATCACGGTGACCAGGACAGGGGTCCTGACTGACTATCAACCGCAGTGGATTCATGCTTCTAGGTTGAAGCTCTTTTCTTCAGGAGAGCCGGCAAGCTCCAATTTACTGTAGAATCTCTAAAGGGGATTTACCTTACTGCATGTTACAGGGGAGAAAAGCGCTGGTTACGCTGAGGAAAGGAGTACCTCTTTTAGTGAGGTGGGGGCCACCCAAAGCAAGAAGATATATGGCCCATTTAGCCAAACAGTGCTGACTCCTTACTTACCCCTACATGCACCGCTGTAGCGTATGTAAATTTTACATATAAACGTTACCGGTTTTGATATCACATGTAAGCTGGTTTTCATGCCCTTTTCAAATCCAAGTTTTTACAGCGTGAACATGAATTAACCATGCGACCATTCAATACAATTGATTCGTAAATTAAGAGTATCATAAATTAAAAAGGACATTTCTTAGATATATTTTTACCTAGGTGACGAGGATCACTCAGTGGCTTTGTGTCAAACTCAAACGCAGTTAATGTTACAGGGTTCTTGACCAGCGAATGTGTGCAAATGTGCATTTTGTCCATCATCATAAAAACAGCGACATCACTGTTTTCATCAATAGGTTCAAGTTGTTGTAGCTATATGGGTGCTGTTTTCCTGTTGTAAAATACATTTGGCCAAATTCTAATTTATAGAAGATGAAATGCTACTGTGTGAAAAAGTTATTAAGTGCAGTCAAATGCTAGCCCTCTCCAATCCCAAATGTCTCAGACCTCAAATGAACATTTTAGACATAACGTTTCTTGCGTTAAGAAAACACTGTACTTGTTCAAACAACAAGATCTTTATTTTCTTTACCCTAACCTTGCAAGACGCTCAGCTGCTGTGTGTGGTATTAACTTCAGTTAGAAACAGTTCAGTCAAGATGGGGGGGTGGAGCCACAAGGTTTTACTGACAGATCGTATCCAACAAGATTGTGTGGCAGGTTGAGCCCTATCTGTTGCGGGTGGAATCAGATTTAAAGAGTACATAACATGAGATCATGAAAATGTCATTTCATGCAGTGGATAATGTCGCCGTGTTTGAAAGTAAGCAGTCTGCCAAGTTGTAAATCCAAAGGTGAATGAATAACACATTTATTGGCTTGGAAAAAAGGGAGTCGACTCTGAATTGCGCAAACGAGTCGTCTCTAGTCCGATTCTCAAACCGCTGCGAATTTACGTGATTACATACAAGGGCGAAATTTTTATTTTGACATTGGTGGGGACATAGATAAAATTGGTCTGCAGAGCCGCATTATCACAACAGTTTAGTGCAGTTTCCTTGATTTTTCTAAACAACATCATAGTTTAACGTTTTTTATATTTAACCTTATTCATGTTACACAAGTGAAAAACAACAAATATACAACAGGTCCTTTTTATATTTATGTTTTTTATTTTTACTTTTTGTGATGCCAGTGAAAATTCTGGCAGGGTAAATGAAAACTGAACCAGCCGATTTCCTCCAGGTCTGCTACAGTAGAAATTGAGAAAATGTTCTGGGCTTGGCTTACTTTGGTTTGTTTAAAAATAGCTCCGAATGTCTCCTTTTCTTTTCTTTTTTTCCATCCTAAGCCTCAATTCAAAAAGCCTAATTATCAAACACACACACACGTCCAGTTTTTATATCAGGTTCGTGATTCACATTATGTTGTTTCCTAAAACATAACCCTCACACAGAAAACATGAGCAAACTAGATTGTAACTAGATTACACAGAAACATGATTTGCATCACGCATTTTTAAGTTTTAACTAATAAAGACCTATGAAACAGTGGATTGTCATGCATTGGGAAATCACTGTCCTTGGATTTGGATTCAATTTATTGTCATTACACATATAACAAGTACAGTGTAACGAAATGGATTTAAGAAGAAAAATACAGCAAAACATGAGGTAAGTGGGGAGAAAAAAAACACAGATACAATAATACACCATAGACAAGACTTGCAACAGGGTAAGATAATCCAGCTCCGATAAGCAGCCATCCGGTCCAGTGCCATTATGGGGCCGCTCAACGAACCTGCTTTCCAGGCTGGCGGTTCAAAGCATGCGGAGGAGTGATAAGTCTGTATGTGTGTGTGTGTGATAGTGCTCCCACAGGGTTAAATTTTCCAGCTGCCTTGTCCTTGACTCAATATGTGACATATTGTCACACGTTAGCGAGAGAAGCCAAAGCTCAAAGCCATTCATAATGCGACCTGGGTTAGAGAGGCGGGACTTAAAAAAGCAAAGCCAATCCTCCTAGCGACGTAAAGGTACAGAGGCGGGCAGAGAACGAGATTTAACCATTTGTGTTCCACAAACAGCGGTTTGTGACGATCCTGTCCTTTCTGTTCTTAGATTTCGTGCCTTGTGGACAGGGTTGTTACAGTACCATGTCTTGTGTGTATGTTTTGTTTTATGTGGAGACACGTGGCGGTATGTTTTGATAATTCGCCGCGTGTCCTCCTGTTTATCGTTTAGCTCCGCCCCCTTGTTACCCATTAGTGTTTAACGTTCGTCACCTGTATCATCTTCTGCCCGTTTAATGTTAAGTCTTGTCACCTGCCCGTCTCCGTCCCTGTGCAATCTCCCCTCGTTATCATGTCCCTATTTAGTACCTCTGTTTCCCTCACACCTCGTCGGTTCATTGTCTTTTCTTGTCTTGCCCCGCGTTACACTTCTGATGTTATTGGGATTACCCTGTTCCTGTTTCCAGCATCAAGTGTGTTTCTTGCCCTTGAGTTCTGTCTGTGGATTTCGTGTTTTGGACTTATTATTTATTAGCTACCTTTTTTTGTTTTGTGAGTACGAGTCTCTGTTTTGCCCCATCGTGGGTTTTGTTTTGGTTTCCCTAATAAAAGTCTCCTTGTTACCTTCACCTGCCTGCGATTGGGTTCTGCCTCTTACACAAGCGTGACACGGTTGTAAGATGTTTAACTTCAATTAAATTGTTTCTCGATAAATAAATGTTGGATAAAATAAGTATTAGGTAGGCAACACAAGACACAGATGGCATCAGTCGTTATATATAAATGTAGATCAATTGTTTGGTCGAAATTATTGGTAGGGACAAATTAGTGTTCCCTGGATATAGCGCCTGCGAAAACTTCACTCTTCTCCCCCAAACATTGTAGCTCGTGAGCCTCATTCACTGCAGACAAGACCAACTGACCAATCACATCAGACTAGGCAAGCGGAAAGGAGGGGATTAGACAGATGAATCGCGGAACGAATCATTTGACAGTCAGTCAAGTAAGGTAAGAATAACTGCCTATTATTACGAAATAATAGTGTTTTTACACCTATGTACATAAACTTGTTGTTGGACACTCCAGAAACCAAAGTAGGACCTTAAAAATCCCTAGTTATGTACTCTTTAGAAATAGCCCTGATAAATAGTCAGTTAGCATAAAAGTGAATTAAAAAACACAATATATTGACCAATGTTCTGTGTACTATTGTGTCAAGCACGTTTGTGATGACGTAAGATGAATGCAAACGCACCAGGGTTCTATAGAATCAAGCTGAGACATCAAACCAACGGTGCGAGGGGTGTCAGAACAATCGCACTCGGATACACACATATTGAGACATCAAATACTAGTGTTTCCTCTACATTCCTGGTTGCTTTGCCACGGCAAACACAAACAAAAAGAGCGCAAGCTCCAGTTTTAAACAAGTATAAGCAAAATATGAACGGCCCCTAAAAACCTTGTGGTTCTTTACTGAGACACAAACCACTGTGCATTATATAAACTGCGTATAAAACGAAGCCATAATAAAAACCAACCTGTATAAGATGCGTGTCATTGTGTAATAACTCCCTGAAATATTCCCGATGACATGATGAGCTAACTGCTGCAACAGCTAAGGAACCCGCTGCAGTTATTTCAACCGCAGCACACATGTTAGCCAATGCGAGCTGCCAGTCCTCCTGCTGCTTTCTTAGTCACCTTGTTCTTTTAACCTTTGTATTTTC
Organism: Triplophysa siluroides; assembly: GCA_006030095.1. Classification (NCBI taxonomy): domain Eukaryota; kingdom Metazoa; phylum Chordata; class Actinopteri; order Cypriniformes; family Nemacheilidae; genus Triplophysa; species Triplophysa siluroides. The sequence goes on along the minus strand of VCII01000221.1, from coordinate 1,105,561 downwards.
TGTTATTGAGCTCCACTGTTGTACTTTATTTCGGACATTTTGCCGCTATGCCGTCTAGCAATAGCAGTGACATAAATGAAAATTATTGACATGATTTCACCAGCAGCTGTGTGAACTGGGGAACCAGGTGGGGCCGGAGGAGGAGGAGATCGGGAGCATAAGAGGACGAGCGACAGGACTGCTGACGAGAGAGGACCGGGCGCGGACATGTGTTAAGTTTGTGTTTATGTTATTGTGGCCGTGAGGTGGCTGCTGGCCTTTTTACTTCAGTGTTATTGTTTGCTTATTTTGATTAAAAGTTTGTTGAACGTTCGCTGGTTCCCGCCTCCTTCCTTCCCTACTTTTAACTGTGTTACAAGCTGATTGGACAGATGTGACTCAAATGTCACATCTATACAATCAACGGCTTATTTTTTCTTATTTCTTATGGGCCAATGAGCGTCTGTTTTTGTTCGCGCTGAGGTAAATTTTAGGTGGGGCCCCTAGGCAAGCCTGCGCGTTAATCCGCACCTGTCTGTGCACGTGTCTGGATGCTTGTGAATCAAGTGACATTTGATGTGTTCAAACAAAAGTTATTCTTTTCAGTTGACGGAGTGATCTGTGAGACGATCAGAGGTTATGGCATGACGTGTCGAGCACTTACACCTGTAGTTTGCAATAATTCATCTAGATAAGAATAATTTACATCAACACCTCACCAGACGTTAAAATTATGTGTTTATATTTCAGGTTCTTTAAAGTGTCTTGAGAATAATCCTGTGATCATGGTTCATGTTTTATAAATACTGAGGATTCACACATACAACTCATCTGACGCACTGATGTTATAGAGGAGAGATTATACACAGTCTGATAAAAAAAAAATCTGATCCATTCATTCTTGGATTGAATAAATAATTGTATTTCTTTTATAATAAAATGTCATCCAGTCAGAAGATTAGAAAAGGTAACAAGTAATACAAATATAACTGTTTATTGTTTGTTTATTAGTTTATTGTGAATTAGTAAATGTTGAAATAATCATAAATTAATAAATGCTGAACAAATATTGTCCATTGTTAGTTTATGTTGACTAATGTAGTTAACTAATGTTATAAAAACATTATCAATTAAAAATAACAATAGTAATAGATGAATAAATTAAATAGAGATCCAATTTGGTATTATTGCAAGTTTTTTACTTTGAAATGTCTATTGATGAAAGTTTACTGAAATAAATACTATGTTAGATTGTCAATTGTTCAACTGAAGTGTATAATTTTAATTTAAACATTCTATTAGCATGTTATTGTTTTATTGTAATTGTTTTGGTATAGTGTCATTTTAAGTTCAAGTTACAGTTTTTCTCTGTCGATTTGACACTTATCCAAAGAAATGTATTTGCTCTCAAAACAATTAACACAGCTATCTAAACACAAACTTATCCTAACCGTAAATACATGTTTATCACACTGTTCTTAAACAGGGAGCTGTAGCGTTTTTTGTAGCGAGAGTTTTTAAGCGAGCGGTTATTAGTTTGGGGTCAACTGAAAATATACCATAAGCATTTGATGATATGACATATTACAGAGTTTGTTGTGTTTGGACTAGGGATGCACCGAATGTTCGGCCACTGAATATATTCGGCCAAAAATAGTAAAAAACGCATGTTCGGTGAAATGGCCGAATACATTTTACCGAACATGACTCGATAAAAGATCAACTACCAACCAGCGAGTGAGAGAGAAAGCGAGAGAGAGAGAGACGCCTGTGCTTTATTAATGCCGCAAACATTTTGGCAGTGTGAGCATTTTAAAGTGTCAGAGAAAGACACAGCATGGGACTTGCCGCACGGAAGTAAATTTCCGAATGAAAGCGTCTTTACCGATCGGTAACTTTACTTCAGCTGTCTGACAGTAGTCCCGCCGCTCACGACATCCTTTGACATCATACAGCGGTCGCGCGCACACAGTTCCCTGAAATAAACCACTTGTCAAAGTATGTCCTGTGCATCCCGGCTTTGGAGGAGTTTGGAGGAGAGACGTGAACTGATATGGTTGTCAGTCAGCATCAGTAATGATTGCTTGCATTGAATGTTTTTTTTCTTAAAATCCTTTTGCAATGTATCCTATAATAATACAACAGTTTTTGTTTATTCGTATTTTAGTTTATAAGCCTAATGTGGAATGACACTTTTTAATGAAGTGTTTTGTTGTAGGGGTGCAGAGTAACTTACATGACATTCTTTTAGCAGTCAGTTATAGGCCTAATTTATATAGGCTATTCATGAGGCTACATTTTTGTTCTAATGTACTTTGTTTTGCTCAATTTTATATTAAGCTGTATTGTATTTTATTGAAAAGCAAGACAAATGATAAAAAGCACATTTTGACACTTCAGTTTGTGCAATAGTGAAAAAAATGGCTTAATAAATAGAAGAAATGCAAAAAAACATGTTCGGTATTATTCGGCCAAGTGTTTCACATCATGTTCGGCTTCGGCCAAGAATGTTCGATTCGGTGCATCCCTAGTTTGGACAAATAGTACATAAATGTTTGAGATCTGTGTAAAGCCAGTAAAAGGAGCTACAGTTGCTTTGTCCAATGAACTATTATGAAAACATTTGAGAGTTTTGTTCAGTTTTTTTGGAAAATGATTTGCATGATTTGTAATTTATATGTAATGAAAACAATCTGTTACAATCTGTTTAGGACAATTATAAAGTATTCAGATCACTATGTCTTGTCTGTTTCGAGAACAGGAACCTGAGTTGAGAAAAACGTGTCAAATCGATTGAGAAAAACTGTAAATGTGCATGTTTATTGTGAGATGTTTATTATAAATAAATAAATAAATAAGTTTAGTATAAATCTCAAGAAGTAATTTCAGCAGTCTCCCAGTGAGCAAGCCAGAGGCGACTGTGGCAAGGAACCAAAACTCCAATATAAATGTGGAGAAAAAAACCTTGGGAGAAACCAGACTCAACCGGGAGGGCCAGTTCTCCTCTGGCATATTAACACACTGCTGAACTACAGAGAGGATGAATACTGCTTGTACGCTGTGAGATTTGACGGAAGTAGTTTTTTAGCGGTGTCCCCCTTACAAAAATGACCCATGGTGTGCAATACTTGCCATGAGGACAAACATTCGCGATGACACGATTATTTCATAAACGTGACACCCCTAATTGTCGTAAGGGGACAGTTGTGCCGCCGGTGTGTGTAGGCTTTTACGAGATATGACGCAACAATGTTTATACTTACTGAACCTCCAAACGGCTGTCATTCACCTTACCTGTGTCTCCACATCACATCACTGAAACAAAGAAAACTCTTGTGTATCGTCTGCATACATGACTATGACAACAATATACACGTATATGTACCGTCATATATCTTAGCTGACCTGAAACCACTCGTGAAGTGTTGGACTTTTAAGTGTCCTGCATGTTCAAAAATTGAAGGTAGGCAATCTCTAATAAGTATTGAAGTTTATTAATTTGATTAAAACAAAATACAGCGCGCTGGGTTGCTGGACAACACTCCTCTGTCCTTCCAAGGAACAACAACCCCCACAGCACACGTTCACAGCATTTATTCTTATTTCACGCCGATCTCTCTTCTGCTGGGGGGCCGGGATCCCCCTTGTTTCCACCAATCACCAACTTCTGCCTTATCTGGTTCCTGCAAAAACTCCTGAGAAAACAACATACATTCCACATACCTTCCCCCACCCCTAAACAACTGCAGCTAAGATGCCCCTCTATCCCACATCTCCTATTGAAAGCACATTTAGTATTGCAAACAGCTTTTAAATACTTCATAATATGAGGGATATGGTTATACTCTAATGCATCGTTGCCAGAAAATAAAATATGTAATAACAACAGTAATATCCTTCAATCCCTCTCTTGACCTCGTAAGAGGTCACACATAATCCTGTTCATCATCATCAGTAATGTGGTCTGCAGCCAACAGGGGCATGGTATAAGGAGGTGGGGTAAAATCTTTCTTTTCTATTGCTGCAACTATCAATCAGTCTCCGGTGTGACCTGTTGGGAAAAGTGTTGGATCAGAACAGTTAGTTTGTCAAAATAGGCACAATGTGACAGAGGTTTAATGGTGTCCGGCCGCAGAGGCGTGGTTGGTCCAGGAAAAGATCGACCTGTGTAAGCAATTCAAATGGTGTAAAGCCAGAAATCCTTTCCTTGAGACATCTGTTCGTGTTCTTCTCTCTGGGGGGTTAACTGCTGTGGTGTTTCACTGACTAATCTTGCGAGGTTTTGTAATTGCTGTCTTATTTCATTTTCTTGGTTCAAATGTTTACCCCTATTTATCCACTTCACTTTAGTCTTTTCTTCTACATGTCTTTTCAGTCTTACATGCGCCCTTTTTTCCATATCCCTGACTTTTGGTGCTAGTGGCACCGACATTTTGTCGGGCGTATCCCCCACCGTTCTCTATACATATCTGACTCCATTTATTCTCCCATATTTTCTTCTCCTTTTTATGACATTTAGGCTCCGCCTGAGCTAATAGCATATCTACTATATTTCCCCACTGTTCTAGAATTGGTGTACACCCGTATTCCTCACATTCCTTTTCATATTCTGCCATCCTTTCCTTATTATTTTATGTAAACAATCCAATACACAGAAAAATATATACAAATGTTCATATAAAATCACAGAAAATATTTATAATCTTACAAATTTATGGTTTCCAGCACCAAGGGAATCAAACCCAAATTTATGGTTATTAAAAATAAACCAAGGGAATCTAACCCAAATTTATGGTTATTAAAAAATAAACCAAGGGAATCTAACCCAAATTTATGGTTATTAAAAAATAAACCAAGGGAATCTAACCCAAATTTATGGTTATTAAAAAATAAACCAAGGGAATCTAACCCAAAATTTATGGTTATTAAAAAATAAACCAAGGTGGAATAACCCAAAATTTATGGTTATTAAAAAATAAACCAAGGGAATCTAACCCAAATTTATGGTTACTCCGAACCAAAGGAATCAAACCTCAGAATTTATCCGATTAATAAACTTCAAAAGTAATTAAATTTATACTTACACGAGATGTTCATCAAATTCAACACATCAATTTAGTTTTTCCAATAGGCAGAATTTGATTAAACTGGTTTCTGCTCACCTTAGTTTTCTTGGCCCGGCCGTGTGTTGAACCTGAATCCGTCTCGCCTTGAATTCCGGTCTTTTGCCGCTTTTTATCAATCAAAAAACTGCCTTTTTCCTCAATCACGTCGGCGTCACCAAATTGTTGGACTTTTAAGTGTCCTGCATGTTCAAAAATTGAAGGTAGGCAATCTCTAATAAGTATTGAAGTTTATTAATTTGATTAAAACAAAATACAGCGCGCTGGGTTGCTGGACAACACTCCTCTGTCCTTCCAAGGAACAACAACCCCCACAGCACACGTTCACAGCATTTATTCTTATTTCACGCCGATCTCTCTTCTGCTGGGGGGCCGGGATCCCCCTTGTTTCCACCAATCACCAACTTCTGCCTTATCTGGTTCCTGCCAAAACACTCCTGAGAAAACAACATACATTCCACATACCTTCCCCCACCCCCTAAACAACTGCAGCTAAAGATGCCCCTCTATCCCACATCTCCTATTGAAAGCACATTTAGTATTGCAAACAGCTTTTAAATACTTCATAATATGAGGGATATGGTTATACTCTAATGCATCGTTGCCAGAAAATAAAATATGTAATAACAACAGTAATATCCTTCAGAAGCAGGATGTTTTTTATCTGAATCCGTTGATGTGGATCCTCCTGCAGGGCAGCGTTAATAAACCTGCAGCATTCTGTGCAGAAAGACGGAAGAGGCCGTTATTACCTCAATTCATTTGACTCCAGTGGATTTCTATCTTTGTTGGGTTAAATATCACATAGCATTACAGATCTCACCTTTGGTCAGGTCATCTTTTCTCCACTTTTTGTTCCTGATCTGCTTCCGGGTGTCTGTGTCAGGAAGATTCCCGCACAACAACTTGTACAACATCAGGCCGAGTTTCCACACTGTCGCTGGGAACGGGTGATACCAGCCTGTTTCCATCAACTCTGGACACCAGCAATCCATTGTGCCTGAAGGAAACAGATTTCATGTGATTTCTAACAGTGAGTCTAACACTACAGTATGTGAATGCTGACATCTCAATATTAATGTAAAGAGCTCGTCTGAAGTGATAAAACATACCCGAACAGAAACTGTAACAGGTTTTACTGAGCCGATCAGCAAAGCCAAAGTCAATGAGTTTGACATCAAATGTTTCTGTGTTAATCAGGAAGTTTTCCAGTTTGATGCGCATGTGGAAAACTTCCTGCTGGAAACATTCAATAACAGCCTTGACTGCCTGCCGCATGATGATCCGGGCTAAGTTCTCTGGGATTTTTCCTCCTCTGCTTTGAATAAAGGTAAACAAGTCCATGCAGGGAGACGGGTTCTCTAGGACCATGACGTATTTGCTATAATGTTCCTCCCAGTCCAAAAGCCGGATGATGTCAGGACCGTGTCCTTCACTGGCGAGGATATGAAGAGCGATCTCTCGGTGAAGGAAGTTAGGATGACCGGGCTAAAAGAAACACAATTGTATCATGATTAGCTCGATAAAAACTCTTTAAAACTATGAAGATGTTTTCAAATGAACAACAGTTTACTTACAATGGAAGTAAATTCAGGAAACAGAACCCGGACAATTTTCACTGCCACCTGATCACCAAAAGAAAACATGATTTACAGTCGAGTCATACAGAAGTCATTCATCCTGAACAGACATGTAACACATTTAAAACACAGAGAGCATGTTAGTACTGTCAATAACAGACATGTAACACATTAAGGTACATCAAGAAGACTTGTGAAGGACAATCAAACCTTAAGGCCGTCGCTCACACGGGTCGCTTCATAGACGGATCCATATTCTCCTTCACTCAGCATTTGACCCATCTTATACTGACAGGAGTTGATTTCTGTCAAAAGATAAATGTGGTTGACATGAAATGACAAGAAATATCTGTGTACAGTGACAGATTCTGTAACAAATGAGTGTATGTGTGTGTTGGGATCATAGAAGTAAACTCACCATAAATCACATTCCCGTCCTCCTTCAGCTCTTCAGTTTGATTCAGGAGATTGTTGTGAATCTGATCTATAGAGGGAAATGATGTTAAATCTAAGACTGTTGAAAGCAAATGATATTGATCCTGAAATACCAAACACTAACATTAATCATCAATCCTGTGGACTGTCATCAAAATATTAAAACATGACAACAGAACAGAACAGAAGCTCGACCGAAGCAGAAAACGACAACATCGAGACTATTGTCAACACTACAGTAACAAAACATTTTGACATAAATAACTACTAGCAGATCATAGATTTTCTCCTGGTTGACTTATTCTGTCAAATGTGGTAAAAACAGCAAGTACTGAGTAACTGACCCTAAACTTTTAACATATTCTCCTAATAACGTGTTGATATGATTTACCTCCAGGACTTCTGTCAGACTCTTCTCTCTCACTTTGAGCCCCTCTGCGACCTTTTCTCCACAGCTTTTTCCAAAACCTCTTCTTCTTCTTCTTCCCCTCATCTCTGTTTTCATCCTCCGCTTGTCGAGGTGAATGGTCGCGAGCATCAGCGGTTGATGGCGCAGGTGTATTTTGGTGTTTTGTGAGCTCTTCTCTCTCACCCTGAGCTGATTTGCGACCTTTCCTGCAAAACTTTCTCCAAAATCTCTTCTTTTTCCGTCCACCATCTCTGATGTCACCCACATCTCCGTCAGGAGCGCGCGCTGGTGGAGGTGAACGATCTCGCGAATCCGCGGTCGGTGGATTCCCAGGTAGCGTGTACACATCACTACCATCGTCGTCAGCACTTTCTGCTTGAACGCATTTACCAACTTTCTGACCCATTTTGACTCTCAGATAGCAGCAGTAGTTTACCGTGAGCGCGTGCACAGCAGAATGAGGAGAGATGCGCGGGTTGATGCTTTAACTGCAGTCAGGTCGTTGTGACGTAATGTTTGGAACTCTGAATGTGACGCTTATCTGATGGTCAAACTTTATTACGTAATGAGGTGAGCAGACTACGGAAGTTCTAAGAGGCCGTTATAATATTTTTTCGTTCTTGTTTTGGATCTCGACATAACAAACGTTGTTTTCTCGTTATAACGAGTTAATTTTCTCGCCCTATCGAAAGTTGTTTTCTCGTGATCACAACTTAATTTTCTCGTGATCTCGACATAAACACTCTTTCCCCGTGATCACTACTTATTTTTTCTGTATGTTCTATCGCATGTTCAGCATCATCGCAGCATCATGATCGCGTTCGCTTTTACTTTGCTCAGGGACTCACCCAAACTGAAATAGCTCTATGTCTGTCAGTGATTGACAACTTAAACATAAGTGTCCGACACTTGAGAAGGAGGCTGTCAGGGCTGCAACTTTTTCGTCGAAGACAATATAGTGAACCTGAGCGTGTAGTTAATTTCATTGCCAGCCAACTTGAGGGACCGGGACGTCTGCATGGGTACCGAATGATGCATGAAAGACGCCGTTTGAGTGGTTTGCGGCTGACCAGAGCAATGGTCAGAGAGATACAGTTAAGTCTGGATCCATTAGGTGTGGCGGAAAGAAGAGGGAGAAGGTTGCGGAGGCGACGTTATGGAGTGCCAGGCCCTAACTATCTATGGCACATGGATTCTTACGACAAACTAAAGCCGTATGGCATAGCGGTTAACGGCTGCATTGATGGTTTCTCGAGGCACATCATCTGGATGCAAGCTTATTTCACCAACAACAATCCCAGAGTAATTGCTGGGTATTATTTCCGCGCTGTTGCTGAAAGAATGGGTTGTTGTCGAATAATCAGATCCGATTTTTGGAACCGAAAATGTCCACGTAAACAGGCTACAAGAGTTTCTTCGTGAAGACTCCACGGGAACTGTGCACGGACCGTGTGTCTTTCAAGGAACAAGCCAAGCAAACCAGAGAATAGAAAGTGGTGGGGTATCTACAGACGACAAAATGCAGGTTACTGGATGGATGTATTCAAAGAACTGCAGTCAGCTGGTGATTTCTCAGGCGATGCAACTGATAAAGGCCTTATACAATTCTGTTTTCTCGCATTAATTCAGGTAACTCGAGTTGTTTAGGCTGCTATTAAACTATCGTAATCATTGAATATTTATCTAAAACACTTTAACATCTAACATTTTAAAGTAAATTAATCTCCCATCCATTCGCAATTTGATTAGGTGCTGTTCGTTTTATGTGGTGCTGAAATGCGTGACCACATAAAACACGGTGGTGTGATTCATAGATGATATCGCACCTTGTTCAAATGAACATTAAACTCATCATAAAACTACTGGAACACTATTTTATTTCCATCTTTATTTGTGTATATATTAAAAATATTACAAATGAGGGGGAAAGCAACACTCAGACTTTTAACATGCCAGATATTTGCGATTAACATTCCACTTCTACTGCTCCAGTAAACACTGCCAATTCACTGGATCTCCTGTATAAATGCCTAATATGCTTTGTTTTCAGGACGAACTGGACACCGTTGTAAACATGTAGAATAACCACCGAATCCGACGTAGCAATGGTCGAGACATACAACATGGGAAACCCTTCCTCATGTACAATTTACCAGAACTTTATCAATCAAAAGACTACTTGAATCCTGTAAATGCTGAAAGATTGAATGTGATTATCCATGAAAATATCTGCCTGTGGAAATCAGACATACCCTGTGATCGCGATTTATATGACCTCTGTGTTCTTGTTATGGGGGAAAATAATCTACAGCAAAGTGCAACAGCCACAGAGGCATTAAGACTCTACATAAACATTCGACCTCTAGTTAGGGAACTTTTAGGTATTTAGATTAAATAAAATGTATATGGAATGGAATGTTGTAAGATTTGACTCTGAGACCTAATAAAAGCAGTTGCAGAATAATTACAACAAAAGGTAAATTTAAGAACTTTAACTTAAACATTCATACAATTTTGTACAAAAATATAAATCATTTGAGAAGAAAGATAATCAATTCAGGTGCAAATGAATGCCTTAAATAACAGATTATTGAGAGCTGTTTAGTGTATTAATGGGAAAAAATATTACCTGTTGTATGTACACATACTTTACTACTGAATGAGAAACAGTATAGCACAGCTGCAAAAACTTCTTTATAGCAATAAAGTTTCTTTTAATACAACTTTGTGAAAAAAAAACGTCACTGTTACTTTTTAGAAAATGAACGTTCAGGACACAATTGTTTAGAAAAATATGAATAAGTTGATGCAAATAAAACAATTCAGGTGCAAATGTATTATAAAAGTTAAAGTGCAACAAATGCAATTGTGCATAAATGAAAAAAAAAAAAAAACATATGATAGCAAAACAATAAAAAATTCAATTGTCTTGGTCAATTCTGGCAAACAATCCTTCTGTCTCGAGAGTCAATGGAGTATCTGGGCCAGGGTCAGTCAATTGTGGAACTGCAGTGCCTGCGTTGGCTAAACAGTCCAATACGAGAGCTGCAAAGTCTATTGCACTACAGGTGAAGCCTGAGACTGCTTCTGCGGGCACTGACTCTCCTCTGTGCCGTCTGCGCCGTCTTTTTGCTGTGGTGACTACTACGGACCAGCAGTATAAAAAACACAAACTGTGCATTTAAAAAAATCTTTGACATTTATAAGTTTGTAACTCCTACGCCAGCTTGAACGATACGAAGGCATTCATTCGCATGATCTTAACATTAGTCCTATTCATTACATACCCTTTAGTGATACAAATATGGGCATGTCCAAGCATTTCATTCAATGGTCTTAAACAGCTAGCCCTACATCAGATTTACTTTACAAATAACTGACAGTCATGAATTTAAATCTAATCTTACCTGCAATAATCAATAACACTAAAATTCGGCTTTCGGTTTTATTAAACCGTACGTTCAATAACCAAAAGCAGGAATAGTAAACATATTAAAATAGCAAGTAACTTGCCTTATCTTCCTCCATTCGTCTAAGGTTGTCCTCTGGGACACCCCGCTCTCTTAATGCTGAGATAAAGTCCATTTTGGGCAATTATTAGCCTACTTTTGTTATGGTGGCAACGTGTATGCACCAGCGCTCAAAATGCGCGAAATTTTCTGCAAAAAAATTACGTCATGAGATGTCGGGATCACGAGAACACCACTTTTGTTTTGTCGAGATCACGAGAAAATTAAGTCGTGATCACGAGAAAACAACTTTTGATAGGGCGAGAAAATTAACTCGTAATAACGAGAAAACAACGTTTGTTATGTCGAGATCACAAGAAAATTAAGTTGTGATCACGAGAAAACAAATGGTTATTACGTGATCACGAGAAAACAAGATCGAAAAAATATTATAACGCATGGCCTCTTAGAACTTCCGTAGCAGACAGTCAAACACTGAGTTTTGTGTTGACAAAATCAGACACACCCAAGCTGGTTTAGATCAGGTTCAGCTGTAGCACAACGCTTGGTATTGACGTTCTCTGTCAGCTCAGGTTTGATCCAGTTTGTGAGGCACGCGGCGTGCACCTGAAAGTCTGACACGTGCGGCAAACAGCCAATCACACGGAACATGGAAAGCCTCATCAGGGCCACGTTCAAGCTCAACGCGGTGTGGAACGACATGTTTCCTGGAAACGGTTTGCAACGGTGTGCAACAGGGTTTGAGATGCGTTTTCTCTTGTTTGGTGGGCGTGTCAAGAATGTCAGCCAAAAAAAAGAAAAAGAAAAAGAAAAAAGAAAACACTAACCCTTTCTCTCAACAGGTAGTGGTCTAGCTTTTGTTGAAACCAGTAACTTTGTATTGGCACTTAATGTATTATGGCTCCTGTATGACATATCGCTTATTGCTCCTAAACTCTTTTTAAGTCGCTTTGGATAAAAGCGTCTGCTAAATGACTAAATGTAAATGTAAATGTCAGCCAATCAGCAGCAACGTGTGTATAACCCACGCAGTATTAAAGAGACAGCTCGCACAATTGGTCCAAGTAAAGTCGTTCAAAGTGTCTGCTGCAGTTCGGTATACGCAACAATCGAAGGTATTAGAAGAGATTTATTTTGCCGTATTCAACACGTATTTATACTAATTTCATCAGGCTCCAAAAATTCTTCAAAAAGAACAGAAAGAATGGCCTTCTGAGCTTGCGTCATCACAACAGGGTGTTCAACCGCACCACCGCTTCCGTTTAAAAACGTTTTGTCGGGGCTGAATGCAGCCCACTTTGATTGACTTGAAGATGACAAGATCATTGTGAAAAAATGTCTTGAATTGAAAGAGAACTGAGGCTGAATCTACGAATCACTGCCCAGTGCCACTTCGCTCGGCTTCAGGTCTGTTTAACAGCCATTTGAGCTTCCACCGCTTCCCAAAGAACACCGGCCTTCGTGCACGGTGGCTGCACAAAATACGGAGGGCGGGATTTTCGGTGACCCCCACACCAAGGTATGCAGCCGACGTTTTCAAGACCATGAAATCCACACTACTGTTAAAGGTAGACGGGTTTTAGCAGCAGACTCTGCTCCATCGTCATTCGAGTGGAATAACTACACTACGAAGTCACGGGCCGATGTTTGATAACGCTGATGTCGACCGCCAAGTCCGGAACCTGACTCGGCGGGGCCTGTTGAGGACATCGAACATCCCGTCATGGTCCCGTTGGTCATGGACCACGACTTCGGGGCCAGCCGTACTGTATGTGTGGACAGGGAGCAGTATGGAGATGCATTGAGAGAAATCGAAAGGCTGAGAGAGCAGCTCCAAACATTTCATCTTCATCACTGTTTTGGACTTAAAACGGTTTGCTTTGTCGCCAGAAGACATCAGATTTTACAACAGGTAAGATATTTGTAATATCAACATCTACTCATAACTGTTTACTGATTGATTAACTGTCCAAGTAATTCTTTTCTCTATGTCTTCTTAATCATATTCTTGAGCACGTATGCCAAGACAAGTGATTTCAATTGTAACACTGTATTTCAGATTCAACTCATACGAGCATCTGATGGTGTTTTGGAACCTGATCAAGGCAGCTACAGCCCAAATAGTTAGAGTCACCAGGTCAAAGAAAACCGACGCCACTAGCACAACCACTGAAAGCCCTTTAACCAGACCAACTGTAAGAACACACTCACACACTACACACCACACACGCAGGGACGGATTATGACTTCAAAAGGGCCCCGGGGCCAGTTACCTCCAAGGGCCCCCCCCCACAATTTTTCAATTCTTTCCCTTAGCTGCACATTCACAGTTATAGAAAGCCAAAGTTAAGATAATAATGAATATTAAAACCATTCTCGCTCTGTGGCAAATGCTTGCGCTACGCTAAAAATGATCTGTACAGGGTTTATAGAAGTCTAATATTAGCTACACAGCGAAAAATCAACAATGGACCAAATTAAGGCGTCTTCCTCAGTTGAAACTACAAAATCACACCAATTCATTCCTGTTATTAGCATCTGCCCATGTTCTTGCCAGTAGTCAGCATGTGTTTGCTGTAGCTCCAATTTGCCTGACTTCATTTTGAGATATGGGCAGCTTTTAACATTCGGGCATTTCATCTCAATCAGACCAAACTGACATGGCTCTGAAGGGTCAAAGATTAACCCATCTGGAGACACACCCAGCCAAGGAGCATCTGGATGAATGACAAATCCACAGGGGTAGTGGTTCACCCTTTGCATCTGGCAGTATTCCCAGATAGCATCTGCCTCTAATTCGAGCCCCCTCTTCATAGCCGCCGTCTGACGGGTTCCGTGCAGTATCCGGTTAGCCAAACTCGAACCTGGCAGATCTCCCTGAAACGTGAGGCAGTCAGTCTATGCCTTCTTAGCTGATGCCATTCAAAACATCTCTCGTAGCACATTCAAAATGATGCGCCAGGTGACTTCCAGACTCATATGGTGTAGCTGTTGTGGTTCTGTACAGACAAACATGCAACTGGATGGCTGTAGGCGGTAACCTTGAGGAGGCAGAGATGGACGTGGTGGGGAGCATGGAAAGACTTTGCTGTTGCAGGTTGTTGGTAGGACAAGGGGCTACTGGCTTGAACCTTGCCAAGTGCAGAGTCGAGCAGGGGAATTTCACAGCTGATGACCATACTGCAGATCATCGGTGCCTCAGCTGTAGGAAAATCTTTATATACCTCTGTCACCTGGGAAGTAATAATATACTGATTAGCAATATACTAAATATAATAATAAAAAACAACCACAATTATCATACCATTAACTTTCCCTGTAAATACACAATATATTGCACATTATGCATGCCACATAAGTACACAATGCACAATCCTTGTGTAAACATTCTCCTATTTATTACAATTTTGTCTTCAAAAAAAGCACTTTTAGAAAAAGCAAGGGTGCCATAGTACATTTAATCAAAAGGGAAGGGAAAAAAAACGATGACATATTAATATACTAGTAAACAGATTTTGGTTGATAGGTTAAAATACTGTACTGTGAAATATGATATTGTTATATTGATACTCACCTGAAGGACAGATAGATCAGGCATCTCCACTCAGGCCTTTGTAGAGTGTACGTGCTCCTGTGTACAACATTAAACTGGGCATCAACAGGGACGGATTATGACGTCAAAGGGTCCCCCTCCCACAATTTTTCCCTCCTTTCCCTTTGCGCATTCATAGTTATAGAAAGTGAAAGTTAAGATGATAATGACTATTAAAACCGTTCTCGCTCTACGTCAAATGCCGGGGCTAAACTAAAAATAATCTTTACAGGGTTTATAGAAGTCTAATATTAGCTACACAGCAAAAAATAAAAAATGGACCAAAATTCAGGCGTATGAAACACACGGCTTTAATTAACTGTTAAATATACACGTATGTAATGCATCACATAAATAAAAAGTGATTTCTCACCATAAAATGCCCCTGTGACACATATCTGTAAACATCAAATCATCATGCAAAAGATTCAGAAAATGCTATTTAAATGTGCTGTAATTTAATAAATGAGTACATTTTCGATAGGTCACAATTAACGTAATAAGTTAAAGTAACATCAAAACATATGTTGCTATGATTTGTTGATCCTTTCATTTTTTACAGGGTATCCGCAGAGGCCTTGTAAAGGCTATGGGACCCTTATATCAAATCAAATCACTTGTATTGTCACATCACCACAGCACAAGTGTCTTGGTGAGTGAGATTCTTGCTCCAAAAAGTGCAGAAGCAATTTACATATAGACAGTATTTACATACATACAGACTTATACAGATGACAGTGTGCTATATACACACACATATACTCAGTACACAGTGTACTATTAGACATACTTACAGTTATCAATACACATTATACATCATATGTACACATTCTGCATTATGTACACACAATAATGTGCAAAGGTGCGGCAGATTATACGTAAACTGCATACGCAAATGTCATGGATGTGCATTGGATGGTATCCAGTGGTAGCAGATAGATTGTTGTAGTAGTGCAGTGTGTACGTGTTGTCCAGTTTGAGATGTGTTAGAGTTAAAGTGCAGTGTGTGGCATACCGTAAAGTGGGAGTGTGCTGTGGGGTGTGTTAGTTCTGACTGTTCATTACCCTGATAGCCTGAGGGAAAACGCTATCCCTCAGTCGGCTAGTGCGGGATCGGATCCTGCGCAAACATTTCCTGAGGGCAGCAGAGAGAGCAGTCTGTGGGACGGATGGCTGGAGTCACTGATGATCCTCCGTGCTTTCCTCATACACGCCTGGTGTAGATGTCCTGGAGGGAGGGAAGCTCACCTCCCACAATGTGGCGGGCAGTTCGCACAACCCTTTGCGGTTGCCAGCGGTGCAGTTTCCAAACCAGGCGGTGATGCAGCCGGTGAGGATGCTCTCCACAGTGCAGGTGTAGAATGTTCTGAGGATGCTGGGGCTCATTACAAACTTCCTCAGGAGTCTCAGGAAGAAGAGGCTTTGGTGTGTTTTCATCAGCACTGCATCTGTGTGAGCGGACCATGTGAGATCCTCAGTGATGTGAACGCTGAGGAATTTAAAGCTGTTTACCCGCTCCACAGGTGTCTTGTCGATGTTGAGTGAGAGGTGGTTCTCCTATTTGTAATACAGTTAAAAGTAGGGAAGGAAGGAGTCGGGAAACAGCGAACATTTAAACAAACTTGAATTAAATAAACAGCGAAAGTAAAATGGCGGCAGCTCCTCACGAACCACCGCCGCCCACACAAACCTAAATATAAACTTAACATGTGTCCGGGCCCGGTCCTCTCTCTCCGGCAGTCCTGTCGATTCGTCATTTTATGCTCCCGAACTCCTCCGTGGGACATATGGGACCGATGCGCGCACAGCTGATTTCCACTCACGCCACCGGCCCCGCCCCACGGCTCCCGTCCCGCCTTCCTCGCTACACTATTAAACATAGATAAACATTTTTTTTATTGTTGTTAGGTTTCTGTTCCAAACTGGATGGCATAACCTTGATGGCATAACCCCTCAGGATCATGGTACTCAAGGGCCCTGGCCCCATTGGCCGGGTCAGTAATCCATCCCTGGGCATCAACGATGCGGTGTACATCGTTAATGCTTATTTTTGGCTGATCTTGAAGACATCTTGTAAACACTGACATTTTGCGCGCAAACCGGAGAGCAAACCGGAAACTGACAGGCGACAGCGGAAGTTCGTCGCTCCACTTGTGCACGTAGTCCATTGAAAGGCCTTTCTCCAAATTACAATTAGACTTTCAAGATCACCACTTCTTACATTTGGAAAGCCAAGACCTTTTAGCTAACAAAGTCAAACCACCAAAAAAAAAAATGAATATATTTGAAATACATTCATTTAAAAGTGCCATATTATATGACACATTGCACATGTAACTGTGGACCTGACGTATCGTTCTCTACCTCTGTCACAGCAGACCATCATCCTCTAATGCAAATTAATTATCATGGTTCGTGTGTACTGAAGTGTTTTTTTTTAAAGATTATGACAATCGTTGCGGTTTCTACAATTGAAGAGTCTCCATTAATATGACTACATCAGCAACTGTTCAAAATAAAGCTGGGCTTCAAGGTTATGCCATCCAGTTTGGAACCTAACAGTTTTCACAAAACCAAATTCTTAAGGAACAAATTAGAGGATCAATATCCAGCCTACACAGTAAGCAATGTAATTAAATCCATGACAATACACAGGTAGAAAACCATACACAAGGTAAAATAATGGTAACAAACATCTCAACAAATCTAACAGAGATAGCCATGGAAAATATATATTTTAAATATTTTAGTATAAAAAATGTGTATATATACAGTGCCTTGCGAAAGTATTCGGCCCCCTTGAACTTTGCGACCTTTTGCCACATTTCAGGCTTCAAACATAAAGATATGAAACTGTAATTTTTTGTGAAGAATCAACAACAAGTGGGACACAATCATGAAGTGGAACGAAATTTATTGGATATTTCAAACTTTTTTAACAAATAAAAAACTGAAAAATTGGGCGTGCAAAATTATTCAGCCCCCTTAAGTTAATACTTTGTAGCGCCACCTTTTGCTGCGATTACAGCTGTAAGTCGCTTGGGGTAAGTCTCTATCAGTTTTGCACATCGAGAGACTGAAATTTTTGCCCATTCCTCCTTGCAAAACAGCTCGAGCTCAGTGAGGTTGGTTGGAGAGCATTTGTGAACAGCAGTTTTCAGTTCTTTCCACAGATTCTCGATTGGATTCAGGTCTGGACTTTGACTTGGCCATTCTAACACCTGGATATGTTTATTTGTTAACCATTCCATTGTAGATTTTGCTTTATGTTTTGGATCATTGTCTTGTTGGAAGACAAATCTCCGTCCCAGTCTCAGGTCTTTTGCAGACTCCATCAGGTTTTCTTTCAGAATGGTCCTGTATTTGGCTCCATCCATCTTCCCATCAATTTTAACCATCCCTGTCCCTGCTGAAGAAAAGCAGGCCCAAACCATGATGCTGCCACCACCATGTTTGACAGTGGGGATGGTGTGTTCAGGGTGATGAGCTGTGTTGCTTTTACGCCAAACATAACGTTTTGCATTGTTGCCAAAAAGTTCGATTTTGGTTTCATCTGACCAGAGCACCTTCTTCCACATGTTTGGTGTGTCTCCCAGGTGGCTTGTGGCAAACTTTAAACGACACTTTTTATGGATATCTTTAAGAAATGGCTTTCTTCTTGCCACTCTTCCATAAAGGCCAGATTTGTGCAGTATACGACTGATTGTTGTCCTATGGACAGAGTCTCCCACCTCAGCTGTAGATCTCTGCAGTTCATCCAGAGTGATCATGGGCCTCTTGGCTGCATCTCTGATCAGTCTTCTCCTTGTATGAGCTGAAAGTTTAGAGGGACGGCCAGGTCTTGGTAGATTTGCAGTGGTCTGATACTCCTTCCATTTCAATATTATTGCTTGCACAGTGCTCCTTGGGATGGTTTAAAGCTTGGGAAATCTTTTTGTATCCAAATCCGGCTTTAAACTTCTCCACAACAGTATCTCGGACCTGCCTGGTGTGTTCCTTGTTCTTCATGATGCTCTCTGCGCTTTAAACGGACCTCTGAGACTATCACAGTGCAGGTGCATTTATACGGAGACTTGATTACACACAGATGGATTCTATTTATCATCATTAGTCATTAAGGTCAACATTGGATCATTCAGAGATCCTCACTGAACTTCTGGAGAGAGTTTGCTGCACTGAAGGTAAAGGGGCTAAATAATTTTACACGCCCAATTTTTCAGTTTTTTATTTGTTAAAAAAGTTTGAAATATCCAATAAATTTCGTTCCACTTCATGATTTTGTCCCACTTGTTGTTGATTCTTCACAAAAAATTACAGTTTCATATCTTTATGTTTGAAGCCTGAAATGTGGCAAAAGGTCGCAAAGTTCAAGGGGGCCGAATACTTTCGCAAGGCACTGTAGTAGCCTACATACAGTATATCTAAACTATTTGTATATTTAATGGCGTTTATAGTCTTAGAAATGTATAAATTCAATAACACAATATTTATTGATTAAACTTACTCTTCAAACGGGTTCTGGAACCGACACACCCCTACTAAGCAAGGTTTGAGTTAATCGACCCGAAGTTCTGTGTTTAGCTGACGGTAAATTAACCCTGCTTTCTGGAATACCCCCCTGCTCTGGAGCAGGTTATCTGTGTAGCCTAAGTTACCATGGCAACGAAACCTGCTCAAAACCAATCCAACTTCTTGAGCCCGAAAACTGGGAGTATGCTCAAACTAAGTGGAAAACTTAACTTACCTGTGGAAAAATCGTGATATAGGTCTAATCCGGTTGAGTTTCAGCGTCAGTGGGCACAAAGCGCCCAATAAGTTTTCTTTTAAATTAATGTTTTTTTTTCATTTATCTGTATTGATTACAATTAATCCGGATATTTGCATGCTTTAGTCTATAAGTGTCAGTAGGCTACGTAGCTCGAAAATTAATGAAGCAACATAAGTTGTGAATAAGGGTTCATATACATTCTATTATCATGTTATGGTATTATTACAAGTTCTTTTGGTATTGTCATTTTAAGTTTCCAGTCAAGCGGTAGCATGGGGGGCAACCACATGCCAATGCCAGATGGGTTTATTATTGTGCTTCTTTATAAATGATTACCAACTCACAGAGTTTCTTCCATGGCACATTAAGACACCCTTTCCTCAATCTGTGCTGACATTCCTGGCCAATAAATGAAGTCTCTTGCTCTTTCCTTACATTTCATCATGCCCAGATGTGACTGGTGAATTCTTCCCAGCATTTCGCTTCTCATTTTGTTTGGAATGATGAGCTTTTCAGCTTTGAACACCAGTCCTGGTGTGTAGCTGAGTTCCTTTTTTAAGCGTCTTTGTGCACTGAACTTTTTTCTGCAGGTGTTGTGGCGAATCTGCCTTCCATCGCAGAAAGAAATCTCAGAGACAAGGGTTCCAGGTGCCAAGAGTTTAAACTTTATTTGCCCGGGCAAGCAAAGTGAGATATTCAGAGTTCATCTGAAGTAATCTAACCAATACACATTTGACTTCATCTTTTATACCTCGTTCTCAAGTTGTTATCATAGTTTAAACCAATCATGTTTTACCTGACATCACCTTCAACCAATCAGGTTTCATACGATACATCTTTTCATTAGCCCATCCCCCTGTGCTCACTTCAGTTATATTTCCGGCCTACCATATTAGGATTCAATCTCAAAAACACATACGTATATCATGTGTTCTTTATCTTGACACCTTTCCGGGGCTTTCGGACGATACATGATTTAACATTAAAATGAACTCATGGTTTAGCATAGAATGAGCAACCCAGCGTCCTTGGCTGTATGCGATAAATTAAACTTCTCTACAAAAGTGTATGTGGTGTACGTGCAGTTCCTGTCTTAGTGTGATAAGATATTTGGTGTTTGTGCAGGTGTTCAAGTGTTCCAACTCCAACATGAGGCCCATAGCCCATATTATTTCAGAAGAATACATGAAACATATAACTAACTAAATGTATCATTTTATATAAGAAAACTCAATACTGTATTTAGAAAAACCACCATACAGGCCATCCTTTCATAATGTATTCTTTCAAGATCTCCGGCTGTTGCTTTTCTGAACTCTTTTTTAGACACAGGTAGGTGCGGTGTGATGTAGTTTATCTCTTACTCTTCTTCAAGCAGGTCTTCGGTGTGTTTGTCAAGGTAAGCACGACTCATTGCATCTGCTATGTGCATTTCTTTGCCTGGCTTGTATGTGACTTTCAGATTGTACCTTTGGAGTCTGAGCGACGTCCTTTGAAGCCTCAATGGTGTCTGGTGGAGCGTTTTTTTTGAAGATGCTCTCTAGTGGCTTGTGATCGATTTCTAGTTTAACTTCTTCGATACATGTACTTTTGGTGGAACCTTTCACATCCGTACACAATTGCAAGTAGTTCCTTCTCAATTTGTGCATATCGATGTTGGCGGTCGGTGAGTGCTCTTCATCCACATGCTGTTGGTCTCTGATCTTGCAATATGCCTTCTGAAGATAGAACAACATGCTGACCAATTTCTGTATGAAATGTTGGCCATTGATGATTAATCATGTGCATGCACATTACTAACAGACATGAACACGGATACAGGCAAAAACATGCATTCAGAGTACTTGTATATGACAGACAGGTATGTAAAGATCAGCAACCAGGTGTTATTACGTTGTGAGTAGCAATTTTTGCGTAACCTCATTGTCTTACAAATGCAAACTCTGTTTCTACCCGCTCCAAGTATTGTTGCACTTAGGACATACGAGAAAACACGGAACTCACTGAGAAAGTGTCGTGACCCCGGAAACGGCGGTTCTTTGTCTGACACGGAGGTGTGTTTGTTTTGTGTCGAGCGCATGCAAATGTTTGTTTTGATAGCGCTCGTTGTCTACGTCATACCCCGCCCTCGTGTTTCCCCATCAGGCTTTCCCCTCACCGGTTTCTCATCACACTTTCCACCTGTAGATCATTACCAGCCATTAGATTAATCTCTTCCCACAGTTGTCTCGTCTGCTTCCCATTAGGTTTCCCTACTTAATCCCTCTTGTTCCCTTGTCTTGTGTCAGACCGTTGCTTATTTCATAGCCTGCACTGACTGCCGCAGATTAGCGCGTCTAGTCTGTTCCTTAGTCCTAGTATTGTCTTAGTATTTTATTATTGTCATAGCTTTTGGCTTTTCTTGCCTTATCTCGTTTACACTCTCCTAGTAGTAGGTTTCTTGCTTACCTTGTTCATCAGCACTCTGCTCCCCGCAGTTCCCGCCGGCGCTCCTGACTTCCTCCCTGCACCGAGACTTCACAGCTAAGCCTTTCCCCCGAGGCTTCTTCCGCACCTACGGATAAGACTGGATTCTTCCGGGTTGAGCTTTTCCCCGTGGATTGAACGAGTCCAGCGTATCCCTGAACTCTTGTGACTATTTACCCATTGTTTAGTCTCAATAAATACTTATTCTAACCCCTGCAATTGAGTCTCCTTAGTTGTGTGTCATGACAGAACGGTCTGACCAAGCACGTGACTCAGCAGAGGTAGAACCTCTACGGTCCGCACTACAACAACAGGGAGCCTTGTTGGGCCATCAGGAATCTCGCCTTAATTCTACAACTCAGGAGGTGGGAATTCTGAACGCTCAGGTGGCGGATCTACTCCAGCAGGTCACCGCTTTGCGAATAGAGTCCGCTAATCTCCGTGCCACTTCCACCCACCAACCCCGCGGATCTTTCTCCGAGCTGGAACCCCACGCCAACAACCCACCCCTCTACGGTGGAGATCCCAATGCCTGTCGGGCGTTCTTGTCCCAATGTGCCCTGGTGTTCGCACTGCAGCCGCGTCGTTACGCCTCCGAGGAAGCTAGAGTGGCGTATGTGCTAACCCTCCTTACTGGACGAGCACGCGACTGGGGTGTCGCCAGTCGCGGCCCTCCTTTTCCACCGATGTCAGACAGTTTGTGTTGGCTTGCCCCATTTGCGCTCAAAATAAGCCCTCCCATCGTCCTCCTGCTGGTCTGCTTCGCCCTCTTCCCATTCCCACCCGCCCATGGTCACACATCGCCTTAGACTTCGTCACTGGCCTCCCTCCCTCTGGCGGCAACACCGTCATCCTCACGGTGGTGGACCGCTTCTCTAAGGCGGTTCATTTCGTTCCCTTACCCAAGCTTCCCTCCGCCCGGGAGATGTCTCAGCTGATGGTGGACCACGTCTTCCGTCTCCACGGTCTTCCGGTTGACGTCGTGTCCGATAGGGGTCCTCAGTTCACCTCCCGGTTCTGGAAAGAGTTCTGTAGACAGATCGGGGCCTCTGTGAGTCTGTCTTCAGGTTTTCACCCCCAGACCAATGGACAATGCGAGCGAGCCAACCAGGATCTCGAACGGAGACTCCGCTGTCTGACGTCTCAGAATCCCAGCTCCTGGAGCCAGCACCTCTCCTGGGTTGAGTACGCCCACAATTCCCTCCCCGTCTCCGCCTCAGGTATGTCCCCATTTGAGTGTTCGATGGGTTATCAACCTCCCCTGTTTCCCTCACAGGAACCCGACGCTGCAGTCCCTTCTGCATTGGCGTTCGTCCAGCGGTGTCGGCGCACCTGGGCGAGAGCAAAGAGGTTGGCCCGAACCTCGCAGAGGACCAAGGCAGCGGCCGATCGCCACCGGTCTTCTCCTCCTGTCTATGTATGTGGTCAGCGGGTTTGGCTCTCCACCAAGGACCTTCCCCTTCGGGTACCTTCTCGCAAGCTGGCACCAGGTTCATTGGGCCATTCCGCATCACTCAGATGGTTAATCCGGTGGCCGTCCGGCTCAAGCTTCCCCCAGCCTTGGTGTTCCTACTTACACTGTCAGGAAACTGGTGGATATGCGGCGACGTGGTCGGGGTTTTCAGTACCTGGTGGACTGGAAAGGTTATGGCACAGAGGAGAGGAGCTGGGTACCGTCTCGTGACATTCTGGACCGGTCGCTGATCGTGGACTTCCACCGGAGACGAGGTGAGCCCCCTCCCTAAGCGTCCGGTGACGCTCTTTGGGGGGGGGGTACTGTCGTGACCCCGGAAACGGCGGTTCTTTGTCTGACACGGAGGTGTGTTTGTTTTGTGTCGAGCGCATGCAAATGTTTGTTTTGATAGCGCTCGTTGTCTACGTCATACCCCGCCCTCGTGTTTCCCCATCAGGCTTTCCCCTCACCGGTTTCTCATCACACTTTCCACCTGTAGATCATTACCAGCCATTAGATTAATCTCTTCCCACAGTTGTCTCGTCTGCTTCCCATTAGGTTTCCCTACTTAATCCCTCTTGTTCCCTTGTCTTGTGTCAGACCGTTGCTTATTTCATAGCCTGCACTGACTGCCGCAGATTAGCGCGTCTAGTCTGTTCCTTAGTCCTAGTATTGTCTTAGTATTTTATTATTGTCATAGCTTTTGGCTTTTCTTGCCTTATCTCGTTTACACTCTCCTAGTAGTAGGTTTCTTGCTTACCTTGTTCATCAGCACTCTGCTCCCCGCAGTTCCCGCCGGCGCTCCTGACTTCCTCCCTGCACCGAGACTTCACAGCTAAGCCTTTCCCCCGAGGCTTCTTCCGCACCTACGGATAAGACTGGCGGGTTGAGCTTTTCCCCCGGCGTTCCAAATTGTGTATCCCTGAACTCTTGTGACTATTTACCCATTGTTTAGTCTCAATAAATACTTATTCTAACCCCTGCAATTGAGTCTCCTTAGTTGTGTGTCATGACAGAAAGACACTGCTATAATCTTTCGTTGTAATGAATAAGCTTTACAGAAATGATGTCGGTCACAAGTCTTCTGAACCGATGGGCGCGATGTGTTTTACGACACAACAGCTGTCTTTGGACCAATGTAAAGTCTCTTGTTTCCTGTGTGGTGAGTTCCTGTGCCTTGGCATGTCTAGTTTAGTTATTTGTAGTTTATGTCATATGTCTATTCTAGTCTTAAGTGTAGTTAGTCTTAGTTCTGTCTTGTGATTCTACTCCCTTGTTTTGTTAGCTTACCCCCACGTGGGTCTTTGTTTTGTCGTTTTTATTATTAAAGTCAACCCCTTACCTGCTGTGTGCACTTGGGTCCTCTGTTCGTGTCTCACCGCACGGACGTGACAGGGTTCCATAGATTTCCAGGTGTGACAGCAAACAGTCTGGAAATACACAAAACATGTCATAGGTCATCTCCTCTTTGTCCATCAGTGGCTTTCTTGTTCATTCCTTAAATCTACGAACACATACACACCAAGGCCGCAATGTTTTTGTTTGTTTGCGTTCTCTTACACACACTGAGGCGATGTACCCAAAACATAATGATAAGATGTTTCTGTCCTTATAACTGGAGTCATTCTGCTTATATTAAGCAATGACCTTTTATAAGAACTGTATAGATTTAAGGAATTAAATGAAGGGTCTTTGTGAGTTTTACACATACCACAGAGACACCCGTCTGACTCTCCTTGACATCTTGGAATGACACATGTTCCAGGAATAAATGGAACTACTACATATACTAGGCAAGGCAAGGCAAGTTTATTTATATAGCACATTTCATACACAGAGCAATTCAAAGTGCTTAACATAAAATGATTGACAGAAAGAAATAAGACGTATCTTTAAAATGCAAATGATTTAAGATCACAAATACTTCAGATTTTAAGAAACAATAAAACAGCAATAAAATTGATTAAAAATGTGAGTGTATATATAAAAAGAATAAGAGCAGAATAAAAATAAATTAGAAATAAAAGTGCAGTTGATGTAAACCAGCACAGTGCTCAGGTTGTGAATGCACAGCTAAACAAGTGTGTTTTTAATCTGGATTTAAAAGTAGCTACTGTTGGTGAACGTCTGATGTCTTCTGGAAGCAGATTCCAGCTACGGGTGGCGTAATGACTAAACGCTGACTCGCCATGTTTTGAGTGAACCCTTGTTATCTCTAACTGATTTGATCCTGATGATCTGAGAAGTCTGTTTGGTTTATATTCAATGAGCATCTGAGATGTATTTAGGTCCTTGACCATTAAATTTATAGACAATTAATAATACTTTGAAGTTGATTCTAAAAGTGACTGGTATCCAGTGTAAGGACCTGAGGATTGGAGTGATATGCTCAGATTTTTTGGTTCTGGTCAGAATCCTGGCAGCAGCATTCTGTATGAGCTGCAGCTGTCTGATGGTCTTTTTGGGAAGACCTGTAAGGAGTCCATGACAGTAATCCACCCTGCTGGTGATGAAAGCATGGACTAGTTTCTCTAAATCTTGTCTTGAGACAAAACATCTGATTCTGGCTATGTTTCTGAGATGGTAGTAGGGCTGATTTGCTTATTGCTTTGACATGACTGCTGAAACTAAGGTCAGACTCCAAAATGACCCCAAGATTTTTTACCTTGCTTTGTGTCTTTAGACCTCTTAAGTCAAGGTGTGTGTTTACCTTTTAGTTTCATCCTTGTTACCAAAAACAATGACTTCAGTTTTTGTTTTATTTAACTGAAGGAAGTTTTGACACATCCAGCTGTTAATTTCATCAATGCATTGGCAAAGAGAGTCAATAGGCCTGTAGTCATTGGGTGAGAGGGCTAGGTAGATCTGAGTGTCGTCTGCATAGCTGTGGTAGGCAATTTGGTACTTTTTCATTATTTGGCCAAGTGGGAGCATGTACAAATTGAAGAGGAGCGGAGCAAGAATCGAGCCCTGTGGAACACCACAAGTCATGGGTGTCCAGTCAGATTTATGGTTGCCTATGTTCACATGGTAACCTCTCCCTTTAAGGTATGACCCAAACCATTTAAGTACCAACCCAGAAAGCCCTACCCAGTTTTCCAGCCTATGTAGGAGTATGGTGTGATCTACCGTGTCAAATGCAGCACTGAGATCTAGTAAAACCAGAACTGATATTTTGCCTGAATCAGAATTCAATCGAATATCATTCATTATCTTTATGAGCACTGTCTCTGTGCTATGATGCTGACGGAAACCAGACTGATAATTGTCCAGGTAGCCATTTGAGTTTAAGAATTTGGTCAGCTGATTGAAAACAACCTTTTCAATGATCTTCCCTATAAAAGGAAGATTTGATATTGGTCTGTAGTTAGATAGTAAGGGTTTGTGTCTAGATTGCCCTTTTTTAGAAGAGGTTTGACAACTGCATTTTTTAGGGACTGGGAAAGTTCCTGAGAGCAGTGAGGTATTAACTATTTTTAGGAGATCTGCTTCCAAACAGTTAAACACTCTTTTGAAAAAGGATGGGAAGTGTGTCAAGGCTGCAAGTTGACGCCTTAAGATGCTGTACCGTTTCCTCCAGGGTTTTGAGATCAATTGTCTGAAATTCAGACAAAGTTACTATTTTCTGATGTACTGGAGTCAGACTGACCTGACTGCCGCATGGAGCTTTGCTGATTTCCATTCTGATATTACTGATTTTGAAGGAAAAAAGTTGCAAACTCATTGCATTTGTCATCAGACAGCATTTCCCTCGGAACTTGACTAGGGGGATTTGTTAGTCTCTCTACAGTTGCAAAAAGAGTGCGAGTGTTATTTATGTTGCAGTTTATAATGTTAGAGAAAAAGTTCTGTTTAGCTTTGCCTAAGTCAACATTGAAGGCATGCAGACTGTCTTTATAGATGTTATAGTGAACTTCAAGTTTGGTTTTTCGCCACATACGCTCAGCTTTTCTGCATGTTCTTTTCATGCTTTTTACTGCTGGTGTGTTTCTCCAGGGTGCTTTACGCCTGCCAGTTATCACCTTGACCTTTACTGGAGCAATGGCATCGATAGCATTTTTATCTTTTGCATTAAAGCTATCGAGGAGAGCATCCATAGAGTCTGCAGATATACTTGGTGACAAAGACATAGCATTCATAAATAGCTCACTGGTATTCTCATTTATGAATCTCTTTTTTAAAGAGACGGGTCTATTTTCAGTGGCAGGACTGATTGATATATCAAAGAAAATACAGAAATGATCAGACAGCGCCACATCTCTAATAATAGTGGATGAAATTTTTAGACCTTTGCTAATGAGCAGATCCAGAGTGTGTCCACGATTGTGTGTGGGACCGTGCACATGCTGGATCAGATCAAAAGTGTTTAAAACATTTAATTTGCAGTGTTGTTTTCTGTCTTGTCTACATGAATATTAAAATCTCCAGCAATAACAAAGCAGTCAAATTCTGAGGAAATAGCTGATAGCAGTTCTGAAAAATCATCAACAAAGACTGGGGAGTATTTGGGAGGCCTGTAAATAATTGTAAACAGAATGCGTGGTGCACCTTTTAAAGCAATACTCAAGTATTCAAAGGACAGGTAGTCACCAAGTAAAACTTGCTTGCAGTCAAAGAGATCTTTAAATAGAGCAGCTATTCCTCCACCTCTCCTAACAGCTCTGCAAACATTTATAAAAGTAAAGTTTGGGGGGGCAGATTCATTGAGGATTGTAGCACTACAACTATCATCTAACCAAGTTTCATTTAGAAACATGAAGTCCAGTTTGTTACTGGTGATGAGGTCATTGACCAAAAAGGATTTGTTTTTAGTGAACGGATGTTTAAAAGTGCTAATTGAATAGTAACTGTTTTTAGTTTTTTACCCCTGTCATTCTCAGAGTGACGTCTAAAAGGTATAAGATTAGATAGCTTTGCCATACGACTGGAAAGGGCCTTAGTTTTGCGTTCACTTATCAGGACAGATATAGGGAAAACTAAAGGAACACTGGGTTCCAACTTGTTCTGTAAATATTGGAGATTGTTGCTGTTTTCATAGCAGGGACCCAATTCATATCAGTTACCAGTGCTCTTTGCAGTCCTGTTTAGTCCACCTCCAGTAGATGGGGGTTTGTGTGATCCCTGGCGTTGTGGCAGAGGCCGGAGAGCTCTTTCAGAGGGAACGGGTTTGTCATAAATGACAAAACAATTAATATTACAGTGAGAGTTACAGTCTTCTAGGCCAGCCATCTGTATTGACAGAGACTGGGTCCAAATTCTGAATAGTAGAAGAACGTCTTGGTTACGTATGTAACCTCAGTTCCCTGATGGAGGGAACGAGACGTTGTGTCGAGAACGACAGATGGGGTTCGCCCTTGAGAACCAATCAACTCTGACTACTATAGAAAAGGCCAATGAAATTTGGCGAATGAAATTTGCATGCCGGGCTCCGCCCCCGGATATCCGGTATAAAAGGAAGCCGGCGTGCAGCATTCATTTACCTCTTGTTCTGAAGAGCCTGAGAGCCTCTCACGACTGCAGCAGAATACGATACGTGTTAGTGGCATAAGGGACACAACGTCTCGTTCCCTCCATCAGGGAACTGAGGTTACATACGTAACCAAGACGTTCCCTTTCTGTCGGTCTCTCGACGTTGTGTCGAGAAACGACAGATGGGGTTGCCTATGGAAAACGCCACAACGCTGTATCGCGTCACAATCTCAGCGAAGCGACGGTAACAAGCCTGGGCGTGTCAGCTCGAACCTTTCGTGAAACTTGTAACCTTCCAGTGTGGTGGTCGGGGGGTTCCAGAGCTTTCTTGGAGAAAGATGGGTACAGCCCTGACCGGTAACCTTTCACGGACGGGGCCTTAGCTCTCTATAGGCGAGAGGCTCGGGTTTACACCGGGAAAAGCGCAACTCTTAATCAGAGAAGCGCTGCAGAGGCCACCTCCTACCCGTGGGGAGGAATATGGTGGAGATATATATATGGTCTCGTCCTTGGAGGAGAACGCATGGAACGTGCGGACTGGGTAGTTCACCGCGAGGTGGAGGTCCACCTGGGGAAGCTCATGGGTTACCATGTGTGGGAACCATTGTCATGAGGGTATAGCAGACGGAACAGCCCACGGCGGGGGGTGATACTGCGTCTGATAGCACCAGGTCGGTTAGAACTATCTGTGATAGGTCATATGGTATCCCGGCCTAAGGGGGAAGGCTGCTCTGCCCAGCCAAGCCCCAGGGGGTGCTTGCTTAGTGATGGATGGAATGCCTGTTCTTAACCAGGTCTGGGTAAGAAGGAAGGTTGGTGAGGTACCAGTTTCTTAGCCATGTGTTTGGGTAAGAAGAAAGGTAGATAGCACACTGACCCAACCTCTTGGAGGGTGGGAAGATGCTTTCGCAGGCATACGCCCCCCCGGATGCCAGTCCTACATGTCGCCACGCAGGACGTGGGCTGACACCGGATTTACGCGAAGGATGTTAACCCTTGCGAAGGTGTTTGGGCGTAGCCCAACCCGCAGCTCTACAGATGTCTGCTAGAGAGGCGCTTCTGGCCAGTGCCCAGGAGGTGGCTATACCCCGTGTGGAGTAAGCCCTCAGGGCATGGGAGATTCTGAGATCGGAATGCCGTCGTAACGGCATCCACGACCCAGTGCGCCAACCTCTGCTTGGAGACAGCCTTCCCCTTCTGCTGTCCTCCAATACAGACAAGGAGCTGGTCAGAGCTACTGAAGCCCTGCGTGCGGTCCAGGACACAACACGGATGGGGTTGGGTCTTCCTCCCCGATGGGGAGCGCCTGCAAGTTCACCACTTGGTCCCGAAGGGGAGTAGTGGGAACTTTGGGCGTATCCGGGCCCGGGTCTCAGGATAACGTGAGAGTTACCAGGGCCGAATTCAAGGCAATCCGGGGACACAGAGAATGCTTGGAGGTCCCCTACCTCTTGAAGGAAGCGAGCGCCACAGGGGGGCCGTCTTACTCAGGTGAGGAAGATCGGAGCCTCTGGGGGCTCTTGGACCCACGTTAGGGTCTCAAGAGGGTATGGAGCGGAGATGAGGCGGCTTCCGCCCTCTCGCGCTCGTTAGGAACCTGGTGACCAGGTCGTGTTGCCCTAGAAACTTTCCATCAACTGATTTGTGATGAGTGGCAATAGCGACTAGTGTGGAGGGGAGATGTTAGTCTCCAGTCTCGTGAGAAAGGGAACACAGTCCTGATCAAGCACCTCAGTGGGTCTTTCTCGTTGAGAAAGACACCAGGACGAGAAGAGGCACCGTCTGGAGGCGTGTAACCGCCTGGTAGATGGGGCCCTAGCCTGGGTGATGGTCTCAGCCGTATAGGGGGAGTAGCCATCTCAGGATCTTCTCGTCCCGTCTAGAGACCAGACATGGGTTTTCCAGAGGTCTGATCTGGGATGCCCAGAACGTGTCCTTCCCCTGAGAGAGCAGGTCCTCTGTCAGAGGAATGGGTCAGGGGGAGTCGCTGTCCAGAGCATCAGCTCTGAAGCCAAGTGTGGTTAGACCAGTGCGGTGTAACCAATAACTTGGTGCTCCTCTTCCCTGATCTTGCACAGTGTCTGTGCAAGGAGGCTCCTGGGGGTGGAAGGTGTGCTTCCGCCCGTCCCGTGGTCAGCTGTGCGCCAGGGCATCCGTGCCGAGGGGGGCCTCGGTCAGGGAGTACCAAAGCAGACAATGGGTGGTGTCGTGGGAGGCAAAGAGGTCTATCTGTGCCTGTCCGAACAGCACCCAAATGAGCTGGACCGGGGGTGGAGTCGCCACTCTCCGCAAGGCGTATACTGACGAGAGAGCGCGTCGGCTGTCTGGTTCAGTTCACCTGGGATGTGTGTGGCCTGCAGGGACCGGATCACCTGCTAACTCCACAGGAGGAGGCGTCGGGCAAGTCGTGTTAGCTGCCGTGAGCGTACGCCACCCTGGCGTGTACGCTACGGCTGTCGTGCTGTCCAGGTGGACCAGCACGTGCTGGCCCCGCACTAGAGGCCGTAGCCTTCTCAGCGCAAGCAGCACAGCCCACAACTCTAGGCAATTGATATGCCAGCGCAGACAGGGGCCCGTCCAGCGCCCCCGCTACTGCGTGCCCGTTGCACACTGCGCCCCACCCCTGCAGCGAGGCGTCCGTTGTCACCACGACGTGCCTCGTAACCTGCCCGAGGGGAGTCCCCGCTCGGAGGAAGGTCATGGAAGACCAAGGGGTTAGGGTGCGTCGGCAGCAGGGCGTCATCACCATGCGCCTGCTGCCGGTGTGCCACGCTGTCCTCGGAACTTGACTCTGTAGCCAGTGTTGGAGCGGTCTCATGTGCATCAATCCGAGGGGTATTACCCCCGCGGAGGACGCCATGCCAGGAGCCTCTGAAATTGTTTCAGGGGAACCGCCGACTGCCTGAAGTGTTCCAGGCAGTTCAACACTGACTGGGCGCGTGCTGCGGACAGCTGCGCCGTCATGGTGACAGAGTTTAGTTCCATACCGAGAAAGAGGATGATCTGCACTGGGGAGAGTTTGCTCTTTTCTCGGTTGACCTGAAATCCCAATCGATCTAGATGCCGGAGCATCAGGTCCCTTTGTGTACACAACAGATCTCGCGAGTGTGCCAGTCGTCGAGATAGTTTGGTACCGCCACACCTTTTTCCCGAAGGGGAGAAAGGGCGGTTTCCACGATCTTCGTGAAGACCCGTGGAGACAGGGACAGACCGAAAGGGAGGACTCTGTACTGATATGCCCGCCCTCGAACGCGAACCGTAGGAACGGCCGGTGTCGAGGGGAATCGAGACATGAAAGTAAGCATCCTTCAGGTCGATTGCCACGAACCAATCCTGACACCTGATAGATGTCAGGATGCGCCTCTGCGTGAGCACCCTGAACGGCAGCTTTTGAAGGTGCTTTGTTCAGGGTACGCAGAACTATGGGGCGCAACCCACCATCTTTCCTGGGAACGATGAAGTGCGGGTCGTGACCCACTGAACATCTTGGTTTTGAGGGACGAACTCGATGCCTGTTTTGCCAGAAGGGTGGTGACCTCTACCCGAAGTCCGGAGGCGTCCCTGCCTCTGACAGAGGAGAGATGATGCCCCGAAACTTGGGAGAGTCTCTGGCGAACTGGATCGAGTAACCAAGACGGACCGCCCTCATTAGTCAGCGAGACAGTGTGGGCAGCTCTCGAGCTCCCAGGGACTGTGACAGGGTGACCAAGGGGACGGTCTGCTTCATCATTCCCATGGTGGGTGGTTCGTCGGTTGGCGGAGCTACCCTTCTGTCACGGGGGGTCCCCGGAGGGAAGGTTGGCTCCGCCTTTTTTACCTGCCTGGCGGGACCGCTGCACGCACTGTCGATTTGAGAGTGGTGCCAGCTGTCGTGTGTGTACGACCCAACGCCTCGCCAGGGCGTAAGGTCGGGTCGCCGGGCACAGTCCAGTGGAGTGTGCGATCGGCTGTAAGTACACCCGGGGAGAACGGAAAAACTCTGCGAGTAAGTGGGCGCCAGGCCCTGAAAAGGCTTTGGTGACGAGGCAGGAGCCGTCCCGTACCGACCGATCAGAGCCGTGGCTGTGAAGGTCGGGCCCGATGTTGTTCTCCTTGGGGTCTTCCCGTCAGTGTCCCCTCTCGGGAGAAGGTTGCTGACGGGGTGGAGGTTTCCCCCTCGACCTCCGCTTCCGGGGGGTGCCGCCTGTGGGGGCACAGAAACCGGAGCCGATGTCGAAGGGGTCCTGGGTTGCCGGGAAGCAGACGTCACGCGGGATCTCGGAGGCCTAGGCGGCCGAGTCGCGGCGTGGAGAAAATGTGGCTAATTGCCACTGTCTGCTTCACCGTCAAAAAACTGCTGAGCGCAGTCCTCGACGGTGTTACCAACAACCCACCCTGCGAGATGGGTGCATCAAGAAAGCGGACTTCCTTGGTGTCACTCTTCTGCGCAAGGTAAAGCCGGGGGTGACTCTCCTGGACCACTACCGTGGACATCGTCCGACCCAGGGTCCGTGTCGCCGCCTTGGTCGCCCATAGAGCGCTGTCAGCGGCGGCACGGAGATCCTGCATTATACCCGGGTCGGCCTTACCCTCGTGGAGCTCTCTCAACGCCTGGCCTGGCGGACCTGCAGGATGGCCATGGCATAGAGAGAGGAGGCAGCCTGGCCCGCGGCATCGCAAGCTTTCGACACCAGTGGTGCCGAAGTCTTACGCGCTTTGGACGGTAGGCGTGGCCGATTCCCCCCCAGGTGGTAGCCGTCCGCGGCACAGGTGCCGCAGGCGGACGTTCCACCCGGGGGATCTCGACGTAGCCTTGGCTGCCCCACCATCGAGGGAAGTAAGGGAGCCGGAGCTGGTTTCACCGGAACGGTCCGTGAGTGGAGCGCTCCAAGTTTTACACAGCTCCTCATGCACCCCCGGGAAAAACATGGCACCCGGGGTGGGCGCGGTTTGCACCGCGCTCCGACCTCAGGAACCACATATCCCCGGGTTAGCACGGATGACATCACTTCTGCTTCCTCCTGAACTCGACCGCTGGGGGTGGAGCTCGGATTCGTCAGAGTCGGATGCCAATCCCTCCGATGCTGCGAGCGACATCTCATCTACGTCACACATCGTTTCCGAGTGTGTGCGTGAGAATCCGGACGGTATGCCACCGCCGGTTGGGGAACGTTCAGAAGAGCGAATCGGGGTGCGATCGGCCCGTGAGCACTTGGCTGGCGGGTTTACGTTCGCAGAGTTCCCATATCACTAACGCTGCTAACGTGGGTGGTCATCGGGGCCGTAGCCACAGATGTCACGCCCGGGTAGCAGACGAAATGGTGGCTGGTTCCCGTAGGAAGACAGCCACCTGTGACCGCAATTTCTGAATGACAATCTGCCCGCAGTGCGGGCAGATGTGTCAACGAACGCTGCTTCAGTGTGCTGGACGCCCAGACACCTAATGCAGCGATCGTGTCCATCCCCCTCCTCGATGAGGGTGCCGCACCCAAGAGAACAGCGGGACATGCCGCGCTGGAGAATGCTCAGTCAGTCCTGAAAAGGACCTTTTAGAAAAAATCTCTATCACCTCCGGAACTGCCGAGACGCCCAGGGGAAGGTCGCTGCAGGTAGGGACGATCCGCTGCTACACGTCGTAGATCCAGCAATGTAGAAGAAGAAGAAGAATCCATAGAATTCGTTCTGTTCGTAGTCATGAGCGAAGGCTCTGAAGAAAAAAGGTAAATGAATGCTGCACGCCGGCTTCCTTTTATACCGGATATCCGGGGGCGGAGCCCGGCATGCAAATTTCATTCGCCAAATTTCATTGGCCTTTTCTATAGTAGTCAGAGTTGATTGGTTCTCAAGGGCGAACCCCATCTGTCGTTCTCGACACAACGTCGAGAGACCGACAGAAAGGGAACAAAAATTAAGAACAAATACATAAGTACAACTTGGATGTGAAATGCATTCATGTGTCTTACTTATGAGGCGTTCACTTGGTTGTGAGATTTTTCAATGGGTTTCAACTGTTACCATTATCTATATTGTGCCAAGTACACCTCTGTCCAGGAGAACAGATGTATTAGGTTTTAATGAAACTTGATACGGTCCATCAAATTTCGGACCTAGGGCATAAACAATTCAACATTACACTATTCCTTGTATCAGCCACAGCTTTGCTCTATATCTTTTTCAGAATGTGTGGCACAGACTCTAACTCTTGTGTCTCTTAAGCAATCATCCAGTGCTTAACATAAATGTATTTTGTCCCAAAATATACAAAAAATCACGTGAATCGGTGTCAATTGTAATCTTTTACACTTCCACATGAAAAATATAGTGTAGTGGCATTTTCTAAAGTGTAGTAAAATTATTCAATATTATAGTGTTTTTGAACATTACCATAGTAAATTATACTATAGTATTAACCACAGTCTGTCAGTTTGCAATATTTAATACGACAGAATAACTATAGTATAGCAACTATAGTATAGCTACTATATTAAACACTTGAGCGCATAACAGTATTTTTTATGTGTGCTAGTGAACGTTTTTAAGAATGTGTCTGCAGTTTTAAAGCCATCATTTCTCTACCTCTTGTATTTTGAAACGCAATCTTCCTTGTCTATGTCACTATGATGTGTATTTAGATAGTGCT
Source organism: Triplophysa siluroides (assembly GCA_006030095.1). Classification (NCBI taxonomy): domain Eukaryota; kingdom Metazoa; phylum Chordata; class Actinopteri; order Cypriniformes; family Nemacheilidae; genus Triplophysa; species Triplophysa siluroides. The sequence continues at coordinate 1,070,198 of VCII01000221.1, read as the reverse complement.
TACCTATATGGAATAACGAATGACATAGGACCACGTGCAATGTCACGCATGAATGACTAGTGGTTACGTCATTGATGACGTCATGACTATACGTTTAATACATTTTATTTTATTTTCCCGTTTTGGGACTTGCCATTGGCTAAAACAAAGAAGTCTGTACACGAAATTACATCTTTAGGCGCAATAACGTGTCCACGCGTTTTATCGTCTGGTACACATTACGTCTAAAGAAATATTTGCCAAAACGGCCTTCCATATAAATAGAGTGGTAATAGACAACCAGCTGCTAGCATAATCAGTGCCAGGTATGAGGGCTCATGGGAGATGGAGTCGAATACTAAAGTCAATATTCTGGGGATTGCTCCCTCTGGTGGCGATTAGAAAGTAGAGCGGGAGCCTCACTCCTGACAAGAATAAAAGTATATAAGAGGAGAAAAGAAATATAGGCCACATAAAATAAAAAGTAACAGCATATCAGATATCAGCATATTTTGCATCATGACACCTGAGAGAAACAGCACATATGGAGAAAAATATTTGTGATGTGCCATCATGATCTAATGTTTCTTTTTAATGTTCCAAGTATTAGATGGTAGCTTTCATCTGTTTAATCCAGCATTCACTGCCTAAAGAAATTCAGGTAAACTGTCCTCACATGTTCACCTTTTAGATTGTATGTGATCGACCTCTACCACGGGCGTATCTAGGATATGAAACCATCAAGGGCTGAGCCTAAAACATTAGGGTCTAATGTGGGGAATTCGGATTAGGTTGTGTGGGGTATTATTTTCATGGAAAATATGCTTTGCATGAACTTTTTTATGCAATATGGTTTATTAACAAACTCAAAATAGTCACATAAATGTAAATGCATTCTTCTCAAGGAAAATATGCTTTGCATGAACACATTTATGCAATATTTTATCAAACACAAAATAATCATATGTAACTTTATACATCTGAACCATCGTTTATCTATGTCTAGCTACTTATGTCACACAGACCACTCACTAACCTCACATGTGCAACAGGCAACATCTGTGCATTATCCTCGTAGAAATAATGCATCACAAATTGATAAATAAATGTTTTGCTATCTTTGCATTGATTTTGATTAAGATTATGCCGCAAATAGCAGAATCACAAAAAACTGTGCGGGCTTGTTGTGATAATCTGGATTTTTATATCATGAGTTACGCCTATAGGTGTACATTACATTTACATTTACATTTAGACATTTAGCAGACGCTTTTATCAAAAGCGACTTACAAAGAGTTTAGGAGCAATAAGCGATATGTCACACAGGAGCCATAATACATTAAGTGCCAATACAAAGTTACTGGTTTCAACAAAAGCTAGACCACTACCTGTTGAGAGAAAGGGTTAGTGTTTTTTTTTTTTTCATTTGTGTGTCAAGTATTCACAGAAGAGGGTTTTAAGTAGTTTTTTGAATGTTGTGAGAGATGTGGTTGAACGGACAGAGTTAGGAAGAATGTTCCACCAGGAAGGAGTTGTGAATGAGAACGAGCGGGAGAGCGATTTACTGCCCTTATGAGAAGGCAATACAAGACGCCGCTGGTTTGCTGAACGCAGGGATCTTGATGGGGTGTAGGAGTGCAGGAGGGTGTGGAAGTATGATGGTGCAGATCCAGTGATAGTCCTGTAGGCAAGCATTAGTGACTTGAATCTGATACGGGCTGCAACCGGTAGCCAGTGGAGAGAGATGAAAAGGGGAGTCACGTGAGCCCTATAGGTGTACATTTACGTCTGCGTGTATGTTCTCGCACACTAAAGTTACCTTTCTTCGTCTTCTGCCAAATGAAAGAAGTTTAAATAGTGCTTGCGACGCCCATGACCTCTACGCTAATATGTGTTTTGTTTTTTATGTGTTCCTGAAGAGATGTGACACTGACAGACTCCTGATTCTCATCTCTTGATGACTAGTCACGGCCTGATGCCAGACCTGCAGATTAATGTCACAGCAGTGTTCTCTCTCTCTCTCCCTCTTCTACTCCACTTTTGCTTTCTTGTCACCGTCACATCTAGTTAGGTCTAACATCTAACATTAGGTCTAGGATTTCATACATCATCAACATCTTAAATGTAACTTTATTTAGCAAATACATTTTATTTGCATGTTACGGAAATATTTCGATTTGTCATGTGTTGTCGTTTTTCTGTTTTTATTTTCCTTGTTTGGTAATGACAAAAAGTTTCTCTTATTAATTGTTTAATAAAACTTTATATGTTACAATCATATTATAAATAACCCTGTGACAGTAACTGTGACAAACTCACAGTCTGAACTCACCCGAAGTCTGCCCTGTATAGATTAGAGAAGTGATGAAGTGAGTTAGTTTGCTCATTTGAAGATTAATCATGCAAGCTTGTTACATACACGGTTCAAAGAAATGGACTACAGTTTATGTGAGATGTCTGTAAGGTTCACTGAATGCATTGAATCCCACCAATCGAGCAAGACATTGCAGCGCTATGTGCGCGGGTGCGTTAATAAACTTTATTTTAAATATAATTAATGAACCAACTGGTTTTCTTTTGGCTTCAGTCATTGTTGGGATACTCTCAAAGCTCTGGAAGCCTTTGAGACTTTGAACCGTTCAGATATGGTTAGTTTTCTCCACGTATTTGCCTGCATGACCCACTCTGTGCTGTCACGTCTCACATTCGCGTGCAACCACTCTTGCGTGACACTGATGCAAAATTTGACTTCAATTATTTTTTTCAGCACTTCAGCAGTTTGTTGATGTCCTTAAGGCTAAAAGGAAAAAATATGATTTTAGTGGGTCTTTAAAAAGAGTATTTCAGCAGGTGTATGTGTGAGTGAAAGCCACAGTAAGTGATGATCACCGGTTGTTCTTTGTTGATGTTTGCAGCTTTGTCAGCAAAATCAGTGTGAAGGCGAATAATATATGTTGCATGTTTTTATCTGGATGCAAAAATTAGATACCTGCCAAAACAAAAGGAAATTTGTGCAAAATATAATGAGGACAATTTCTGATTATGAAAATTTAATCTAAAACTGTTAATAAAGCAACATCACTGTAAATATTTTGTCCATTAGAGTGCATTCAAGGAATTTATAATGTTCAGTAAAAATAAGCAAATAAGAACAGCTGGAAGGAAGCTTTAGTTGGTTTTTATAGCTTAGTCCGACTCTTGAAAAAATGCTCAAATTATTGTCTCTATATGAAAAAACTATTTTATTAATATCATTTAATTAAAGAAGAAGCATGGGCCTATTTTAACCAGATAACCATTGACTTGGCTACTGCAGTGGTCGTACTGATCCAAAGAGAACCCGTCCATCGATGAATTTAGAAACCAATCAAAACCAAAAGAACATATCCAGAGCACCAATCAGAACCCAAGAACATATCCAGAGCACCAATCAGAACGGAGTATCGACGGTGAAAGCTGTGAGCGTCCAATCACCGATGAGCCGGTAGTCGGTCCTTGACGCGAGGAAGGTTGAAGTGAAAACAACTGTGGCTCAGGCAGGGTGGGACTCTGAAGGCCGCCGTCTTTACCGGTCCTCCTAAGATTTTCCTATTTAATCATTCAAGATTCCTGGCCACATGTACGTCTCTAAGTAAACAGTGGGAAAAGTGAGGATATTTGTGGAAAGCTGGGTGAGATTAGTACATAAATTCGTGTTAAAATCGAGTCAAAAAATCTGCCACAGAAATGGACGAAAAGGCGTTTACGAAGGAGCTGGATCAATGGATCGAACAGCTGAATGAATGCAAACAACTGTCAGAAAGCCAAGTCAAGTCGCTATGCGAAAAGGTATTTATATATATGTACACACTGAAAAACAGATATCACGGTACACAAGTAATGTGTTGAACGCGACAACATTTAACGTTATTTCATTCCCCGGTTAGCCGCGTTAGCTAACGTGACAAGATGGCGGACGGGAACATCCAACGAACTCCGCACACAGAAACAGCCGATAATGTCTTTCGTTACACATATAAACACTTAAACAGCTTTAAATGTAAAAATACGTAAATCGCATAAAATCCAATGTGGTGAATGTTGAATCGTTCTGTACTGTTAATGGTTTCTGTACAGGAACCAAAGTTATTCATATAATATGGGTTCTGCATTAACTCGTGCTCTATTAATCCACGGCCGTGTTTTGGGGTTTCGGTGTCTGTATCGTTTATTTGGGTTTAACGAGCGAAGCTTTTAAATATAGCTGGTTCCTGATCACGGAGTCTTAAAATGGCGCCGGTGTATCAGGCCATCATGTCATCTTCATCATGACTGAATAGAAGAGCAGATGTGTGTCTCTTCTGCTCGACTTATCTCACAGTCAACATTTAATTGTACGTCTGAAGAAATGCAATATTGCAGTTATACTTTTGTCGTGGAGAGACTGGTGCTGAAACCAACATGGACGCCCTGGTTTACCTTGCTGTCGGACTATAAACACATTTTTTATATGGGTGCGATTTGTTCTCAGCAAGTCACTAGTTTGGGTACAAGTAAGTATTTCAGGTTAAGTCGGGTATCATTTGTTAGATTACTATCCCGTTCAACACCTGACGTCACTGCCGTGATGATGGCGAAAGAGGGCAGTTTAGTGAAAACATTTATTTACCCCTAGGGCAGGTTGCACAAACTGCTTAGACTAGCTTTACAAGTTAGTCTTCCAGTTTTTTTTCTTCAAAACTGGTAATAACTTATTTAAGCCAGTCACATAAAAATGTAGAAGATTGGTCTAATTAAAATCTAAAAAGTAAGCTAACTATTTGCTAGACAGTGCGACCAGTCTTAACTGGGGGGCTATGTTTATGTAGCTGGCCCCTGAGTGCATGCTTAGTCATCAATATTGTGGTTAGTGTTTCGAGAAGAGAGATGCCTAAATAAGTTTCTTTTTCATAAAACGCCAGCACATCCATAATGATATTTGCTTGGAGGCTAAAAGCCCCAAAACTCCAAATAAAACAGCCGACCTTAATCTTCATGAAGATGTATTGCTGCAGGTTTTTTCTTTCTTTAAGAAATTTCTTCAGTACTTCAGATAATCTTTATTGAAATACTCATATAGGTGTTACTCTTAGAATTCAGTTGAAATCAGATACAAATATATTTCCTGTTGTCAAGTAAAAATGTGTTGCTTGATTCCTGCTATATATATATATATATATATATATAATTGTTTGGTTTTCTGCAATCAGTCGTTGGAAAAATCTGTAGAATTCAAAGGAATTGATTTTAAATTTGGACCTGGGAATCGTCAAGGGTCTGGGTTTTTATTTAATTTATATATTGTTCATTATGGAGTAATATTGCTTATGTCTGTAAAGCGCTTCTACTTTAACTAAAAAAAAACACAAGTTTTTTGTTCAGATTATATGGGTCAGTCACAGCAGCTGGTATGAAGCTCAGACGGCGTTTATACTTTTTACTCTACTTTTGCTACAGTTATGCCTGACGTTTACACTACTCCAGAGGTTTTGACTCCCGAAAACTTGCTACAGACCCCGCGTTATTTTGAAAACCCGGGGTTGTGTTTCTGTGTAAACGAACAAAAACAGAGACTTTAGAATACACAGGCGTGGTTGCCAACTTTGGCTTACTGATTGAGTTGTCTGTATCGTTGCGTTCGCTTCCCTTATTCGTTAAGCCTCTGTCACATGAGCTATTACTAGGGGTGGGAATCTCTAGGCACGTCACGATGCGATGATAAAACGATTCTCGATGCATTTTATTCCTATACAAATTTTATTTTTCTTGTAAATAAAACAATTTTTAATTACCCAGACCGATTTTACTTCCAATATCCTTTATTAATAAAACAAATGGAAGTGATTTGGCAAATCAACTTGAAGGTTATATTTGCCAGCATTGCAAAGAACCAACAGGAAAAAATTGACTGCCCACAGTGCCCTGTAGTAGCATACAGAATGCAGTAAGTTAATGCGACTTCAGCATGTAAAATAACAGACTTTTTGGCAAAATCATCCTGTTATGTGCAACGAGTAATACAATCCTTCAGAAAACAAAAATATCAAACTCTGAACCAGCAGCTCTAATACAAAAAATGCTTGTGGACTGCAGCATTCTCTGAATAACTAGTAACATACTATGTTGCTCTTAAAATTCATTAACATACAGTAGTAGATTTCTTACATTATCCTCCTGTAATGTGAATGACTGCAGCATGTCCCGAATAACTTGTAACATACTAAGCTGCTGTTATGCAGGGCTTGACACTAAGCATTGTCATGTGGTTGTCCTTCAGTCAAGTAAATTTATCATTCACTTGTCCGAGTGCAAAATTACTTGTCCAAAGATATTTTATTTGAATTATAATATAATTATTTCAGATTTAGATTAGTTAAAATGCTTAGAAGCAAACTTGACCAGTGTCCGCTTTGACCGCCTGAATTTGGTTGTAGGCCTACTCTCTGTGACTGCTATAAAACAAAGGCAATAAGGTAATTACTGTGAGTGTTAAGGCTGTAAGTTAACTTGTTATGCACTTAGCACTGGTGCTAGAGAGGTTTCAAGTTTGGTAGAACAGGCCAAACCGTAGGAGCACAAGTATAAATCGTCTGTTGTCATCATTAAAAAAAAATATGCAAGTGTAGTTCATCATGAATAGACAGGTAACTGAAAAAAGACATTAATCTTACATGCAGATGGATGAGCTAGGGCCATATCATTTTTAGACAACCTTAAATTGTTTCCATTTTTCTAAGTTGTGTGTTTTTCCTTTTTAACCATACAATAGTGGTATATTTGTCCATATAAATTACTGTATATGGACGAATATAAAATAGACAAAACATACTGTAGTGTGAGTATTTGATTTAGCGGGACTTTTATTTTGATGGGTCTTCAGGAAGAAGCTTCGTTTCGCATCGCGATGCATCTTAGAATCAAAATGTTCCCGCACCCCTAGCCATTACGCTACCTAAATGCGACAATGACCAGCCTCACAAGAACAGTGTAAGCAACGGGCTTGTTTGACTTCAAGATGCGCTGTGTACACGGATCGACACGGTGACATTACAGCAACTCGAGAGAGAAAGCTTCGGTAGAAATCAACACCGAATATTCAAAGCTTCCGAGGGAAGGGGGTGAACATATTCTTTTCTCTAATAAAGGCAGACGCGCCTCACATTAAAATAGTTTCATTTTCTTTTAATGGAAAAGTATATTTAGTTTAGTTTCTGTATAAAGTTAATTTAGAAAAAGTTTGTAGTATTTTTTGTTTGTGGTTCAAGTGCTAGCATAGTTTAATTGCCAATTGCGCTGGAGTGCGGATTTAAATGCACAACATGAAGGAGACTGTTTAAACAGCTGTTTACCATTAAAATAGTTGAGTTTTGTTTTCAATGGTAAATTAGATATATTTAATTGCCTTTCTTTATTACGTTAGTTTAGAAAAATGTTTCGAGTATTTCTTGTTTGATGCTCAGGCACAGAACGCAGTTTGATTGCCAACCGCACCAGAGATGCGGATTTAAACACATGACAGGCATGAAACTGTCTAAACTCCTCATTCAGCTTCAGCTGTCAACATAAGGAAAAAACTTTAAAAACGTGCGACATAGTGAGTGACAAGCAATCTGTGTCCTTACCGTGTCCCAAACTAATCCAAATATGAATTTTTGTCATCATGCAGTGCTGCGCAGACTGAACAGTGCAAAGCATCTTTCATTAATTGCTCTGGTGTTGTTTTACATAAGCATAAGCAGATCTGCAGAACGCGCACATAAAGTTAAACATAATAAATCACAAACTAGCATTTTTATAGGCGTGCTACTTACAGAACTTGTGTGTTTTATTTTTTTAATTTATTTTACTTGATGTACTGTTGTGGTAGGCATATTTGGCACACTGCCTTTTTGCATTCTCTTCCAGATTAACTAAATCATGACGTTCACTCAGGGCGATTTATATTCAGGCTTGAATGAGAACCGCTTCGCAAGGGATGCCAGGTGTTAAAAGAACAGAGAATTTTCTAATCTAAAAATTGGAAAATCGAATGCCGACCGACCGAACAAATATAAGAATAATCAAATATTCTGGTCCAGCCCTACTATTCACACGAAGACATCCTTGCTTTTCCTCGCCATGTTCTTTTGGTACTGGTTGGTCTGTGACTAGTAACCAACTGTCATCAACAATGAACTTGTATGTATGTGCATACAACTGTTTACATTTGTGTGCGCACTAGGGTTGTTCCGATTGACGATACTTTTGTGTATCGACAATCCTCAGACCTATCGGCGATAGCTGATTCCCTAAACGATAGTTGGCTGTTTGCTAATAAATGTTGCAAATCAATATTACAAATGCGCATTTCTTCATGCAAGAGAGCTTGCAATGCGCTTAGGCTTTTCCTCGCGCCAGAGAGATTTTATAATGTGCGGCCTTTGAGTTTTCATCGCACGAGATAGCTAGTGATGAGTTTTAAACTTTGAGTTTTCATCGCGAGCTAGTGATGCGCCAGAGAGAGTTTTATCTCGGGCTTTACCTCGCGCCACATAGTTTATAATGTGTGGGCTTTGAGTTTTCATCGCACTAGAGAGCTTGTGATACGCGCGGCTCAGGCTTTTCCTCACAGGAAGTGCTATGCGCGTGAGGGTTTAAAACCAGCGCATGAGTTGTTCCCGTTTGGCAATCAAGTAATAACAGGGCATGCTGGCATCAATGATGCATTTGGATGAATGATATTGACTTATAGCAATAGTTTACTTTCTCTCGTTTAAAAAGTTGCGGTGGTAAGTAACAATGTTGCCAACTGCACTGAACTTAAACTCTGATAGAATGCTAATTTCAGTCACACATGAGCATTTTCTAGACACGTAAGCTTCTGTTTTTGTCCAAAACTCCAGCTTGTCATATTTAAATGCATAATTGCCCCGCCCCTCGATACAATCGTGTATCAGCGATCCACAGGCTGGCGATAGAACGATCTGACTATAAAGGAATATTGCCCACCACTAGTGCGCATGCCTGGCGTGTCTGAATGGTCACGTGACGTGTTTTCGGTAATTTAGTGTAAACGCAGACAACAACGGGCTGATGTAAACAGCACCTCAGTCTCTCGGGCACTGATGCAGAAGTGTGACTTCCACATGGTCTGCTCTTTACAAGGCACTCTTTTTTTGCTTGCTTGTTAAGCATCAAATGTCAAATCCATTGTACTTCATTAAAAGACAACCTTATTGTTTCATTTTTCCTACAAGTCTTCTCATGAAATGTGTACAATCAGATTTAATCCTACAACTGCACAGACTGGTGTGTAATGATGGAAACATGTGGTCATGTTGAAGAATGTTCATTTATGTATGTGAATTTGTTCTTGTTGAAAGTCAACTGTGTTTATCTGCACATAAGGATGTCAAAAGGTATCAGCATCTTTTCAGGGAGCTGCTTTTTGTGTGGCAGATGTGTTGGCATTTTGTATTCTGGCATACTGTGAGAATTACCATGCACGGTTATGTCACTGTGCACACTTACTGTACTTTACTTTAAAAATGATTTTACCGGAAGTCATTTGCTAAAACACCATCCATCCATCCATCCATCTCTTCTTCCGCTTATCCGGGGCCGGGTTGCGGGGGCAGCAGTCTAAGCAGGGACGCCCAGACTTCCCTCTCCCTAGACACTTCCTCCAGCTCTTCCGGGGGGACACCGAGGCGTTCCCAGGCCAGCCGGGAGACATAGTCCCTCCAGCGTGTCCTAGGTCTTCCCCGGGGTCTCCTCCCGGTGGGACATGCCCGGAACACCTTCCCAGGAAGGCGTCCAGGGGGCATCCGGAAAAGATGCCCGAGCCACCTCAGTTGGCCCCTCTCGATGTGGAGGAGCAGCGGATCTACTCTGAGCTCCTCCCGAGTGACCGAGCTTCTCACCCTATCTCTAAGGGATCGCCCAGCCACCCTGCGGAGAAAGCTCATTTCGGCCGCCTGTATCCGGGATCTTGTCCTTTCGGTCAAGACCCACAGCTCATGACCATAGGTGAGAGTAGGAACGTAGATTGACCGGTAAATCGAGAGCTTCGCCTTGCGGCTCAGCTCCTTCTTCACCACGACAGACCGGTACAGCGACCGCATTACTGCAGAAGCTGCACCGATCCGTCTGTCAATCTCCCGTTCCATCCTTCCCTCACTCGTGAACAAGACCCCTAGATACTTGAACTCCTCCACTTGAGGAAGGAACTCTCCACCTACCTGAAGTGAGCAAGCCACCCTTTTCCGACTGAGAACCATGGCCTCAGACTTGGAGGTGCTGATTCTCATCCCAGCCGCTTCACACTCGGCTGCAAACCGTCCCAGTGCATGCTGAAGGTCCTGGTCTGATGGGGCCAGCACGACGACATCATCCGCAAAGAGCAGAGATGATATCGTGTGGTCCCCAAACCCGACGCCCTCCGGCCCCTGGCTGCGCCTAGAAATTCTGTCCATAAAAATTATGAACAGAACCGGCGACAAAGGGCAGCCCTGCCGGAGTCCAACATGCACCGGAAACAAGTCTGACTTACTGCCGGCAATGCGAACCAAGCTCCTGCTCCGGTCGTACAGGGACCGGATAGCCCTTAGCAAAGGGTCCCGAATCCCATACTTCCGGAGCACCCTCCACAAGATGCCGCGAGGGACACAGTCGAATGCCTTCTCCAAATCCACAAAACACATGTGGATTGGTTGGGCAAACTCCCATGAACCCGCCAGCACCCTGGAGAGGGTATAGAGCTGGTCCAGTGTTCCACGACCGGGACGGAAACCACACTGTTCCTCCTGAATCCGAGGTTCTACCATCGGCCGGATTCTCCTCTCCAGTACCCTGGCATAGACTTTCCCGGGGAGGCTGAGAAGTGTGATCCCCGATAGTTGGAGCACACCCTCCGGTCCCCCTTCTTAAAAAGAGGGACCACCACCCCGGTCTGCCAGTCCAAGGGCACTGTCCCCGACCGCCACGCGATGCTGCAGAGGCGTGTCAGCCAAGACAGCCCACAACATCCAGACTTGAGGTACTCAGGGCGGATCTCGTCCACCCCCGGTGCCCTGCCACCGAGGAGTTTCTCGACTACCTCGGTGACTTCAGCCCGATGGGCGAGTCCGCCTCCGAGCCCTCGGCCTCTGCTTCCTCAATGGAAGACGTGACTGCGGGATTGAGGAGATCCTCGAAGTATTCCTTCCACCGCCCGATGATATCCCCGGTCGAGGTCAACAGCCGCCCCCCTCCACTGTAAACAGCATTGGTAGGGCACTGCCTACCCCTCCTGAGGCGCCGGACGGTTTGCCAGAATCTCTTCGAGGCCGACCGATAGTCCTTCTCCATGGCCTCCCCGAACTCCTCCCAGGCCCGAGTTTTTGCCTCCCCAACCACCCGGGCTGCAGTCCGCTTGGCCTGTCGGTGCCTGTCAGCTGCCTCGGGAGTCCCACAAGCCAGCCAGGCCCGATAGGACTCCTTCTTCAGCTTGACGGCATCCCTTACTTCCGGTGTCCACCACCGGGTTCGAGGATTTGCCGCCTCGACAGGCACCGGAGACCTTACGGCCACAGCTCCGAGTGGCCACGTTGACAATGGAGGTGGAGAACATGGTCCACTCGGACTCAATATCTCCAGACTCCCTCGGGATCTGGTCGAAGCTCTGCCGGAGGTGGAAGTTGAAGATCTCTCTGACAGGTGATTCGGCCAAACGTTCCCAACAGACCCTCACAGTACGTTTGGGTCTGCCGAGTCTGTCCAGCTTCCTCCCCCGCCATCGGATCCAACGCACCACCAGGTGGTGATCAGTTGACAGCTCCGCCCCTCTCTTCACCCGAGTGTCCAAGACATACGGCCGTAGGTCAGATGAAACGACTACAAAGTCGATCATCGACCTCCGGCCAAGGGTGTCCTGGTGCCATGTGCACTGATGGACACCCTTATGCTTGAACATGGTGTTCGTTATGGCCAAACTGTAACTAGCACAGAAGTCCAATAACAGAACACCACTCGGGTTCAGATCAGGGGGGCCGTTCCTCCCAATCACGCCCCTCCAGGTGTCACTGTCGTTGCCCACGTGGGCGTTGAAGTCCCCCAGCAGAACGACGGAGTCCCCAGTCGGGGCGCTTTCCAGCACCCCTCCAAGAGTCTCCAAGAAGGCCGGGTACTCTACACTGCCATTTGGCCCATAGGCGCAAACGACAGTGAGAGACCTATCCCCGACCCGAAGGCGCAGGGAAGCGACCCTCTCGTTCACCGGGGTAAACTCCAACACATGGCGGCTGAGCTGGGGGGCTATAAGCAAACCCACACCAGCCCGCCGCCTCTCACCATGGGCAACTCCAGAGTGGTGAAGTCCATCCTCCCTCGAGGAGGGTGGTTCCAGAGCCCAAGCTGTGCGTAGAGGTGATCCCGACTATTTCTAGTCGGAATCTCTGAACCTCACGCACAATCTCAGGCTCCTTCCCCGTCAGAGAGGTGACGTTCCATGTCCCTATAGCTAGATTCCGCGTCCAGGGATCGGGTTGTCGAGGCCCCCGCCTTCGACTGCCGCCCGATCCACTTTGCACCGGCCCCTTACGGTCCCTCCTGCAGGTGGTGGGTCCACGGGAGGGTGGCCCCACGTCGCTCCTTCGGGCTGTGCCCGGCCGGACTCCATGGGGGGAGGCCCGGCCACCAGGCGCTCGCATACGAGCCCCAACCCCGGGCCTGGCTCCAGGGTGGGGCCCCGGCTGCGCCATACCGGGCGACGTCACGGTCCTCCAATTAGTTGTCATCATAAGGGTTTTTTGAACCGCTCTTAGTCTGACCCGTCGCCTAGGACCTGTTTGCCTTGGGAGACCCTACCAGGGGCATATAGCCCCAGACAACATAGCTCCTAGGGTCTTTCGGGTGCTCAAACCCCTCCACCACGGTAAGGTGGCAGTTCAAGGAGGGGTGCTAAAACACCAAGTTGGGCAAATTATGTACACTTCTGCAAATCTTCCTTTAGGCAGTGAAGTGAAAATTAGGCATGCATACTAGGGATTCCACATTGGATTCTCCATTGTTCGATACCATCTCCACGGTTCAATATGTGTATGTGAATTGCGGTTTTGTTTTTAAATAATTTCCGTGCGTTTTATATCACTCCGTTTTATTACGGACTGTCTCTGTCCGTGTTTGTCTGTACGTTTACGCACTGAGATGGATAACCGCCTCCCCACGAGTTAATATCTAATAACAATGCGCAACAGTAAGGGACGCTTGCGATGCTGGTGACAGATTTCACACGAGTCGTGCGGTGAAGCGAGGCTGCCTGCTGCATGAGAAGCAATTTGCGGTTTATGCTGACGAACAGATGCGGGCTGGCCATCGGAAGCACCGTAACCTACTGACTTTATTATATGCCCATTGTACCAAAGTAATAATGGCCAAATTTGGCAAATCTAGAATGTTTTACACTGCATACGAAAGCAGCACATTCGCGTGGTTCACCCAGCACATGCAGAAAGAGTGTCTACAGCGGCATGCCAAAGTCCTTTTAACAAAAGTCATGCCTCATGGCAGCCCTTCTGGCAGCTATTTGCAACGTAGCAAGACAACAGGCAGATATTTCTAAAATCGCTGGCAAAAATCTGAATTAAATAGAATATTTCTGATCAATAATTAAACCTGACATGAACTGTACCCTAACTTAGATTTACATTTTTTTTAAGTTTAAATCGTGCTTAAATCTTCTCTTTCAAGCGGCCGCATTGCGCATTGCATTTCTTCACATTTTGCATCTTGTTAATTTCTATAATCTTTGGCCTTGCTCATCGAGCGGTTGTGTTTGCAGTGTTAATATCGCAAGTTTGCATTGTTATTTTAAATAAACTGATGTGCTAATCCTCTTCATAAACTTATTTACTGGCTTGTTTACCATTGATGAATGGTAAACAAAGGACTGCTGTGAGCTGCCAGTGTAAATCTTTAATATATCTTTATTTTATATTTCAAAGTCAATTTTTGCAATAAAATATTATTTTCTTTTCAACTTTTTACTGTTCTGGTCACACGAGCATAGAATAATGAAAAAACACTTTTAATGTGCCAAGCCATCCTAACCGAACCGAAAACCGTAGGAAAAAACAGGTACGTATTGAACCGTGGGTTAACTTTTTGTTGCATCTCTAATGCATACTCGCCAGATAAAAGTGAGAATGTAAACAAAAGCGACAAGGATAATAAACTCATCTGGTCATTACTAGTGAAGAAAAAAAATGGTTTTATAGTGCCTAGGGAAAATAGAGAGAAAAGATTGTATTGCAGAATAAAAAGAACCAACAAAACAGCTTTACAAGAGGCCAGTTGTTCAAAGAGAAAGGCAGATAAAAATACTTCAAACTAAGAGGCCATCCACATGGAGACGCGGTAAGCTGTTATACGTAAACACTTTGAATCGAATCTGCCTTTTGGGAGCCTGAAACCGCTTGGTTTTTTTTAACCGATCCCAGAGTGGATAAATCTGAAGACGCCAACTTTTTCTTGCAGTATAATATATAAATATGGTCTTGACATGCACCTTTTCTGTGGGTTCAAATGAATTGAGAGGAATTTGGTCAGGTGTATTCAAAGTTTAATCAGTCTTATCAATAATCAATAACACTTCTCTGCCACTTTAAAAAAAAGCTGAACCCAATCTGCCTTTACATGCATAGACAGGCAGCATTTGCAGACTATTTGAACACATTTACACATGTTTATATTAAATGCAAACACATTTCAAACTATTCTTTGGAACTCTGCAGATTTTTACCAAATTTAACGGTGGAATTAACGAAAAAGTCCTGTATGTTCCGTTCCGTATGACCCTGCTTATGAGGGAAAACAACTTGAAAGAAAAACGTTATGAGCAAAACTTATGAGAGGGAAGATTTACACACAACAGGATAACAAAGTATTTCTTATTAAAAAATGTTATAAGGCTCTTAATAAAATAATTTGGCGCCTGCTTTTTTTCCCCCTAAGGGAGCCAATGGCTCCTTAACTGATTTTTTTTGTCTGGAGCCCTGTGTACGCAGATATTTCTTGAGACGACGCTGTGAAAAGGAACAAAAAAGGTCAGATAGGGAAAGCTCTGGCTTTTTTGTGGATGTGGCCTAAAAGAAAGACACTCATTTTAAAGTCAATGTCATTATTGCCAAATTCATAAATGTACATTTAAACAATGTTTGTTTTTATGACCCTTTTTATATTTAAATGTAAAAAAAGTAAGTAAACAAAGAACAACAAAGACGTTTTATTGAACCTCTCTTTAGTAATGTAACACTAAGTCATGATAATACTGTTATATTGAGAATAAAAGCTTCAGTGATACATCATCTGTCTGAAAGCGATACCAGCTAAAACCATTCATTAACTGTTGTGCAATTGGCATGCACAGTTGTTATTTCCATGCTTGTTCTGTGTTTACCTCTGCCCCATATCACTGGAGATATAATTATACATGAAACAAAGTGCACAGTACTTCATCGTTATAGTGTTGCCAAAATAAGCATTTCTGCTGGATATGGTTTCTTTTAGAGGAATATTTGTCTTACCATTGACGGCATCATGTTTGCTTTTTCTCGCAGGCTAAAGAAATCCTGACCAAGGAGTCTAATGTCCAGGAGGTGAGATGTCCGGTCACTGTCTGTGGAGATGTGCACGGTCAGTTTCATGACCTCATGGAGCTCTTTAGAATCGGCGGAAAGTCACCTGACACAAACTACCTGTTCATGGGAGATTATGTGGACCGAGGCTATTATTCTGTGGAGACGGTCACTCTGCTCGTCGCTCTTAAGGTAAACATCTGTATTTTGGGTGTACACTACTGCTCAAAAGGTGTAAGCCTAGTTTTATAGAAAGCTGTGTATGTGTGCCAACAAATGAATTTCTTACATTGCTGAACTAAATGTTTTTGTAAGAAGTGTTTTTTAAAGGTTGTGACGTGATTTGAGAGATCTATGCCACTCATTTGAGTTTTTACGTCGTCTTTGTAGAACTACTGGAGGTTTTCACATAAAGACATCCCCAAATAGCATTTGCATCTGATTAGAGCAGTGCGATATAGCTAAAAAATATATCATTTACATTTAGACATTTAGCAGACGCTTTTATCCAAAGCGACTTACAAAGAGTTTAGGAGCAATAAGCGATATGTCACACAGGAGCCATAATACATTAAGTGCCAATACAAAGTTACTGGTTTCAACAAAAGCTAGACCACTACCTGTTGAGAGAAAGGGTTAGTGTTTTTTTTTTTTTCATTTGTGTGTCAAGTATTCACAGAAGAGGGTTTTAAGTAGTTTTTTGAATGTTGTGAGAGATGTGGTTGAACGGACAGAGTTAGGAAGAATGTTCCACCAGGAAGGAGTTGTGAATGAGAACGAGCGGGAGAGCGATTTACTGCCCTTATGAGAAGGCAATACAAGACGCCGCTGGTTTGCTGAACGCAGGGATCTTGATGGGGTGTAGGAGTGAAGGAGGGTGTGGAAGTATGATGGTGCAGATCCAGTGATAGTCCTGTAGGCAAGCATTAGTGACTTGAATCTGATACGGGCTTCAACCAGTAGCCAGTGGAGAGAGATGGAGAGATATCATCGATAGAATGTTTATATTTTTCGATATCGATAATTCTATTGAAATCTATTTAGACCAGTAAATGAGGTTTGAATTTTACCACTGTATTTTTCCCATTTAACTGTATTACTGTGAAGTGTTTTGGTAATAAATAGACTTATTATAACAGTCAAGGCAACCGGTTTATTAGGTTACTGTCACTTTAAGATGCTAATACACATCCACTGTTAACACTGCAGTCGTTCATAAGTCAAAAGAAACGCTGTCAAAACACTTGAGTTTAAACAGGCACAACCTCAAAATGCATGCAAGTAATACATTTTGGGGATGATGAATAACTGTAATCTCTGTGATATAGATATAAGTTGTTTAATAGTAGTTGTTAATGTGTGTCATGCTGCGTGGATGCGCCCTCGCAGTCATGGAATGAGTATATAGGCATCATGATTATTGATCTCTCAATGATGAGCAAAATCCAAACTTCCGGGTTGCAAACACGGAATAGTTGTAAAAAATACTCGCACTGTCTAAAAAACAAAGGCCGTTTGTGATCTAGTTGCTGCGCATGGGTTGTTTATGCAACCAAACTTCATGTCTAAATACATGTTAACTTTTGAGCGTTATAGCAAACATTTTTTCTATAGTTATTGATAATGGTGTATCATCGATACATATCGTTATATTGCCCAGCCCTTCATCTGACAACACCCAATTATAGACAGTTCCATTAACACCTGCAGAACAGCAGGAATTCATGTTTGATTTATTTTCGAGAATTTAGGGTGCATGTCATTTGATGTGGTTGATAAAAGTTAACCGTTGTTGAGTGTGAGAGTTTTGAGTTCATCTCGAGTGCTTGACACAGAGGGATCGAAATAAACAGTGTTGCTATCAAAATTAAGTCTTGGCATGTAGAACAGTGTGTAGTTTTATCTGCATTCGACATTAACTGAAGGACCTAAATTTCAGAGCATTGACTGTTAGTGACATCAAGAATTTTGATTGATTGATTTGGATTTTAGTTTTCGTCATTCGGTGAGCAACTTTTTGATGCAAACATTGTTTATGCGTTTCATTGTAGGTAAGGTACCGTGAACGCATAACAATTCTTCGAGGGAACCACGAGAGCAGACAGATCACACAAGTCTACGGCTTTTATGACGAGTGCCTACGGAAATACGGCAACGCAAATGTTTGGAAATACTTCACAGACCTCTTTGATTACCTTCCACTTACTGCTTTGGTGGATGGACAGGTAGGTTCATGAAGTTCGATGCGTTTAAAATGAAAATGACACCTTTAGACCGTTGGAGAACACGAATCCCCTGTCGTTTGTTCTGCAGATATTCTGTCTTCACGGAGGATTGTCCCCGTCCATAGACACTCTTGATCACATCAGAGCACTGGACCGTTTACAGGAGGTTCCTCATGAGGTATCTGTCCCATCACACCACAAGTCACGTTGAAGTTTGATGTGTGCTGGACAGTTTTGAGTAATGCTGTGTCTTTCTTCAGGGGCCCATGTGTGATTTGTTGTGGTCAGATCCAGATGATCGTGGAGGTTGGGGCATTTCTCCCAGAGGTGCAGGCTACACCTTTGGGCAGGACATATCCGAGACGTTTAACCATGCAAACGGCCTTACTCTGGTCTCTAGAGCTCACCAGCTAGTGATGGAGGTGTGTTTGCTTTTTTTTTTAGCTTGCGGTGTGAAAAAAGCACATGACCCAAATGTCTTTGATTTGACTGTCTCGTAGGGTTACAACTGGTGTCACGATCGCAATGTGGTAACAATTTTCAGCGCACCCAACTACTGTTACCGCTGTGGTAATCAGGCCGCTATCATGGAGCTGGATGACACTCTTAAGTACTCCTTGTAAGTGGATGAGAGAGCTTGACAGTATAGCATTTCCACAGCCGTGACAAATGAACGTGACTTGACTTTGTGTTTGTGTGATTGCAGCCTTCAGTTTGACCCCGCCCCTCGCAGAGGAGAGCCGCACGTCACCCGCCGTACCCCCGACTACTTCCTGTGAACCTTTCCGCTCTGCACAGTATTGCCATGATATCATAATCTTCATTCAGTTTAAAATAAGAGGAGAGGAATGGGCAACAGTATAAAAAGATGTTAAAGTGAAAAATGTCTGTGGACCAAAAGGTGTGTGCCATAACCAAACCGATGCAGAAGCCTCTATCTGACAAGCACGACCGTGACATATTCTGTCCCATCTTGCTTCATTCCTCCAGTCCTTATATGAATGCCTGTGAAATCGGATGTTCTCCATCTGCCCTGTGTGTCTTTTCTTTCTGTGTCCATTTGCACTTTCTTTTCCTCATTAAATGAAAGTTGACGCAGTCGGATGTCACATTCACACCATGTACTGTCCTGTTTTTTTTTCTTTTCTGTTATTTTCACTTGTTCTTCATGTGGTATGGGAGGAATGAGATTAGATGCTTTTATATCCCAATAACCAGTGTCTTCTGGAGGATTATCTTTCCTACAGTGATGAAAACCTGTTAAACAAATGCCAACTGAGTCATGTGTGACAGACAGAAATGAAATGCTACCATCATTGGAATGCTGGCATAACGTCTTATGATGGTTGATGGTCTGTTGCAAGGGTACCAGTTCAAAAATAAAGATGAAAGTTGCTCCTTTCCTCTGTCTTGTGTTTTAAATGAATCCACTCGTCTGTAAGCTGGTGTGATCAGCTCCTCTTAGGCATTTGACATTCCGTTTTTTTGACATGGATGAAGAATTAAAACAGCAGAGACGCCGGGGCACTCGGATCAGATATATCAGGTATTTTATTATCAATGCCATATTCACGTGAAAACAATGAGAAACAAAGCCAGGTAATCCAACATTACTAGGAGATCATGTGACGTCATGTTAAAGCAGCTCTCAAATATTTCTCAACTAGTGTAACGTTATTTACATGAACAACGACCTATTATCTAAAGATTGCTTGAAGTGACAAGGCATGGTCGACTTCATGCGGCGCGTGACATACGGCTGTCACTAAATCCTTGGGGTCTCGAGTCTGACGTCATCACGCAATCGTATTTTTTGGCAAGTTTATCAATCGCATGTAGTTAAGATGGTTAGGTTAGGCTAAAGGTTTCATAAGACTTGAAACACCAAGGATTTAGTGAGAGCCGTGTGATGTCACGCGAAGTCCGGACTGCTTAGCGCCGCAGTCTGTTTAATATTTGAACTATGTTTCGCTCGCCCTTGTCTTAAGTGTGTGATTTAAATGTTTTGCTTATAGTCAATATGTTTTATGCACAGCTGGTTTGTAACAATGAAAATTGTAAAGAGCGCTATATAAATGAAGTTGACTTGACAAAACCAACAAGCCACGCCCACGGATCTGACTCGAAACATCATTGGTCGATCAGTGGTCTGCGCAGCGCCGCAGGAAGTCGAGCTCAGCAGAACAACAGTATCCAGCTGCAGGCCCGCAGCCACCCGTTTTAAGACACACGATCCAGACCACCAGTCTCAGGCCGGTGTTGTGTAATATTCAGTTGCCGTGTAAAACTGTTCCAGTGGGCGGGGTTAGTGTGAATA
Source organism: Triplophysa siluroides (assembly GCA_006030095.1). NCBI lineage: Eukaryota > Metazoa > Chordata > Actinopteri > Cypriniformes > Nemacheilidae > Triplophysa > Triplophysa siluroides. The sequence goes on along the minus strand of VCII01000221.1, from coordinate 1,050,066 downwards.
TTAATGCATCGTTCCGCGGTAGGCGTGGCCTTTTCAACTGCGCAAAAGCGACCGGAGTGTTTTCTTATCTTCCCTAGTTTTGTGAATTATTTCGTTATGGTAATAAATCCGAATGGTCATATGCCCCGTTTAGATGTACAACATTTTAAGTTATGCACATAATATGGTTAAAATGCTTAGTTTTTGCATTTGGATTTAAAAAATCGCCTTCATGGCCATATGGCAATGTGTTTATTACGTGGATGATACTAATCGATAGGTCTACTAAATTAAATCGAACACATGTCTCTTCTTTTGTTTGTTTTTGGCATTTATTTCCAAGCAAAACTGGGTCATAGTTGCTGTTGTTTTTTTCTTTTAAAGAGAGAGAGTCAACATTTCCCATTTTATTCATAAACACATGCAACAAAGCATTACACGTTGTAGGCGTTGCCAAAATTAATGTTCTCACTGGATGCACAATCACAAGAAATTAGAAAGTTAAATAAATAAACATAATTAACCCATATTGTTTTGAAGCACAATGTTGACATGTTTCGCAAAGAAATGGGCCCGTGTCTGCTACAAGAGAGTGGTATGTATATACGCAGGCACACACACACAACACATATAATATGTTCAAATAATAAAAAAGTTCAACTGACACATTTGTTTCATCAATATTAATGTTGATGCTTTTATTTCCATAGATGGCCTGTCAGACTTTTTCAGAATTTACAGAATGTTAGAAATTCATAAACTGCAGTTAACTACTCTTTGTCTGCCCTTCCACCTTACCTCAGGATCATCATCATTTCCAGCTCCAGTCAAAAAACACACTCATTGGAGAGATGATGCCAATCCCTGTGACTGACAGACGCACTCGTTCTTGCGGTGCTGTGAATGTACTCTCCTCTTAATTCTCTCCTCGTTTTTTTGTCATGTAAAGCTGCTTAAAAACTAAAACAACACCAGAGAACAAATCTTATTTCAACATACATCGAACCACATTTGAGAGTAATTGCAGTCAATGAAAGTTATGAAAAGAAAAAACAAACACAGCAACTAGGACCCAGTTTAAGTTGAAAAAATGTCAAAAATAAGAGAAATGTGTTCGATTCAATTTAGTAGGTCTATCGTTTAGTATGATTGCCCATAAGCTCCAAAGTAAAATTGCCATATGGCCACGATAAAGCGTTTTATAAATCCACATGCAAAACTAAGCATTTCAACCATATTACGTGAATAAAATAAACAGTTGTACATAAACGGGACATATGACCATTCGCTTTATTACCTTAACGAAATAATTCACCAAACTAGGGAAGAGAGCAGACAACACACTCCATTCCAGGCGCTTGTGCTCAAAGACCACACCCACGGCGGACGACCAATGAATATGCACACAAACCCCGCCCACTGGGACAGTTTTTCACTGGAACTGAATATTACACAATACCGGAACCATAAATGGTTTAGCGCAGATCGTGCTACCATCAGGTTTTGTAGCTTATGTTCTTAATTTCGCATATATTTAGAGGACTTAATGTACAATATCTGAAAACGCTAGAAAATGCAAAACCTACATTTTTTTGTATTTCAATTCAATTCAATTCAAGTTTATTTATATAGCGCTTTTCACAAAAAGCTTTACAGGAGCAAATAAGAAAACACAGAGGTAACACACAGCACAGTGTTTATAGAACAAGCAAGATCATTCTAATAGATCATATCCAATAAATAAATAAATAGATGCAGTCTCCCGGTGAGCAAGCCAACACTGCCCTGCTGTGGCGAGGAACCAAAACTCCAATGATTGATTGATGGAGAAAAAGAAGTTTGCATTTGCATAGTGCTTGCTATTTTACTAGATATAATATTTACTTAGTGTTCATAATATCTACATTATCAATATCTATTCATTTTGAAACAATAACTTAGGGGAAAAGTGTAGACTTTTTATGTCAAATATACATTATTTTTCAGAATTCAAATGATTACTTGATGTTCATAATTAATATCTAAATAGTCAATATCTGTTCAGTTTATAACAAACACTTAGGGACAAGTGTAGATTTTTAATGTCAAAAGTACATTATTTTTCAGAATTCAAATAAATAGAAATTGTGATAAAAAGTCTTAAAAAAATTTCAACAAAACAATAGTAAATGAATAATTGCAACAGAAAGAGTAAACACGTAGAAATTAAAACTTAAAAAGAAGAGTTTACTTTCAGAGCCATTTTATCATGTGTTTAACACAAACATACTCCATGTCTTCCTGGAATGAAAGTAAAGGGCCTTCCTGCTCAACCGATCTAAAAGAAAGCGGAGTGTCCGCAGAAATAAAACACAAAACGATTGAATACTACAACGATTTGAAACTTCAACCATAACATGTGAAAGACGTACACACATAATAGTTGCGAGAAACACATAACTTTATATATACATTCATTTTTCACAACTCTCCGCCATGCTGGTATGATGCGCTTGTCCGAATTCAACGTGTGGCGCTGCCGACCCGCCCCTTCCGGCCTGAGACTGGTGGTCTGGATCGCGTGTCTTCAAACGCGGGGAGCGGGACACGCAGCACAGCTGAAGTCGTGTAGTTCTGTGTTCTTTTGATTGACTGCTCAGTAAAAACCATTACAGTAGTCATATGATCATGTCATAGATTGGTTTTAGTTATTTTATATAGCTAACATACATTTATAAAAAAATATTGAATACATTTTACAATACTAACATTGGTTTAATGTCTTATTTGCTTAATAATTCTATATGATTTAGCGGTAAACGACATTTCTACATACTGTGTAGAATTACGAACAGATGTTTTATGTTGATAGTTCTTTTCAATTAAACAAAATAGTGGACTATTAACTAGTCTTCAGATTGGTGACGCGCACGCACACAAGCACGAAGTGCACGAGCACGCACGCAGTGGTCAGAGTGAATCTCATTTAGGCCTGTTGACGTTCGGCTTTATCGTCGCGTTTACGGTCACAGTCACGGTAAGAACGGCATTTGATATTTCCCATGAATGTGTTGGGCTGACCCGCGTTTAATGTTGTGATGTGTGTTTGCTATTGTGATGTTTTTATTCGTGTTTTTGTGACGTGAGATGTTAAATACACAGCGGTTGCCATGTGAGGCCTTTACCCGCGCTGCTAACATTAGCTTAGCGCCACAACTGCTTCTGTTTGGTATCATATCTTATTATGTTCGAATTGATCTGTACAGTTTTTACCAACAACACATTCAATTATTTCAGTAGTCTTTTCCACATGTCCATACAACGGTACAGCGTGTTGTATTTAAGCGGATATACGTGATTATTACATGCGATCCTCACAGATTCAACTCTACCGTCGAGTTTGTTTAACTGATGATGTCATTCTCCCTGTAGATGCCGACCATTAAACTGCAGAGCTCTGATGGGGAGATGTTTGAGGTGGATGTTGAAATCGCAAAGCAGTCTGTCACTATTAAAACCATGCTTGAAGGTAACACGAGCTGTTCCGTGTGTGAGGCTGTGTTTTTATGACGCTTCTGTTGATGTGTTTAACACGAGTGTCTTACCATCAGATTTAGGGATGGATGATGAAGGAGATGATGATCCAGTTCCTCTGCCCAATGTTAATGCAGCAATCCTCAAAAAGGTCAAACGTCAACATTTGAACACATCATCTTTCAGTTTATAGTCTGTATTGTTCAACGTGTGAATGTGAGCTTTAGAGGGTGGGTTAAGAAAAATCCATTTGCAAATAAAAACACCCCCATATCAAGACAAATAAGAGCGCGAGCCATTCTGCTTTTGTTTCGAGCTAATATTCTGCATTTATACTCTCTGCATCCCAGTTGTTTTAGGTTTTGGTTGTTAACATTGCTAAGAGTTCTTAAAATGATCACCGTTTGTGTGTCGGTCACTCTGGCGTAGAGTCATTCTGCACAGGTTCAACTGTAACTTCTCTGTAAGCTGAAATCTCTCCTGCCATATAAACCTTGTGTTGTGTTTGATATGCTGACAGGTCATTCAGTGGTGCACCCACCATAAAGATGACCCTCCTCCCCCTGAAGACGATGAAAATAAAGAGAAGAGAACAGACGACATCCCAGTATGGGACCAGGAGTTCCTCAAAGTAGACCAGGGCACCCTCTTTGAACTTATTCTGGTGTGTAACGCTCACAACACTGTCACACGATCACTCTTGGAACACTACTTCGTCACTTTAGAAGGAAGCAGAAGTTACCGTAGTTTGACTAATCCTGTTTAATTCAGATCCTTCAGGCCCATCCCTTTGTCTCGGATTAGGTGTGAAAATGTTTAGTAAACTCGCTCGAAATGCATCTGATGTGAAGATACCCATACATCCCAATGTGCCCGTAATAGAAGTGCATGTATCGATCCTCTTCTTAAGATCTAAATGCGTTATGTCACCGTGCCACAAAGTTTTTAGTACTTCACCACGGGTAGCAACACGAGCGTTGGTCGTCTTTCATGAAATCAAAGGCAAGAAGCAGCGCTGCTTCATTTGCAGTGTTTGTAATGGCCTCATCAAGCTCGCACGGGCGTCCGTGTCCTCACTTTCATCTCTTTTCCTTTTGTTTAGGCTGCAAATTATTTGGACATCAAAGGTTTGCTAGATGTTACTTGCAAGACAGTTGCAAACATGATCAAAGGCAAAACCCCAGAGGAGATCAGAAAGACTTTCAATATCAAAAATGATTTCACAGAGGAAGAGGAAGCCCAGGTAAAGCGAGCGCCCGCTCTTCCGTCTCACTGCTGCATGTTTCAGGTCACGTGCTTTCACTCACCAGAGCGTTGTGTGTTTGCTGCAGGTACGCAAGGAGAACCAGTGGTGTGAAGAGAAATGAAGGCCGACATCCTAACACTATGGATTGTTCAAAACAAACAAACAAACAAAATGGATAAAAATTGCACTGCGCTGTTCATATTTGTTAAGATTCAACACAAATAAACATAGTCACATACTTGTTTTGCTGGCATGACCATTCTCATGGCTTGTGTGGTGCAAGAGCTCTTTCTTTCTATTTGTGTTTTCTTTCTTCTCTAGAATGAGTAAACCTTTGTTCTTGTAGATACATACTCCTTTTGTGACCACTGTAATCCATTGTGTATTTTATCTTGCTGTTTTTTTGTTATCAGGACGTTAGAGTGAACAGAAGATTTCTTTGTCATTTTTGGAAGTGAGCTTGCCTTGAGGGAAATTTTTTAAACCGCCTTATTTGTGTTGATGATGGGCGAGTATTGGAAATGTCAAAAGCACCGAGACGGTTGAGTTGTCTAGTGAACTGGAAGTGCTTGTGTATTCTGTCACGTTATTTCCTCTGCTTCATTGTATGGGACTGAAAGTTCAGCTCGTAAAACGCCAATTAGAATTATTAATCTTTTAATTCCAAAACAAATAAAGCAGGAGTCTTTAAGAATTTGTCAGAATTTCTACAGCTTGTTTGTGTTTTGTTGTTCAGTGATTTCAGGATTATTGTCTCAGAGTGTGAACCTTCAATATATACATTAGGTATTGGCAAGTGCCTCCAGATACGACACGCATCACGATCGATGGGGCACGATACAACATCTTTATTTCGAAACGATACACATTTGCGATATAATTGCGGAACTTTAAATAGAAAATGTAAAAAGGAGAGCTAGAACTAGAACATGGTGTTTTCTGTAAGGATAAGTGTAAAAACACCTCTTACCTCTGCAGAGTGGCCATGATGTGGTCAGAGGTTTGGCTTCCCAAACTGTGTATCGCGCCCCTCAAGTGGGTAGCGCTGGGGTATAAGGTGGCTCACTTGGCTGTTGTGGTGCAGTACATTTAAAACAATGAACATGGGCTTTATAAACCCCTGGTTCACCCGTGCTGTAAATGCATCCGTGAAAGCACAATAAATGTCATTGTTACTTTTTGGAATGAACTTTTTGTCTAATGGACTGCAGTAGCTGAGTGACTTGCGAGGCTTATAAACAGCATTTTTTTGATATAACTCGGTACTCCATGACTTCTTTTTAAAACTAAAGCACACCCACACATCAGCTCTGAGAGCTCCAAGTGTTCTTATATTTTTGCCATGCTCGCGTCCGCTTACTTTTGGCCGTATGTATATGACATGATTTAAAAAATGTTTTTACACGTATCGATATTTTTGCAAACCCCTAATATACACATACAGAAGCACATGTATGGTTATGCAGCTTACTCGAGACCCCAGGACAATAGTCATGTTTAATCACCTTAAAAGAAAACAAAGTGTACTGCACATGTGTTTAGAGAGTGGTCTCCTGTTATCCTTATTTTTTGTCTGAAATAAGCAAAAACATTTTCAATGAGTTGATTCCACTTCTGTTTCATCCTGATCCTAGAAAGAACTCTCTTGAAAAGATTTTAAAAAATATTTTAATAAACTAAATGATTATCACATGAAAAGCAAAAAGATGAGATGGAGAGGCATATGTTCGTGAACACCGCAGATGTTACGTCGCTGCCGCCGCTGTTTGAGAACAGACCTGAGAGAATCCTGAATGATTTCTAGATAAGCATTGTTCCATACAGCACAGTTTGAATGTGTGACGGGCACAGCACACTAAAACACATCTACACAACAAAAGCTATCAAATGGCACTTGTATGAATAGCAAAGGAATGTATTTCTTTTCTTTTACAAAAAACATATAAAAGTTTTTTATTGGCGTGGCGGCCTTTGGTATCTATAAAAGATGACCTTATACAACACTTATGAGAACTGACAATGACTGCATTGATGTAGAGACATGACGGTTATCCTCCTCACAGTCCAGTGATGTCATCCCAATCAGCAACAGTCTCACACACATTTTCAGAAAAACAAGAACAAACTCGATTCATTTCTCTGCACCGTGGTAAGAATGTACAAACTACTACATTGGTTTTTATGAAGTGTCAACCCCGGCGCAAATCAAGTTTTTAAATGTCAGATGGGTCACCCACAGACGGCTTTCAGCTTTACTGGCGACATGCTGAAGGATGGAGAGTTTTTTCAAACGTGAACGAAGCGTGCGTCTGGATGTCATTCATTGTGACTGATGTCTGGTGTTTTCTGTTTTAACCCTGTTGAGGTCGAGTGAGAGTCTGGCTGGGTGGGAGGGGCGTTTCATGCTGTGTGGGCAGGGGCTGCTGACTGGGGAGGCGGGGCAAGAGGAGGAGCAGTGTGGGGGGGAGGCGGCTGAAGGGGGGGAGTCTATAGCGCTTCCATCGGAAGAATGGGGGCTGGCGCAGAGTCCTCTTTGAAGGTATCGAATGCACTTCTTTTTCCTCCTAGGAACAGTCAAGAGAGTTATCTGTGAATAAAGCGTGGATGTGAAACGTCACAAATGTGTTTACAACAACGACAGAAAATCAAGAGAGCAACACACCAGAAGCAAAATCAACCCAGACATGTGATCAGTGGCGCTGTCATCCTGAAGGGGATTCATTTTGCCACAGTGACAGTGCTGACTGTACATTAAACCACCTATTGGACCACTACTTAATACATTCACAGATACTATACATTCATCTCAGCGGAACTGAGCTCGATGGAAAGGTACAGAGGATTGGCTGATATATGTTTGACGTCTTGGTTGGTCTGACTGACTGCGTGTCTGTTTCGAACCGCTTGAGGACTGTTCACATATGTTTGTGTTCTACTGAGGAAAGAAAGGTTTGAATTGACTTGGTAAATGATGTCGTTTTTAGGTGAATTACTGTTTGGTGAACACTCATAACATTTCTCTGAATAGCACTGTGGACATTCTAGTCTTGACATTTCTGTTAATCTGGGGTTTATGCAAGGGTTCTGTTTGCTTATTTACGTTACATGCAATAGTGATAGCACATGTATTGTCTTGAAACCGCAATGCTACCAAACCGCAGTGCCAAACCTATCAGCACGGCCTGGAAATAAAGAGCCGCTCGCTGAGATCCTCAACCCTCACTTCTGAAACAACACAAAGTCTCTGGAATGGCGCTTGAGCGACCGCAGCGCAGCGCAGCGCGTGAGAGAAAGAGAGATGTGGATGGCATCAGTTAGCAGGGCTTTACACAGAGGGTTCTGGAAATCACTGCTGCTTTGTTCTATGTAGAGCAAGAGCTATGTGATGGGGATGAGGTTTCCACATCCAGAGATGTGAGACAAGTCTAGAGAGACTTACAGTGAATCCTACGGTTTACTCATCCTCACGTTAGTTCTGATAGTCAATGATGCCTAGTAAGGGATTAGGGTCGTTTTGAGCACGCCCATTTCGCTCAGCTGTTGTCTGCTGTTTGGGTTATGCACCGAATACCACACAGTTTGTTTTCATATGAGATAGGGAAATGTCTTCTGCTTTTGAAAGCTTACCTCCGTTGTGTTATTTGCATTTATGACATGGCACTCTGGAATACTTAGTTCTGATTTGCCAATCAATTCTGATCAATTCTACATCTGGAAAAAGTGTGTCCTCAACAGATTTAGATGTTAAATTACCGCAATGATTTTTATCAATTTATTCTCTAATAAAATTGAGATCATTAGAGAAAACATTTCAGCTGTGAGGCCGGCAGGATAATAGCTTGTATGAAAAATTTCAGTCAGGATTTTGACCCAATCACAGCATGGAGACAAATTATCTTCTTCTCGTAGCATCTTTTAGTCCTACTGGACCTGAAGCCCACTTTTGATACTATAGATCACGCAATTCTAATAGATAGACTAGAAAAATGATGTACTGTCACATAAATCTCGGGTTAAATTCGTATGCCACATGGATTAGTTTTAGGGCCCATCCTTTTTTCACTATACATGCTTCCCTTTGGAGACATTATCAGGAAACATAAAGTAAATTTCCATTGTTATGCTGATGTCACCCAGCTTCACGTTTCCTCAAAGCTAACAGACTTGTTAATGACATCAAAAACTGGATTGCCAAGAACTTTCTTATGCTAAACTCTAACAAGACAGAGGTATTAATTATTACACCAAATGCCATTAAACATAAAGTAGAATGCAACATTTCCTTTGATGGTTGTTCAGTTGTGTCGTCGTCGTCCACAGTTATGAACCTGGATGTGTTGCTAGATAGCAGTCTGTCGTTTGATAGTCATATCTCAAATGTGAGTCGTACAGCATTCTTCCATCTTAAAAACATCTCTAAACTACCGGCCAATCTATCTTTCTGCTTTAGACACAGAGAAACTTATTCAAGCATTTATGACCTCACAAATTAAACTCCAACTGGTTCAAAATGCAGCAGCCAAGAGTACTCACTAGATCAAATATATTTGACCATATAAGCCCAATTCTGTCATCATTGCACTGGCTGCCTATTAAGTTCTGAATAGACTTCAAAATCCTGCATTGAATCGTCTTGCGCCCCAGTATCTCTGTGAACTATCGTCAGATTCGAATCCATCGCCCAACACTGCAGTCCCACAACTCTGGTCTGTTAATAGTTCCCAGAATATCAAAATCTTCTAAAGGTGGTCGATTTTTTTCGTATTTGGATCCTTAAATCTGGAATAGCCAATGTTCAGGATTCAGACAACCTCAATCGGTCTAAATCTAGACTAAAGACTCATCTCTTTAATAGTAGTTAATATATAAACACTATTAACTCACTGTAAAGAGTCTATGCGCAATATAGTTAGCTTGTGGGAACTCCAATTTTCGTCTGACATAATCTTCTAGTTCAGCTAGACCTTTGTGATGATGGGCAATCCACCTGATATCAACTACAGCCACAACCTACAGTCATCCAGAATTTGAATAATATTGGACGGAGATTTTTTTCGAAATTTCAAATTTTTCTATCCTCAATTGTTCTTTCCTCTTTTTACTTACCAGCCCGGCTAAATATCCCCGTCCAATCTCACAGTTTACAGTAATTATTCTCTCTATTGTTGCAGTAGTGCTGTTTCAATATGCCAGAGGAGAACTGCCTCTCCCGGCTGGTCTGGTCTCTCCTAAGGTTTTTTTCTCCACTCTTACAGTCATCACACCTATAGTGGAGTTTTGCTTCCTTGCCTGCATTACCACTGGCTTACTCACTGGGAGACTGGAGATTTTGTTTAATCCATGAACGACTTGCATTTAACAGCATACATGTGCATTCACATACTTTAATTTAACAAATATTTACTTTCTGCACATTTTGGCATTATTGCAAATTGTTCTGGTAAATTGTCATTTTAGGCTCCCAGTCCTGATAACAATATCCATCCATCCATCCATTTTCTACCGCTTGTCCGAACTACCTCGGGTCACGGGGAGCCTGCGCCTATCTCAGGAGTCATCGGGCATCAAGGCAGGATACACCCTGGATGGAGTGCCAACCCATCGCAGGGCACACACACTCACTCATTCACTCACGCACTCACACCCTACGGACAATTTTTTCCCTGATAACAATATTTAAAATAATAATATACCAAAATTAAATATACTTCGCTTTAACAATTATTCCAGAGTACCGTGTAATAAATGCAAATAATACAATGGAGGTAAGCCTTTAAAAGCAGAAGACATTTCCCTATCTCATATGAAAACAAACTGTGTGGTATTCGGTGCATAACAGCAGAGAACCGCTGCACTCATCTCACAACACGCATCAAACTACATGGTCATCCACAGCACAATGTGTTTTATACACTTTTCTTCACATTTTTAACAATGAGTTAAGTTAGGTCATTAAAGGGAAAGTTCAACGAAAATGAAAATTCTGTCATGAATGACTCACTCCCTAGTTGTTCCAAACCTGTATAAATGTCCTTGTTTGGTTGAACACAAAGAAAGATATTTTGACGAACGCTTGTCACCAAACAGTTCTTGGCCATCATTGAGTACCATAGTAGGAAAAACTACAATGGTAATCGAACGTGCCCCAGAACTGTTAAGTCATTTTTCCTACTATGGGTCTAGGATCTGTTTGGTCATAAGCATTCTTCCAAATACCTTTCTCTGTGTTCATCAGAACAAAGACATTTATACAGATGTGGAACAACATGAGAGTGAGTGAATGATGACAGAATTGAGATTTTTAGGTGAACTGTCCCTTTAACTTGAGTTAAGTAGAACTGAAGGGTTGATTGACAGCACTGACATCACATGACATGACATGTATGAGTTGTGCTGGCTGACCGTGAAACGGTATGAGCAGTTTTTACACTGAATGGGTAAAGGAAACACAGTGAAGGGGATTTGGAAGCACTCGTGTTCATGCAGAGTGACAGATTCATGCAGAGCAGAGCACAGACATACAGACAGACGGGACCGTGGTACACACCTGCAGGGGCCGCACCAGTCCGTCTGTTGGTTGAGGCCAAAGCGAGCGCGGCATTTCTTTGGCGAGCCGGGGTCTGAGCGAAATGTGGCATGCGTGCACGAGGAGAAAAAGAGGAAGAAGCAGAGGCAGATCGAGAGAGAGAGAGAGAGAGAGAGAGAGCATGAGGTCAGAGAGTTAAAGCCATCCATAGATGAAGAGAAATCAAGCCAGAGCACCTGACAAAGCAGACAGTGATGCATCATGGGAAATCAAATCTGTCGGAGATTCAGTTAGAAATCTCCAAATCAACGTTAACAAACGTAACAGGCCTAAAAACACCAATACCATATTTACATGTAGAAACCTGACATGAACTGGAACAAAAATGTCAAAAATCAACGTGGCAGAAATAATTGAATTATGATTTGTTTATTGATATGTTCATTTTATGGGTGATTTATCATAATGTATTTTATTCCAAACGTTCAGCCTTTTTATTTTCTTGGTAATATATTGTTGTTTTAAGCGTGTTAATGTCATGTGTTTGTCACCGTTTCTTCAAGAAATTCAACAGGTTGCAGGTATTTGGTAAACAACAAAGAACATAATGAAGAAGAGAAATAATTCTCGTAGTGATATACGACTTATTATATGAAAGAACGTGTACCTGTGCTGGAGTCATGTTGTTTGTCACGTTTCCTCCTCTTCTTTTTACCCTGTGAGTATGACATCACATTTAGTATTGATGTTAATAACATTCATGTTTTTGCTCTAAACAGGAGTTTGTTCCAATCTAACTGTAAACCAAACAGCCTTGGTAACCAATGAGGTTACCAGGGGTGTAAGTAGGATTTTGACATTGGTGGGGACAAAAAATTGGTCCCCAGAGCCGCATTGTCACTAAAGTTTAGCGCCGTTTACTTGACTCATTTAATATTTGAACATGCTTTCTATGGTTTTCTACACTGTTCTTCATTGTTGTCACTCTCATTGCTACACTGTCTACGGCAGGATCAGTTTCCTCAGAAATACCTCAGAATATACAATAAGCCTTTTCAATCATAAAAACGACGTACATATTTATGCCTACATTGTTAAAACTACTGTTTATGACTGAGGGCCCTATCGTACACAGTGTTTTTGCTAGTTTCAGCCCGACGCAGTTCTCATTTTCCAGTCCTGCGCCACGTTGTTTAAATAGCAAATGCATTTGCACTCATTTGTTCGCCCGAGCTGGTCTAAAAGAGAGGAGTGTTCAGGCGCGTTGCCATTTTGAGTAACTGAACATAGACTGCGCCATAGACCAACTCAAACCTGCTCTAAAGTCAATGGCGCAATGTTTTCTTAGTTATTTATAGAGCGCGTTGGGAATATGCGCCTATAGGCGAGTGCACAGCGCTTGTACATCCTGCTTACTACACACAGAGGGACGCGCAGCAGCACACAATAATGCCAAATTTGACAAATAAATGGATTACAATGTAAAAGATTTTTATTGTGTACATAACGATAAAAATCTGGCTTGTCCTGTAGATGGTCTGCTCGCGCGCACGAGCAGACGCGTTTCCTTTCTGTAGAAGTGCCGGCTCTTCCGAATTAATAGCGAATCCGCCATGGCGCGAGCGCAACTGGCTCTTAAAGGGAATGAGAGATGAGACTCTGATTGGTTTACTGCATGTTTGGCCCAAAAAAAACACCCATTACTCAGTAAGAGAACCGGGACAACCCGTTTAGACCATGCGCCCGCTGACCGCTTTCCCGTCGTTAAACTTACAAAAGTGGATTTGGACACGCCCGAGTGCACCTGCGCCCTGCGCTTTAGACCATGCGCTTCGATCGTGAAAATAGGGCCCTGAGGGTTTAATAGACCTCTGTAACAGTGCGACCTTATTATAATGCACAACAAATAACATATAATCATGTTTTAAAAGCCTAATCACCTGTGGCCCTGCCTCTGCCTCTCCACCTGGGCTACAGTTTGGCAAAGCTGCTCCTGCCACCTGATAAAATGACACAATTGGTGGTGCATGGCATCTGAACAATTCAAAGCTCTCATTTTAAACACACACTGAGAAACTCTACTGTAGATTGTCAACCCAACATTTGTCACAGTACTGAATGTCACAACTAGAATACTACTATGTCATTGTTTGACCTCATCTGTGAGCCTGCCTCTCCACAACACTCTGTCACCTGACCTGACAAAATAACGCATTCATGCATTCCATATGAACACATAAATGACCTAGACATTGATTGCTTACTGTAATTATTACAAATGCCATAAACAAAATCAATTAAGAAAAAGTTGAAGTGGCTTACTTTGGTTTGTTATGTTCATGATGTACATTTTATTTTGCCCTCACAGAGCAGAACTGATCACTAACAGCTAGACAGAAACATCATTTGGATCATAACTTGGAAAAAACGCTTTTTAAAAAGAAGCATTTTTAGCTAATAAAGGCGTATGAAACAGTTTGTATCCTCATAGATGTACACAAGTACAGACTAAGGTTTAAGTTTGCAACTCATCTGGTTAAAAGGGGATTGTGATGCATTGGGAAAAAAACTGGTCCTGTATTTAATAAACTGTTGGTAAGAATGTTTTCTGACCAGTAGCCTGCATGATCATGCTCATCGCGTCTTGTTGCCACAGACACAGCTTTGCTGTGGTCAACCGAATCAGCTGTAGTTTTATGTTAGCGAGAGAAGGCAAAGCCAATCACAAAGGCTTTTGTCTAGAAGGGATACAGCTACCTCCACTGGGCATGCGCACTTCAATACCGCATCATTTATATCACGCTGAAAACAGTATTTTGTCAGTTTATTGTAATCACATGGCGAGATTTTGCACCACTGCCGGCCGTAGCTGCATCCCTTCAAGCAAAAACCACCATAAAGCAACATGTGTTTGAGAGGCGGGACTCAAGAAAGGCAAAGCCAATCTTATTAGCGACGTGAGCTACGGAGGCGGGACTCATTGCAGAGAACAAAACTTAACCATTTGTGTACCACAAGCTGTGCTTTTTTACAGAACATAGTTGTAATTTCAACTAAATGATTCCTGGATAAATAAATGTCAATTTAAAATAAGTATTAAGTAAAAAAGACAAGACACAGACGGACATTAGGGGTTATTTATATGTGTAGATTCTAATTTTAAATAGGCCAAAATATCTGGCGCCCTTAGCTGTTATCAAAGAATGATCATGTAAGTGCGCCATAACAAAGGCTAAAACTAATAAATATAACAAGAAAAGCTCAAACCAGCAGACTGAAAACGACAATGAAGGTTTCTTTATTGTCGGAGATCTCGCGCATTGACTCGTGAGTTTTAAAGCCGGTCAGCTCTTCACATTTGTATACGAATGATCAGCGGAACGATCTGTCAGTCACTGATGATGTAGCTCACGTGGACTATCTGGCATGTGCTGATATCACTGAAGCTCATTTAAGCCTGTTTACATGAAGAGACTCACTGCCCCTCTGTTGTTTTCATTAAAATGATTGTGCACCATATATAAACTTCTTGTATTAGCAGGACCTTCAGAGTTTGACTGTAACTTGACTACAGTTATGCATATAATAATTCTTAAATCATTTGAAATGTTCTTTTGATTTTTTTGGTTGTAGTGTGTGTAATTAATGCAATTGTATAAAAACTATTTAAAAATGTTTTTCAAATTCATTTTCGGTTTTCGGCCAAGTACATTTGGTGCATCACTACAAAAAATAAATCATCAGCGTCTTCAGATGATGGTCATCAGCATAGTAGTGACTAATGTCTTTACAAATGGACAATATTAGAGAAAAGATAACAGCCAGGCAACAAGAGGCGA
Organism: Triplophysa siluroides; assembly: GCA_006030095.1. Lineage (NCBI taxonomy): Eukaryota > Metazoa > Chordata > Actinopteri > Cypriniformes > Nemacheilidae > Triplophysa > Triplophysa siluroides. The sequence goes on along the minus strand of VCII01000221.1, from coordinate 1,034,963 downwards.
CACAAACTGGTCAGACAACAAGTTTTAGCTCACCTAAGGAGCAACTGCAAGTATTCTCTACAGTAGGTCAGGATAAATCGTCCAAAATCATTAGATCATCTAAATCAACAGCATGCATGCTAGATCCTATACCTACTAGTTTATTGAAAGAGATGCTGCCTGAAATTATAGATCCTCTGCTTCGTATTATTAACTCATCTCTGTCATTAGGATATGTCCCTAAAGCATATAAGGTGGCTGTTAACAAGTCAACTTGACCCTAGGGACCTAGCTAACTAAAGACCTATATCAAATCTACCTTTCATTTCTAAAGTACTTGAACAGGTCGTTTCATCACAGCTATGTTCCTTCCTCCAAAGGAATGACATCTGTGAAGAATTCTAGGCAGATTTAGAGCACATCACAGTACAGAGACTGCTCTGATCAGAGTAACAAATGAATTGCATTTAGCATCTGATGGTGGCTCCATCTCGTTACTTGTGCTGTTAGATCTTGGTGCTGCTTTTGACACCATTGACCACAGCATACTTTTACTTAGACTTGGAAATTATGTCTGTGTTAGTGGAATAGCTTTAAAAGGGTTTCATTCATACCCATTTACCGTTTTCAGTTTGTAGCAGTAAACAATAAGGTGTCACGCAAATCACCAGTCCAGCACGGCGTGTCACAGGGCTCAGTCTTAAGGCCTCTGCTCTTCTCACAGTACGTGCTACCTCTAGGAGGTATGATTAAGAGACACGGAGTTAGCTTTCACTGTTATGCTGATGATACTCTAGTTTTAACTCTACATTTCCTCGAGGCCTCACGAAACACAGCAGTTCACCAGCATAATGGAATGCATTGTCGATATAAAAAACTGAATGGGTAGCAACTTTTTAATTGTTGAACTTGGACAAAACAGAGGTGTTACCGCAATACGTAACAACCTAGAACACTGCTTAAATATTGACGGATGTTCCATAAAACCTTCGTCGTCAGGAAGGAATCTGGGCATTTTATTTTGATAGTAATCTGTCATTTGAAAACCATGTTGCCAACATCTGCAAAACTTTTTTCATTTTAAGAATATATCTAAATTTCATCATATGCTGTCACTATCAGGTGCAGAAAAGTGAATTCACACATTCATGACGTCGAGACTAGATTATTGTAGCGCACTATTAGGCGGTTGCCCTGCAGGTTTATTACAAAAATGCTAGCTAGTTCAAAACGCAGCAGCTAGAGTTCTTACATGAACTAAAAAGTATGAGCATATTAGCCCGGTCATGTCAACATTGCATTGGTTACCTAATAAGCAACGTATTACCTTTAAAAACATTTTTTTGTATTTATTAATATCACTTTAAATGTAACATAAAAACTTATTTACTACCCCATATAGGAATTTGTAGTTTGTATGTGTTGCCTGTGTTTCCATTTCCTTTACCTTGTATGCGTGCTTCTCTGTAAGAATACTGCTGCGTGTGTGCGTGTGGGTTTTGTGTGTCTGTTTTGTGTGCATGTGAGTGTGTATGTACCTGTGTGTGTGGTTGCATGTGTTGGTGTGTGTGTGCCATATATATATATATATATATATATATATATATATTGTGTGGTGTGTGAAATGGGAGTGCATTTATTCACTCTGTTCTTCATACTTTCCTTTTATAAATGTAATGTTAAGCTTATAGTCATTGCTTTTTAACAATGAAAATGGTAAAATGCACTATATAAATACATTTGAGTTGAGTGTTGAAACATGATGATCACAAAAATCGTGACTATATTCAGGATATTGTTACATTTAACACTGATGAAGACCTGATGGTGGAAATGTATCAATACACTTTTGGGTGCAGTTATATATCGATGTGCAGACATGTTGATGGTTTATCTTGTATGTAGCTTTGGGTTTGAGGGATGTGCATGCCTTTTTGAATTTTTGATTTTACATTTAACAATGCCAACATAATCCTAATGTATATATGAAGAGATGATAAGTGTTAAAAATACAGCTTCTTCAGTAAAACGTTCTTAAGGAGTGTGTGTGTGTGTGTGTGTGTGTGTGTGTGATGTCACAGGTGTCTTCCACCCACTGCTTTCCCAAATACACGACGTGTGTGTGTTGCTGTTAATATCTCTCGTGTGGGTTGTAACCTTGTTTCCTGTTTACATGTCGGTGACGATTCTGAATGTAGGTGAAATTTCTTTGACATGTTTTGATCATCTATGTGCCATACAAACGAGACACATCAATGTAGACTTGCTTTATCTGGATAAGGCCTTTCCTCAAGCTACATTCATCTGTAGATTTAACACAGCTCTTACGTAGTTGTCTCGGGCAGACCAGCTGGGATAAAGCTGCATGTGGAGCTGTCGCTCTTTCCGGGCCAGTTCGTAGTATTTAGCCTGTTCCTCACGGGTCAGAGCGTGCCACTGTTACGCACAACACAACAAAACAAAACATAACACAATACAACACAATGAGTGAATGACAGCTCTCCATCAGTCCATGAAAAATCATCTGTTCGCTATTCAAGCTACTGAATTGACGATGATGATGGTGTCGTGTGTAAATGCAGACCGCAGAGAGTGAAATGGTTTGGACTGACCCGTCGGCCGAGGATCTGGTTGATAGCGGCGCTTTCCTTCAGCGTGCACTCGGCGATGACTTTAGCTCTCATCTCTTTCATGTACAGCATGAAGGCGTTCAGCGGTTTCTTTATTACCGTCTTCTTGGGCTCCTTCTCGCGCTTTCCTTCTGGATGAGGCTTTCTGAACATACAAACATCACATAACTCAATACTCAATCAAGTAGGTCGTTCATTTGACAATCCATAATCAATCCGTTACAATCGTTTTAGATGAAAATATTCACCGTTTTCTGTACGGCTGCTTTGCAAGACTATAGAAAGGTGAATTTGAAGGGCGTGACTTTTACTCCAACCTCTTTACTCTCATCCTGGGGCCGGCTGCATAAACTGCTTAGACTGGTCTTACAAGTTAGTCACCTCATGTTTTTCTTCAACACTGGTCATAACTTCTTCAAGTCATGTACATAAAAAGGTAGATTGGTCTTATTGAAATATGAAAAATAAGACTTGCTAGTCTGTGAGAATAGCTTTTAACTTAAGACGCAGTCTGTTTATGCAACGGGACCCTGGTGTTCCTCAAGTCTCACACGTGTCTCCTCGAGAGATTCAAAACCCATGTCAATAATCGCTCAAACTAGAAAGTCACGAGATGAACATTCAGATCTCAAAACCAGCAGAAGACCAACATCTCTGAGCTACGATGTTTAACTTTCCGATTCAGAGAACTTTATCGTCTATCGCCAAGATAGAAATACATCTTAGGTTGAAAGGCTAAAACAGACAACTGTCATTGACATATAAATACTACTGTTGGGCGTAATCCTTCAGAATTCTTCTTCAAATATTTACAGCATTGGGAATAAAAGAGTTCCTGTAAACTTTCTTCCTAGCCTGAGGAATTCTGACCTGGCAACCTGATGGAAGGAACCGAAAAGAGTCACGAAGGGGATGTGTAAAGTCTAATGGAAACGGCTTTCCTTTATACTGCGGTATTATAATGTCGTTCCCCTGGTCGTCTGCTCAATCATTCTGGATCATTTGTTCTTATTTCCAGCTGACGGTAGGCCGTACAAACAGACAATATTACATTTCAGAACTGATTCCACAAGTGCATGAAAACATGAAACCCCAGCAACCGCCTCAGAGGGAATAAAGGTTTCACAGTTCTTTAACTTTGATCCAGCAATTAAAATATTGAAGAAACCTTTTTGTGATTTTTGTGTTATATGGGACAAACTCACAGATACATGCTCCTGTCGAAATGGTCGTGCTCCTGTTTGCCTGAAGGGGGCACTATGGCGGGGTGTGGGATGCCTGTGGGGTGCATGCCCGACTGAAGCATCAGCGAATGAGAAAACCTGCACACACACACACACACACACACAGAGTTATTCAAAGTCAACACACGTTCAATGAAATGAGAGGGCATTGTGAATCCAGAACATGAGTGAAGCTGTGGTGTAGTGCTGCTGTTGGTGTTTGAGTGTGTGTGTGTGTGTGTGTGTGTGTTCTTGTGTGAGCAGCAGGGGGCGCTGCAGAGCTGAAGCACGCCAAACACAGAGCCATAATAAACTTCCATATCATCTTAAACATGTCAAAGCAAACAAACACGCCATCATCCCCTTCATGACAAATCTTGTGAAATGCTCTTAGCAGCACTAATCCTTAAAGCTCAACACGCTCATATTGTCCAGAAATGAGCATTATTACTGTTTATTACTTCTGGGAGCTGAATAGAAAGCCGTCAAGACTCCAGCTGGAGATTGGGTTTTGTGTCCTTCACATGAGAAGAACCAAACAAAGATGTGCGTCGTCTGTCGACGTTCACTTCCACAGCTTGGATGTATTACTCCTCGTAAGCGTATTAACATCATTTGTTGGTTTAATTGGGCTTTTGAGTTACAAAGGATTTGATCATGAAACTGATGTCTGATGGGAAACCCACAGCGATGTGCTGAGAGAACCAAATCCAGAGCCGAGAGAGATGACCAGAGCTTCAGCATCATCAGACGTGACACAAATCATTTACAGCAGTTTCAAACAAGCCACGATAATAAAGGAACACAGTTTTCGAATAAATGTCATCTTCTGATATGGGATTTGAAAGCTCTGAAGCATTCGAGTAATCCATCTCTTCTGTCTTCTGTTCGTGGTTTGAGCTTGCTTAAGGATGGGTTGGGTATTAATGATCCGAGCACTACATTTAAATATGACATCACATCAGGAACTTCAACTTTCCTTGTTCTCACATGCCAGAGAACATTTCAATGTCCTTACAGAAGCTGACAAGGTGAGGACATTCACCAAGCCACTGGAGCGGTTTAGAGGACTCCTTCACTGATGTTTGGGCTTTTTATAATCACATGAGATGTTATGTTGAGAATATGATCACTAACATTAGCGTTGGACAGCATTCAAATACAGCACCATCCCTTCACATGATAGCGTTTCAGATTGTTTTGCTGTAAAAGCAGAAAGAACGGTAGCGGGTTGTGGCACTGACAGGAACAGGAAGTGACATCAGCTGCGACAGACACACGGCAGAAGCGCTGGGCGGAGCGTCCGCACACAGTCACACACACACGCACGCACGCACGCACGCACTTGTAAGGCAATGCGGTCAGCCGGTGACGCTCTGATACTCTACCTGGGGTAAGATGAGCCGGGCTGGAGGCTGGAGGAGAAAGACTGCCGGAAACCACAGGAGGGAAGGGGATAGACGGGCTGACTGGACCTGCGGGTCCGGCGTGAGAATGAAAGTGGGGTGTATGACGGTTAAACGTGTGATCAAACCCACAGACGTCAGGAACTAAAGGCTTTCTCAATGAATGACCCCAGGGGCCTGATTTATAAAACGTGAAAAATGCACCGCAACGTTCATATTTATTAAAAACGCTCTTTGACGTCTGAACAGACGCAGTTTTGCTTTTCCTAGTGCTGCAGGTTTTTGGAAATATAAGTCATTCTCGCCGCTCCTTTAAGGTTTGGACATTGACAGGTGCTCTTTCATATTTCAATCGCATTATTTCTACATCATTAAAGGTGGAGGTCTGAAACTGTTGAGCTGCGCGCAATTTCACCATCATTTGTGATTTGTACACTTCACATCTGATGGAGAGGTGTACATGCGTTTGCTGTGCGTACGCTCGTTCGTTCTGTGACTCACACATACGCACTTGAAGAAATGATCATAAAATCCAATTTAGAACGGTTTCTACGCAACATTTGATAAATGAGGCCCCTGATCTTACCCCGAGCCCCCCGACCTGATGACCCCTGACATCATGCTCATTCTCTGCCGGTTTCATTTGCTCAGACGACTCTAAACGTTAGCAGATGAGAAGAACTGATCTCTCCACCAGCATCACACACACAATACTATCACTGCTGGTGCTAAAACATTCTCCGTAATGATTGTCATATTTCTTGAATACTAAGGTAATACAAAAGTCTGCTCTTCTGAACGACACAAGTTCTCATGTACACATCTGTGAACACACACAACTGACAACACAAAACATGACGAGAGAGCTATGGAAAGAATGAAACGCTAATGGTTATTATTACTCCAGAAAAGGTCATTCTGATGAACTCCAGACGCAAGTTCTTCTGCTGTGTTTAGCGTGAGGTGTTTTTAATGAAAGTGTTGAAGTGCATCAGTGAAGGACCTGAAGCTCTTACCAGTTCATGGGTGGAGTGATCTGACCCTGAGGCAGCGAGTAAAAGCCGGAGATCTCCTGTGATTGATGTCTCTGAACACCTGCAGGACAAAGAGAGTCACATGATGACCCGACCCGTTATTAACCCAATGAGAACCTGCCATTACACAGCTCATCTGTGAAGCCCGCAGACGCTCTCGCCGCTCTCATTTTATCCCGCAGGACACCGTAACTGTTCACAAACGGATCACGGCCATCCCGTGACGACCACGTCGTCTGACGGTCAACACCTTCAAATGTGTTTTAACAGCAATAATGAGAAGTGTTGACGGTGGAGTTTATCATCTGCATCAGCATCGCAGTCGTTTCTGTAATATCAGATGAATTACTCTTAAAAAGTGATGTTTTCTTGCTCTTTCTGACATCTGACCGTAAGCGCTCTTGTCTCAGATGTGAATGATGATGATCAGAAGTAGGACAGCTGTAGAACTGTATAGAATGAGTCATGTTTTAGTTCATATGAAGTTGACTTTAAATGTAGATGTGGCAGATGGACTCTTCTGATGTTAGCAGCGGGATATCAGTTTCTGGTTTCATTTCTAAAGCGACTTAACATACCTACATAGCGACTGGGAAAACCACATTTCTGTCAAAATGTCCTTAGTAATGTAATAAACACTAGCTGCCGTCTTATTCCACGGATTAATCTCACCTTTTCTCCCGCATTGACGTCCCTGAACAACGACCAGGGAAAACCAAATGATTCAATATTCTTTTATCACAGATATTACGCATCATGATCTCAGAAACGTTTTTTGTTCAGTTTGCGCTGCCTTGAGCGGTTTCCTCATAATGGACTTCTATGGAGGAGGAAACACATTATTCATCTTATCAGTGGAACAACGGCTCGTTCTCTTGACAACAGCTAGCGTTTAGTACAAGCACATTCTGACAGAAATTAAACCGGAAACTGACGTCCCGACTTCCGACAACATCGAAAGTGCATCACTACGACTGTGTCCATTTGAGATGAGATTGAGGTACTGTCAAATATCTGGAGAGGAAACCAATGAGATCTTACAGATGCGTGTGTGATTTTCTGAGGGGCTGGTGTTATAGCCCAGACTCATGTGTGGAAATAGTTGATAGAATCATGTTGTGTGACACTTTAACATGAAAGAGTTCTCTCTGTGTTTTCCAGAGGAAGTCATTTGTCAACAGTGAGCGGCGCCTGAAGCCGTGTGTGTGTGTGTGTGTGTGTGCTGAAGAATGTCACTCAATGACTATCATTTACATTTGCTCAGGGCCTTCAATAAATCCTCTGTTGGTATGTGACGGAGTAAAGCTGCTCGACCTGTGAACATCAGCTTCATTCCCGACAGTGCACAACACATTCTACTTTACTACATGAACTACGTGACATTACTATCATGACAATACAAGCACAGAAAATGTCTTTTTAATTACTGAAAATCTGGAAAAAACACTTCGCTGATATATAATGACTGGACAATCTTTTTTATTCATGATAATGTCACTCTGCGATTTGTTTAATAAAACCTTATTTTTTTTGTGAAATATGACCTGTTCTTGTCCTCTGGAGGTTTTTTTAGCCTTTATGAAGTGATGTTTTTAAGAATGTTAAAAACGTTTTTTGCATAATCTATTTTTTGTCATATTCATTTATATGTGATTACAGATTGAAGAAACTAGAAAAAAGAGTTTCTTAAAAAATAAACACTTTAAAGCATTTATTTTAAGAGTTTGCTGGAAAAAACAGATAACGTTTTTAAAAATGTGAAAAATCATGTTTTTATTGTGCATTCCAGGTAACATCAATCAAACTGCAGTTGAGGTGTTCTGATTAAATAATAATAATAATAAAAAATACAGCTCAGTAACACAACAAAACAAAAACATGATTTTTTGAGTTATCTGCAAATAAACTCTCGATTTTATGTTAAAGAGCAGCTTTAAAATATAAGCCATTACACCGCATACTCGCCTCTATGAAGCCTATGAAAGTGAAACTGATGTGATGCTGAGATGACTGGACCACAAACTCAGAAAAAAACACCATCACGATACCAAACAAAGTACAGTAAATCAAACCTGTACAGTGTCACGGGTTCAAACTTTCAAGTACATTTTATAAAGTGAAGTCCTTCTCACCCGTGTTGAGATCCTCATGAGAGTCAGGTCAACACACACACACACACACACAGAACACAGCTCCATCTCTTACACACTAACACGTGTGACAGCAGCCGAGAGCATCACCAGTAAAATGTCGGAATAGACAACCAAAAAAATCTGTTGAAAGTTGATTTATAAAATGCTTCTGGAAACGATTGTTATGTGTTCAGAAGTGGCCCGACAGAAGCGTTAATAAACAATAAAGAAATAGAACGGGAAGAGGAGACATACCTGTAAAAGCAAAGAAGTGAGGGGAATGAAGATTGGAGAAAGTTGTACCTGTTTTCTGACTGATGTCAGTGGGGATGTGAGTCGGGCTGGGACTGAAGTGATCGTAGGGCAGAAGAGAAGTCAGAGGATGCATTCCCTGCTGAACCACCGACACCTTGTTGGACTGAAACACACACACACACACACACACGCGTCAGTTCAAATGTCCGAAAGCACGTCAGATGTTGAATCCATTGGCTGAAAGAATCAATGGCTGGATCAATACGCCTTTGATGATGAAGGCCAGCAGCACAACAGCTTGTTTGCTTTCATGTTTCTGTTTACAAATGACTTTCAATAACTCATGTGAAATCCACTTTTCTAATGCTAACAGCGTGTTGTTTGACATGAGATGTCACGTCGGTTGCGCGGTTGGGAGCAGCCGCATTTCTTGGCCAAACTTCTGACTGTTCTGGCTTCTTTTCATCTGAACAGAGTTTACTGGAGAATCTGACAGATGATGTGTGGTCACAGTTAAGAGAACACTTGATTGTCTTTCATAATGAACAAAAGATGGAGATCATGAAGCACCTCTTCCACACACCTCAATATCACAACAAACACTGGACCTGGATCAAAGCCCGACATCCCACCCTGAAATCTACGAAAATCATCCTCATCAGATTTGTTATCAATTCAGTACAACAAATACAAACTCAAACATGTTTTTAAGAATTGTGCAAACTGAAAATAACTACGAAAAAAACCAAACTCTTTTTTGCAACACATGAGTTTGTAAGCAGCAAGTGAAAGACGGGGAATTAGGACTGGGTATCGAATCCAATGTTCCAATTCCATTCGAGTCATTGATTATAGATTTAACACAAACCCTATAGATATTTCTGAAGCAGATCCGTAAACATCAGATTACAATGGTGAATTAAAAAATGAAATGAAGAGCCCCAAACCTCTATATTAAACTTTAAACACACTTGGGGAGGTTATTTTACATTTGAGATAAACAAACTAAATTAGCGGTAAAGAGAAGCTGCAATCATATCCATTCGAGGACACGCCACATCCGCCATGTTTATAAAGCAATGAATGAACGATAGATACGCTCCCTGTTGTAACATCCACCCGTCGTAAAAATAAAAGTGACAGAAATAGCAGTAGCTTTAACGTTCACGTTCATGAATGTCCAGTGCTTGCGGAAATATGAAAGAAAAGAAAATCGATTGACGGCTTTTGAGAATCGATATCGAATCGACCGCAATAAAACAAAACGATTAATGGATTTTCAGCCCTATTTGTAATGGAGACGGATGTATTTGCATGTGCTTGTTTCCTGTAATCCGGTGTTTGTTTGAACAGGAACGAGTTGGTGTGATGAGCGTTGGAGGACACAAACACTTTAGTGTCTAATGTATTCACAGCTTTTAAACATGTAAGTGCTTTATTGAAGAGGAAATTAAAGGTGCTTTCAGAAGAGAAGGGCTTTGAGTGCTACGTCTTTAATCTCCGTCTGAACACTGATGTGATGTGTGCGTCTCAATGACACGTTTGATGTCATCACATTGAATTCAATCAGCTCTTTGTCTCCGGTGATAATACTTTCAGCACATCTGTTTATTAGCGCTGTTTGCTAAAGCTCCTTTAACCCCGAGTTTTAAACTTCACATAGAAATATCACAGCGTACATTTATTCAGTTAACAAACAGACGTATGCGTCAGCTGAAGCCTGTGAGATTGAACACGTTTTTCAAGTTACGGAAGCAACCGGTATATACACTGGTGGACATACGGTGCTCTCAGAGCCTGTTCAAAGCAAAAGGACTGATGGATCGATAAACCTACAGAGAAAAAGGAAGCCGAGCCTTTAGACCACTACATCATAGACATTACATTACATTTATTCATTTGGCAGACGCTTTTATCCAAAGCGACTTACAAGTTGGAGAGCACACAAACAGACTAGGAGACTTCTTAACTTGGAACAACAAGCATCCATCCCAAATACCCTAACAACACCCGAGCAAGAAAACATAAACATATGACTCCATAATAACACAATCAATTCACTGTTTTCTCCACAGCCACTGTAAGAATAAAGAAAACACGCTAGAACTCTGAATCTCATCGACACGAAGTATAAATAAAGGTCAAGATTGGGCAAAAAGTAGAATGAGATCAGACACACTAGAAATGTTTCAAATAAACACATTTAAATCAATTCTATCAAATGACTTAAATTCTGTTTATATGTAACTAAACACCGTGATCTGATTGATTCATAAACTATATTCAAAATTGTGCAAGAACACAGCTTTCTTTCTTTCTTTCTTTCTACCGTCAAGTTCATGCTTTATCTTGACATTTGACAAGTATGCAGTTTAAACATTTGTTTCTAAGTATTTGCAATCCCTGGGATGGAACCCATGACCTTGGCGTCGCTAGCGTCAAGCTCTTAACACTGAGCCACAGGAAAGCTTAAGAAGTTTTCAGATGTGGAATGGAAACGAAATGTTCAAATCCTTCATGTTTTGCTTCATATACTGTCATGAAAGAACACAAGAGCGCTGCAGACAGATGTAAGACACAAACAAGTTCATCTGAATACGTGGATTCAAACGTTTCCGGTCGATCAGATTATTTCAGGTCTACACAACTTCTTCCAGTGCGATTGAAATGTCATTCAGATGGCTAACTAATGGATTATGCAAATGTAGCTACGTAGAGATGTTGGAAAACGTAAGAAAAGGAAAGAGAGTATAATTTCAGGACAAGCAGATAAAGGAAAAGATGAAAGTGTTTGTTATGAGGCAACTGTGGACACATGACACATGTGTTTTTGTACATTTTAGGTAAGTTTCCTTTGATCCAGAATGTGCGGAGAGTCACGAAGAGCGCGTGTTTGTGCTTCAGACGTAACTTTACTGTAACTGAGAAAAAACTCTGTTTCCTGTCTGAGTGAAAGTGAGATAAGCAAAATTTCCACAGTGGTCTCAAAAGGCTGTGAATCTATTCCTGTTGCCTTGCGTGGGTTTATTAGAATCGAGGTCAATTTCATTTCGATTCCTCCTGAAACACAGCAAACGAGTCGAAAATGAATGTGAGACATGAATGTGGACCCGACCCGCTCCCAAACGTTCCGCATGACACCGCGTCTCACCGTGGCACTACGCCACAATCTGGAAATAATTGTGCATGTGTAAGACGGGAAAATGACTGCCACTTAGCTGGAGGTTTGAGGAACTTCAAAGGAAATGCAGACATAACAACAGAGGCATGTTAAAACAGAGCCCACCTCACCGACACACATGTGCTTTCAGTGCATTTCATCTGTCGTACATACACAAACCACTGCACCCTTCAATGTAGAAAGAAAATCAGCTCTTAAAGGAACAGTAAATACAACTCAACTTTTCAAATCCTGTGCATTATTGCTGTCCTTCTGAAACCTCAGCTGTCCAAATGAGCTGTTTTTCAGGAAATGGATAAAACACTGTACTTTTTTATTTGATTAAATACTGTCTTGTCAAAGTCTTTAAATATTTTTATTGTTTACACTCTAAAACATGTTTTTTTCCGGCAGCTGGGATGCCACGTTTTTTTGTTTTCAAAAATACACTGTAAAGAAGTGGACATTTTCCACACTGTACAATAATCCGTAAAAATATGGCACCATACAAATGTATTCATATAAAAGACATTTCTGTATACATTTTTTACAGTTGTTTTACCTGTATTTGTAATTTTTACTCCCTTGCATTGTGTTTTAGCAATAACGGACATGTTGGTAAGAAAAACATCAAGTACTGGCAGAAAATGACCTGTACATTTCCATAACTTTTTTTACAGTGTGGCTGTACTTGGGCACCAGTACAATACTGTAAAATAACCGTTTTTCTTGAAAATTTGCAGTCTCTTCTGTAATCGGACATTTTTTCCCGTATTTTAAAATATGTAAAACAGTAAAATGCTACTATAATTAGCAAAACCCAGTGACTAATATAAAAAAGGTGATATGAGGTTTCAAAAGGACAGCAGTGATGTGAGTCTTTCTTCAGAGAAGAACAAAGAAGAGTTACATTTACATTTACATTTAGCAGAAGCTTTTATCCAAAGCCACTTACAAATGAGGTAAACAATGGAAGCAATTGGAATAATATAAGGACAACAAAAGCACAAGTGCAATAAAACTGGTCTCACAAAGCCTACCATAGTGTACAGAGCTAAGGTCGTTCTTTTCTATATATATAAAAAGAGTAGAAAAGAAATAGAAGTCAGAACTGATGGGTCAGGTGCTGACGGAAGGAAGAGATGTGTGTTCAGCCCATTCTTAAAGATGGCCACAGAATCTGCAGATCTTGTAGCAGCAGGCAGATCATTCCACAAATGACATATAGTCTCAATGGTTTTGTGTTCATACAATGGAAGCCCATGAGGTTCAATGTTGTTCGGTTACCAACATTCTTTAAAATATCTTCTTTTGTGTTCTTAAGAAGAAAGTTTTGACACGACATGAAGGCAAATAAATGATGACAGATTTTTCACTTCAACATTTACTGTAGGCTTGAGCGCTCCTGTATCACATATAGTAGTTACACATGCTCCAGCGAGTTGTGCTTTGGGTCATTTTCTCTTACTGTCAGAAGACGGTCTTCAGTGAATATTGTGGAAAGTCTTGATGGTTTTCATGGACAAAGTGTGTTTTTGTTGCCTATAATAAAGCACCGTAACACCAATTAAAACAAAGTGACACTTAGACAACATTTCACCCAGTGTTACAGCTAAGCCTTCAAGTGTACAGCGATAATGAAATGAAAACGATATTAATTCCATTCATCAAAATGATATATTGCATGAGAGCAGTAGCTTTAAGTTTGTAGCAGAGACGTGTCAAAATATAATGAATTAAAGTCAAACATGTTTCAAACGATTAAGCGTAAACCAAAAAGTGCTAGTTTGTGCCCCGCTCTCCCCTTGAGATCTGATCTCAAGCATCTTCAGCTCACGTGTTTATTTCCAAGCTACCAAAATACTTTGATAAAACTTGTCTTGAGAAATAATAAGCAAAATAAGCAAACGACAGGGGACCAACAAAGTAAATAAACAAATAATCAGAAAGACAAACAACGCTTCTTCATCACACGAGTTGTACTCATAAACTGGTCTCTAGAACAACAACTGTAGGCTTTGATGAACTAACTTGTTTACAGTCACAAGAAGATATAAAGACAAATAATTCAAACGATCCTGAAAACATCGATGGGACGCATCACAGCACAATGAACGTTTGGCCTGTGGTTTGAATAAGTAAATACCTTAACTTTGAAAAGAACTGTGTTGCTATTATTATTGAAACTTGTCATGATGATAAAAATTCTGTGAGTCACCATAAACATCACAAGCACTTTAAAACCAGACAAAACATTTGATGGACATTTGTGTCATTACACAGAAGGAAAACATGTGGAGACGACGCTGGACGAAAGCGCTGAAGTGAAGAGCCAGTCAAACTGAAAGCGGTGTTTATGAGACGCTCAGTACCCGAGGGAAACACCCCTCGCCCAAGCAGAACGAAAAAAAACCACGCTAGACTCTATATTACTTGGAAATGCAGAAAAACACAGATTTGGCCGAATTTACGCACAGACGTGCCAAATATGCCTGCGACAACAGTGATGATTGAATTAGTCGAAGGGTTTTTCTCAAGGTGCTTTTGAGAAGGTTTTGCTTGAAAATCAAGTATACTATGGTCTGTTCAGAGGAGGCTGTGAGGGGTTTGTCTTTATTCAACTTGAGCTTCAAGTCTTGACTGCACAACAACCTTTCTTTTGATCTATTTTGGGGATTTCATTTGCAGCTTGGTATGTAACACTTTTATGCAATATCTCAAAATGTGTATAACAGATGTCATTGTGAATCCATGTGTGTTCTAATCAACTTCCTGTCTTTCTCACCATGTAAAGGTAACTGCGAGAAATATCCAATTGTTCAAAAGATTCAATTCTATTCCTTCTCAAAGTGCACAAAACACAAGTCCTGCAGTAGCAGACAGAAGATGTCAGGAGGAGACGCAGCGTACACACCTCGCCCTCCCGGGGCCGCTGGCGCTGATGATGATGATAATAACAGCATCACACACTCAACACAGATGAAAGACAACACACACTGTAAGTCAATGAGTGATGCCCCTGGGAAACTCTGTGTGTGTGTGTGTGTGTGTGTCATTGAGGCGCTCTTTACTAATAGCCACAACATCAAAGGCTGGAGTCAGAAGAAGGACGGTGAAGTGTGACATTAACACACTGAGAACATGACAAGAGCACCTTTAAACTGTGTCCATACTAGTGTTCATTTCGTTAAC
This sequence comes from Triplophysa siluroides, assembly GCA_006030095.1. NCBI lineage: Eukaryota > Metazoa > Chordata > Actinopteri > Cypriniformes > Nemacheilidae > Triplophysa > Triplophysa siluroides. The sequence continues at coordinate 1,019,952 of VCII01000221.1, read as the reverse complement.
GAAAAAAATGACGAAAAATATTCGTTAACCGCTATTTTCCCAGGACGAAGACGACACGATGACGAGACAAAAAGTAAGGCCATTAAACGACAGCTGAGACTTTTTCAGCACGCAATATCGTTGACGAAAAATTGATGAGACTGAAGCCCAATTTATGGTTCTGCGTCAGACCTATGGCGTAGCCTACGCAGAGCCGCGTACCCTCTAGCGTAGCCTGACTGGCACCTCTCCAAAAATGTAACAACCCATCAACTCAACGCAGACCGCAAGTGCTGTGATTGGTCTGTTTGAACCCCTCCCTCAGGTCAAAAAACTCTGCGATAGCGTCATGTTCACTCAAACGCATTTCTGAATTATTATCCAAGTAAAATAATTGTTCTTCTGTATTTAACGTCTCAAATCTGCAACAAAAGGACTGTTTACTTGCCACTATCACTGCTAATGCTTCTCAAACCAGCTGTTTCTTCTTCGGCTCTTGACTTGGTTACAAAAGCAACACGCACGTGGACACTGTCGATGCAGACAACAACAGAAGTAAAAACCGGGCTTAAAATGTAGTTATAAAAACTTACCATGAAACTCTTTTAAGTCTTTGTCGAAAAAAAAGAGAAGATAAATATTACAGATTTTTGTACAGCGAGCCTCTGCTGTACGAACGTTCATGTTTGCGGTCGCCAGATAACAGGTGTTTAGATCCCCCAAACAGGGATGAAAGGTTAAAAAAGTCTACGTTTTCTGCCAGCAGGTAACTTCATTTCTGCAATCTGGCAACCACACGCCGCTGCTCTCACTGTGGAGGCGCCATTGAGGAAGAATCTCAAGTCAATAGAGTTTAGCGATCTCCAGCTGGTCTGTGTTCTCTTAGGCCTGTATCATGAAGCTGGTTTGGGTTTTTCCCCAGGTAAGTTCATGTTTAGTTTGGAAGGTGGATTGGTTTTGAGCAGGTTTCGTCGCCATGGTAACTTAGGAGCAGGTTTTATTCTGGGTTAGAGATCGCAAACCAAAACTGGACTAATCAGCTCTGAGAAAAGTGACGTAATATCTGACACAGTGAAGCCACCCCCCTCGTATCTCTCGCTCCAAATTAAAAAAACTTTAAAGTGATAAGATGTTAGAGGGAAATTGAGGTTGCTGAATAAAGACATCCGACCTCCCGAAAGTTCATTCGCGACGTTCCGATGGTTCTCCTTCACGGTTAGTCGCGTTTTTTCCGGGGAGTTGTCAATATTTTGCGCAAGACCCTAGTAATTTGCGGGAGAACTTAAGGGAGATGTCTATGAATAGGCCCATGCACTTATCAGACCTCTGTGGAAATACTTATTGGGATGAAGTTGAATAAACTATTCACATGATTAGACATTCTATTGATTTGTGCTTATTGGTATAAGAGATACTTATAATGACATTTAAAAACAAATTTCTAAAACATCAATCACTGTGATTATCATTTTTAGCAAAATACCAATTTTATATCATTTTAACCATGACGAAAATGCATAAACTGGACTAAACATAAACAGAACAAGGATGATGAAATAAGATAAAAACTAAAAAGCTGTATTGGTCGTGGGACTAAAACTAAGACTAAAATAAAAAATATCTGACAAAATTAACACTAAACCATACAGACCATTCTGTCCAAAATATACCAAAACAACAGTTCAGCTAAAAGTATTTTTTAATGGCGAAGATGACACATAATCAGTTGAGAATAACGCTTTGATCAAGCGTCCGTTCTGGCAGGTCACGTGAGTCAAGCTTGCATCAGGTACAGCTAATCAATGTTCTCTGCTTCTTATCAGCTGCTCAAACCCACCTCCATCCCCATCTCCACCATATCTGCCTGTATCTGTCAGATCATTTCAACTGAATCCTGTCACGCATCACGAACTGTTCACAGAGAGTTTGCCCAGATCAGTTTCACTCCACCAACCTTAAATATTGCTATTGTTTAAATATTTGATGACCGAAATGTGCTTTAATCTCTCTTTGTCACATTAAAACTAGCGCTGTCAAAAGATGAATCGCGATTAATCGCATCCAGAATAAAAGTTTGTGTTTACATAATATATGTCTATGTACTGTGCATATTACTTATGTTTTTATAAATACAAACACATACACATGTATACATAATTAGGAAATATTTACATGTATTTGTTTATATTTACCAACAATTGAAATTATATATAAATGTTTAATAATTTTTCAATTGTTTTTAAATACATGCATGGATGTGTATGTGTTAATAAATACAAAATTATTATGCACAGCACACAGATATATATTATGTAAACACAAACTTTTATTCTTGGTGCGATTAATCACGATTAACCTTTTGACAGCCCTATTAAAAACACCTCACTGAGGAACGCCTGAAAATCCAGATGCTTGTACTGTCCTTTAAATGTCTAATAACAGGATTCAGTTCACTGTAGAAATGTCAGAGCTTTCCAACTCAACATTTCTATCGTCATTTTGCATCTAAATGTTTCAAATGAGCTCAGTTCAGATTCTATAAACACGTGACATCATCTGATAGGCCTTTCTTAAGCTTACAGAACTGAGCCAGCTGAAGACTTTACATGCAACCAGTGACTAAACCTGGTGTTAGAGTGATATTATTCATGTTCACATGATGTTTCAGACCCCCACACGCACACACACACTGCTCTTTGAGTGCTTCTGAGATAAACAGCCACTGATATCAGCTCATGATAGAAGTCTTTCCATGTCAAACAGGGACAGGAGCAAACATTTCAAAACATGTTTCAAGACGAGGAGTGAGAAGACTTCGGCTGTGTGGGGGAATGAATCTCTTTCATGTGGTATAATTTATTCTCTCTGATTAATTCACTTTAGTGCACTGGATGAAGTGGAACAGAGAGGAGCTACAGCGCTTTCACTGCACGACACCCGCTGGGTCGGGCCCACAAAACAGCCCTGACGTTCCCATGGTTACTGCAGCCTGTGCGGTCTGTCTGCCCTCCAATCTGTGCTCGATGATGACACACACGCAGACATCTCTGATCTCAGGTCAGCAACGCTTCATTCATTCATTCATTCAGAGTGTATGTGTTATAAAGTTTAGAGTCATTACAGTGAGATACCTGTACTGGAGGCCTGCCACCAATGACTAAAGAAAGTCTGTCTTTATCTCTATATCATTATCTCATCACTTATTTACATACGCAGCCGTGGAAAATATTCAAGTGATAGTTCACCCAAAAATGACAAGTTCTGTCATCATTTACTCACCCTGTTTTCATTTCAAACATTTATGACATTCTTTTCCGCAGAACACAAAAGAAGATATTTTGAAGAAAGTTGGTAAACGAACAGCGCCGGCACCCATTCACTTCTATTATATAGACACAAATCCAAATCAAGTGAATGGGGGCCAGTTAACAACTTTCTTCTAAATATCTTCTTTTGTGTTCTGTGGAAGAAAATAACTCATTTGAAATGAAATGACAAGAGGGTGAGCAAATGGTGAACTTTCATTTTTGGATGACTATCCCTTTAAGAAAGAGACCATTCCATAGTTTCATTTCAAATCAACATTTCTATGTATTGTGTTCAGTGTCTGCTGAATTTGAACAAAATCAAACCTCAGGAGTGACATCATGTTTTTTTATTTGGAATTTGGAAGAAATATTGTTAGTAGTTCACAGAATAAACACATACCTGGTACATTTGAACATAAAAAATGGTCTCTTCATTTTTTCCGCAGTCGTCTATCAAAAAATATGTCACATAAACAGACGCAGTGTTTATTCTGTCTGGAGAGCAGCTCCTCACAAACTCTTTCTATCCACTTGTGATGTTAATTCTCATGGCCGAGATCTCAAATATCACAGCATTTTCGTCTCAAATGTGGCTACAGATATCAATCACATTAAACCAGAGACTAACAGCTTTGTCTTGTGGCTTCTTATGAAGAAAATGTTTCTGAATGCTTTCCATATTCCCCGACCCAACTCCCACTGGAGAAGGAGCACACGTTCTTTGATTTACACTGCAGACGCATCATGAGAAGAACACAAACTTCAACTGCCACACACAACAGCATGCACACATTCAATATGAATAACAGACCCCTCGAAAGTTGTTTTGATGATAGACACGAGTTTAAGTAAAATGATCAATGAAATACTGACGACATTTCTCTTAAATTCCAAACGAAAATATTGCTTTGTACAATATTGCTTTGAAAATACAACTTTCACGCATCTTGCTTTGCATTCCCTCAATCTTTCACATTGCCGTTGGATGACTTTACATCATTTCTGAGGTTTGATTTTGTTGAAATTCAACACACGCTGGACTGTCATGGACACAATACATGCAGAAAGAATGAAGTCATCTCTTCAGCAGCCGTTTGTGACTCTATGATAAATTGAGCATCTAAGTTTATTTTCAAGAATGAATTTCACTATGATTTCAATATTTGACATGGCATTACTCAGTCAAGATTAAAACTATTAAGATGATATTTGGACAGAATGTTCTTTACATTACATGGTTGGTATCATTAAAAAAGAAGCACAGTCTCTTCTTGTATGCAACACAGACCCAATCCACGCATTGGGTGGGCTTGTCCATGATCATCACTTCCTGTTACATCAAAGGACCTGCTAGACCTTCTATATCCTGAAACTGGTTATCATCGTCATCACCGTCTCTGTCCCAGACGTCAAACAAGTGGAACACGGCTCACGCATGCTAAAGTCACATTAGCAGAATGTGACGTCTTATTGAATCCTTCACAGCTATCATGATAAATACACAAAGTTATTTTGTGTTTTGAATACATATATACTTATATAAGTGTATATTTGCACAGATGTTGTGAGGGGGTTTAGCTAGACCTGCCCCCAACAGTCAACTATCATTTCCTTAGGGGGGCGGCACCTCCCGCCAACCCTTGAAGGTCAAGTTGATTAAATTTTTTAAGTAGCACCGGATCACAAGAGAAGTCATTTAAAGGCGCTGTTCTTGATTTACAGCGGCCACTAGCGTTGTATTAGAGATTTGCCATGAATCGCTCAGTCCAAACACGACGGTGGCCCCCACAGTACAAAAAGATGGACACAGGAAAGAGATCATACGGGCATTACAAAGACTGTAGAAAGAGCGATGTCTTCTTTATTACATAAAATTAAAGGTTTGTGGATTTCTTGTATAAAAAGAAGGATAAAAGTCAGGCAGCAGCTAGGATACTCACAGATATCTATGGAGATACTTTCCAGCAGAGAGACGTTTGAGAGAAAGATCGTCTTAAAATCCCCCCGAGGAGGTTGCTGTGATTCGGATCAGTATGTGAATAACATTTGTTTTTCTGTTTGTTAGAACCAAGATATGTTGTTGTTTTTGTTGCAATATTAGCTGTGTGATGGAGCAGTTTTGAGTGTCATTGTTTTTCTGGAACCGCTTTAATATTGTACTCGTCCAGTTACTGGAGAGAGAGAGAGAGAGAGCGCGTTGGAGCAAAAACTGTAGAGAGAGCGCGTTTTACTCTCTTACTCAATGATGAATAAACGTACATTTAATCACATATGCATACACTCTAACTGTAACGCTTAAGTGAAGGATATTGCAGCAGTAATAAAGTATTTTTAGCTGTCAGTCAGATTACTTTTTGCTAATATAGGTTCGTGACAGATCTTGTATCTACATTTAGCATTAATAATATTAACAGCATTAATAGTCAGCATGTTAAGAGCGTTTCATAATGAATCGTGTTTTAATCAGAAAGATTATTTAGAATCAGTTCTAGTATGAACGGCATGGAAAGGCTACTTGTTAGTCATTTCTGCTCATGATAAATTCATTTCAGTTGTTACATTTGTTGTCAGTAGTTATTAAACATTTATAAATAGATAACTAGGACTTCGCTTCAGCACCAGAGCCTACAACACATTTTCTCAGTTCCCAGGCCTTCTATGTTTCATACATACTGTGGGTATATCAGAATATAAAATAAATGGCCTGATAAAACATTAGATTGATTGATTAAATATTATTTATTTAAAAAAGTAGTGTCCGGACCTCCATCGCAAAGGAAATTTAGAGACCGTCCCCCACCAAAGCCATAAACCTAGGGGAGGTTTGGTCAGCTGGTCCCGTGACAAAAATTCTATATTAGGAGTATTACTGTGTTGTGTTTTAGTTTGCTGTTTATTTAAACAAAATCAGATTCTGAATAAACTGAAATCATTCATATATATATTATCAATAATATCATTGAGATGTTAGTGTGCTTAAGTCTGTGTTGTAAGGCTGCTTGATTATGACAAAATTATAATCACAATTATTTTTCCCAATGTTGAGATTATGATGACTTAACACAATTAGTCATTAACTTTGGAAATAAAGTTGATAAATGGATCAATTATTAAGAATAAATATCTTTGTTAATTTAACACTGGATTCAAGTTAATAACGAATGAAAATAATGAAAGTATGAACTTTTACATTCAAATAGATAATAATAAAGAAATGAGACAATCCTTGAATAACCGAATGCAGCACAATAATTGTTTCGGTTATTTTTATGTTCATAATTGTTGAAAGCCAAAACTGAAGTTAAAAATGGATCAGAATACTTTGTGAAGTTCTATAATGTGGCTCTAAAAGGAAAGGGATGAGATGTGGATGAAATGAAGGGGTTGAAGGCTCAATGTCATGTGTTTCTGAAGAGTATGAGTTTGATTAAAGGAGCTCTCTGAAGATCTGCTCCTGACCATTATAACACCTTCACTTTCAGATTCAGCCATTATTCTCCCTCACATCAATTAAAGCCTCGTCCGATTGGCTGTGTGCTCTTTAATCTCTCGTCATGTTTTTATCGACTGGAGTATTGATTTGATGTCCAGGCTTTCATCTGCCAGAGCTCTCAGAATGTGAGTTCACTTAACCCTTTCATGTTCACGAGCAGATCCAAGCTGCACACACACATGCATAGCACATATAACAGATGAACTCGTGATAGATTACAGAAGATTAGTGCCGAGTCCAAAAAGAGACCTGTCAGAACGTGTGTTCTTCATGAAGGGTGAATTTACTGTGAATAAATCACATGCTTATTTAATCAGTCTTAAACATCTCTGTTTTTAGTGATCAAAAAAATGTAATTGACGTAATTACACGACAATGTTGATGATTTTAAAGCACAACCGATAAGACGATCATGACTGCATCAGACGTGACCCCCAGACATCTGAACCAACACCATTCGATGAATTACACCTGCCATGGTCACTATAAAAAAACCCTGATGTCTAGTTTTCTTCACATGAATAGTGTCAGAAGAAGAGTGAATCTGAGGACTGAACATCAACCAGTTAAGGTTGAGGTGTACGGAGCGCGGCAAACATACTCAGAGCTCACACACTGAAACATCTGGTCTATAGGACGCACACTTCTCCGTTTTTTTCCTCCTGTAACGCTGCTCTGAAACAATGCAACACTGTAAAAAGCGTTATATAGATAATCTTGAATTGAACTTCTTTCTGAATGCTGTCTCACTGAGGGAGGTCTTCAGCAAATCCATCATTTGGACAAATAACACAGCAAGTCACCTCACCATATCATTTTCTTTGACACCCTTTGACAAAAGTTTAAACAGAGCCCCTACGGACTGAATTAAACGTGACCCTGGATTCCAACCCGCTCGCGATATTGCGTCCTGTTTGCCCTGTGATCAGCTGTATTGTTTGATGTTGATTTGTACCGGGCCTGCCTGCGCATCCCATAATCACAGAGACTCCCACACTTCCAGCAGTGTAGTCCTGGTGGAGCAACTCCCTGCCAGTAAACTCCTCAACCCCCCCGCCCCGTCTCTCTCTCATGCATGCGACCGCAGCAGAGCTCTCGTGCTCTACACGGTGTGTTTTATTAATGGCCAACAGCAACATGAGAAACACAAACACTTTGAAGCGGTACTTCAGGCTTGAAGCAAAATTTCCCCGTGTTTTGCCCGTCCCCCGTTCTACCGCTTGGAAGTAAAAGGATAAGTGGTATTATAACTCCGACTGCATTATTCTTCAAGAAGAAAGTCACATTCACTCTGGATGCCTTGAGGGGGAGTAAAACATGGGGACACTTTGATTCAAGCCTGAAGTATCCCTTTAATCCTCATTCACTGCTGAAACATTCTGCTCCGATCGACAGATAAAACGGAGGAAACACATATTGATTATGATTTCATCAATTAGTTTGTAATGTAAGTATTAAAAAATGAAACGACCCAAAACGACTCTTCTTGTGTCTGGCCTGCTCTGCACAAGGTGTGTAGTGAACATTAGCATTACATAAAAATAATTCAATAAAAAAAATCTATCACTATCGCTGTAAGGGACCCAGACTGCAAAGAGTATTTCTAAAGTTTCCACCTCGCAGGAGTGCTTTGTTTTTCAGGTGAGTACAAGAGTCTTGTGTCATTTTCCATGGTAAACCACAACATCTTACCACACACAACTGTACTCAAACAACCAAACATACACAAAGATGTTCAGAAACACACACACACACCCTTTACATGCCCACAAACTTCAGCGGATGAACACGACAGACCCTCAGACCCACGTAAACAGATCAACAATAAAAGAACATAAGAAACTTCTGTCATCAAGGAACACATCATGTCATCAGTCATTTAGATCTGAGAAGAGATGAAATCCATGTGTCATAAAACAACAGTGAACAAATGTTTATTGCTTTGTGTTGTGTTTGGCAGTTATATCCAGTTGAAGTGTTGTGACGTGTGTGAATGTGAAGCGGTTGAGAAACAGACAGAAGTCAAGTCTTTGGTTTTCTTGGCGGGGGTTATGAAGCGCTCTTCTCAATCCTCCGGCTGTGAAACAGTTAAAGAAGAAAGCGGTGCGCCTCTGACTGTTTAGAGTCGTTCACAGTAAGATGCACCAGGTGCTCGCGTGGTTACCAGCCTCTGTGTTTACTGCTGACTCCCTTCCGCAAGAAGACAACTTCGCACACTGTTTACTCTCCACCTCATCAGATAACACACACACACACAGCAGCGTGTGCATTGTAGTAAAGGTGCAGTTGCACAAATACACACACCGATAACCACAGCACTGCTCACCTTCACTCCACAGAGAGAGAGAGAGAGCTGATATCACTGAACACAGGATGTAGGATGTATGTCAGCGGCGTCCACACACACACACGCACACGCACACGGTACCCCTGCAAACAAGTGTCAAAGAGTCACACACTTTTATTCTGATAGATCACAAACAATTCCAACAGCCGCTCTGAACGCACAAACGGGTCTTCCCCGCAAAATGTACCCTGAAAACGTATCAGACCAGGGACTTCTTACAAGAAAGCGAGGCCGACGAGTTTCTTTCATGTTTGTCATTAAAACGGCCTGCTTTTCCAGCGGTTTTCTCCGCTCGGATCCAAGAAGACCTTGTTCTCAATCCCATAGGCGCAGTGCTATTTTTAGCAGTTAAATGCTTTCCAGTTGGCTCCACGCGATGCTGAGGGAACAGAAACCACATCGAAAGCCACGTTCCATAACATCTGAAAGAGAGCAGGCGGCGGATCTGGGATGTCCCTACTTTAAAACCATTGCTCTGCGGTAAAGCCCCGATCCTTCTCCTACAACACGTCTCTCATTACCAACTGCACTTCACATCCCGCAGCACGCATGCTGAAAATACATTTTGACATTTTCTAATAAAAATACGAGAAATGCTCCACCTTCCACAACTCACGTCACAATGCTGGGGTGTTCTAGGTAGTTGCTAGGGTGTTCTGAGGGGTTGCTAGGGTGTTTTGGGTGGTTGCTAGGGTTTTCTGAGGGGTTTCTAGGGTGTTCCGGGTGATTGCTAGGGTGTTCTAGGTGGTTGCTAGGGTGTTCTGGGGGGGTTGCTAGGGTGTTTTGGGTGGTTGCTAGGGGTTTCTAGGGTGTTCTGGGTGGCTGCTAGGGTATTCTAAGTGGTTGCTAGTGTGTCGTGAGTGTTTGCTAGGGTGTTCTGTTCTGGGTGGTTGCTAGGGTGTTCTGGGTGGTTGCTAGGGCGTTCTGGGTGGTTGCTAGTATGTTCTGGGTGGTTGCTAGGGCGTTCTGGGTGGTTGCTAGGTGATTGCTCACTGTCTCCCCCCACACTTCTTCAGGAGACCTCAGAGATCGTGTGGCTGAAGTGTGATTGGTCAGTGTTGATGTCAGGAGAGGCTATAGGGTGATGCTCTCAGGTGGGTGTATAGCAAAAAACACTTTTGGCAAGCGTTTGAAAAGGTTTTAGTCCGTCACAGGTGTTGAGGCTTCACTCACGAGTCAGTGATTTGTTTTGCGATGGCTTTCATGTCTTTCTTTGTCATCCACGCAAACAAGTGCTGATGTCACACATATGAATATCCAAAACATTCACATACAAAACACAGAGCTTTGTGTTTAATTCAGCTCTAAAGTCATTAAGTTTCATGTCTTCAATAAACATGTCTTTCACGCTTAAATGTTTCCTCTTCAGCGCATTATAATCTGCTTCTATCTTTTCTAAAAAAAACAATAGTTTACATCAATCCCAACACCAAATGATTTATTCAATGACACAAGATGTTGAAAATCTTTTACGTCATAAAATCTCACACCCTTGCAGATGTGTCGTGTGTCTTCAAGGAGAGCGATACAACATGAAGTGTGTGCTGCTGTAGTTGTCAGCGGTGGGGTCAGCCAACGCCCCCAGCACCCCGAAATAGTGTTGGGCCAGACCTACTGGAGCCTCGCCGGCCACACGGGGCGGCACACATGGGTGTGATCACAGCGGCTTGATCCCGCTCGCATCTGATACCCATCTACCAGCGGCACAGATGGGCACAACCCAACAACACACACACGCGAGTGCTATCACAGAAACAAACATGAGACGTCCAGAAAACGGCACTTGAACTACAAAAACGTTCAATCTCAAATTCATCTAGCCAGAAGTGAAGACACAATAAAACACTAGAATCAAAATGTGAAACGGAAATCACACACAAACAGACCATAAAAGCTCATTGCAGAAAAGACGGGATAACCATTCAAATAGAAATCGACATGTTTTCACCAGTGAAAGAAACGTTTACATTTTATAAGAGGGTTTGCTGAGGTGTTCTAAACGGGTGAGAAAAGGTTTTTGTGATATTCTACTACAGAAGCTTCGGGTCTTCATTCTGTGTAAGTCTATGAGTTTACACTTTACATTCGTGAACTGTAAGGCAGGGCTGGGTGAAGTTTTTTTGTTTGGACAATTTTGCCGAATTTGAGCCCAAGTAATTCAGGACAGATCCCAGATCAGATGATTCATGTGTGTAACGCTCCGCTTGAGAGTTTGATGATATCTGGTGATGTCAAACCAAACCTGTAGCTGAGGCTGTTCGGACGTTTTGGATTTCAGGTGAGAAACATCCCATGAGAACACAACAGTGATCGGCGTCGTCATTAAAGAGCGCACGCACGCGTCCTCCCCCTCCAGACTGTGTTCTCTCGTCACCCAGACGCCTGCCAAATGGCCGACGGAGGAGGGGAAGGTGAGAGAAACACACCTGGGTGAGAACGACCACCGGTACCCACCTCTCACAAACATGAAGCGCTATTTAAAGAATGGTGTTTTCTGTCAGAAAGAATGAAATGATAAATGCGTCACAGACTGACATAAAGTGATGGTTACCTTGAGGTGGGGGGTTTTCTTTCAGTTTGACTGGCTTTCGTGAAGACTGATTCATTAAGAGAGAGTCTTTTGACGACAAGACGTACAGTAGCACAAACACAAGACGAATATGTGCTGGGCATCCGTCTGGAGCTGAAACTAAAGATTCACTGTGATCAAAAGAAGAGAAAGCGTCTTCAACTTGGAGTTGAGCCTTCGAATAAATCTGACTAGAGTTTTGATTCATGTGGGTTCCTGATCGGGGCTTGTCTTGACCTCCTTCATCATCATGTCTCAATTTGCTCCACACATGAGAATCAGATCATTTTGATGGTGATGAAGATTATCAGTAAAGAATTCAATCATTTCAATTTCACCATATTTCTCACACACTTTCTCGTCTGAGTCACTTGGATTACTTTCAACATTTCTGTTATTTTTAGTGAGCTTTTTTAAAGCAGCATTCTTCAACATGTCTGCTTTTTAAAAACAACTGAATATGTCTCGGGTTTAAATTGACATAATTCCATTTTTTCTTAAAGGGACAGTACACCCCAAAATTCTGTCATCATTTATTCACCTCAGATTGTTCAAAACCTGTCTTTGTTTTGCTAAACACAAAGGAAGATATTTGTAAGAATGTCAGAAACCAAACAGATCTCATCCCCATTTACTGCGACTTATTGCCAGTCAATAGGGGACGAGATCTGTTTGGTTCTGACATTCTTCCAAATATCTTCTTAGAAGAGAACAAAGGAATGTGTAAAGTAAACGATGACAGAATGTTCATTTTTGGGTGAACTGTCCCTTTAAGATCTCCTGCACACATTCATAAACAAGCTTGATTCATTCACTGTTAAACAGGATGACACATCCCACACGCTCCACAGACAAACTGCACTTCTACGACATTGCCTGTGGAAAGCTTTCACGAGATGAAGTCTTATACACGCCAGAAGAATTTGTCAGCCGGCGACTTCAGAAGCGTGCAGGGACATGTTAAATCACCGGCCGAACATCTGCTTAACTCTCACAGCGGAACACACACACCAATAATTACAGCTATAAACACCTGAGGGCATCACACACATCTTCATCACTTCACAGATATTTCCATCTACATACATACATCATACTTCAAAGACTCGTACAAATTCTCTTATCAACATTTGTGTTTTAATCTGCCAGTGTTAGACCGTCATCCCACGGCGCTGGGATCATCCAGTCTGAGCGAGGTTTACACGTGTTTAAATGCCATGAAGACCACTCGAAACATTGTCTGTCCAATTTTAAAACTAACAACAATGTATTATTCCAGCGCTCCGTTGTTGTGTTACGATTGAAGAATGGGCTAAAGAGGTTTTCTTCTGAAAGCGGATGTAATCCAGCGTCAGTCAGTTATCTGTGTTATTCAGAAGCTCCTCTCAATGTCTTATGACACAAAGCCAATAGTCTTCCATTGTTAACATAAAGACACAAACCCTGATCAACTCCAGCTCGTGATCCTCGGCACCAAGAGACGTACTCCACAGCGCATTTCACTGTAGTTGACATAATAAAAACAGCTAATCCTTTGCTCACGCAGAAACACAATCATTGGATTCAGAGGACAAAAAATATCTCTCGCTGTATGTTTCTTTTAGAATTCACTTGGGAGGATCAAACCCTTCCAGTGACATCTCTGCTCACTCACTCGACGATTCTGCCATAACTTATTTCCAAAACATCAAAGGGTTAATATGATATTCTGTGATTCATCACGGCTGTAGGTAAGATTTACACACCCTTAACAATCCAGAATAAATCTACATTTATATTTCTCTCTATTAAAGAGGAAAGAGCATTTCGACAGAAGAAATATTGGTCACACTTTAGTTAACGGACCGCTTCTAACTATTAACAACTTGCTTATTAGCGTGCATTTTACGCATTTGGCAGACGCTTTTATCCAAAGCGACTTACATTGCTTTATCCTATACATTTATACATAGGTATTTGCAATCCCCTGGGATCCAACCCACAACCTTGCGTTGTTAACGCAATGCTCTTACCACTGAGCCACAGGAAAGCTAATTTTGTTAGAATATTGTCTGTTTATTAGCACTTGACCATAATTATTCTACATCCCTAATCCTACCCAATACTTATCCTAACAACTATCACACTAACTATTAATAAGCACCAAATTAGGAGTTCATTGAGGCAAAATTGTAGTTAATGGTTTGTTAATCGCGAAATATTCTTTCAAGTAAAGTTTGAGCTAATAGGAACTACATGTACAACACAACATACTAAAGACACAATTCACAATACAAGCCATCGAAATGTATCTGTTATAAATGTGTAATAACTGTATTAAGAGTACACCAGATCAAACCACAATATTTTGCAGCTAACCCCACAAAATGAGTTTGAAGAAACAATATTATTCTTTCAGCTGGGAAATATGAAAACTTGAAGAAAGATTCTCAGTTACACGACGGCAAAAAACCTAAAATCTGATAATGATGTCATCATCTTAAAAAAAACAATCTGTTCAAAATGACACATATATCTCACACGACTGAACTATACGTGTTTGAGGAAAGGAATGTAAACTCCACACTTACATGCACACATGCTTCACAGACAAACACACAATGTCTGTCCACCATGACCTCATATGAGAAAGAACACAAACATGCCAAAACAGCTTTCTAAATATGTGTGCGCATCGCTGCTGCTAAACTTTGACAGATAAAACAAAGTTTAACATTGAAATGAAAGTAAGGCATGTGGCACACGGGACGTTTGAAGTGAAAGACTTACAGAAGGTGAGACGGGTCCGTTGGGCAGATACGGTTCAGGTAACATCAGAAACGGGTATCCGGGATACGCCGGCTTGTACATTCCACCATCTTGATGTTTTACCACTTGAGGTGAGAGACAGAAAGACATAACTTTCAATTATTTTGAACTTGACTTAAAAACCCGAATGAACTGGCCGCTGAACAACATGTATGTGACACACGCAAACTAAACATCTGTGTTATCTGTAAGTAATCAATCACACATCCTTTATAAAGGAGAAACACATCAACGGATCATGCTTGACATGTAGAAGAGTATTTTAATGATGTAAAAGTTCAGGTTTTTCCCAAGAAAACTCCATCACGTCAGAGCTGTTACACGTTTGTCAGTCGGCCCAAAAGACACACAGTAAATGTTTAAATCAGGAGCAGTATTAACGCCCATCATGGTGTGTTTTTCACTTGATTTTCAGCGCACATCAGACATGTCAAGCCGTCGCATCAAGCTACTGGTACTGAAGTTTAAAACAGTTGCCTTTCTTGTCTTTGATAAATAATGTTGTCATGAAGGTTTTGTCTCATTTTGTAAACTTCCAATTCCTCTCTTGAGTACAAAAACACACAAAGGAGTTCAAAATGAGAACAAACCACAAACTCTCATTGTCTTTATATAACTTTCATAACAAAACTAATGAAGAACATCAACAAATGTCCAGTGTAGTTCCACCAACACACACGCACACGCACGCACCTTCATCCAGATGTTGTCGTTTATCAGTGTAAACTCTGTGATCTCTCTGTGTGTCCTCTTCTGATCACCTGAAATGCACACAACACACACTCTCGTATGATGTGTATGGGGCAGTGCCGGCGTGTGTGTGTGTGTGTGTGTGTGTGTGTGTGTGTCGGGGTCTTACAGCAGCAGCAGGGCTGGAGTTGATCTCGGACTCGTTCACCAGAGATGACTTGAGATCGGCCAGGTCGCTCGTGAACGCGTTCTCCTCGCGGATCTTCTCCTCGTGATCTCCCTCATCTTTAAACGCGATCATCTCATCATTCGCCCCGAGATCATCCCCCCCACCGCCGTTCAGCTGCGGCATGTCTTACTCCAGATCACCGCAACTAACCTGACTAAAAAACTTCGCTTGATAAACTTTACTAACTCACTTCACTGAGGTTCTCCGGAGAAGATCTTCAGTAGATCAGACGCGCGAGAGAGTGAAAGAACTTCTGCTGTGACGCGCAGCGCGAGCTGAATGTAACAAACACTCGCGCTTTACAACAGCAAAGATCAAAGAGAACGACGCGTGATTGACAGCTCCGCTGAGAAGAGGGGGGCGCGCTCTTAAAGAGACACGACACCACAATCTACACTCGATGGAAAAGAGCTCGT
Source organism: Triplophysa siluroides (assembly GCA_006030095.1). Lineage (NCBI taxonomy): Eukaryota > Metazoa > Chordata > Actinopteri > Cypriniformes > Nemacheilidae > Triplophysa > Triplophysa siluroides. The sequence goes on along the minus strand of VCII01000221.1, from coordinate 1,004,113 downwards.
TCGTGTTGTACTCAACTGCACGCGCTGCAGCTCAAACTGCTGACAAACACAAGAGAAGCAGAAATCCCTTTACTCCTACTGATGTTATATACGTGAAGTAAAGAGCACTTCTTCAGGCTTCACGAAGCTTAAACATACTGAAAAACATTTCTTTAATGGCATAACAAGCTTTTGTATATTCGCATTTGCAGAAATAGTACAGAACAACACGTGTAAACAAAAACAACAACAACAAAATAATTTAGAAACATTTAAAGGGTAATTAACAATGTCTTTTCTGGATTTAGTCTGACTCTTTCTTTGTGTAAAAATCCTCAATGATCCAGATCTCTGTGTGGAGCATAGATAGAAAAATATATATTTACATAATTCAAAATATGAATGATAAATGTAATTAAGCTCGTTTGAGAGAATATATACTGTATTCTTATAATCAAGTAAATTAGATAGTACCTAATATACAATAATGTTACATCGTACTACAGTACTTTTATTACGTGAGTAGCCTAATTATGTATATCATATATTTTTATTCAAACAATAGTGCTTTACTTTGTTCAATAAAGTACAAAACGGCTTGTAAATGTAGATTATTTTGTGATAACAAGTGACCACTTTCATGTGCATAAGTTACATTTTAATGTTTTTTATGTTTTAGTTAGTTTTTTAAATAAAGTAAATAAAAAATAATTATGCCTTGCTGTGCCATCATATTTGAGTAAATTTACTGTCATAAACTACAGCTGGGAATGAGAATTAAATACAAACAGAAAAGTGACTATTTGCATAAGGCTGCATATTTATACAATATCATCCATGCATATTAATAAATGGATTAAAAATGAGCTGTTTAATGCATGCAAATCTAAATTATAAATGAAACCTTGTTTATTTGCCTTGATTAAATATAGACAGCTGCTTTTCAGGGAGCCAGTTTTTCTACATCATTTTCCTGATGATTTCTCAATGTTTTTTTTTATCATTTTGCCAAACAGAGTGAACATTTTCATGCTTCCAGAGTGATGTTTTGACTGCTCTAGTTTTTACTCTTTATTTTATCGGAAGATGAATGAATGAGATTTACAGTCTGCTGTCAGTTTGAGGTGCAGTATCTCCACTGGGTGTTTTTTTCCTGTACTGTATTTTTTATCTTTAGCATTTCTGTGTTGTATGACTTAAAATGTCAGCGTGTAAATTTACCAGAGGCAGGAAACCCAAACGTAAAACATTAAAAAGGCAACAACACAGAGCTACCCCTAAAAGCAAGACGTTTTTGTATGAAAGTGTCTGTTTTGGTCAAAAGAAAAATCTGTTGTCTTTTGTTTGGATCTCCCACACTAGAACATTTGCTTGCTCTCAGAAATATTTGTAAACATTGAGAAGTATATGAATGTTGATGTTTTAAAACATTTTGAAATCACTTGCAAATCTTTAATGTAGGACACAATTACATTTCTGATAATATGGGGATGAGGTATAACTTTTAACTCTTGATCCCTGAATAGCTAATTATTATTGTTTTGGCCAAACTTTGTCAAATGCATCAACTGAAACAAGACATAGAAGAGGAGTGAATAAAACAATAACAGAATCAGGTTGGAGGACTGAAAGCACATTGAAATGATGAACTGTGTTCTTGCACACAAGCTTTGATGGTTTCCGGAATAAATTGCAGTTCTTAAAAATTATACACTGTGCTTCCTAAATAATCTGCAGGCACATTTAAGTAGCAAAGTAATTAAATCACATCCTTTAACTGAGGTCAAGCCACATCCAAAGAAACACATGTTAACTCAAGCCACTTGTGTGTGTTTTTATTGGCCGCACCCTTGAAACACAAGCGTGGCTGTTCTGCGCTCGCTCTCTTACTCTGGTCAACGCTTGCCTTACAAAACTAGAAACTATATATAGTCGATTCTTTTTATTTCTCTGGATTTCAATTATAAAAATCAAAGATTTGGCACTGCTTCAGTGTGATGTCTGAGCATTTACAATGAAATACACATTCAGCGTGAATTCATTCCTGATCCAACACACAATCTGTTTCATGAAGAGAAATATTTGAAAAACATTTTTATGACTGCATGGATCAGATTCGGTAAACTGTTGAATATATTCACATTTACATTTACATTTAGTCATTTAGCAGACGCTTTTATCCAAAGTGACTTACGGAGAGTTCAGGGAGCAATAATACAATAAGTGCTAATACAAAGTTCTAGTTTCAACAAAAGCCAGACCAATACCTGTTGAGAGAAAGCATTTGGCATTCACACATTTTTATAATAAGATATTTTCTGTCTGTATTTATTAATGTATTGCTGTGAATGATCAAGGATCCTGCTAAACAAATAAAACTATGACTATTAATGTACATGCACTCAAGGTCCTCTCACATGCCTAAGTTGTAACATTAAAATGAATGACTTTTACTAATAATAATAATAATAGTAATATCTTATCTTATCTGTGGAAGTATAAAAAACATCTTCAACTGTGTTTGTTTGGTTATATCAAGAGAGAAAAAGCTCCTTCATGAGACAAATGTCTCTTCATACCATTTAATACACCATGTCCACTGAGCACATATTAATGAATCTCATGAATGTTGTTGCGCTTCATTCATGAGCTGAGTAGAGCAGCATCAGTGTGAGTGTATGTGAGCTGTGTGTGGGGTTAGTCTGCCCTCCCGAGATCACACGAGGTGAAACCTGTTGTTGTAATCTCTCTCTCTCTCTCTCTCTCTCTCTCTCTCTCTCTCTCTCTCTCTCTCTCTCTCTCTCTCTCTCTGACAGGAAACAAAGAGGCTTGTTAATGCCTGAGCCTTTGATCTGAAACACAACCATTTAAACCTGTGTGTGTACTAAACACACACACACGCACCACTCTTGAATCACACACCAATATACCGCACTGAAATACACATGCATCTGCACACACACACCCTCACTTTTACTCTTGTGCATAACATTAATGAAAAAGCAGAATCTCTCTGCCTGTAAACCAATGCGAGGCTTTTCTATTTTAAGACACGCAAGATTCAATCGACACACGCGTGCAGAACCGTGCTGCAGCGCTGCAGCTTACCTCAGTGGAAACTTCAGTTTATAAATGTTTCTTTGAGTGTGTGTGCTTTTTCCTCCTCGTTATCTAACTTCTTAAATTCTATTGCTCTGGCAGAAACACACGTTTTTATCAGAGCTTATAGATAGTTTTCATCACTGCTCTTAATGTGATACTATGAAAGATTAGATGTGTTCTTTTTTAACACCTCATAAATAACAATAAAACGTGTGAGAATGCACCAGAATATTTGTCTTTGGATGTAAAAGTGACATGAATGACTGAAGCGAGTGAATTACTGATCTCCCTAAACATCTGACATTTTAAAACATTTAACATAATGAAATCCTCATTGCTAAACACGCTTTCATTTGCTCTGGGCAAAGCTCCTTGATACTCAACCATGCAGAAAGCTATAAAAGACACGCTAGTTTCTTCTAATGTGAAGCTAATTTTTTTCAACATCAACATCTCTCTGCCAATTACTTTCAATCTTGTACAGAAATGTACATAGGAGCCCATGAAAGAAGAGCTTTAACTTTTGAATAACTGTGTGTGTGTCAAAATCAAAATCAGGATCAGAAGGAGCTTTATTGCCAAGTATGTGCTTAGTGCAGAAGAAAGTGTACACATTGTGCAAAAATATACATTAAGATAGAAAAAATGAGAAATTAAATAAAAACAATAATGCACTATATACAAAAAGTGGTCAAATATAGACAAATTTTGATGATTTTCAAACCTGAAGTGGGAAGCAGTGCTTTTAAGAATTAAAAGACATTTTGGCAACACTTTACAAAAGGTTGTGCATTTGTTAACAGTGAGTTAATGCATTAGCTGACATGAATGGCTTTTCCAGCATTTGTTTTTTTACTTATTTCATGTTAATTTCAGCATTTATTGATACATTTTGTGAACATCAATTTATGCCCCATTGACTAACATGAATAACTGTATAGACATTATCTGATATTAACAAAGATGAATACATGCTGAAAAACGCTATTGCTAATGTAAACAAATACAACCTTGTTGTTAAATTTAACATTTAAAAAAACGATGCTGACTTGATGCTGATGAAAATGCATTTTTTGTAACTCGATGTAATGCACAGAACTTTTTAATAATGATGTAATAAAAGAGAAAAAAAGAGCTGCTCTCTGCTGCAGATCCAATCCCCCAGACGGTCTCTACATTTCTTCAAAAACAAAACACAAATGTCCTTCATTGTATTCCTTCATTTGTTTATTCATTTATCACCTGTTCCACAAATCTCTTTGTATAATCTTAAATATAAAGGTTTAAGGTTTAGCAAAGTACTCTCTTCTTATCATGAGTCACGATTTGCTTGTAGGGTTTTTGAGTTGCTTCAGATTGAAGGGATACTTCACCCAAACATGGAAATTCTGTCATAAATCAATCAAGTTATTCCAAACCTGTATAAGGTTCTTTGATCTGTTAAACACATATAAAGATATTTGTAAGAATGTTAGCAACTTACAGTTCTGGGACATCATTAACTACCTCCGTAAAAAACATAAAAATGGTAGTCAAAGGAAAGTCTGTTTCTAGTACAATAGTTAGTGACTGTACAGCACACGTGTACTCACAGTCCTTCATTTATGAATCTGTCCTGTCATCAATGTTTAATTACGTAAATTAATCAAGTACTAAATAAAGCAGAGCAACACTAAGATGCAATTTTTTTGCATGTAATGTACAGTTTTTGAAAGAAATGTTTTTGTTGAATCTTTTTGAACGTGGACCATCATTAAATGAACATAACTGTTAAGCTTCTCAGCACATTATTGTTCCGCTGTCGTTCCTGTGACCTTCATATGTCTTACGCATGAGCATTAATGTGTAGATTGAACGTTTTTCTTTGAGAAGGCACACATGTGATTCTCCCATGCAGGACACGCTCATCTCGTAGTGTTTATATTGTGGGATTTGGAGCAGGATTTGATTCCGTGCATTAATTGTGCGCGTGGTGTGTTTTTCCTCTGGTTGGAGGAGATTTGTGGTGTGTTTGTAGTGGTGAGAGAGTTGAGCTGATGTGGCCGATGTTTCCAGAGCACAGGGACACTGATGTGGCATTGGACAGGATGTTGATTCTTATGATGGATAACTGCTTCAGTCTTTCTCTGTGAACACATCAACCGCACATGTGTGTGTGTTATCCGCTCAGATTTCGACTTACACTGAGCGTTCTCCAGCCCATATTTCATGACTATTCATACAAAGAAGGAACTGGTTTTAATTTGAAGACTTTTATTTTTCAGCTAGCTTTTTTTCTCTCATCACACAGTATAGAGGAAAAACACATTTGTGATTTATGGTTTGTTTGTAATTTGTAAGTAATAATTATGTTTACGTCCTATAAAACTAAAAGGATTACCAAACAATACGAGTGCACAAACATATTTAAAGCCCCCCCGCCCCTCTATCCCCAATTTCTACCCAAGAAAACCTTCTGATGCTTGTTAACTATAATCACTATAAAAATAATCATACACCAAGACCAGTGTTGGGTGTAACTAGTTACTAAGTAACTAGTTACTGTAATTAAATTACTTTTCCTTTGAGAAAGTAAAGTAAGGGATTACTCTATGTTTTCCTGTAATTTAATTACAGTTACTTCTGATGTAATTAAACTAAATACTTTGTGTAATATCTGTGTGTGCAAACATGGAATTGACATCAAAATTCAGTCTAACTTTAAAATCCATGCTTTAATGTATTATTCTCACATTTGTAATAATTTGGTCAGTTAATAATACTACTTTATGTAGTTTTATATTATTGATTTGAATGAATTAAAAGAGCCGTTTCATGTCTATCCTTGAATCACTGAACTAATCAAGGTTGATATAGGATATAGAAAGTAATTAGTAATAAGTAATTAAATACTTTTTGGAGAGAGTAATTTGTAAAGTAATCTAATTACACTATTGAATATGTAACTAGTAACTAGTAATTAATTACTTTTTCAGAGTAACTTACCCAACACTGACCAAGACATATCCTGAAATCTTAGATGGTTTAGCTTATTGTAATGTTTCGTCTTATTTTAAAGGTCCGTTGTGTCATTTTTTGGAGGATCTATTGATAGAAATGCAATATGATATACATAACTATGTCTTCAGATGTGTGTAAAGAACTTACGTAACGAAGCGTTATATTTTATTACCTTAGAATGAGCTGTTTCTCTCTGTTTTCTAAACTATCTAGAAGGTCACCTTACATGTTCATATAGGCACGAAATTTGGAATCTATTGATGCGTGTTCATGGACACACACAAATTTCCCCCTTTTTTCGTGTCAGTCAGCACGACCACACAGACCGCGTGTGTATGTACATTTAAATATTTATAACCTGATATCACATATTTTGGGTGGTGGCTAAGCAACACCTAACCTCACCCCAAACCCTAAAATCACAGCCTCAAAGGGTAATTTTGCTAAAAACGAGTTTCTCGAGGTGGCAAAGCAATGATAAATGTCTACTCTAACCCCGCCCCTAAACCTGACGTCACAGGGGAAAGGTCAAGTCAATACACAACAAACCAATGAGATTGGAGGAAACAGGAATGAGCCACCTGGTAAAATAGGTCTGAATTCCGCTCAGATTGTGTTGATTTGAAAGATACTGCGTATTAAAATACGTTAGATTGAAAGTCGTGCTGGGTAAAACCAGTCTTACGTGTTCATCTTTTAAAAGCGAGATTTTTACATCATCTGAAAGCTGGATAAATCAGACAATATTTGGCCGAGATACAACTATTTCAAACTCTGAAATCTGAGGGTGCAAAAAAATCAAGATACTTAGAAAATCGCCTTTAAAGTTGTCCAAATGAAGTCCTTTATCAGCGTTCTTTCGTGTTCTGAAGAAAGTCACACAGGTTTGACATGACATGAGGATGAAGAAACGATGACAGAATTTTTGTTTTGATGCTCCTGAAATCTCGTGTCCTGCAGAGATCAGCTCCAACTCTGATCAAACACACATGCCAGTTATTTATCACCAATCACCTTCTCCATGGACACGCACGCACAGAATTGTGGGACATGGAAGGCAGTGAAGGATACATCTTTTGTGCCTTCAAAAACCAGATGAAGGTATTTCAGGTAAAGTCTCGGCCGTCTGGACGTGTCTTGATGCCTTGGAGAGCAGCCTCTGAAGACAGCGCGTCGATTCAGACGCAGTCGAGTGATGGTGAAGAGCTGGATGTGGTGATTCGCGGGAGTTTGATTAGATCGTTGGAGATAAACTCTGCAGGACTTGGCACCTATCTTCATCTTCACACAACCTCATCTCCTTTCATTCACAATAGTTTTTCGGTCTCCACCAGCTTGTTTTCCCATGTCAACAAATCAAACTCCGAGCATTGAAATGAAGATGTTCACGCAAGTGTGGGAAAACAAATCAAGACATTCCTTCCCACCATTAATCTTCAGCTGTGGATCAATGCTGGGAAGAAACGCTCATCTCCATTTCCACATCATTTACAGGCATCACACCCTCTGAATGCCCGTCACCGCCGGCTCTCCGCGCTGCTCTGCTTGGCACTGATTATAGAGACGCCATAAAGATGGCGACACATGGTTCGCCGCAGAGACTTTCGTTTTTCACAAGAATCTTTTGATTCCTATAACACAACTCTGGAGTAGAAGCAATCCAATAAGAGTGAAAAAGTCTTTGTTCATTGCATGAAATTGACGGCATCTTAAATAATGTCAGTTCTCTCTGCTCCTCTGAACTGCTTTATTAGTTCTTGTACCACAATGTTTGGTTCGTGCTGTTTGTTAAAGCATTCATTATGATTACTATTGTTCATAATAAATAAATCTCTCATTGTAATACCATTCCGGTTGTGTCATGAACATGAATGATGCCCGAAATCATGGGGCTCATTCAGGAGAGGTGTGCGATCCCGACATTTTGGCACTTGTATGTGTATGTATGTGACTCTTTCTTCAGTGGAACACAAAACAAGATATTTTGAGAAATGTCTACAACGGTTTTGTGTGCATACAATGGAAGTCAATGTTACGTAAAATTGGACTTTTAGAGCTTTGAATATAACAGTCCAATAAAAAAATCAACTGTTAATTATTCATTTACAGATTTATAATAAAGCTTGAACATCTAATGACCACAATATCCTAGGCACTTAGTAGATGGGTTCTGTGAACATCGGCTAGAAAACACCCTAGCAACCACTCAGCAAAAAAAGCCACTCGGCCAAAATGACTTTAGAATAGTCTCGGCTTTGCTTAATGAAGAAGATCATTTACAGTTGTGGAAAATGTGCAGTATTCTTTTTTGACCGGCACGTATGCCCTACATGAGTGAGTTGTGTTAAACTCAGTGCACGATGATATGCAAGTGGAAAAAGTCGATGTTACTGCGACGGGTGAGAGTTGAGTGGGTGTTGAAGACCTCCACACATACGTTTGCTGTATGACAGTTACATGGCACTGAACGTTTCCTGCACGCATGTGACGCTCTTGAGCAATCTCTACACCTCAAACAGCAAAGACGTAAACTCAAGCACAGATACGATGTGTGATTACTTGTAGAAAACAAATGACACAATAAACATCCAATTGAGTAAATGCCACAAGCAGAAGCTGACAAAGAATTTACTAGACTTCACAAAAACACACGTGCAACCCGCATCTTATTTCAATAAAGTCGTTAAAAAAACTTTTTTTCTGAGATTTACAAAAAAGTTAAAATGGGGTTTACAGATGGATTGTGAATTGAAATGTTCATCTTCATGCAAATCTTAAACCATGAAGTGTCCTGGAGGTGAATACACTGAGATAATATGTTAATGACACACAAGTTTCACAGTGAGTGTCAAGCTTTATGAAAGTGCTGTAGAGATCACATTATGCTTTGTCAGTTGTACTTTTAATCACACACTTTTCCTAAAAATAGAAAATCTTTAAAATCCCATAAGAATGATTAAACAACGAGGCACAAGAGGCCGTGTGTTATTAAGATTATTGTCATGATTGTTATGTTTTGTTATGCACAAAACATTACATTTTTCGCAATACAGCAATTTTATTACTACACAAAAAAACACCTTTTAAATTATATGAGTTTATATTAACCTAATAAAAACCAGCCTGATCTCATTGTTTATCTGTATTTGTACGTAACGTTTACAAGCACAAAACGTACATTTTTACGAGAGCCAATGAGCGTTCGATTTCCTGCCGGTCGTAAAGCGACAACTTATGAATTTGTAACAAGCACGTCAGCGCCGGTAACGCTGCTAACGGTGGTGTTGCTCAGGATGGACATGAAGATCGCCAAATGAAAGCTTTGATTTGGTTCTGTTCCTCACAGTCGAATGTATTCTGAAGTTATGGATTACATCTGACGAATAAAATTCATTTCTTTTGTAATTATTTTGCGTTTCTGGTGAATTTTATGCTTCTATTATTCAGTCACAGCATGTTGGAAAAAAATGCCTTTGTGTCCCACGGCTAACAACGTAAATATGACATGAGTCACGTTTACATAACACGATTGCAGAAATGTTATTCATTTTAAGGGTTTAAAGCCCCATTTCAATGCCTTGGAACGCGCAGCTATATTTGATGTGTTGACGTAAACTTAAATAAATGCAATTGAAAACATAATGCCATTGATATGACAAATAAATACAATATAATAAAATACATGTCAATACCGCGATTGCGATATACATATGTCTGCATTTGTAAGCCTGTAAAGTTGTTCATATGTAAATAATTGACGTTTTATGTGTCGTCAATACGTCAGTATTGTGTGTTTAGATGCCGTAAATACGTCAGTATTTTGCATTTCAGTGTTTGTGCAAACGTAAGTAAATATACGTTTTGTAGAACCATATTTTATGCAAAATACATACAAATTCTCATGAGATCACGTTGGAAAAACTGGCAAAAAACTGGCAAAATCAAGGCTTAATGAGTTTTTACAATGGCAGTAAATAACTCTTTAAGTCAAATTACGTTTATAATTCACGTTTTTATACTCAACGTAGCTCAAGAGCTATTTGACATCTTCTTGGAAATATAAACATTAGTTTGTTTTGTTTTGTTTTGTTTTATTCAGAAAATTGGAGCTCCATATGGCAGCAACATTGACAAACACTTCAGAGAGGCCAATGCAGCAACTTAAAGGTTTGATGAACTTTGACGTCATAACAACAACCATAAAATGAATGGCTAAAATGGGTAAATAAATACAATTAAGAGTAATACATGTCATGTTCACTATATCACTGCCAGCCCAATCTCACAGGAATTAAAGGGATAGTTCACCAAAAAATTTAAATTTGTCATGAATTTCCCGCCTGTAAAATGAATTTGTTTGGTTGAGAAACACAGAGAAATATATTTGGACGAATGCAATGTAGCCAAACAGTTCTTGGACCACATTGACTAGTAGGAAAAATGGCTGGACGATTGTTTTGTTCCGTTGAACACAAAAGAAGATATTTTGAAGAATGTAGGACAGCAAGCAGTTTTGGGGCACTTTTGACTATAATTTATTTTTTCCTACTATGGGAGTAAAATTGGTCTAAGAACTGTTTGGTTACAAGCATTCTTCCAAATATCTTTCTCTTCATGCATTTATGCAGACTTGGAAGAACTCGAAGGTGATTAAATGATAACAGAATTTTTATTTTTGGGTGAACTATCCCTTTCATAACTATTTAACAGGATGGCTAATCTGCATGAAATTGTAAAGCATTAAATTAACGATGAAGAAGCCTAACTTTACCATCACTGGCGTGAAACATATGAATAAAATTAGAAGAATTCTTACGAATGGCCTTGCAAGTTTCAGCACAGCTGTAATGTTATATTGACAACTAACACCTCAATAATAAGGTTTTAAATAATATGTTTTTTTTTTATAATAGAAACTTGTTGAGTTATTGGGAAAGCATTTCATCGATCATGCCATGTCTCCACACACAGACAGTGTGTCTTCACAGTTAGCTTTGATAACAGCTAGAAACAAAAGACAAAAGAAAGTGTGCGGTAATTGACTTCACTTTCGTGTTTGTTTGAGGAGAAAATGAAGAAAGCTCTGACCACAAACGCTTGACATTTGTGATACCTTTCAGTGTTTACTGAAGACAGGAAGCATGCAGGTCTTTTTCCTTTAAATGTCAACTGCTTGAGTAATGTGTCTTCATGAGCAGTGGATGCCACTGATGGAAAACCACTATCTGTCTCTTCTTCTCGCACATTCCACGAAAAGGCTGATTTTGATATGAAAGCTGATGTTTCTTGGGTTCTTTACACCTGATCTGTTTGTAGATGTGTGACATGTCTAGTACTGTATCAATTTGCTCTTTCGTGTTAGTTCTGTTGCTTTAATGACTTTTTATCGCACTGCTATTTGCCAGTCTGAGTACATCTTTAAATGTTCTTTTACGGTTTATTTGATTCAACAAACAAAGCACACTGTGTACAAGTAGCACAGAAAACATTCTTGAATAATTCTTTACAGACTACAAACACAATACAGTAGACATTTACTGTTATGTAGGCCAGACAAAAATATACATTCCAGATCGTTACAGGGAAATCAATTCAATTAGATTTTTAATTCAATTCACATGGTATTAGTGCAGAACTTATAGATGAGCTAAACATACTTTAGATATATTTCCAACAGGTCAAAGAGAATTTGCAATAATGTCACGGCCCGGGTTGCAATTAGTATTACTTGGAATTTAATGTTTTTACAGTTTTAGTCAGTGAAAAGGGAAAACTATTCACAAAGTGCACCTCGAAGCATCATTTACAGTCTGCCAGTGAACGTGTTTCTTAATTTACATTCAAAATCTAATAAAAAAGAACATAAAACTGGATTTACAATTTGATTCATTAACAACAAAGCACAAAGAACAACAACAACAATCATAAAGTATTACTGAAATGTTGCCCTTTTATAAAATAACTTTTTAAATCTAGATTAAAAACACATCTTTTTAGCAGTATTATCTCTTGTATAGAAGTAAATGAACAGCAGCTACGCTAATTGTTCTCTCTCTGCCCTCCTCCCCTACCTCAGGATACCCATCCTGAGGTAACCACAGATTATGTCGGCTCAAGTAGAACCACCTGGTGTCATCCTCCTGTGAGAGCCAGCGGACTGACTGACCATCGGGATACCCATCCAGAGGAAACCACACGTTACACCAGCACCAGCTGATCATCACGTGCCATCCTCATGAGAGATCCTGTGGACTTATCTGATCATCCCAACTCCAGCCCAGGCACTCTCCGTCAACAATCAAGAGCAAAGTTGGAATAGAGTACATGAGTCACTCGGTCAGTCATTAGATGTGTTCCACATCATGTGGTGCTGTGCAGACCGATCGGCCTGTGACATGAACACATCTGTTGTGTGTGTTGTATTGAAGACACTGCCCTCTTCTGGCTTGTTTGCTGCATTGCATGACACTGTATCCCCAAGATCCATGTTTTAAAACAGAGTGAACATCTTAACAAGCACAGAAGAATAACGTAATTAAGATGTAAATAAACATGTAAATAACTAGATGAAAAAATGTATATTATTCATTGATTTATTTTAGTCGCAGCGCCTCAGGAAGTCCTTTTGCATTTTCTGTAAAACTGTTTGAAAATGAAGAAAAAATTAATCGTTGTCATAATTGTGAAATATCACTTCATTGAGATTGTTATTCATTGGAGTCCACTAGATGGCACCATGTGTAGTACTTGGTTATGAATATGCAAGAGAAGTAACAGTAAGTAGAAGAAAACGTCTCAGGTTATGACTTTAACCATGGAAGGAGATGCTGTGTTGAATAACTGAATTATGGGAAATTATCTTGTAGCTACTAGTCCTATTCTGTGGTGCTCCATCACCACGTGACATGTACTGGCGGACACCGTAAGCTACCAAACCTGGGTGTGTGAGGGAGAACCACAGTGAGCAATGAGTCGTCTCCAGTTGCAAACAGATCCACTTCCGCTTGACTGTACTTTCTCCAAAATTTGCTCCACCACCTCAGGGTGAAGTCTCCGTTCCCTGGGCCTTAGCCCCTGTCTCGACAGGATGTCTGCCCCCTGAATTCTAGACTCCAGGAATAAACAATATAAAAAGAACACCTGGTGCACCAGTCTGCAAAGACGACATGATGGTCCCTGAGGTCTGGGAGGAAGTACTTCAAGCCTGAGGTACAGCCAACATCTCCGATATGCCATGCGAGATGAGGGCCTCTCCACAAACCCTTGCTAAGTGGTCGCTCCCCAGCCTGTCAGAGACACAGAGTCTGTCATCACAATTTCCCTGTGACACAAAACTCCCTGGAAAAAGAAACCAAGATTTCTGACAAATGGACCGGGAACGAAGGCATCGGCATGTAACCTTGTGCCAAAGTCGTGAAAGAATCCATATTCTGCTTGTGGGGCAACCTCTGCATCAGGGGTTCTCAACTCTGGCCCAACACCGCGAGATCCATTTTTCTAAGTTGAGCCCAAACTCTGATGAAACACACTTGAACAAGCTAATCAAAGCTGTCAGTAACAGACACGTTCAACTTGATGTTCAATCTCATTTTGTGTTCAACAGAACAGAATATTTTTTCTACTATGGTAGTCAATGATGTCCCAGAACTGTCAGTTGCTAACATTCTTCCAAATATCTTTCTTTGTGTTCAACAGAATAAAGACATACAGGTTTGGACCAACTTGAGGGTAAGTAAATAATTTTTTGGGTGGAGTATCCCTTTAAGAATGACTTTTGACCAGTTTAAAACAATTTGCTATAAAGTAAAAAAACTTGTACTATGAAGGGCGTATTCTTCTTGCACATTCAACTAACTATATGCTCTGTCACAAAAAAAGGCCGCTCTGTCAAAATTCGCACGCCATTGCTAATGACTTCAGCAAAACATCTAAAGGCTAATCCTGCAATCACAACGGTGTGGCAAACCACAAGTTACTATAAGTGAGACATTCACCAAGGTACTGTACCCTTAAGGGAGGGAGGAGTTTTTTTGTTTGTTGTGTTCCGATGTGGTATGTGCGTAGCGGTTCTTGACATCACTCACTGTTGAGAGTGAGAAATAATATAGTGGAGCGTAAATCCGACTCGACACATCTTCGTCTCTTGTCTCCTCATTTATTGCACACGGCTGATTGATGTCTCACCACAACGGTAGTGAAAATGCTGCTGCTAGCGGCACGGCTAATGTCGGAGCCACTTGCGCCGCCAGCGTCAAATTACCGGACTTTTGGCAGCACAACCCGCGGCCGTGGTTTCAACACATCGAGGCCCAGTTCCAGCTGAGAGGAATAACGCAGGACGTTACAAGTATTTCCACGTGGTAGCGGCCTTGGATGCCTCGACAACAGCCAGGGCTATGGCGCTGTTAGAGGCACCTCCGGTTGACAACAAATACAACGCGCGCAAAACTTTCCTGTTGAAACTCTTTGAGCTGTCGGAGCTGGAGAAAGCAGACCGCCTGCTGTCTCTGAACGGCGCTGGCGACAGCAAGCCGCCTGAGTTAATGGAGAGGATCCTAGCTGTGCTGGGTGAGGCGGATCCCTCATTTCTTTTCGCCCACATTTTTCTGCGGCAGCTTCCTGTGCCTGTGCGCACCGCGCTGGCCAGCTCCAACCTCCCTTCCTCCAGAGACTACCGAGCGCTGGCTGTGGAGGCAGACAGGATTTTTCTCGCCAACCGGCAGCAGTTTGTCCACGGGTGGTGTTATTACCATTCCAGGTTTGGGGACAAGGCCAAGCAGTGTCGCCAGCCTTGCAGTTTTAAAGCCCAGGGAAACGCCAGGGCCGGCCGGTGGCTGCTGGTCGATTCCGGGGCTCAACGCAGCATCCTGCCGGCGACGACTGTGGACACTATGGCTGGCGGGCATGGCCCCCCGATGGATGCTGCCCACGGCACACCCATTCGTACCTATGGCACGAGGTATGTGGAAGTGTGTTCCCTTTCTGTCGGTCTCTCGGATGGGGTTCGCCCTTGGGAACCTATCAACTTTGACTACTTTTAAAAAAGGCCAATGAAATTGGCGAATGGAATTTGCATGCCGGGCTCTGCCTCCGGATGTCCGGTATAAAAGGAAGCCGGGGTGCTTCATTCACTTACCTTTTGTTCTTCAGAGCCTTCGCTCCTGACTACAACTGCTCGTATCTACATCGCCGGATTCTCACAACGTGGTGCAGCGGATCGTCCCTTCCTGCAGCGACTTTCCCCTGGGCGTCTCGGCGGTGCCAGAAGTGTTCGAGATCTTTCTAGAAGAAGCAATTTCCTCCTAAAAGAGCAAATTTCTCCAGCGTGGCATGTCCCGCTGTTCTCTCAGGTGCAACACACTCATCGAGGAGGGGGACGGACACGATGTCTGCATCGGGTGTTGGGTTTCCAGCACGTTGAGGCAGCCGTTGTGGATACGTCCTGCCCGCGCTGCGGGCGGCTGACGATTCAGACGTTGCGTCACAGGTGGCTGTCTTCCCCCGGGAACCAGCCGCCACTTTTGTGTTGCTCCCCGTTTCGACTACGGCCCTGCTGTCCGCTCCGGCAAGCACCGAGGGTGACATGAGGATTATTGCAAGCGCTAATCCGCCAGCCACTGGCTCACGGACCGCTCGTACCTCGCTCGTTTGATCGTTCCCCAAAAGACGGTCCAACTGTCTTGTTCCTCAATCACGTGTCGGAAACGGCGCGTGATGATGAGATCTCCCTTGCAACGTTGGAGGGTGACTGACTGGCATCTTTGACTTTGATAATTCCTTGAAGCTCCCTCCTTCGGGGGGTCGAGATCAGGAAAAATTGGACGTCGAAAATGCTGGCCATGCTTTCCCGGGCCGCCGTGAGAATGGGGCGGTAGTGTACGCACTGCCCCCCAACGCTCGCGGCTGGATACGCGGTACCTTGGGTTTGCGTGCGGCTCCAAGCCGCGCCTACCCATCAGTGCCGTGTACACCGGAAGTGCATGAGGAACTCGGTAAGACCTGGAAACGCCCCCTTCTCGGCGGGCAGAAACTGCCCCTCTCTTCGCGCTACGGCGTGGAGGGGGGCGGAAGCTGCCCCTCTCTTCGCGCTACGGCGTGGAGGGGGGGCTGAAGCTGCCCCTCTTGTCACGCTACGGCCTGGAGGGAGTCCCAACAGGGCAAGACCGACCTGGCGCTTATGCAGGAGATCCGCCCTGCCACCAAACCGCTTACGGGTGGCTAGGTGACCACGTGGGCCCTTGGTCGGACAATGTCCAGAGACACCTCTGGCTGAACCTTGCATAGATGAGTGAGACTGAGAAGGTACGCCTTCTCGACTCACCCATCTCGCAAGGGGGGGCTGTTTGGTGATACTGTCGAGTTCGACAGTAAAAAGCAGACTGAGGGTATCAAGCATATCCTCACCTGCCGGAACTCAACCCCCCCCTCGGGCTGTCGAGATTCCGTGCACCGTCTGCTCCCCAGCAGCCTGGTCCTCTTCGATGTTCCCTGACTGCGGCCCCCTCATTCAGCTAGCCCACCGGAAGAAAACGTCAAGGAGGAGACCACCACCCCGTCAGCAGCCGCGGCGGGAGCCAATGCGGCCCTCACGGGGAAGACCCCAGGGAGTACGAGAACACCTTCAGGCTGGACCCCAGGTTTGGAGGTCATTCAAGGACGGTCCTGCCCCGTCCCAACAGCCCACTTCAAGGTGTTCTTCACAGCCGCTCTCACCCTCTACAGGACGGTGTTCAGGAACTCGACGTTGCGTCATGGCGAGACACAGTGTCGAGGATAAACAGCAACTCTCTACACTCTCACAGACAGTGCACGTTGCTACATCATTGCTAGGCCGGTAAGCAGAGCTGATCGCCCCCCCGGGGGCCCCCCACAGCGGAAGATCCGCTCTGCCAGCCATCGAACCCCCTCCGGGAGGTCGATGAAGCAGATTGTACCTCTAGGCCCCGGCCGGTCCCTGGGAGTCTGACAAGACTTGCCCAAACCGCGACGTGGCTAGGAGATATGATCCGTCTCGGCTACCTCGTCCCTCTAGCCGTGATGTTCAACGGGTGGTGACCCGTACTTCATCGTTCTCAGAAAGGAGGGATGCTAGATCTGCAGACCCTGAACAGGCACCTACTCAAGCTGCCCGTCAGGATGCTACGCAGAAGCACATCTTGATGTCTACTGGATGTCAAGATGAGTTTATGGCAAATGACCTAAGCGACACTTACTTTCATGTCTCGGTCTCGTAGGTCGGGCATGTCAGTACAGAGTCCTCCCTTTCGGTCTGTCCCTTCCCCACGAGTCTTCACGAAGATCGTGGAAGCCGCCCTCACTTTGTGTGCGGGCACTAAACTTTCTCGGCGAGGCGCTCATGAGATTTGTTATGTGCACACAGGGACTTAGATCTCTGGCACGCAGATAGATTGGGACTATAGGTCAACCGAGAAAGAGGCTCCGAGAATAAGAGGCTCTCCCCAGGTAGAGCATCCTCTTTTTCGGCATGGAGATCATCCTCTTTCTTGGTAAGGAACTTAACTCTGCAGAGCGCGCTTAGCCGGTGTTGCCCCAACGGGCCCAACCAGACTTGGTTCTCGGAGCTAATGCTCTTGACAACAACTCCCACCTGACCGATTCCCCTGACGAAAGACCTGCTTTCTCGGGGGAAGGGCACGTTATGGCATCCCAGGCCAGACCTCTGGAGCCCCCCATGTCTGGCCCCTGGACAGGACGAGAAGGTCCTGAGTTGGCTATCCCCCCTCCCTGTGGTGGAGCCATCACTCAGGCTTGGGCCCCTACCACCGAGGCCCCTTCTCATCCTGGTGCTCTTCTCGATGAGAAGACCCACGAAGATGCTCGATCGGAACAGGCTGTTCCTAAGGGACTGGAGACTAAACCTCTCCCCCTCCACACTGAAAGTGTTTGTAGCGGCCGCTCATCACTACTCAGTGGCGGAAGTCCCCAGGGCAGCACTACCTGATCAGTAGATCCCTAAGGGGCGCGTAAAGGCGGAGTCGCCTCGATCGCGCTCCGTACCCCTCGTGGCGGGCTCAGGCCCTTCGAGCTCTCAGAGAGGCCGCTCTTCCTCATCCCGATGAAGACGCTTCTCTTGTTGGCGTTCGTCTCCAAGAGGGTAGGGGACCTACAAGCATTTTCCGTGTCCCCCGATTGCCTAAGATTAGGGTCCGGTAAGTCTCACGCTATCTTGAGACCCCGACCCGGCCACGTGCCCAAAGTTCCCACCACCAGGTGGCGAACTTGCAGGTGCTCCTTATCAGGGAGCAAGACCCAACCCACTCGTTTTGTGTCCAGCATGCCAGCTGTGCCTCTACTGGAACCGCACGCAGAGCTTAGGGCTCTGATCAGCTCTCTGTCTGTTTCAGAGGTCAGCAGGGAGGACTGTCTCCAAACAGAGATTGGCGCGCCAGACCGTGGATGCCGTCACTACAGCATCCCGGTTTCAGTTGGCCCCGGCCAGGGGCGCCTCTCTGGCAGACATCTGCAGAGCTGCGGGTTGGGCTACACCCAAACACCTTCGCGACTCAGCGTAAACTGGTATCAGCCCGCGTCCTGCATGGCCACGTGTAGGACCTGCAGCCAGCTGGGCGTATGCCTGCGAAAGCATCTTTCCACCCTCCAGCAGGTTGGGTCAGTGTGCTATCTACCTCTCTTCTTACCCTACCTTGGTTAAGAACAGGTATCCTTTCCGCCTCCCTTCTTACTCATCTTTTTGGTTAAGAACAGGCATTCCATCAATCACTAAGCAAGCACCCCCTGGGGGTCGGCTGGGCAGAGCAGCCTTCCCCTTAGGCCAGGAAAACATGTGAGCCATCAGATGGCTCTAACCGGACCTAGTGCTACCGGACGTATGCAACACCCCCTCCCTGGGCTGTTCCGTCTGATGTATCCTCATGAGTTGGTTCCCACTCCTGGTAACCCATGACTTCCCCCAGGTGGACCTCCACCTCACGGTTAACTACTCAGTCTGCACATTCCATGCGATCTTCCCTAAGGGCGAGACCATATCTATTTCCACTGTATTCCTCCCCCCGGGTAGGAAGTGGCCTCTGCAGCGCATCCCTAATTAAGGAAGTTGCACTTACCCGGTGGTACCCGATCCGGACGGCCTCTCGCCAGTAAGAGAGATAAGGCCCCGTCCGTGAAAGGTAGCTGGTCAGGGCCTACCCATCTTCCTTCAGGAAGCTCTGGGACCCCCGACCCATCACACTGGAAGGTTACAGTTTCGCGAAAGCCTCGAGTTGACACGCCCAGGCCTGTTACCGTCGCTTCGCTAGAGATTGTGACGCGATAGGCATTGTGGCGTTTTCCAGAGGAACCCCATCTGTCGTCTTCGACACAACGTCGAGAGACCGACAGAAAGGGAACGTCTTGGTTACGTATGTAACCTCAGTTCCCTGATGGAGGGAACGAGACGTTGTGTCCCTTATGCCACAACGCTTATAGCCCTCTGCAGTAGTCGTGAGAGGCTCTCAGGCTCCTCAGAACACAGGTAAGTGAATAAAAGTATAAAAGTATAAAAGGAAGCACGCCGGCTTCCTTTTATATCGGACATCCGGAGGCGGAGCCCGGCATGCAAATTTAATTCGCCAATTTCATTGGCCTTTTTTAAAAGTAGTCAAAGTTGATAGGTTCCCAAGGGCGAACCCCATCTGTCGTCTTCGACACAACGTCTCGTTCCCTCCATCAGGGAACTGAGGTTACATACGTAACCAAGACGTTTCGGCGGACGGCGTTTCGGCTGGGATTTCGTTATGGCCGCCATATCTACGTCTCTCCTGGGGGCGGATTTCCTCTGCGCTTACAGACTGTTGGTGGATGTTACAAACTGCCGCCTGATAGACGCCCTTTCTTTTGCTTCGTACCCCTGTGCGCTTGGAGGGGTGGGGCTGCTTTGTCTGTCGAATACGCTTGCCACCGGGGACCTGTATCAACGCCTGCTTGCTGAGTTCCCTGACATCACCACGCCCACGTTTTCGTTGGCGGTGGCTAAGCATGGCGTGGAGCACTACATCACCACAGTTGGCCCCCCAGTCTATGCACGAGCCCGGCGCCTAGACTCTGCCAAGCTCGCGATCGCCAGGGAGGAGTTCGCTACTATGGAGCACCTCGGCATCGTGCGCTGCTCTAACAGCCCGTGGGCCTCCCCCTACACATGGTGAGCAAGGCTGATGGCGGTTGGCGTCCCTGTGGTGATTTCCGTCACCTGAACAATGCCACCACCCCCGACCAATACCCAGTGCCGCACATACAGGATTTTTCCGCCCATCTTGCCGGCGCCACCATATTTTCGAAGGTGGACCTGGTGCGCGGTTACCACCAGGTGCCTGTCCGCCCGCAGGATGTCCCTAAGACAGCAGTCATCACACCCTTTGGTCTTTTCGAATTCCTGCGGATGCCTTTCGGCCTCAAGAGTGCGGCGCAGACGTTTCAGCGCCTCATGGACTCTGTGCTGAGGGACATGCCATTCCTATTTGTTTACTTGGACGACATTCTCGTGGCCAGCGTGTCCGCAGACGACCACCTGACGCATCTCCGGCAGCTCTTCAGCCGGCCCGATGAGCATGGTCTCATCCTCAACCCGGCTAAGTGTGAGTTTGGCCGGTCGTCCATCGCTTTCCTCGACCACCACGTCACCCCGCAGGGGGCCGTCCCCCTCCCCACGCACTGTGAAGTCCCTGCAGGAGTTCCTGGGTATGGTGAACTTCTACAACCGTTTCCTCCCCCATGCGGCCCAACTCATGCGACCCTTATACGACGCCTTGAGGGGTGGGAGGCCAACGGACGTGTTGGATTGGTCTTCAGTGATGACTGATGCCTTTGAGGCTGCCAAATCCGCGCTGGCCACCGCTGCTCTACTGGCGCACCCGTCTCCGACCGCTCCAGTTGCTCTTACTTCGGACGCCTCTGATTACGCCGTGGGGGCTGTGTGTGAGAAGTTGGTGGGCGGAGCCTGGCAGCCGTTGGCCTTTTTCAGCAGGAAGCTCCGTGACAACGAGAGGAAATACAGCACCTTCGACAGGGAGCTCCTGGGTCTTTTCCTCGCCACCCGGCATTTCCGGTTCCTGTTGGAGGGCCGGCGTTTCACAGCTTTCGTTGACCACAAACCGCTTATGTTTGCTATGGCCAAGTCTTCGGAACCATGGTCTGGTCGACAGCAGCGTCAGCTCTCTGCCATCTCCGAGTTCACTACTGACATTCAGCACGTGGCTGGTAAAGACAATTTCGTCGCCGACTGCCTCTCCAGGGCTGTTGCTGGGTCCATCCACTTGGGCCTTGACTACGCTACTATGCGGACGCTGAGGTGCATGCCTACAAGACGGCCCCCACGCTGTTGCTCATGGAGGATGTGGTTTTTGACATGGCCAACGCTACACTCCTCTGCGATGTCTCCACTGGCCTACCGCGCCCTATGGTACCTGCTGGCTGGAGGCGTAGGGTTTTTGATGCGATCCACGGCCTTTCACACCCGGGGGTGAAGGCCTCTACCAAGCTGGTGGGGGGCCAAGTTCGTCTGGCCGGGCCTGTGGAAAGACGTCAGGGCCTGGGCTGCTGCCTGTGTGGCGTGCCAGCGCGCAAAGGTGACTCGTCATACCAGGGCCCCCTTGGCACCCTTCAAAGTGCCAGAGAGACGTTTTGATCATGTGAATGTGGACCTGGTAGGCCCACTTCCCCCCTCCCGTGGTTATACCTACCTCCTCACCATGGTGGACAGGACCACCAGGTGGCCAGAAGTGGTTCCCCTGTCCTCCACTACATCAGCTGACGTGGCCCGAGCATTCATTATGGCTTGGGTGGCCCGTTTCGGCACACCGTCCGACCTCTCCTCGGACCGGGGTCCGCAGTTCACTTCTGAGCTTTGGACTGCGGTTGCCGAGATCCTGGGGGTTAAGGTCCATCGTACCACAGCCTATAACCCACAGAGCAATGGCCTTTGCGAGCGGTTTCATCGGGACATGAAGGCCGCACTGAGGGCCAGCCTTACGAGCTGTGACTGGGCTGACCGCCTCCCATGGGTCCTGCTTGGCTTTCGCTCCGCCCCCAAAGAAGATCTTCAAGCCTCATTTGCCGAGCTGGTGTACGGCCAGCCTCTGTTCGTTCCGGGGGAGTTTCTTCCGGATGCCACGGCCCAGTGGTGCTGTGTCCCGGGACATTGCCGATGCTTTTGTTCCTATTCCCACATCTCACCATGGACTTCCCCAGTCCTACGTGCCCAAGGATTTACCGTCAGCTAAGTATGTTTTCATCCGCCACGATGGACATCGTACCCCGCTGCGGCCCCCCCTACGATGGACCCTTCCGCGTCCTGGTGGGAGGGTCTAAGAACTTTGTTGTGGATATGGGGGGCAGACCTGAGCGGGTGGCGATAGACCGTCTCAAGCCTGCTCATGTGGATATTGGTGAACCACTTCAGCTGGCTCAGCCTCCACGGCGAGGGCGCCCCCCTGCGGCAGCCTCGACTCCTGCCCTGCCCCTGGCCCTTCGCCCCTCTCCGGTTAAGCGAAGCCATTATGGCCGCCTGATCCGACCCCCTTTACGTTGACTTTTCTACGCACTGTACAATCTGTTCTGTTTTTAGGGGTGAATTCTGGGGGGGCCTGTGTGGCAAACCACAAGTTACTATAAGTGAGACATTCACCAAGGTACTGTACCCTTAAGGGAGGGAGGAGTTTTTTTGTTTGTTTTGTTCCGGTGTGGTATGTGCGTAGCGGTTTTTGACATCACTCGCTGTTGAGAGTGAGAAATATTCAAGTGGAGCGTAAAGCCACTTGAATTTATTGCACTCCACAACGGCACTGTCAGGCACTTCCAGTCTCAAGTGTGACAGCAGAGCGCGGCTTCAACCTCCAGAATAAAATAAAAACGGTCACAAGTCGTTGTCTGTCCATGTTACGAGCACGCCAGGCTTCTGATCGGCTCGGCAACTCACCTTATCAGCAACTGTATAAGAGTTTCTCAATATGCGTTCTTCAGCGGTCTTGTGACCTAGTGTTCTCGCTCTACGTCATCAATAACCATCAAAGTCCGGTTTCAATACTCAAGAACACAAGAAAAGAGAACGCATGGAAGTACCCGAATGTGTTCTCTATATCAAGGATGCATCACATGCACTCGTGCCACTTGTGTTCCAGCCCAGCGTAATCCACTTGAAGTCCCGGAAGTCACTGCGGCGCATCCATCCAAGTTCGTTCTTCGGTCTCCACAAGAACACAAGGCAGTTCTCTGAGTTCTCGTTATTGAGAAATGGCCGTTGTCCGGTCTTCAACTTTGAAAATAACGCTGTTTACCTGAAGTCTGGTTCCACAAATCTCCAACGTTCCTCTGTTGTTCTCCTCTCTGAGTCAAGTTTAAGTGTGTACTCACCTGTCTTCAGCTCCTGTGATGGCAGCGTGTTCTCTCATCACACGGGCAAGTATTTCATTTTGTATTGTTGATTTGCCTGTTTAGTTGCCAAGGTCGTATTGGTTTCACTCTTAATATCAAAAGTATCACACATCGTTTATTCATCGGTTCGGTTATACATAAAAAATAAATGCTTAATCTAACAAATTTGTCTTGTAAATTCCAGATTATAAGAGAAAATATGAACGAAAACAAAAGCTATTAAATGTCTAAATGTCATTAAAATATGAACATTGTAATGATGGGTACTAATAGATTTGACAGATTTGTAAAACATTCAGGGAGGGATTGGGAAGTGACCTCATCAGAGATGGATAACCACTAGCAGGCGGAAGTGCAGTTTTAGATTTTTATTGAAGATTATGAGGGCACATGAATTTTACACTGTACCCACACTGATAAGCTATATAAACACTACCATATACATAATGGTCATTTTTTAAAGCCTTCAAAGCAGTGTTCAAGGAAGGACGGGAGAGCCTTCCGTTTGAGAAGCACCCATTGTTTTCTTTCCTACCGGTCTTGCAGTGTTTCTTATCCTGACTATAAAATGACCAAACACAGCGCTCAATAGCCTGACACCGTGTGTTCTTTGACATCATAAAATCCACGTTACATGATGTTATGTAACACATCGGTGTCGCTTGGGTGTATTTACAGTAAACACATTCGCGTGCCATTTCATTCCTGAATTAATTGATTGTTTTAAAAGAATAAGAAAAGTTGCCACCACTTTCTAGTGGTTTTAGTTTCACAGTTCGCGTTTAAATGTATTTGATTATTTATGCAATTGTAGCCTAACTAATAAATAAAACAGATTTTTGTTGCTTTATGTACTTTATTGTCCCACTTACCTAGTAGGTGTAGGAGGGAGTTGACAACTAATGAAACTAATGAATCAGAGAGATAATAACAGCATATTAACAACAAATGTTAAGTACAACAATACAGCATAGTACTTAGTGTTACATGTTGCAAATTTAAGGATGGTTAAATTGAAGCTAAATTCTAACGTTAAAAATGTTGGTTAACAGTTAAAGATAACCTAGGGGATGTCAGAACAATTATTAAGCACAGTCAAACACAAGTCAAAGCCACACAGTTCACAATGTCTTAGTGAGTTTTTATCTGGCAGGTTGACATGGGAGGATCGCATCCCTATCTACTGACCAAAGCTGTGTCCCAATTCAGGGGCTACAACCATTTTAGGTCGCCGATTTAAAAACGAGGACTTGTTTTTCAAAGCACGCAGCCTCAAAAGTCCAAGGATTTCCCAATTGCGTCACCTGTTGCTCATGTTGCGTGGCGACAGCAGCAGGACACTTTTAACAGTCCACCAGACGAATAACAAGGCAACAAGGAAAATAGACTGTCAATGAAGTAATTTAATGGATCCGGATAACCAACATAAATATCCAAGGGGTGAGATTAAATCCAACAAATGATCATCCACAGGATAAAACAGAAGAAACAGAATCCAACAAAAGAACTTCCACAGAACAGGTAATCTTAAGGGGTAATGAGAGAGAGTCCAAGGTAAGGTATATGCGGGGCAAAATACATCAATACTGGACAAAGGGTGAGACAAAACAAAAAGGTATAAATAGAGTCCATGGGATCGTGTTCAGGTGGAGTGTAATGAGAGTCAGGTGCGGGGTGATCAATGATGTCAAAGGGGTGCAGTGCATGATGGGAAATGTAGTCCTGGGGTTAAAAGTCCGGTGAATGTGAGCGGGTGAACCGGGCAGATGACTCTGGTGTGGGGGGCATGGTTGACGAGGACGGAGCTGATGTTACAGTACCCCCTCCTCCACGATCCGCTCCAGCGGATCTACCTGGACGACGAGGACGGCTATGAGGACGAGGTGCCGGACGGCCGGGGTGTGAGACGTGGAACTGTCTGAGAAGGTCAGGATCCAACACGTCATCACGGCTCACCCAAGACTGTTCCTCCGGTCCGTAACCCTCCCAGTCTATAAGATATTCCAGGTGACTGCCTCGTCTCCGAGAGTCCAGAACGGCTTCTACACGGTAGATTTGTTGGGACTCATCTATGATCAGTGGAGGAGGAGGCAGCTCGGGTCCCGCACCAATTTCTGTGGAAGCAGGGTTATGGTAAGGTTTTAGGAGTGAAACATGAAAAGAGGGTGAGATTCTGTTGTGTGGGGGTAATTGGAGTCGAAAGGTTACAGGGTTAATTTGTTGCAGGATTGTGAAGGGGCAGATGTATTTAGGACTGAGTTTCTTGCAGGGTTGTCTTAGCCGTAGGTCCCGGGTGGATAACCACACCTTCTGGCCTGGTTGGTATTGCGTGGTAGGAGCTCGGTGTCTGTATGCGTTTGTCTTTTGTCGGAAGATGGCTTGTTGAAGGTGTTGATGAGCTGTGTTCCATACCCTCTCGCTCTCCCGAAACCAGTGGTCCACCGCTGGTACGGCTGAGGGATCCCCTGACCAGGGGAACATTGGAGGTTGGTAGCCGAATATGCACTGAAAGGGGGTTAGTCCTGTGGATGACTGACAGAGAGAGTTCTGCGCATACTCGGCCCAGGGAAGGTGTGTTGATGGTCGTGGCAATCTGTCCGCTGGTATGTCCGCAGGTATCTCCTCTCCGCCTGGCCTTTGGCTTGAGGGTGATACCCAGATGTTAGGCTAACAGTGATGTTGAGTTGTTGACAGAAGGCCTTCCATACCCGAAAAATGAATTGGGGAACCCACAGAGGAAATCGAGACGATTTCCTCTGTGATTCCGAAGTTGCGTATGACATGACAGAAGAGAGCTTCGGCAGTTTCGAAGGCAGTGGGTAGTCGTGAATTTACAGGAATTGGAGAATCGATCGACAGCTACCAGAATGCAAGTGTCCACAGCCAGATAAGACTATGAGGTTTTATTACTGTATTCATTACAGATTCACAACAGCTAGATTTAGACTTCAAAAGATCTGCCCTTCCAAGTGCATGGGGCACATGAATGCAATTGGAATTCACCCGAAGATGCTATAATAGCGTTCAGTTTCTTGCACAGACCAGTTGATTCGCTTTATAAAATGCTAGTTTAACGTCAAGGATCAGGGATTACTTTTGTACTGAAAGAAAAGTAGTTGAAGACCCTCTGTTTTCATTGTATATGCTTCCAATTGGGTCTATTTTTTTTAAAACACGGCATATCATTTCACTGTTACGCTGATGACACAGAAATATATATGCCAGTAAAGAAGGAAAGTATCTCACTAGGGCCTCTTCTTGCTTGTTTGAACGGCCTGAAAACTTAGATGAGAATTTTTTTGCATATGAATGAATCTTAAACAGAGATAATTGTGTGTGCTCCTCCACATACATATGGGTCCCTTAAATTGATTTAGGCCCTTTATCTATTCATGGCAAATCCATGGTAAAAAATCTAGGGGTACTTTTTGATGTAAAATTGTGTTAAAAATTTGACAAACAGATCAATGCTGTTGTCAGATCAGCTTTTTTCAATAAAAAGCACTGACAAAGGTCAAGCCACTTTTGCCGTTTTATGATTTAGAGAGAGTGATGCATGCATTTGTGTCTTGATGACTATTGCAATTCCCTGTATGTGGGGATTAATCAGTCAACTTCGTCTCGATTGCAAATGTACAAAATGCTAATGCAAGATTGTTTACAGGTTTTCAGAAACGAGACAATATTACTCCTGTTCTTTTGTTCACTACATTGGCTGCCAGAGGAAGATTTTGTTGTTTGTTTTTAAATCATTCAATTGTATTGCACCACCATATCTTTCTAATTTATTACAATCATACTCGCCAACCCGATCGCTTAGGTCTGCTGACCAGAAACTTTTGACTGATCGTGCTTTTTCAGTGATGGCTCTGAGACTTTGGAACAGTTTCCCGTTAAATATTAGAACAGCTCCCACACTGGGGTCTTTCAAATCTCTTTTGAAAAACCCATCTTTTTTTCTCTGACTTTTTTGTAAGTTTTATTTAGTGATATTTTGTAATGTAATGTTGTGTGCAGATGTTTCTATGCTGTATAGTATTGGTGTGAAATGAAATGTTTTTTTCTGTTTAAAAGTTGTACAGCACATTGGTAAGCTGACTGTTGTTTTTAATGGTGCTGCTTTATAAATAAATTGCCTTGCCTTGCTGGAGGTGAACTAAGGGCCTCGCCGCCACTAGGGGACCCCCAAGAGCACATGAAATTACAGCTATTTTGTGATATATTCACGACACACGTCCATTTTCTCACGTATGGTCGTATCCGCAATTTGTTCTGTGTTGTGTCAAAATTTGTGAAATAACTGACTGAACCCAACATTGCAATATCAAAATATGTGAAGTGGCCAATCAGATGAAAGGAGGCGGGAGTTATTGGTTACAGAGCCGAAAGGCGGAGCTACTGTCACGTGATCAGCTGTTCACCAATACGCTTCAGTTTTAAAGTGAAAGAGTGCTGTGCAGAACACGACATACTGCAAGTGACTAAAAACATTCAATAACTGACAACTGTTTATTGTTTTACGATAGAAATGTTGAACATCCGACGTATTCACACTGATGCAAACGACAAAATGTGACAAAATTGTATGGTCTCTAGTCATAATTAAAGGGACAGTTCACCTAAAATTGGAAGTAATGACATAATCAAATATTTTTACAATCACAATAAGCTTGTAATGTAAGGTTTATGTGTTTTAGTTTTTATGACATGCCTACATCTCAAACACAGCTACGACTAATAGAATTGGGTTTGTTAGGTTTAAAGTGTGCGTGCAAATAATCAAACATTTGAAAGTAGTCTATTGTATTGGGGCACAGGGCGATATCCATATCAAATTCTGTTTAGGGCCCGTAAAGGCTTGAGCCTGCTACTGACAGACGTCGCAGCCCGTTGATGACTGAAATCACTGCCGTCTTTTCATAAATTGGATACAAGTCAGGCTTTTAAAAATAGTTGCATTTGTATGAGCTCGTTGGACACTGGTGTGCACCGGGCTGCTCCTTTGACACAGCGCTGTAAAATAAACAATAGGCGCTTCGGGTTAAAGAACGTGCTTCCTAATGTGACAACTAAAAACCAACAGACTGATGAAAATGCGGGACATTTTCTCAATATGCGACGTGCGGGACAAGGGGTGAAAATGGTGTGCGGTACAACGCAATACCAGACGGGTGGTCAGTACTGTAATGGCGGCGCCGTTGACGTACGATTCAGCGGCCAATGCGCGTTCTCGGTATTTATTACGTCTGTGCGCAGGTTACGTACGCTGTTTGCGTACGTTGGCGTTTGTCCGTGTGCTTGCTCGTCCCATCCTCTTTGCTGAGTGTGACCGCCGGGCGCTGTCTGCATCGCTTACAGAGGTACGTGTTAATATTACCCTTTTATCACAGCTAAACGTTTAACTGCTCGTGATCTTATGATGCAATTTAAGTGTAACGGATATATGCAATTTTATCATTGAACTTCGAGGATGATGTCGCGAGCAGGGCCTGAACCATTAAACCTGCTCCTGCATTGATGCTCTTTATTCATGGTTGAAGTTAATGCACGTATCGCGAGGATTGAGCATTAATCTAAGCATACCGTGTTTGTTCACGGGGCTCGAGACACTGTAGAATAAATAAATTGTGCAAACGTGTTGTATGTAATACATCGATCGCGCGCTCGTGTGCTCGCGCACGTCACACGTTATGATTGTTTCGTGCATAACCCGATGATGGTTTAAAATACACAAAACACTTGGACGGTCATGCACAGACTGCGTGTTATATTATTGGAAAAGGGTTGAGCTGTGGATCGGACATCACTGAACAGTAAAATGTTGTCTTTAGTCAGGTTGAAATGGTTCCTTATGGTCATTTAATTTCTATAGTTTCTTATAATATACATTTGTGCTTCAATGTCGAGAAAAAAACCTAGAACATCAGTGTTCATTTTGCCTTTTAACGAACCCACAGCGGTCAAGTTCTAATGTAAATGTAAGTCTGTACTTGTATTACTTTCACAATATAATATAACTGTGTCGAATGCAGATGCTCTTTCAGTAAAAACCTCTTTTCACTGGGCCACAGACCGCTGGGGTTTAAGATTTAGTTCAACATAAGATGATGACTGCAAACTTGCCAATTTGTGTGATAAAATGACTTAAATATGTGAACTTTTATATATCTGGATATTTCCAAGATGGTAATGGTTTGTGTTAATAATGGTAAAAATAAATGTTTTGAAGTCCTTTATCTAAATGAAATCACTATAATACAGTTGATTTGTAAATAAATAACATTTAGGTTAAACGGACCCATCTGTTAGTGAGCCACTCCCTGTGTCCTACACATGACCTCTGGTGACCTCTGTCACTGCAGCTGCAGTGTAACGCAGCGTCTCTCTCCCTGTGTTGCAGATAATGGCTGTTCCTCCGACGTACGTTGACCTGGGCAAATCCGCCAGGGACATTTTCACCAAAGGATATGGTTTGTCTTTCATATGAGACTACATCAAATGTTCTACAACCGTTGTCATGCATGGCTAATCTGTTAAGTATTTCTGTGTAGTAAATCATTCATCTGAGAGTGATTGTCCTCTGTAGAGGGTCACAGCTGAGACACTGAGGTCCTGTCAATGGCTTTTGTTTTTTTAATCAATAATGTTCATTATGAGCATTCGCTTTTTCAACGTGACATTCTGTTAGCTTACAGTCGTGTCACATATCAATCACAAACTTTGTGTTGTGTGGGAGTGACATGTTTTTTTTTGTCGTTTAGGATTTGGTCTAATCAAGTTGGACTTAAAAACGAGATCAGAAAATGGTTTGGTAAGCAGTCATAGATGTAATGTATACACACTGATGAACTGACATGCTTTATTTATTATGAATTTTCATTCATGAACGTCACTATTTCACACTGCTAATGCCAAGTATGTGATGTCTGAGTCTTTATGAGAAAGGCCATACAGATGTAGTAAAGCGCAAAAACTCATTGCACGAGATTTTAGTGATAAGCCATGAATACTGGTGTTATTTATCATTTTTTGAACATAAAAGCGTGAAGAGATGAGCTTAAACAGTTCATGTTTGTTCTGGTTCTGTTTGTCAAACGCTGTATAATTGATGTGGATGGGATTGTATTGTGTTCTCTCGTGTTATTGTAGGAATTCAAAAGCTCTGGCTCAGCGAACACGGAGACCAGTAAGGTGGCCGGGACGCTGGAGACCAAATACAAGTGGGCCGAACACGGCCTGACTTTCACTGAGAAGTGGAACACTGACAACACTCTCGGGACGGAGATAACCCTCGAGGACCAGGTAACGCTAGTTTGGTGTTCTCTGTACGAGTATACACCTTTACTTTTGAATTACAACTACTTCATTTATCCTCCTCCCGACAGTGTCTGAGACCTAATAAAAACACTCTTCCATTAGTATTGTTTACTGCTATAGCGGTTTGAAGGCAAGGCTTTAGCACTTAACTTGTCAGCTCAGATGTAAATGAGGACTGAAATCCAGTGGCATGTTAAGATGAGTCACAAATTACTGTGTAAACATTGAGCAAGGGTAAGACGGATGTGGAGCACTTACTATTAACTACACTTTATATTTCTATGGATGACATTCTTGTGTATTTTCTTCCCTCAGTTGGCCAAAGGACTGAAGCTGACGTTTGATTCCTCATTTTCTCCAAACACGGGGTATGTACCCGTCTGTCCAGCAAGAGTTCATTTGTAAACCAGCCTCACGCTGGGTGTATGCCTCATAAAGCAGCAGACTAAAAGCACTGTCATTCATGCTGGACTTTTCATCAGGTGAGATGGTGAACGTATAACTCTTCTGGTGTTTGCTGACTTCTCTCGTAGCAAAAAGAGCGGGAAGATCAAGAGCAGCTTCCAGCGTGAGCACATTAACCTGGGGTGTGATGTGGACCACGACATCAACGGCACGGCGGTGCACGGAGCCGCGGTCGTGGGCTTTGAGGGCTGGCTCGCCGGGTACCAGATGACGTTTGAAGCCGGGAGGAACCGCATCACTCAGAGCAACTTTGCCGTCGGCTACAAGACGGACGAGTTTCAGCTCCACACAAACGTGTATGTACTGAAAGCTGGTCTTTAGTGTCTTGCCACCTGAATCACAGAGTCCACCCTGTCCACCTTGTGTTTGGTTACAAGGGAGGGTTATTTTTATACATGTTTATTCCCTGGCGATTAGATTTGTCCAGGGCTTTGCGGCAGGACAGGCACACTAACACTGCTGGTCAGATGGCCACTGACTGTGAGGTCAAATGTCATGTCTTATTTAAAGAGGAAGTTTGGAAACCACTGTAATACCAGCAAAAATAGGGAAAAACTCTTCTGCGTAGATGATATTTGTATAAAATCCATTACTTAGCTCCTCTATTAAATGATATGTTTTTACTTCACAGGAACGATGGCACAGAGTTTGGTGGGTCCATTTATCAGAAGGTGAATGATAACCTGGAGACAGCCGTGAATCTGGCCTGGACGGCTGGCAACAGCAACACACGCTTCGGCATCGCTGCCAAGTATCAGATCGATGCTGACGCTTCCTTCTCGGTACGTGTTATGGCTCTGTTGTTGAATTGCAATGCCCAGCATTTTAGTAGCAATATACAAAATTATATTTATAGGGAATACATTTTAGAATATATTCAGTTTTATTATTTCACAACATAATAGGATGTTCATTAAATATCGCTGTTTTCTGACCAGAGATGTGTAAGACTTAAAGGAATAGTTCATGGAAGGATGTCCATTCTGTCATGAATTTATCACCCTGAAGTCATTTCACAACTGTAAGACATCTTCAGAACACAAATTATGGAAATGCTTCCATCTGGGCGCAGACTTAAAGTCCCTTTGGCCAGAAGAAATGTATACAAAAAATAATTGAAATAACCAGAAACCTGCATAAACAACTTGAACTCTGATGTTTGTCTCTTTCTCAACAGGCCAAAGTGAACAATTCTTGTCTTGTTGGTCTTGGGTATACTCAAACCTTAAAACCTGGTAAGTGTTTATAAATGTGTGCAGAACTTTTACATCCCAAAAAATGTCACTTTTACAATTGTTATTGGTTATTATGGATGTGATTGTTCCCTGTCTCTTGGATCAGGTATTAAACTGACCCTCTCTGCTCTTCTGGATGGGAAGAACATCAATGCTGGTGGCCACAAACTGGGTTTGGGTCTGGAGTTTGAGGCGTAGGCGCCCAGGATTTCAATTATCCTGAATTGATCTTTTTGAATACCTCCCTTCACACACCTTGTTTCTCTTAGATGCCCTGGCTAAGGAAATGTATTATACTGGATAATTATGCATAAGTGATGGCTCACTGTTTCAGAGGGAGAAACAACTGTGCATTTAAGAAGAGTATCTATGAAATTAAAGACATAATGAATTTTCAATACACTACATTTAATATTATTTATTAGAGCACTGATCATGACTGAGATTTAACAGAGGTTTATTTTTTGGCTTGGAAATTGCTGTTTATACTACGGCACAACATTCCAGATCCACAGTTTCTGTGAAGATTACTAAACCCCTTACAGAATTCACTCACTGCTGTAGGTGTGTCACTCTTTAGCTATAGACACCAGACCAGAAGTGTGATTACTGTGTGTTGTGTCTCGTCTGTCTCTGTATGGTTGTGTGAAATCACATGTGAATCTTGTCCATTTGTTACACATATAGTTTTACTGCTGGATACTGCCTTTACCTTCATCTGTCCCTAAACATCAGATGTCACAGGGAAAAAGCTTCTTCAAAACATTTTCAAAGGCAGATTTAGTCTTCCATTTTTAAGTGTAGGTTTATGGTAATGTGGATTTAGAGGGATGTTTCATTTCAGTTGAATAAAACCATTCAACATTCACTCTGCTGCAATACCTTTCTTTTGCCAGAAATACGTCTGCTATCTGCATATATTGCCTCATGGCACAGCAGCCCATATGTTAAACATGAAAACCCTTATGAAAATTAACCATGGTTGTACTACATTTTTTTTTTATTATAGTTAAACCCTGGTAAGCAGAAATGACCCATGGTTTTGCTGCAGTAACCATAGTTTGTAATAACATGATTTAACAAATGGTAATAAATACAGTAGCAAGGTTACCATAATAAAAAAACAAGGCTCGTTTTTTCGAAAGAAAATATGTTATAGTGGTGGAAAACTTCGTTACATTTTATGTAACAACTGTAACGTGCCTATTAATTAAAGACACGCATGTCATTTTTTTAAAACGGGTTTAGAAATATTGCTGTATTCTGTAACGCGCGTGACCCCAGTGCGCATGCGCGAGAGGGTGCTCGCTGCAGAGCCAAGGGGGTGGAGCATAGCTCCAGCTCCCCCTCGCTGAATACAGGGGTATCTGCAGGTCGGAGAAATGGGCGTGCCAAAAGGTGGAGGCGTGTCGAAAGGTAGGGGAGTGCCAAAAGGTCTTTTCAATTGGTCGCGAAAACTGCCTGTTCCACATCAGCTTAAACGCTATTGGCCTACATCTAAAGCCTCCTTTTCACTATGGTGTTTTTGTATCGAAGATTTTAAATATGGAAGCAAGAATCTGCTGTTGATTTATAAAGATATAGTGCCTACTTTTAAATGATCCTCGACGTGAATCTAACGTGTGAGTTCCCCGTGATCACTGGGCTGTTAGCGCCACCGAGAGCAGTTTGATGCCAGCAAATACATCTGAAATTGGGCTCTAATAGAATTATTAGCCTAGTTTTGGTTACATTTCATAATGGGCGTTGGTCTGAAGAATCTATTTGTTTCGAGACAAATAATTTTGACTGAGTTCAGAGTTTTCATGTGTACTTTTGACCCAATTGTTTTTCCCTATTGTGCAAAGTACTTCATATACTTTACAATTAAATGTGTTTTGTGTCATATTTTATTTTATTAAAAAGGAAAATAATCACATCAGATTATAAATAAGATATATTTAAAATAAAAACGAAAAGAAGCAGGTGTTAATATCATATTGCGTTTTGTAAATGTAAAATGAAGGTACAGAGGTTGCACATATTGGATTTGAACTATTTAGAAATAACTGATATTTAAGAATTAAAATTTAACAGGAAATAAGTGTCACAATCAAAAGAGAATTACGATTATTATTTAAATAGTGGTACAAATGTCTCTAAAATAACACTTTCAACTGCACCAGCGTTTTATAATTTCAATATAATTTGCTTTCCTTGGTGTCATGATAGAATAGCAATGTCATACTCTAAAAGGCTT
This sequence comes from Triplophysa siluroides, assembly GCA_006030095.1. Lineage (NCBI taxonomy): Eukaryota > Metazoa > Chordata > Actinopteri > Cypriniformes > Nemacheilidae > Triplophysa > Triplophysa siluroides. Next base: position 969,391 of record VCII01000221.1, on the reverse strand, counting down.
TTCTACGGTTTAAGTACAACTGTGATTTAGAATATGTAAACAAAAACATGCAGAAAAAGACTGAAATACTCATAAAACATAAGCTGGTTCAGAACGCAGCAGCACGCCTCGTCTTCCAACAGCCCAAAAGGGCTCATGTGACACTCTTTTCATCTCCCTCCACTGGCTACCGGTTGAAGCCCGTATCAGATTCAAGTCACTAATGCTTGCCTACAGGACTATCACTGGATCTGCACCATCATACTTCCACACCCTCCTGCACTCCTACACCCCATCAAGATCCCTGCGTTCAGCAAACCAGCGGCGTCTTGTATTGCCTTCTCAAAAGGGCATTAAACCGCTTTCCCGCTCATTCTCATTCACAACTCCTTCCTGGTGGAACATTTTTCCTAACTCGGTCCGGTCAACCACTTCTCTCACAACATTCAAAAAACTACTTAAAACCCATCTTTTCTGTGAATACTAGACAGACAAATTTGTACTTTGTATTAGCACCAATTGTATTATTGCTCCTTTTTGACATATCGCTTATTGCCCACTGAACTCTCTGTAAGTTGCTTTGGATAAAAGCATCTGCTAAATGACTTAATGTAAATGTGTAAATGTAAAACATAACACATAACATCAACTGCTTCTAGATGATAAGAGCTATTTAGTTAGGCCTACCTTCTGTAATTTATCATTAAGCAATTTAGCAAAAACACAGACTTGTCTAATACATTTTTTGTTTATAAGGGCTTATGATCACACATTCACAAGTTTGAAACCGTTACACTAAACACCTTATCGCGATCTTCTTCCTGTTTAAAAGAAATGACGTACAGGTATGTGTGTGGTTAATGCTGATTGGTCAACTCAGGCAAGAAAGAGCACCTTTGATCGACACGCCCCCTACCTTTAGGCACGCCCATTTCTCCGACCTGCAGAGACCCCTTCTTGGCCTAGCGGGATCTTGTGGGCGAGGCTTGCGATTACTCTAGCCGCATGCACACACATGGACCGTCCATCCATCGGAATTTACACAATTTGCATCGCACGTTAAGAAAAGCGTACATTAAAGATAAACTTAACAATGAGAGATGTATACATTTCTTCCACAGATCTATTGCTGTCTCAACATTGCTATTTTTCACTCCCTGACATGCCAACCGGGACTAGGTTAACTTTAGCGTTAAAGCGACAACGAGTCGTTTTGGTATATGGTTCCCCATGTGGTTGATAAGCGCAATTGTTTGTTATAAATGTCGTAAATATTCCCGCTGTAAAGGCTTCCATGTGGGCAGCGCAATACACGTGAATTTGTTGACTAGGCAGAAACAGCTGTTACATCATGTCATTTCATAAACTGTGCATGTACTAAAGCACTCTTTTGGCTCCCGCGGGTTATACTACTGGGCTATACTAATAGTTCAAACTAGATTCTGAGGTAGCAGTTTGTTGCTACATAGCAGCTAACGTTAGCTACACATAGCACTTATATTTTCGGAAACACACTCGCGACCAGGCGTTGTGCTTTGTGTAATGGGTGCAATCAATAACTTACACTCAACTCGCTATGGGAATAGTGCCTAGCATAGTAACTATAGATACCGATAACATTAGTCTACGTGCATGAACTAAGGAATCAGCAACTTGACCATAAAACATTTATTGTGGTTTGGTAGTCATCATTTACAAGCATAACACTAAATTCGTGATGAGGCACGATCATGCTACGTAAGCTATTGAGACCCAGCAACGTTACATTATCTCTAGTCTACCTTACGGTTATAAATTGTGAACCAGTAACGTTAGTGTGCCAATAAACAACCTGAGCACAGCCAAATTACTAATTTTGGCTAAAAATTTAAATTACATATAAGACTTTCAAATCCAGTAGCATGAAGGCTAACGTTGGTACTCTTGCAGCTCGCGTCACCGAGTGTCCGTCAGACATTGATTCGTGTCCGATCACTCTCTCTCTTTTCCTCTTTGTTTTATTTGCTGGCTCTGCCATGGTGATGGTTTGGAGACTTGAGTTGAACTAGATCGTTTCGTCTTATTGTTAGCTGTTAGCTAACTTCTCCCAGGCTAAGAGTAAAACGTGACATATGCCGTAAAGCAGGGGATAGGGGGGGCTTGTACCTGCCCGAACACCAAAGTTACAAGTGCAGTTTTCAGCTGATAGGAGGCTGCTTAGGAAGCAACGGCAAGGAAATCCGTCCATTTAAAAGTTGTCCTACCACTAAAATAATTTTAGAGACATTAATTTAAGGTCAAAAAGTTGCTCGTTATTGCTTTAAAGCGGCATCCCATCCCCAATGCTACATTTAGCATGTGTAACGTTAGTATGTGTATTTTGAATCATAGTTTTTATTTATTGATTTATTTAAATGCACAGATGCATCAGACAGCACTTGTTTGAGGACAGGATCCCCTGCTGTCTATTGAGAGATGAATAAAATACCACTGTGCCTACTGTAAATTGGTGCTTATAACCATTTAAAGTTACACAAGCTCCAAGATCATGTGCTAATCACATGCAAAATGCAGTTCAACAAGAAGGTACATGTGTGAATGGTTTAATTATACTACCTTTCTGCTTTTGCTTGTTATAAACATTTCTTCGTGGAACTTAAAACTAAAAACATATTGATCGTTTAACATTTCCTTGTGTTGCGAAACGTTTGAGAAGTTGAAATCTCAGGGTTCAAATACTTGTTGTTGTTATAGAGTCGACTATGCATTACAGTACATTACATTACATTAGTTTAAATCATTGTAAAATTCATGAATAACTATATAAATACCCTAAACTATTTTAGCTTATGTTGTGCTTTTGAGCAAGGCATTTCACCTCAAAACCTCTTCCTAGGCAATGCACTATAAACACTGCTGTTGTTAACAAGACAAATGTGCAAATTTATTATTTTTACATTTTTGATTTCATTTGACCATCATCAAGTGTGGTCTACACTGCAGACCAACACCACATTTTCACTGCTGCTCATGCACTTCAACAGTAATCAGACGGGATGGAATTATTAAACATTTTATAACCTGTTAAAACATCTGGACAGCCTCCATCGCCATCGCCAGCATCAGCAGCACCACCTCCAAAAAGATTACAAATCAGGTTGACTTGCAAACACTGTGGAATTAGGAAGACACAGGCAAAGGGTAACTGAAATTACAGCACAACAACACCTGTAATGCAAATGCATTTATGCCAAAATGGCATCTGCATTCACACTTATAACATGCATATGTTTGGAGTTTATACTAACGTAAATGAATGTCTGTGTGTTCTTATGAAAATCACCTTGTTTTATCCTGTATTTATTTTTAAATAAACTAGCTACAAAATTTTATTTTTTACAGGTGTGAGGAGTGATAGAACAATACTTCTGTGATTTCATGAACTGAACTGTGTCATGCATTATGAAATGTACGGCAGATCTGTTTGAGATCATACTTTTTTTCATCTTATGATTTTCAGTATTGTATAATTCAGTCAGAGTAAAACTAAGCCACTGGCTCTAACATAAGAAGGGGAAGATCTCTTTTAAACCATAGCATTTTTATTGCAATATGATCAATTATGTCTTTATTTGGATTTGAATGCCCATATTGTTATTTAATCTAGAATTTATTGCTTTGTTGTATTTCTGTAGAAAATTGGTGAATTACAGTTCTCCAGGCCATTGGAACATGTACTGACAGATTTTGAGGTACAGCTTTTTAACGTCTTTGCATGTTCCTCTTTAATATCTGTAGTGGAGAGTTATGAAAGCATACCCTAGATACACTGCCCGTCCAAAAAAAGTCACACACTCGTAATATTTCGTTAAACCGCCTTTAGCTTTGATTACGGCACTCATGTGTGAAAATCTGAACCATTCTTACAATTTGAGCCCGATGAATCCTGGCTTGAAGAAGGAGCTGAGCCGCAAGGCGAAGCTCTCGATTTACCGGTCAATCTACGTTCCTACTCTCACCTATGGTCATGAGCTGTGTGTCATGACCGAAAGGACAATATCCCGGATACAGGCGGCCGAAATGAGCTTCCTCCGCAGGGTGGCTGGGCGATCCCTTAGAGATAGGGTGAGAAGCTCGGTCACTCGGGAGGAGCTCAGAGTAGATCCGCTGCTCCTCCACATCGAGAGGGGCCAGCTGAGGTGGCTCGGGCATCTTTTCCGGATGCCCCCTGGACGCCTTCCCGGGAAGGTGTTCCGGGCATGTCCCACTGGGAGGAGACCCCAGGGAAGACCTAGGACACGCTGAAGGGACTATGTCTCCCGGCTAGCCTGGGAACGCCTCGGTGTCCCCCCGGAAGAGCTGGAGGAAGTGTCTAGGGAAAGGGAAGTCTGGGCATCCCTGCTTAGACTGCTGGCCCCGCGACCCGGCCCCGGATAAGCGGAAGAAAATGGATGGATGGATGGAATCCTGGCTTTGTCATCTTGGAATATGCCGTGCCACCAGGGAAGAAAGAACCCATTGATGGAATAAACTGATCATTCAGTACATTCAGGTAGTCAGCTGACCTCATTCTTCCCGATCAAAAGCCACCGAGCAAACATCCACGAAGAACAGGGAGAGCCCAAGGAAGTCCCACTCACCGAAACTGTGCAGGTCCAACCCGGTCCCACTCCGCGATTGACACCAGAAAACAGAGAAACAACCAGGGAAAAACAGTAATGGCATAATGTAACTTTATTCCTCTGCTGTCCGACATCGACCACAAAACAAGACCAAACCAGACCCAACAAATGAAGCCCCCCAACCAACAACGTAATCTCTAGTTGGGGATGGGCATATGACGTTCATCTGGGCCTGGCAGAATCTCTACAGGCGGGGGCAGAATAAGCGCAGCTGCTGTTCCTTAACTATACATTAAGTGAAAGCTTTGCTGTAAAGATGTGTCTTTAATCTAGATTTAAAAAAGTGTAGTAATTGACATCATAAAGTAGATGCTTTTATCAAAAGCTTATTAAAAATGAAGGAAAATAACGAACGAATTCATCCTATTAAGAAGAAAATATTATGACATTTCATTTTCTGAGATGGATCGTTTATCATGACAAATGTTAGGGAGTCAAAAATAACATCAAATATTAGCAATTATGTCGATACAGCGATTTAAGTCTATGGAAAGATTTTATACATGTCTAAAGGTGTATCTATAACGTACACTTTTCTTGCCGTGCGAAACAAACAGTACGAGTCCGGACTGTACCTGCGCGTTGAAAGCTCAGACTCCGCCCGCTCGGTCCAGCGAGGGGGGGGGCTGGAGCTTTGCTCCACCCACTTGGCATGCGCACACACGGCTGACCAGGATCACTAAACATGGCGGCGGTACGGCAAACACACGAAAGAATCTCAGCTAAAAGAATATTCCTGGTTTTATTATCGCTTCAGATCCTGTCTGTGAAATGTCGTCCACTCGAAGCAACGTGTAAGTGAGAGATTTACCCATTTAAATGAATTCACGTACACTGCTGCGAGTGGTGTCGTTATCATTCATGTCATCGAGTAACTGTTACACGTCTGTTTAGAGATGATCCTGGTTTATTCATCGCTGTTATCACACTTGTATGTGTAATTGTTGACAAGTAAATAGTACATTTGAGTACAGCTGTTAACCCACCGCCTGAAACAGGAGTGTTATTGTGTGTTTGACGTCGACATCAGAGTATCGCGAGAGCTGTTTAAACTGCGGTCTCCAGGACAGCTCTCGCGGTACTCCGATGTCATGCGCAGATCGGTCCGAGCAGAGCTGCGTGAAGTCAAACGCACTTTTATTTATTTAAAACCGGAAGACATGTGCTGTTAGTGACGTGGTCAGTTTTGTAACTGTCATTCGTTTGTCAATAAACTGCGAGCAGTGAAGTATAAAATGTAGTTATGTAAATAGTATATAGTAATGTCTTTATTGGACAGGTGAAATAAACAGTCAGAGGTACGTTAGCGAGTTTCCCTCAGTTACAAGACTGCTTTTAAGAGAATGCTAATAATCCGACCACACGCACACAAAGTATGAGTCAGTTCATAAGCAAACAAACAATACCAGACTGTCACGTGTGACAATACTACATGACTGTGTTCTTCTGACTGTCACGTGATTGATGTTTGTTTGGTGATTGATTTGAATGTGGTTTTGCTACATAGTGTTTGTGTTCGTTTTTGTAATCAATCTGCTGAGAAGCCAAGTTATAACACGGTTCCAGTTCTGTAAATTGGATATTGATGGGTTGTACAAAAGCTGTAATTGAACAAAATGTGACATAGATTTCACTTTAAATGCTTGTGTTATTTCTTCCTTTGGTCCACAGCTACTGCAACTCATGGCAACAATGCAATCAAAGTCACATCTAACGCGGTCACATCAAGCACAACTAATGACAGTAATGTGGTTCAACCGGTTCATGTGTTAAGCACCACAGCAGCTCCTGTCATTGCCATCGACATCACCAAAGCTTCACCTCCTCCTACCACTACTACTCTATTAACTGACACCCCCGGCATACAGACGACCACAGCAGAGCCTGAAGATCAAACTCCACAGAAGACCACCGTTGTGCCTGCAGACAAGCCGTCCACCATCATCTCCACCCCTGCAGGACATAAAACAGACACCACCGTGGACTACAAAGCTGACATCACTTCTCCAGGACCTGAGTCAAACTTTCTAGATGACACGAGTGATGATGTGTTTGAAAGTGAGGATGAGGGCGACGATGAGTTTTTGAGTGACAGTTTGACACCTCAGGGCAGCCAGGCAGATAGGGAAAACCGTCTCCTTGATACTTACAAAGGTCCCCCTGAGAGCCCTGAAAACATAAATGTACACATCAAGGACACGACCATCTACACGACGCAAGATGAAGATTCCCATTTCTTCTTTCACCTGGTCATCATCGCCTTTCTAGTGGCCATTGTGTACATCACCTACCATAACAAGAGAAAGGTACGATCCTCCTGTCATGCCATAAGGCTCGAAACTCTCATTTTTAAATGCAACATAGCAAAACTTGTATTCAAAACTGAAGTGCTTCCAACAGATTCCAGCCGGAGAGAAAGTGGGGTGCCACCACGTTAATGTTACATCATCAGTTGTGTCATGTGCATAAACTGGACAGATTGTTACTACTAATAATGATAATGATGTTTACTTGGCATTGAATGGCAGTGGTGTAACATAAACTAAATGAAACCAGCAAAGCAAAGATCATAACAACATCATGATGAATATAGCACACAATAATGTGCAGAATTCGTCATTTGGAAAGCGTGTTCGATTAGAATCATAGTTTTGTGTAGTTATAACTGACTTGCACGTGTTTAATGGGAATGTTTTGATGCATAACTAATAACTAATCTTTTGCTTTGTTTCTGTATGTACAGATCATGCTGTTGGCTCAAAGTCACCGCTGGAGGGACGGGCTGTGCTCACGGGGAGTGGAGTATCACAGACTGGATCAGAACGTCAATGAGGCCATGCCTTCACTCAAGATGACCAACGATTACATCTTCTGACCAACTGATGCAGAAGCAGAAAGTTGATTTTGGTCTGCACATGGTGTCTTATTTAGTCAGGGGACGAGTGGTTGGGATATAATACTTCTGTTTCACATTCTCTCAGATTGATTGTTTTCCTGTTCTTTATTTGGTATAGATGTTTTAGAATGGGTAATGGATTTAATGCAACATTTTTAATTTGGAAATTTGACATGCAAGTACAATTGAAAAGAAAAAATACAATTCATTAGTTTAAAGCAAAGCAAATGATGGACTGTCCATGTAAATATTTGTTTGCACACACTGAAGGTTATCACGTTGGCTTAAGGCGAAATGGGGATTTGTTTTCGGCTCAAATAAATGCAGCACAGGAACGTAAAACTATTCACCTCACATCATTACAGTTTACGGTAGACTCGAGCACAACGAACATTTGTCATAGTTTTTCCTCATTGTGATGATGTAGATGTTTTCATTCCTGCTGATAGAAATGAGTAGATACGTGCAAATACGCACGCAAATATCATGAAGTGAAATCTGACTTTGCTTCGCTATGCAGGCGTTTTGGGGGCAGTCCCTTATATGTTTGTGTTCTGACTTCAGTGAAGTTGTTTTGTATTGCACATGCTGTCCAGATGAGCACCTTCTGTCATTGCCAAAGTTCTGGAGTTCTTACATTTTTCGCTGCACATGTATGTGTTTAAATTAGGCGCGACATTATCAATGACAGATCAGGCAATCTTATCATTTTAATGTGAGTGCAGAGCTGCATGAAAACTCTTAATAATGTATCTGAGCCTTACTTTTTGTCATTTGTTGAAATATCAAAGCAGTTATTCTCTTCAAGAAAGTACATGAAGGTTGCGTCTGTGCATGCAGTAGATGTGAAAATGCCTATTCAGTCAGTGGAAATCTTCTTAACTCAATAAAGCATACACTATGTAAACACATCATCAGGGTGTCTTACTTTCGTTATGAAATATGCATTGTCTATTATAAGAATGCAGAACGGTCTCCCACCGGAATGAAAAAGAAACATGTTTGTGTGGCTTTATATACAGTGCTGGGTGTTCTCATAAAAGCCAGATTACCCCTAAATCTAGAGAAACCTATCGTGAAGATTAAAGTATTCAACTATTAAAACAGTAGATGTCTCATTACTAACAATGAAACCTGATTTTTTGTGTATGTATGTCAGCAGCCACTAGGTGGTAGTAGAGACCAGTAAAACCAGTAGAGCCAAAACAATTTATCTTGTTACAACCCTGTCCTTATTTTCAATGCAAACCAGAAAGTGTATAGCTAAATGATACAAGATTATCTTGAAGCACTTCAGTGTCTAATGACATCCATATCCATGTTTATTAGTAATTCACAGTGTCGGAGATATAAAAAAAGTTCTGATAGAAATCAGTGATACTGGGTAATAATACAGTTGACATGGACGGATTTTCATATACATAGAAACGTATCAAAATATCAGGACAGCATAATGCTACCTTTATGGATTAATGATAAAACACTGTCAATGCATAATTCATATTTTATCTATCTGAAAGGTCTCAAGCAATGTCTCCATTATTTACTCACATTATCCTTTCTGTATATACTGAAACAAACTGAAACAGTAATCCCTGTCCGAAAAAAGGCCCCAAAGTCTTCACATTTTGACCATATTGACCTACATTTAAAATGACTGTTTGGCCTGATTTGATTTTAAAGATACCAAAAAATATGTAAATGACTACATATTAAACATTCCATATTTTCTATATGATTATACTGTATAATATAATTATATGTAAAATAATTTAACATATACAAATTATCCAAGATTCTTCACTGTATAGGAGCCATTCATCCAATTCAAATTTATTCTAAAGCATTTTTCAAACATTTTCACAATATTTCATATCAATATTAGTATGTAAAGAGATATAATTGTAATGGGAGTGTGTGTCAAAAGTTTTCATGGGATTTATATTAGTAATAACATGATTGTCTGATTATAAAGATTATAATCAAAAAAAGAAAATGATTGATCTCAATACTGACACTAGCACAGTTTTTGCTCATCGTATGAAGTAACACACTTCAGGATCATCTGATCCAGTTTATAAGGCAAGGGGGTGACGCACTTGGCAGCACCATAAAGGAATGGGTTATCTTATCACACAGAGGCAACTTGGAGTTGATAGCTGATCTTGACCACCAGCTGAAGCTTCCACAGCAGATCGCCATAACCTACCTCCGCCCACATGTCTTGCTGTGGTCCACCATCCAAATAACAGTCATTATGGTTGAACATGGCTAAATGCCATTGAGACTGCTTTTAAAAAATAGAAGTACGCAGACCTTGCAGCTGCATGCTCAGAGCTTCGCTGGAACCTCTGCTCAACGGCTCCTGAAGTCTATATATCATAGGCGCCAAGCTATCAAATTCACCAAAAGATGGCAGAGGAGGCATTGCAAGGATGTGTCTGGCTCTGGTGAAAATCAAGGCATGGGGGAGAGAAGGATTCTGGGGCTGACTGCAGGGGGCGGTGGGGAGACGGTGGTCCCTGCAGTTGCTCCACCACACGGAGATGTTCCTGGAAACAACACTGATGGGAGGCTCCCAGCTGAAGGCAGCAATGCCCTGCAGGAATCCCTGCCTGTGCTTACAACAAACACAGGTCTTCACATTAACATGTAAAAATAACAGCACGTGTGTTTCATTGGGAAAATACTGACATTTACAATTTTACACCTCTTTACAGATGAAACACTTCTAATTTATGTCTTCACTTACATGTAAATTTAGATTGAGAACTATAAACAGGCTTCAGAACTACTTTCTTGATTTGGACAACAATGGGGCAGGGCCGACCCTGCCTCTGTTCGTGCCCTAGGCAAGATTTAAGATTGCACCCTTCCAATACAAAGTAAATAAAAATATCTGAAAATTTTATTTTCAAAGGCAAAATTCATATTTATTTTGCTATAACATGAAGTGTGATGAACATGAATACGAAGTAAATAAATGACAACTAAAAAATATTTGTTTCTAATTACCTTTCCATTGTTGGAAAGTAATGCTGTTTGTTTTGAACTATTTGTTAAAACTGATTGTTCCCTTTCTGTCAGTCACTTCAACGTTATGTTGACGACGACAGTAGGGGTTTGTTCTTTGAAACTCAATCGCCAATCGCTGTTCCAAAACGCCAATGAGAAATAGGCGAATTAAATTTGCATACCGGGCATGGCCATGCTGCGCTAGCGGCTGAAGTGTTTTGTTTACACTTTAGTCACTCCGGTTGCTTATCTGCCCAGTGAAACAGGAGAGTGATAAGTGCCGGGGGCGATACGGAGGCATCTTTGATGGAAATGATCTGCCAGGGTCCGTCCTCGCGAACCTCCCAGCCAACGAAGCACGCGTGTACTCCTGTTGAGTTTACGGATGCGTCCGGGGGTCCGCCAGTCTCATTCTTTGCAAAGTATTGTAAGCTCTGTCTAAATTAACAAGCATTTACCTTGTTCCTTGTTTTGTGTTCCCTATCAAAAGCTACACTCGATGCTGCGTTTCAAACGCTATGGGAGAACAGTCTTTGTTCGACCGGTTGTGAAGCACGTGTGTCAAACACGGCAACATTTTTGGGCTTTAAATAACCTCGGCAGGTGACGTGGCTAATTATACCAGCACCTGCAGGTTATAAATACGCGTGATGCGGACACGTCTTCAGGTTTCTTTGTCTTCAAGGACCGCTTTGTGTGGATGTGTATCTTGCGTTTGTGCAAAAAAAGGAGAGAAATTAAGAGTTTGACTAAGTAGTTTAACTAAGGAGTTTAACCAAGAAGTTTTACAAAGAAGTATATATATATCGATATATAAAAGTGTCTAAGCACTACTGTGACTTAGCCTTTTATAAGTATATTTAAGATTGATTGCTTGGGGGCAGACCATGCTGCCCTGGGCCTCGAGGGAGAGTGCGAACTCTGCGATGCCGTCGGCATCCGGGTTCTCCGTGCTCGGCTTTCTTTCTTTAAAAAGGGCCGAGCCGTCACTCCCTCGTCCGGGGTTCGCGGTTCGATTTAACCGAGGCACGGGAGACGGATCCGTCTGCTTCCCCCGTGCACTCAACGAACCGAAACGTCCTAGCGTCCGCTTCCGAAGCGTGCCACGGCACCTGACAGGGTGATTGATGAGATGGCATTTGCAGAGCTACGCCGAGCCACAGACTTGTCTCTCCGTGCTACCAAGCAGACGGCCTGTACCATCGGCCGTTCTATGGCTGCACTGGTCACCACGGAGAGACATCTGTGGTTAAACCTCACGGGCATCAAGGACAGGGATCAGGCATTCCTCCTTGATGCCCCAATCTCGCCTTCTGGACTGTTTGGTGACGCGGTTAACACCGTGGTCATCAGGTTCCAAGAGGCAAGACGCCACAAGGAGGCGTTCGTGAGGTATCTCCCCCGCCGTGCTCAAGCACCGGGAGTGTCGGCCACCCACCCAGAAGTTCCGCAGTCCCGACCAGGCACACAGTCTCTGGTGTGTCCGGTCTACTTGAGGCGTGAGGCCATCAGGGAAAGTGTGGTGAATCGTGCCCCCCCTCGCGGAGGCAGGGGACCGGCCCACCGTGCCCCTCAAGTCGCCTCGGGAGGGCAGGACCTGAGGTGCGTCATGTTTGCGAAAAAGAGATCCTTAGACATGTATGCCTGGGACTGTGGGGAAGTGCCCCCCCGGGGAGGGGTGCTTGAAATTCCAACAGAAATTAGAGGCTTCTCTTCGGCACCCTCACAGGGCCGCCTTACAATCTTCGCTGCTACCAGCATTTCAGGTATTAGTCTCAAAAATACCAAACATTCGTCCGTCTCCTGCCATACTTCAGGACGCCGAATGTCTGGCATCCCCCCAACAAGACGAAGTGTCGACATTGATACCCCTTTCAGAGAAGCTGGCAGCGTGGAAACTACTGCCAGGTATCTCTCCATGGGTAGAAAGGACTGTAGCCAAAGGCTACAGGATTCAATTTTGCATATCGCCCTCCGCGTTTCAACGGCGTGGTCTCCACTTCCGTGCAACCTGAGCGAGCGCATCTGTTGACACAAGAATTACACAAGAATGGACAAAGGGGCCATAGAACACGTTCCCCCACCAGACAGAGAATCAGGCTACTAAAGCCGTTATTTTCTAGTTCCCAAAAGAGAAGGGGGATTGCGTCCGATCCCAGATCTTTGCGGATTAAACCGCTTCCTAAAGACGCACAAGTTCAAAATGTTGACAATCACGATGATTGCACAACTGGTTCGTGACGATCGATCTGAAAGATGCATCCTTTCATATAGAGACCCTGCCACAACACAGGATATTCCTGAGGTTCGCTTTCGGGGGCTAAGCTTACCAGTATCGGGTTCTTCCATTCGGCCTAGCCTTGTCACCCCGCACGTACACAAAATAAATGGTTGCAGCTCTGGCTCTGCTGCGACTCCGGGGCATCCACATTTTGAATTACATAGACGACTGGCTGATTTTAGCTCAGTCTCGAGAGCTAGCGCTTCGACATCGGGATGTCATCCTAGCTCATCTCGTAGCTCTCGGGTTGAGACTCAACGTCAAAATGAGCGCAACGTATCTCGGGGTCATATCGAAATGCAGGCACAACTGTCTCCTGCACATGTCGAATCCGTCCAGACACCCCGAGGAGCATCAGGCTAGGCCAGAAAGTGACAAATCATCACTTTCAAAGAGTTCTAGGTCTCATGGCGGCGGCTTCCACAGTGATACCTCTGGGCCTCCTGCATATGAGACCGTTTAAGTTGTGGCTCAGAGCCAGGGGGTTTCATCCAAGGGCCAACCCCCAGAGGCATATAAGGGTGACGCGCCATGGGCTTCTCACCCTTTCTATGTGGTTCAGACCTCGGTTTCTGACTTTAGGTCCCACTCTCGCAAGATGCTAACGACAGATGCATCCCTCATGGGTTGGGGTGCGGTCTAAGATGGCCGTCCAGCCCAAGGGATCTGGAGAGGTCATTTTTTTGATTGGCACATCAATTGCCTCGAAATGATGGCTGTATATCGGGCCCTGAAATACTTCCTCAGGCAGTTACGAGGCTACCATGTCCTAGTGCGGGTGGACAACACTTTAGTAGTCTCGTACATAAATCACCAGGGCAGGCTGCGGTTGCGCCACCTGAACAAACTCTGCCCTGGGCAGAGGGAAAATTCCTGTCCCTTAGAGCGATTCACATCCCGAGGCATATGAATGTGGGAGCAGACTTTCTGTCCAGACAAGCTGTGACAAACGGGGAATGGAAACTCCACTCCGAAGTAGTCAAACAAATCTGGGAAAGATTTTACGAAGCAGAGGTGGACCTCTTTGCTACGCAGAAGACAGCACAATGTCCCCTCTACTTCTCTCTGACTCAGCCAGCTCCCCTAGGTCTGGACGCAATGGCCCATACGTGGCCCAGACTGCGTCTTTACGCATTTCCTCCGATAGCTCTGCTCCCGAGAGTCCTGGCGAAGGTCCGTCAACAGGGGTCTCGCCTTGTATTGAGAGCTTCCTGTTGGCCAACCAGAATCTGGTTCTCGGACCTAGCATCCCTCCTCGACGACTCGCCTTGGGCGATCCCAGTCAGGAGAGATCTTTTGTCTCAGGCACAGGGGAAAGTGTTTCATCCCGAGCTCTAGAACCTCCATGCCTTGCCCCTGAAGGGCACCAGCTGAGAGGTGCTGGGCTTCCGCCTGATATAGAAAAGACTATTCTAAGTGCTAGGGCTCCCTCCACTAGAAGGAGCTACACCCTTAGATGGAGCGTTTTTGACAGATGGTGCATGGCAGACCATGCAGACCCAATTCACTGCCAGATAGTTTCAGTGTTGGAGTTTCTGCAAGAGAAACTGTCCTCAGGGACAAGCCCCGGTACTCTAAGGGTTTACTAATATTATAATATTACTGTAATATTCTCTGGCCCCCTCACTGCTAATCGTGGTGACGATATCTATAGCAGATTATCATCACTAAATGGCTGGTTGTCTGAGTGGTGCCTGCAGAATAATATAGATTTTATAAATAACTGGAAGAGTTTTGAGGGCAGACCTGACCTGACCCTTAAAGTGTCGCTGCACTTCACAATAATTATTTTAGCATCTTTCAGAAGTCTAATTTTAAATACAATTCTTTTGAAGTCATGGTACTTCATGTATCAACACATAATACTAAGGAAAAATATTTTTTGAAATTTATTCTAGCTATTGTATATAGGCCTCCAGGGCACCACACAGATTTTATTAAAGAATTTGGTGGGTTCTTATCAGAACTAGTACTGGCCGCAGATAGATAGAGTCCTTGTCGTTGGTGACTTTAACATCCATGTAGATAATGATACAGATGCCTTAGGAATGGCTTTCAAAGACACTCTTAACTCCATGGGCGTTAGTCAAGTGTCAGGACCCACTCACCTTCGTAATCATACTTTAGATTTAATACTGTTTTACGGTATAAATGTGGACGACATTAAAATCACTCAGCAGAGTGAAGATATATCGGATCATTATCCGATATTATGTTTGCTTCACTGGCCTACGGCTGCAAATAGAACTCCTCGTTACAAATATGGCAGAACAATTACTTCAACTACTAAAGATGCGTTTCTCGATAATCTGCCTGAATTGTCTCAAATCTCTAGCATGAAAAATAATGGTGAAGATCTTGACATTACTATTGAGAATTTTAACTCCACCTTCTTGGAAACATTAGACACAGTGGCTCCTCTGCATTTAAAGAAGGTTAAAAATGGCAGCCCAGCACCGTGGTATAATGAACATACTCAGGCTATAAAGCGACCCGGAAAATGGAGCGCAACTTTAAGATCACTAAATTAGAGGTATTTCATCCGCATGGAAGGAAAGTACTCGAAAATACAGGATTGCCATAAAAACGTCTAGATCCGCCTACTTTTCATCACTAATAGAAGAAAACCAGCACAACCATAGGTTTTTATTTAACACAGTGGCTAAATTAACAAAATATAAGTCGTCAGCGACTTCAGATTCTGACTATCAGAATAACAGTGATGATTTTATGAACTACTTCACTAGTAAAATCCAAGATATTAGAGAAAAAATTATAACAATGCAACCAGAAGTGAAACCCACTGAACAAACTAACTACAGCACCCCTAAGGAGAAATTGCAATTTTTTTCTACCGTCGATCACGATGAACTGTCTAAAATCATTAGATCATCTAAATAAACAACATGCATGCTAGACCCTATACCTACAAAACTTCTGAAAGAGATGCTCCCAGAAATTATATTATTATTAACTCATCTGTGACATTAGGACATGTGCCTAAAGCATATAAGGTAGCTGTTATAAGGCCCCTTGTCAAAAAAACCAAACTCGACCCAAGAGAACTAGGGAATTACAGGCCTATATCGAATCTACCTTTTATATCTAAAGTTCTGGAAAAAGTAGTTTCAACTCAATTATGCTCCTTCCTCCAAAGGAATGACATTAATGAAGAATTCCAGTCTGGATTTAGAGCATTTTCACAGTACAGAGACTGCTCTGATTAGAGTTACAAATGATCTGCTTTTGGCGTCTGACCGTGGCTGTATTTCATTATTGGTGCTGCTAGACTTTAGTGCTGCATTTGACACCATTGACCACAGCACACTCCTACATAGACTCGAAAACTACGTCTGCATTAAAGGAATAGCATTGAAATGGTTTAAGTCTTATTTATCCGACCATTCTCAATTTGTAGCAATAAACAATGAGGTGTCACGCAAATCGCAAATCCAGTACGGTGTACCACAGGGCTCAGTCTTAGGGCCTCTGCTCTTCGCATTATACTTGCTACCTCTAGGAGATATAATAAAGCGACACGGAATTAGCTTTCACTGTTATGCTGATGATACTCAACTTTATATTTCCTCAAAGCCTCATGAAACACAGCAGTTTCATCGAATAATGGAATGCATAGTCGATTTAAAAGACTGGATGAGTAACAATTTTTTATTACTGAACTCTGACAAAACAGAAGTGTTAGTTATTGGACCAAAAACCACCATACGTAACAACCAAGAATACTGCTTAACAATCGACGAATGCTCCATAAAACCCTCGTCGTCAGCTAAGAATCTTGGCGTTTTATTCGATAGTAATTTGTCATTTGAGAGCCATGTCGTCAACACCTGTAAAATTGCCTTTTTCCATTTTAAGAATATATCTAAACTACGTCATATGCTGTCAGATGCAGAGAAATTAATTCATGCATTCATGACATCAAGACTAGATTACTGTAATGCACTTTTAGGTGGTTGCCCTGCAGGCCTATTACAAAAACTCCAACTGGTTCAAAACGCGGCAGCTCGAGTTCTTACACGTACAAAAAAGTATGAGCATATTAGCCCGGTTCTGTCAACCTTGCACTGGTTACCTATAAAGCATCGCATTAACTTTAAGATCCGCAGTATTTGAGCAAACTTATATTGTATTACAGTCCTCCACGTGCATTACGCTCTCAGGCGTCCTGTCAGTTGGTAATACCTAGAATTTCAAAATCAAGTGCAGGTGGTAGATCCTTTTCTTATCTAGCGTCTAAACTTTGGAATAGTCTTCTCTGCACTGTCTGGGAGGCAGACACATTCTGTCAGTTTAAATCTAGACTAAAGACGCATCTTTTTAATCTTGCCTACACTACACTTTCATTTATAAATCCTCAGAGGGTTTAGGCTGCTTTATTTAGATCAACCTGAACCAGGAACACGTCCAATAACAACTGATGTACCTGTAGAATCAAAGAGAATAGAACAGTACCCTACTCTCAGCCAGTCTTGTCTCATTGTTCCAAGGTTACCGTAGGATGCAGTTCATGCCCAGACCTGATGGTAGAGCGAAGAATGGGAAGCGGTCACCTGACAAGTGCTGAGATGATAGAGCTGGATAAAGGACGCGGCGACTTGACACGATTTCACTACAAATTTAAAATGCTATTAGATTGTTAATGATAATCTTAAATCTATAATTTACCTTATTCGTACGTTTCTTTTTCTTTTTTTCTTTAAGCTTGTTGTGCAAGCACTGTCGAGCTTGTGCTGAGGCAGCAGCTTTTGTCAGAGGGGAACTGGAATCCCCTGGTTGGGCCTGGGTTCTCTTGAGTTTTTTGTTCCTCGCCACCGTTTGCATACTATTTTGCACTACTTGCCTGGCCAGGGGGTGTCAGGGTTCGGGTCTGAACCTCACTTGTTTTGTTCTGTCCTGTCTGTTGTGTTTTTGTCGTACGCATGGGAGAGTATTACTCACCCTGCGTTCGGACTCTGTGGTTACTCCGCCCCCTTGTTTTCCACTTTCCTTTAACTCACCTGATTTCACTGTACGGTTAATTCACCCACTTCTTAAACCCCTCTGAAACCACCACACTTTGTCAGATCGTTAGCTTGTCTAGTTTCGTGACCACTGGTCGAGAACTTAACTCTTGCCTTAGGATATGATCTCTTGCCTTGGAATATAAAACTCTTGCCTTGGAATATAAAACTCTTGCCTTGGAATGTAAAACTCTTGCCTTGGAATGTAAAACTCTTGCCTTGGAATGTAAAACTCTTGCCTTGGAATGTAAAACTCTTGCCTTGGAATGTAAACTCTGCCTGGAATGTAAAACTCTGCCTTTGAAAACTCTGCCTTGGAATGTAAAACTCTTGCCTTGGAATGTAAAACTCTTGCCTTGGAATTTAAAACTCTTGCCTTGCAATTTAAACCTCTTGCCTTGGAATATACAACTCTTGCCTTGGAATATTTAACCCTTTCCTTGGAAACATAACTCTTGCTTTGGATTCTATGCTCAGGATTTTCTCCTTTACCTTGTGAAGACTCTTGCCTAGTCAATCTGTTTGGGCTATCTAACTTTTGAGTGTGCACCTTTGTCCTGTCCAGGCTCCAGTGCTGTTTGTGTCCTGCACGGTGTCCCTCATATCTCCACAGCTGCACAGACGACCTCATCTCCTCGGTTCGTGTCCCGTGAGGCTCACCCTGAATCTCGGCTTCCGGGTTGGGCGTAACAGTACACCGGGGGTGTGCTGAACACGATTCCTCCGGACCAGTGCTCCTCTCTCTCCTGCTGTCGATGCTATTCGAGGTTGTGGAGTAGTCACGCTATCTCTTTCGGAATCTCGCCGACACGGACATCAGAGAGGCGTTACTACCTTTGTCCTTGGAAATCTGGACACTGGCTGAATAGCCATTTTTCCATATATCTTGTTCACGGATTTTTGAGAGACTAGAGATTGTTCTCCAACAACGCCTTTCTAAGTGACTACTCACCTACATTGCTCCGCACGAACTTAAGGGAAGCAGAACAGTTGTTCTCCATGGTGTTGGCGTCATATGAACTGTGAGTTCCCTTTCTGTCGGTCTCTCGACGTTGTGTCGAAGACGACAGATGGGGTTCGCCCTTGAGAACCAATCAACTCTGACTACTATAGAAAAGGCCAATGAAATTTGGCGAATTAAATTTGCATGCCGGGCTCCGCCCCCGGATGTCCGGTATAAAAGGAAGCCGGCGTGCAGCATTCACTCACCTTTTGTTCTTCAGAGCCCTCGCTCATGACTACGAACAAAAAGAATTCAACGAATTCTTCTTATACTTCGCCGGATCTACGACGCAGAGCAGCGGATCGTCCCTTCCTGCAGCGACCTTCTCCTGGGCGTCTCGGCGGTTCCGGAGGTGATAGAGATTATTTCTAAAAGGTCCTTTTCAGGACTGAGCAATTTCCAGCGCGGCATGTCCCGCTGTTCTCTTGGGTGCGGCACCCTCATCGAGGAGGGGGATGGACACGATCGCTGCATTAGGTGTCTGGGCATCCAGCACACTGAAGCAGCGTTCGTTGACACATCTGCCCGCACTGCGGGCGGATTGTCACTCAGAAGTTGCGGTCACGGGGGCTGTCTTCCTACGGGAACCAGCCACCATTTCGTCTGCTACCCGGGCTGTGACATCTGTGGCTACGGCCCCGATGACCACCCACGTAGCAGCGTTAGTGATATGGGGAACTCTGCGAACGTAAACCCGCCAGCCAAGTGCTCACGGGCCGATCGCACCCCGATTCGCTCTTCTGAACGTTCCCCAACCGGCGGTGGCATACCGTTCGGATCCTCAGGCACGCACTCGGAAACGATGTGTGACGTAGATGAGATGTCGTTCGCAGCATCGGAGGGAGACGGGCATCCGACTCTGACGAATCCGAGCTCCCCCCCCAGGGGGGTCGAACTCAGGAGGAAGCAGAAGTGATGTCAGCCATGCTAATCCGGGGATACGTGGTTCCTGGGGGCGGGGCGCGGTGCAAACCACGGAGGTGCATGAGGAGCTGTGTAAATCTAGGAGCGCTCCACGGACCGCTCCGGTCGAAACAGCTCCGGCTCCCTCACTTCCCTCGAGGGTGGGGCAGCCAAAGGCTACGTCGAGATCCCCCGGGTGGAACGTGCGGCTGCGGTGCATCTGTGCCGCAGACGGCTGCCGCCTGGGGAGAATCGGCCACGCCTACCGTCCAACGCGTGTAGGACTTCGACATCTATGGTGCCGAAGCCTTGCGCTGCCGCGGACCGGGCTGCCTCCTCTCTCTACGCCATGGCCATCCTGCAGGTCCGCCAGGCCAGGGCGTTGAGAGAGCTCCACGAGGGTAAGGCCGACCCAGGTATAATGCAGGTTTTCTGTGCCGCCACTGACAGCGCTCTACGGAGCGACCAAGGTGGCGGCACGGGACCTGGGTCGGACGATGTCCACGGAAGTGGTCCAGGAGAGTCACCCCCGGCTGAACCTTGCGCAGATGAGTGACACCGAGAAAGTCCGCTTTCTTGTTACACCCGTCTCGCAGGGTGGGCTGTTGGTACACCGTCGAGGACTGCGCTCAGCAGTTTTTGACGGTGAAGAAGCAGACAGTGGCGATTAGCCACATTTTTACCACGCTGCGACTCGGCCGCCCTCAAGCCTCCGAGATCTCACGTCATGTCTGTTTCCCGGCAGCCCAGGACCCCTTCCACATCGGCTCCGGTTACTGTGCCCCCGCAGGTGGCACCCCGGAAGTTGAGGTCGAGGGGAAACCTCACCCCGTCAGCTAACTTCTCACGAGAAGTGACACTGACGGGAAGACCCCAGGGGGGGAGCAACATCGGGCCCGACCTTCACAGCTACGGCTCTGATCAGTCGGTACGGGACGGCTCCTGCCTCGTCACCAAAGCCGGGCCCTTCTCAGGGCCTGGCGCCCACTTACTCACAGAGAGTTTTCTGTTTCCCTGGGAGTTCATTCCTGCCGATCGCACACTCCACTGGACTGTGCCCGGCAAACCCGACCCCACGCCCTGGCGAGGCGTAGGGTCGTACACACACGACAGCTGCTACCACTCTCAATGACAGTGCGTGCAGCTGTCCCGCCAGGCAGGTAAGTAGGCAGAGCCAACCTTCCCTCCGGGGCCCCCTCCCCGCGACAGGGTTAGCTCCGCCAGCCATCGAACCACCCTCCATGGGAATGGTGAAGCAGACCGTCCCCTTGGTCCCCCTGTCACAGTCCCTGGGAGCTCGAGAGCTGCCCACACTGTCTCGGTGGCTAGGGCAGACGGTCCGTCTTGGTTACTCGATCCAGTTCGCCAGAGACTCTCCCAAGTTTTGGGGCATCATCTCTCCCTCTGTCTGAGGCTAGGGACGCCTACATACTTCGGGTAGAGGTCACCACCCTTCTGGCAAACAGGCGTCGAGTTCGTCCCTCAAACCAAGATGTTCGGTGGGTTACAACCCGCACTTCATCGTTCCCAAGAAAGACGGCGGGTTGCGCCCCGGAGGTCTGCGTACCCTGAACTAAGCACCTTCACAAGCTGCTGCTCAGGATGCTCACGCAGAGGCGTCCTGACACCCATCAGGTGTCAGGATTGGTTCGTGGCAATCGACCTGAAATCCCTTTCGGTCTGTCCCTGTCTCCACGGTCTTCACGAAGATCGTGGAAGCCGCCCTTTCTCCTGAGGGGAGGAAGGTGTGGCGGGTACTTAACTATCTCAACGACTGGCCTGACACACTCGTGAGATCTGTTATGTATACAAGGGGCCTGGTGCTCCGGCACCCAGATCGATTGGGAATTCAGGTCAACCGAGGAAAGGACAAGCTCTCCCCAGGCAGAGCATCCTCTTTCTCGGTAGGGAACTCAACTCTGTCACCATGTCGGCGCAACTGTCCGCAGTACGCGCCCAGCCGGGTTGAAACTGCCTGGAACATTTCAGGCAGACAGCGGTCCCCCTGAAACGATTCAGAGGCTCCTGGGCATGGCGTCCTCGTCGGGTGAGACCCCTCGGGTTGATGCACATGAGACCGCTCCAACACTGGCTTCAGAGTCGAGTTCCGAGGAGAGCGTGGCACACCGGCAGCAGGGCGCATGGTGATGACGCCCTGCGGCCGACGCACCAAAACCCCTGGTCTTCCATGACTTTTTCGACGGACTAAGGTCCCTCAGGGCAGGTTATGAGGCAAGTCGTGGTGACGACGGACGCCTCCCTGCAGGGGTGCGGTGCAGTGTGTAACGGGCACGCAGGCGGGGCATTGGGCGAACCCCCACCTGCGCTGGCATATCAATTGCCAGGAGTTGTGGGCAGTGCTACTTGCACTGAGCAGGCTGCGGCCTCTCGTGCGGGACAAGCACGTGCTGGTCCGAGGACGGCACTACGGCTGTAGCGTACATCAGATCTTAGGGTGGCGTTCGCTCACAGCAGCTAACACAACTTGCTCGACGCCTCCTCCGGTGGAGTCAACAGGTGATCCGTTCCCTGTGGGCCACACTCACCTCGGGCAAACTGAACTAGACAGCCGACGCGCTCTCTTGTCAGTTTATGCCTCGTAGAGAGTGGCGACTCCCCCCCCGCGTAGGCCGCTTGGTACTCCCTGTCCGAGGCTCTCGACACGGATATCCTTGCGCACAGCTGACCGCGGGACGGGCGGAAGCACACCTTCCCCCCCCAGGAGCCTCCTTGCACAGACACTGTGCAAGGCCAGGGAAGAGGAGCACCAAGTGTTATTGGTTACACCGCACTGGTCTAAACCGCACTTGGCGTCAGAGCTGATGCTCTGGACAGCGACTCCCCCTGACCCATTCCCCTGACAGAGGACCTGCTCTCTCAGGGGAAGGACACGTTCTGGCATCCCAGATCAGACCTCTGGAACACCATGTCTGGTCTCTAGACGGGACGAGAAGTTCCTGAGTTGGCTACTCCCCCTCTATGGCGGAGACCATCACCCAGGCTAGGGCCCCATCTACGGGGCGGTTACACGCCTCTAGACGGCGCCGCTTCTTGTCCTGGTGTCTCTCTCAACGAGAAAGACCCACTGAGGTGCTCGATCAGGATGTGTGTGTCCTTCTTACGAGACTGGAGACTAACATCTCCCCTCCACACTGAGTGTGTATGTAGTCGCTGTCGCCACTCATCACAACTCAGTTGATGGAAAGTTTCTAGGATGACACGACCTGGTCGCCAGGTTCCTAAGGGGTGCGAGAGGGCGGCTCCCGCCTCATCTCCGCTCCATACCCTCTTGGGACCCTAAGGGGTCCTCGGGGGGGCCTCTGGGCCCCCCAAGAGCCCCTCGGAGGTTCCGATCTTCCTCACCGAGAGTAAGACGGCCCTCCTGATGGCGCTCGCTTCCTTCAAGAGGGTAGGGCACCTCCGAGCATCCTCCGTGTCCCCGGATTGCCTTGAATTCGGCCCTGGTAGCTCTCACGTTATCTTGAGACCCAGGCCCGGATGCGTGCCCAAAAAGTTCCCACTACTCCCTTACGGGGCGAAGTGGTGAACTTGCAGGCGCTCCCCATTGGGGAGGAAGACCCAACCCCATCCGTGTTGTGTCCTGGACCGCACGCAGGGCCTCAGTAGCTCTGACCAGCTCCTTGTCTGTATTGGAGGACAGCAGAGGGGAAGGCTGTCTCCAAGCAGAGGTTGGCGCACTGAGTCGTGGATGCCGTTACGACGACATTCCAATCTCAGAATCTCCCATGCCCACTGAGGGGGGTATAGCCACCTCCTGGGCACTGGCAGAAGCGCCTCTCTAGCAGACATCTGTAGAGCTGCGGGTTGGGCTACGCCCATACACCTTCGCAGGGTTAAACAACCCTAGCGTAAACCCGGTGTCAGCCCACGTCCTGCGTGGCAAACATGTAGGACTGGCATCCGGCGGGGGGGCGTATGCCTGCGAAAGCATCACCCCACCCTCTAGGAGGCTGGGTCAGTGTGCTATCTACCTCTCTCCTTACCCTACTCTGGCTAAGGACAGGTACCCTATCCGCTTCCCTTCTTACCCACCACTTGGTTAAGAATAGGCATTCTATCCATCACTAAGCAAGCACCACCTGGGGGTTGGCTGGGCAGAGCAGCCTTCCCCCTTAGGCCGGGATAACATGTGAGCCATCCCCTGGCTCTAACCGGACCTAGTGCTACCGGACGCCTGTAACACCCCCCCCGTGGGCTGTTCCGTCTGATGTATCCTCATGATATGGTTCCCACTCCTGGTAACCCATGAGCTTCCCCAGGTGGACCTCCACCTCGCGGTTAACTACTCAGCCCGCACGTTCCATGCGTTCTCCTCCAAGGACGAGACCATACCTTATCCACCGTATTCCTCCCCATGGGTAGGAGGAGGCCTCTGCAGCGCATCCCTAATTAAGGAAGTTGCGCTTACCCGGTGTAAACCCGAGCCGGACGGCCTCTCGCCAGTAGAGAGCTAAGGCCTCCGTCCGTGAAAGGTTACCGGTCAGGGCTGTTCCCATCTTTCTCCAAGAAAGCTCTGGAACCCCCCGACCACCACACTGGAAGGTTACAGTTTCGCGAAAGCATCGAGCTGACACGCCCAGGCCTGTTACCGTCGCTTCGCTAGAGATTGTGAGTGAATGCTGCACGCCGGCTTCCTTTTATACCGGACATCCGGGGGCGGAGCCCGGCATGCAAATTTCATTGGCCTTTTCTATAGTAGTCAGAGTTGATTGGTTCTCAAGGGCGAACCCCATCTGTCGTCTTCGACACAACGTCTCGTTCCCTCCATCAGGGAACCGAGGTTACATACGTAACCAAGACGTTCTTTTGGAACGTTTCTCACTCTGTGAGAACGAAAATTGCTGATACTAATTCTCCCCTGGTCTTACGGCCGAGCGCTCGAGCCCTTGTCTGAATCTTGTGGGTACCCATTGTGATCTATGACTGTGTAATCTTGACTCTTGTGCATTGACATTGTTATTGCCCTACCCAGTGTTGTTGCATTAAAAATATTTTTTGCATCCCGCACCTGACTCCGGAGTAATCCCTAACAGGGGGGCTGTTAGAATTCAGAAGTTTTACATAATTAATATTGCATATAGGAATTTATAGTCCGTTTAATATTTGACCTGTGTTTCTCTATCCTTTATCTTAAATGTGTGCTTTCACTGTGAGTGTGCGAGTGTGTGTGTGTGTGCGTGCATATTGTGTGTGTGGAGCGTTTGTATGTCTGTCTTTTGTGTTCTCACCTTTTTTACAGGTATATGACTTTAGTTGTTTTACTTGTAGTCAAAATGTCTCATGTACAGCTGCTTTGTAACAATGAAAATTGTAAAAAGCGCTATATATATAAAGTTGAGTTTATGTGGCCGCCATTTCGGCCTGCCACGCCCTGATTCATGGGGTTTCTGTGGGAAAACACCCTTTAGTTGCCCGCTTTATTCGTGGAGCGAGCCGGCTGATGCCTCCTAGACAGACAGTCCCCTCATGGGACTTAGCGATAGTGCTGGAGGGTCTGATTATCGCCCCTTTTGAACCTATGAAGTCAGCGCCTGTCAGGCTTCTGACCTTTAAAATGTTTTTTCTAGTGGCAATCACCTCTCTTAAGAGAATCAGAGATTTGCAGGCGCTCTCGACCTCGGCGTGTTGTTTAATTTTTGCACCTGGGATGGTCAAAGCTATTCTGCATCCCCACCCGAGATATCTGCCTAAAGTTACGTTCTCCACCATGCATCCGGTTTTTCTTGAGGCCTTCTTCCATCCGCCGCTCACAACGTCAGAGCAGGAACGATTATACCTACTGTGTCCAGTACGTGCTCTTCAGACTTACGTCCACTGCACTACCCAGTGGCGTAAATCGGAGCAGCTTTTCATATGCTATGGGGGCCGCAACAAAGAGGCGGCTGCCACCAAGCAAACAATGTCACATTGGGTGAGGGATGCTATTGCTCTGGCCTATGAGGCGCCCGGTCAAGCTTCACCTCTAGGAGTCAGAGCTCATTCAACAAGGGGGGTTTCATCTTCTATGGCCTTAGCAAGAGGTGTCCCCTTGCAGCAAGTGTGTGATGCTCAGGCTGGCCTCTCCGCACACATTTGTCAGATTTTATAGTCTGGATGTCCATGCTACTCCAGGCTCACGTGTCCTGGAGTCTACATCCCAGAGTCATATCTGAGGCCTCCTCTCGGATTGTGCACACATGCCACACAACCTTGGGGGGTCCAGACACTTCCAGTGCGGCGGCGTTGGTATTCTCATTCCCATAGCGTTTGATATGCAGCATCGAGTGTAGCTTTTGATAGGGAATGTCTCGGGTTACTTGGCTGTAACCCTGTTCCCTGAAAAAGCGGGAACGAGATGCTGCGCCTCAATGCCTCACTGTAGAAGTTTCCGGATGTCCTTTCAGACAAAGTTGGAACCTGAAGACACGTCTGCTCACGCGCATTTATAACCTGCAGATGCTGGTGTAATTAGCCATATCACCTGCAGAGGTTATTTTAATTGACGTGTTTGACACACGTGCTTTACAACCGGTCGAACAAAGACTGTTCTCCCATAGCATTTGAAATACAGCATCTCGCTCCCGCTTTTTCAGGGAGCAGGGTTACAGCCAAGTAACTCGAGACGTTTTCCGGTGTTTTGACCTGTGCCTGGATAAAGGTATTTACCGTGATCCATTGCAAAGACTAACTGAGGTTTTTATGGTGGAATTTCTTTATTATTTACATTTACATTTAGTCATTTGGCAGACGCTTTTATCCAAAGCGACTTACAGATGGGGTAAACAATGGAAACAATTCGGACAACGCAAGTACAACAAAAAGCATAAGTGCACTCAATAAAACTGGCCTCACGGAGCCTACCACAGTATACAGTGCTAAGTTAAGTTAGTTTTTTTTTTTTTCAGAAAAAAAGTCAGAACTGATCGGTAAGGTGTTGACGGAAGAGATGTGTTTTCAGACGATTCTTAAAGATGGCTACAGAATCTGCAGATCTTGCGGGCAGATCGTTCCACATAAGTGGAACCGATCCAGAGAAGGTTCGTGAGATCGATTTTTTACCTTTTTGGGATGGCACCACAAGACGTTGTTCGTTTGCAGAGCGCAGAGATCTGGTGGGTACATACGTCTGCATTAGTGAAAGAAGATAAGGGGGAGCCGAACCAGTGGTGGACTTGTAGGCCAGGAAGGAGGGATTTGAATTTGATGCGAGCCGCAATAGGGAGCCAATGTAACTTTATGAAGAGAGGAGTGACGTGTGCTCTCTTCGGTTCATTGAAGACCACTCTTGCCGCTGCATTCTGGATCATCTGTAGAGGTTTGGTTGTGCAAGCAGGGAGTCCAGCCATTAGCGCATTGCAGTAGTCCAGTCTGGACAGAACAAGGGCCTGGACTAGGACTTGCATAGCATGCTCTGATAGGAAGGGTCTAATTCTAATATTGTAGAGGATGAATCTACAGGACCGGGCGGTGCTGGCAACCTGATCTGTGAAGTTAAGCTGATCATCGATCACCACTCCCTATTATACTACTATTACTATTATAATCAAGATGTGCCTGGTGACGATCAGTAAATTAAGTCCTGCATTAGAGTCAAAGGTAGAGTTCCCTCTTGTGGATCTGCAGGGCACTCCAACTGGTGATTGTGACAGTATAATAGTCTTTTCAACCAGTCTATTATCAAATAACTGAAGTGAACATTAAGAAATTGAGAAGAATGCAGTTAAGTAAATAAATGAATAAACAAACCAACAAACAACTTACATTTTCTTAAAAAGTGATTAAAATAATATGGTATTGCATTATATTTAATTAAATAAAGCCAATTGATCTATCTATCCAAAATGAATCATGCAGAGCCCTGTTTAAATTCCATTGTAGTTTTTCCCTAATTCAATTTTTCTTTTTTTATTGTTCTGGTTGTTTTCTAGAATACTAAAGTACTTATAATATACTATAGCAGGGGTGGCGAACCTGTTTGGCATGATGAGCCAAAGAATATTCCAAATCACTGCAAAGAGACACATATATGGAAAAAAATATATTAACAAGAACTTTTACACAAAAATTACGTAAATAAGCCTTTATAAGCCTACCTTTTTTAACATTAGTGTGACACCTGGCAGTCTTTCATTTCCACAATACTTTTAAGGTTTGGCTTGTATTCAGTTGTGGCGACTCGCAGTAACTCTTTCACATGTCTGTCAGTAAGAACAGAGCATGCGTGCGTATAAAATTGACAATTTCCAGTACAGGTTTTGTTACGTGGTCTAAGTTTAGTGTTTTAGCCATCTGTGGTTTATCCTGAACATCACAGGATTCATCAACAGCAATGCTGAAATACATGCACTTCTGAAGGTCTGAATATAAATTCGTTTCAACAGCGTTATTAATGTCCAATATTCTTTGTTCAACAGTGTGTCGTAACAATTGAAGGTCCGCTATCGAACGTTTCAAATGTTCGTTTTCGGGACAAAAAACATCCATGACATCGAGGCACTTTTTAATGAAGTCCCCTTCACTGTATGGCTTTTTAGCATGCGCAATATTCCATGCCAGCTGATATGATGCTAATGTGACTGTCTCTGAATGTTTGGTCAATTTCCGAAAGAGCTGAGTTTGCTTCTCTGACTGACGTTTCAATGTTTTTACCTGGTGCATTCGAAGTTCACTTTCCCAGTTCACTTTTCCATTCCCGGCCCTCGGTATGATGGAAAAGTGAACTGGGAAAGTGAACTTCGAATGTTTTGTGAAATGGCGCTTTAAGATTTGAAGCCTTAAAATGCGACAGTGAAGTCTGGCATATCAAGCAGAAGGGTTTTCCGTTTCTTTCAACAAAAAAACATCAATCCTCCCATCCAGATTTAAATTTTCTGTACTCATCTACGTATTTGCGTTTAGCTGTTCGCTTCCCTGACTCCGCCATGATTATTGACAATTACAATACGAGCTAGATGAGGCTAACCTAGTAGCGCATGACGTTTAGTACAAAAATAATTCTTTAAAAAATAATTTTTTTTTTTTTATTTCAAAATTAATTTGTATACATTTCTGTTTAGTTTAGTTTAAAATTATTTAAAAAACATTAAATGCGATTAAGAAGCAACTTGTGGATAGATGATTTTAGAGCCGCAAAGAGTCAGTCAAAGAGCCGCATGTGGCTCGCGAGCCGCGGGTTCGCCACCCCTGTACTATAGCATTAATATGATGTACTAAAGTATACTAATTGCAACTAATACAGATTATGCTTCAAGGGTACTACTGTGTTTTTTATGTGTAGGTGAGTCATAATTTGTTCAAATTAACCAGACTTTTATTTTGGAAAGACCTTAGAGTTTCAGTGTGTGTTTAACAGTAGCTTTTCTCAAAGAAAACATTGAAATGCTTGTGAAGTAAACTCTCCGGGCAGCTCTGAGCATCAGAGCTCCATGAGCATCACGCATGTTGTTACATCCGTGTGATACATTAAAATCCCTTTTTATCCCTGGATATTGTGAATCCGTCTGCGTTCCGCATCGCTGAAATTATAGAGCTCTACTTGTTTAGGAATGTCTTGATAGACTGGGATACAGCAATTCTCTGTGTTCCTTTCTCCTTTTAATAACATTTCGGATTTTTACGCGGCATTTTCAGTCACTCATTCTCCTGCTCTATAACTTCACCAACGCATACTTCAGCTGCTGCCTCAAGTACTCTGATTGGTTTGTTCACGAGCTAGATGTCGGACTTTCAGACTAAACTATTAACCATTTTGGGGGAGGGGGAATCACAATTATTTAGAAAACCTTTTTCGCCAAATTGCCTTCTTTTGTGGATTCATGACTTACAATTCCATTCCATTCCATTTTCTACCGCTTGTCCGAACTACCTCGGGTCACGGGGAGTGACTTACAATTCATGTATTAAAATTATTTATAAAAATTAATATAATATATAATAAAGCTTTCCTGTAGCTCAGTGGTAAGTGCATTGCGTTAACAACGCAAGGTTGTGGTTGTGGGTGTTTCTAGGTGGTTTCTAGGGTGATCTGACAGTCCTCTAAAATGTTGCTAGTTGGCTGCCAGGATGTTCCTGTTTGGACTTCCTGTTTGCCGAGAGCGCGTGGTTTGAGACGGAGCTCCGTCTAACATTTCTTTAAATATCTTTTATTCCTGTTATATCTTAAGATTTATGTTCTAAAGTGATAATTCACCGTGGGTACAAATTATCCTTAAGTGTACCCCATACCAAAATCATAAAAAACGCACAGATAAATTAGTTTCACACGATCACTCGCTATATTAGCCCTAAAGCTGTTAGCATTACCAGCCTGTACTTTTCCAAATATTGCCCTTACTGCTGAACTCACTGTTACATCACTAATGGCGAATGTTTCAGACGTGTGTTTACCTCTGAGTGCAGATGATGAATCTTTCTTCGCACTTCAGTCGGAGCTGGAGGTTGTGGAGAAGCAGATCCAGGATCTACTCGAGAGGCAGACACTGCTGCGAGAACGTAAAACGGCGCTGGAAACATCCCGGGCTGACGCTCGCAAAGCAGCGGTAAGTTTTCGACGTGATTGTAATACTCCTACCACTTCTACTCCGCGTGTTTCTCTGCACAGAGCCCAGGCTTCGAGAACACGACGGGCCCAATTGAACTTCACTCCTGCACCGGCACACCCACGGCGTAAGGCGCAATCCAGGACCGGGGCGATAACCTCTCCTCCACCGCCGCCACCGGTCTTTGAGATCCCGACCAGGAACCGCATTGCCGCCCTCTGCGAGACGGAATGCAACGCTGTGGTCGTCGGAGACTCAAATCTTCCGGAACGTACGCGCTTCCTTCAATCAAGGTAAGGCTCGCACTCACTGTTTCCCTCGCGCCCGTGTTCTCGATGTCTCTGCGCAGGTAACTGCGATCCTGAAAGACGACGCTAGCATCGGAGCTGTCGTACTGCACGCGGGGTCAACGATGTCAGGATGCGGCAGTCGGAGGTCCTGAAGCGCGATTTCAGGAGTCTGGTCGATACTGTACGCAACGCATCGCCCACGGCGAGGATCATCGTATCAGGGCCGCTTCCTACTTACCGACGAGGGAATGAAAAGTTCAGTAGACTATTTACGCTCAATCAATGGTTAATGTCATGGTATACTGAACAGAAGCTGCTCTTTGTAAATAATTTTGATCTGTTCTGGGAGCGACCCAGGCTTTTCCGCCCCGACGGCCTGCACCCCAGCAGCATTGGAGCGGAAGTCCTGTCTGACAACATCTCAAAGACGCTCCGCAGCATTTGACTAGTAAGTACAAGCGTTAACCATAGTCTGTGTTCCTCTCAATCAACTGTTAAAAATGTTACAACATCCAAATACATAGAGACTGTGTCTGTCCCCCGAATAATACAACTAAATAAAAATGTGTAAAAGTCAGAGAAAAAACCTTATCATGATTAAACCTAAAGACAATATATTTGTTGAGCAAAACCAACCTAAAGTTCGGGCTACTTAATATTAGATCACTAAACTCAAAGGCAGTTATTGTAAATGAAATGATCACAGACAACAACTTTGATATACTCTGCCTTACTGAAACCTGGCTTAAACCAAATGATTATTTTGGTATAAATGAGTCTACTCCACCAAGCTACGGTTATATGCATGAGCCACGGCCGGTTGGTCGAGGTGGTGGTGTAGCAACAATCTTTAGAGACTTTCTACCTACTCAGAGAACAGAGCATAAAAATTTAAATCATTTGAAGTGCTTGTGTTGAACATAATTGTTCCAAACAAAAGTAAAAAACCATTGCTTTCTATTACACTGGCTACTGTGTATAGACCCCCTGGGCCCTACACTGATTTTCTGAAGGAGTTCGCGGACTTCTTATCGGACCTATTGGTTAACGTTGATAAAGTACTGATCGTTGGAGATTTTAATATCCATGTAGATACTGCTAACGATGCATTAGCAGTGGCGTTTAAAGAGCTTCTACACTCTTTTGGTGTAACACAAAACATCAACAGACCCACTCATAGACTTAATCATACTCTAGACTTGATTATATCTCACGGAGTCGATCTAAACAATATCGATATTATACCTCAAAGCGACGATGTCACTGATCACCATCTTATAACATGTACACTGCGCACTGCAGAAATCAGTCGTATAGCTCGTTATCGACTTGGTAGAACAATCACCTCATCTACTAAAGATAGTTTGTTAAGAATCTGCCAGATCTGACTCCTTTAATAACTTTGCCAATTAATACAGAATCGCTTGATGACATGACCAGCAACATGGGAACTATTTTCTCTAATACATTAGAAGCGGTCGCGCCTATGAAGTCAAAAAAGATTAACGAGAAGATCAAAGCACCTTGGTACAATAGCACCACTCGCGGCCTAAAAAGAGAAACGCGTAAACTGGAACGAAAATGGAAACAAACCCATTTAGAGGTCTTTAAAATTGCGTGGATAGAGAGTGCAAACTGTTATAAAAAGGCCGAGCACCTCCGTGACCTCATAGAAACTAACAAAAACAATCCAAGGTTTTTATTTAGTACAATTGCTAAACTAACAAACAAACAGACTTCTCCTGACCTGGCTATTCCGCCACACCTTGGTAGCAATGAATTCATGACATTTTTTACAGAAAAAATCGAAAAAATACGAGACGACGTAGTTAAAATCCAACCTCCAAGTGTGTCTGATGAATTAGTACCAACCATCACCCAAAAAGAAAAGCTACAGTGTTTTTCACCTATAAAACAGGAAGATTTAATTAAACTTATTGCAACATCCAAACCGACAACATGCTTATTAGATCCCATTCCAACTAAATTACTAAAAGAGTTACTACCTGTTGCAATTGAGCCCATTTATAACATTATCAACTCGTCAATTAATCTAGGCCATGTCCCAGGACCCTTTAAACTGGCTGTAATCAAGCCTCTTATCAAAAAACCAAACTTAGACCCCAGTGAACTTGGAAGCTATAGACCGATTTCAAATCTCCCGTACTTTTCTAAAATACTAGAAAAAGTAGTGTCCACTCAGTTGTGCTTTCCTACAAAATAATGACATGCACGAAAAATTTCAGTCTGGCTTTAGACCGCATCATAGCACCGAAACTGCGCTCGTTAAAATTTCAAACGATCTACTTATGGCATCTGATAAGGTAACATCTCACTCCTAGTCCTGCTTGACCTTAGTGCTGCGTTCGATACTGTAGACCATAAAATACTTTTAGATCGTTTACAAAATTATACCGGTATTCAGGGACAGGCACTAAAATGGTTCCGATCTTACTTATCTGACAGATATCATATGTCCATTTAAATGGGGAATCGTCTAATCTAACGCAAGTAAACTATGGATTACCTCAGGGATCGGTTTTAGGACCCTTGCTTTTCTCCATATACATGCTGCCCCTGGGCAACATTATTAGAAAACATGGAATTAGCTTCCACTGTTATGCAGATGATACTCAGCTATATATCTCTTCAAGACCAGATGATTCCTTCAAGCTATCCAAACTGGCAGAGTGCATCAAAGATATGAAACATTGGATGACTAGTAATTTCCTTCTTTTAAACTCTTACAAAACAGAAATATTACTTATAGCACCAAAGACTCGTAAACAGAATATCAGATTATAACCTGCAAATCGAAGGCTGCACTGTTACTCCGACAAATACAGTTAAAGGTATATTAGACAGCAACCTGTCATTTAAAAATCATATCTCAAATGTCACAAAAACAGCTTCTTCCACCTTCGAAATGTTGCCAAATTATGAAATGTTTTATGTGTTGCTGACGCAGAAACTCTTATTCATGCATTTGTGACCTCAAGACTTGACTACTGTAATGCTCTTCTTAGTGGTTGTCCTGCATCTTCAATAAACAAACTACAGTTAGTCCAAAATGCAGCTGCCAGAGTCCTAACCAGGTCAAGAAAATACGATCATATTACCCCAATTTTATCATCTCTTCACTGGTTACCCATTAGGTATCGTATTGATTTTAAAATTCTTTTAATTACTTATAAAGCCTTAAAGGGTTTAGCCCCTACCTACTTAACAGAGCTTATCACATTACAACCCATCACGCTCTCTAAGATCAAAAACTCAGGACTTTTGATAACACCTAGAATAACTAAATCTACAAAAGGGGGTCGAGCTTTCTCATACGTAGCACCTAAACTCTGGAATAGCCTTCCCGATACTATTCGAGGGTCAGACACACTCTCCCAATTTAAATCTAGATTAAAGACACATCTTTTCACCCAAGCTTTCACTAATGCATAGTAAATGAACACCAGCTACGCTAATTATTTTCTTTCTGCTTCCGCCTCGGGATGCCCATCTCGAGGTAGGGAAAGTTCTGCCAGGCCCAGATGGACATCATATGCCCATCCCGACTTAGAGACTACGCCAGCTGCGGACTGACTGACCATCCCAGCTCCATCTAAGGCAACTCCATTTCCACCCAAGAGAAAGGCGACCATCCCAGCTCAGACCATTCTATCCCCAACCGAGAGCAAAGATGGAATACTTGTCACATTAATGCTAAAAGTTACAATGCTTGGTATTAAATGCTAAACTACATCACATGTCAGCAGTTTGAAGTTATAGCTGAGTTCAGTGGCCCTGATTGGGGGTTGCTGGGCGGGTGTTCGTGGGGGGGGGCTCGTTGGTTGTGGTTGGGGGGATTTTATTTGTTGGGGCTGTGTGGGTCTGGATGGTCTTGCTTTGTGGTCGATGTCAGACAGCAGAGGAATAATGTTCCAATATGCCATTACTATTTTCTCTGGTTGTTTCTCTGGTTGGTGTCGATCGCGGAGTGGGACCGGGCTGGACGTGCATGGTTTCGGCGAGTGGGATTGCCTGGGTCGCGGGCGGTGGGCTCTCCCCCCTTCCTCGGGGATGTTGCTCGGTGACTTGGTCGGGGTCACTGAGAGCAGCTATGACACGTCAGAGGGGATCTGGCCCTCCCGGCTGAGCCTGGTTTCTCCCGAGGTTTTTTTCTCCATCAATCAATAAGGGAGTTTTGGTTCCTCGCCACAGCAGGGCAGTGTTGGCTCACCGGGAGACTGCATCTATTTATTAATTTATTAGATATTATCTATTAGAATGATTTTGCTTGTTCTATAAACACTATGCACTGTGCTGTGTTTTACCTCTGTGTTTTCTTATTTGCTCCTGTAAAGCTGCTTTGGAACAATGCACATTGTGAAAAGCGCTATATAAATAAACTTGAATTGAAAACTTGAATTGAACTGTGTGTTAGCTACACAAAACGTCTGTGTCCTTCGAAGGCTTTACTTTACCAATAGGCTTTTTCTACGCTTCCGCATATGCCCCCTAGCATCTGTGAAAAAGGCCTATCGTGTCAGAGCAGGGCAACTGAGGGCTGCCGGGCTTGACATTAACACCCAACAACCCGCCAAATGCGGGCGGATTTCAGCTGTGGCCGGTTAGACAGTCACTCCTCACTAGCCATTTTGGTGGATTGATCATTTATTTTTTCATTGCAGTTTTCTTAAAAGTCATGTGAAATAATAAACAATGCGCAATATGCGACAATACAAAACGTCTTGGTTATGGATGTAACCTCAGTTCCCTGATGGAGGGAACGAGACGTTGTGTCGAACCAACAGATGGGGTTCGCCCTTGAGAACCAATCAACTTCGACTAGACTAGAAAATGCCAATGAAATTGGCGAATGAAATTTGCTTGCCGGACTCCGCCCCTGGATAGCCGGGTATAAAAGGGAGACGGCGTGCTGCATTCATTCACCTTTAGTTCTGAGGAGCCTGAGAGCCTCTCAAGACTGCTGCAGCAGGCGGCACGTGTTGTGGCATAAGGGACACAACGTCTCATTCCCTCCATCAGGGAACTGAGGTTACATCCGTAACCAAGACGTTCCCTTTCTGTCGGTCTCTCGACGTTGTGCCGCGTCACAATTTCCAGCGAAGCGACAGTGACTGGCCTGGACGTGTCAGACGTGAGCACTTTCGTGAAATCGTAACCGTCCAGTGGATAGGTCAGGGGTCCCAGAGCTTTCTTGGAGAAAGGTGGGAAGCCCCGACCACCGGCCGTTACGGGCGGGGCCTTGTCTCTCTAACCGGCGAGAGGCCGCCCGGTCAGGGCCACTGGGTAAGCGCTGTCTACCCAAGGGGGAATGCGCTACAGTGACCACATCCTACCGTAGGGAGGAGTTTAGTGGAGATATCAGAATGGTCTCACCGATGGGGAAGAACTCATGGAAAAAATGTGCAGACTGAAGTAGTTAACCGCGAGGTGGAGGTCCACCTAGGGAAGGTCATGGGTTGCCAAGGTGGGAACCAATCATGAGGATACATCAGACGGAATCGCCCGATTGGGGGGTTACAACGTCAGGTAGCACTAGGTCCGGTTAGAGCTATGCGTGGATAACTCAAGTGGTACCCGGCCTAAGGGGCAGGGCTGCTCTGCCCAGCCTGCCCCCAGGAGGTGCTTGCTTAGTGATGGATGGAATGCCTGTTCTGCACCCAGTGGGGGAAGAAGGGAGGCCAAATAGCACGCATACCCACCTGAGAAGGGAGGGGTGGTGCTTTCGCAGGCATACGCCCTACTGGCGCTACATGTTGCAATGCAGAACACGGGCTGATACCGGTTTTACGCGGAGGTTGTAACACCTTGCGAAGGTGTTGGGCGCAGCCCACCCCGCAGCTCTGCAGATGTCTGCCAGAGAGGCGCCTCTAGCCAGTGCCCACGAGGAGGCTATACCCCGAGAGGAGTGAGCTCTCATTGCGAGTGGGCACGGGCGATCTTGGGATTGGTACGCCATCGTGACGGTGTCCACAATCCAGTGCGCCAATCTCTGTTAGGAGACAGTCCTCCCCTCTGCTGACCTCCATAACAGACAAAGAGCTGGTCAGAGCTCCTAAAGCTCTGCGTGGGGTCCAAGTAGAGGCGCAGTGCGCATACTGGACACAACACATACAGGGTTGGGTCTTGCTCCCCGGTGGGGAGCGCCTGCAAGTTCACCATCTGGTCCCGAAAAGGAGTGGTGGGAACTTTGGGCACGTGGCCAGGCCGGGGTCTCAGGATATCGTGAGAATCGCCGGGCCTGAATTGAGGGCAATCGGTGGACACAGAGAATGCTTGCAGGTCCCCTACCCTCTTGATGGAAGCGAGCGCCATCAGGAGAACCCTCTTCGACTGCATCGACTGACAAGAGAGGGCGTCGGCTGTCTGGTTCAGGTCGCCGGGATGTGTGTAGCCCGCAGGGAGCGGATCTCCTGCTGACTCCACAGGAGGAGGCGTCGGGCGAGTCGTGTTAACTGTCGAGAGCGAATGCCACCCTGGCGATTGATATACGCTACTGCAGTTTTGCTGTCCGTCCTGACCAGCACGTGCTTGTCCTGCACGAGAGGTTGTAGCCTCCTGAGTGCAAGTAGCACAGTCCACAACTCAAGGCAATTGATATGCCAGCGCAGGCGGGGGCCCGTCCATCGCCCCGACACTGTGTGCCCGTTGCACACTGCACCCCAACCCTGCAGGAAAGCATCTGTCGTTACCACGATGCGCCTCGTAACCTGCCGGAGAGGGACCCCCGAGACCAAGGGGTTAGGGTGCGTTGGCAGAAAGGCTTAATCATCATCCGCCTGCTGCCGGTATGCCACGCACTCCAGGGAAACTCAACTCTGTAGCCAGTGTTGGAGCGGTCGCATGTGCATCAACCCAAGGGGTATCACCCCCGCCGAAGATGCCATGTGTCCCAGGAGCCTCTGAAATTTTTTCAGGGGGACCGCTGGCTACTTGAAACTCTTCAGGCAGTCCAACACTGACTAAGCACGCTCGGTAGTGAGACGCGTTGTCATGGTGACAGAGTTGAGTTCTATACCAAGGAAGAGGATGCTCTGCATGGGGGAGAGCTTGCTCTTTTCTCGGTTGACCTGTATTCCCAATCGATCTAGGTGCCGGAGCACTAGGTCCCTGTGTTTACATAACAGATCCCGCGAGTGTGCCAAGATGAGCCAGTTGTCGAGATAGTGTAGTACCCGCACACCTCTCTCCCCGTGGCGGCTTCCACGATCTTCGTATGAAGACTCGTGGGGACAAGGACAGACCGAAAGGGAGGACCCTGTACTTATATGCCCGACCCTCGACAGCGAACCGTAGGAACAGGCTATGACGAGGGAGAATCGAGACATGAAAGTAAGCGTCCTTCAGGTCGATTGCCAGGAACCAATCTTGACATCTTATAGACGTCAAGATGCGCCTCTGCATGAGCATCCTGAACAGCAGCTTAAGTAGATGCCTGTTCAGGGTATTCAGATCTAGAATGGAGCGCAACCCCCCGCCTTTTTTGGGGACGATGAAGTACAGGCTGTAAAACTCTAGCCAGTGCCCACGAGGAGGCTATACCCCGAGAGGAGTGAGCTCTCATTGCGAGTGGGCACGGGCGATCTTGGGATTGGTACGCCATCGTGACGGTGTCCACAATCCAGTGCGCCAATCTCTGTTAGGAGACAGTCCTCCCCTCTGCTGACCTCCATAACAGACAAAGAGCTGGTCAGAGCTCCTAAAGCTCTGCGTGGGGTCCAAGTAGAGGCGCAGTGCGCATACTGGACACAACACTGTCGTGTAGAGGGTGAGAGCGGCTGTGATAAACACCCAGAGAGAGTGAAAACCATTTAGAAGTGGGCTGTTGGGACGGGGCAGGAACCGTCCCGGATCAACCAACCAGCGATGAAATGGCTGGGGTTGGGCTCAAAGGTATTCTCGATCTCCCTGGGGTCTCGGTTGACCTGTATTCCCAATCTGAATCGTGAACCGCAGTGCGGGCAGGACTTATCCACATCGGCTGCCCCAGCGTGCCGGAAACTCAACACTTGAGGCAGCCATCGTGTCCGTCCCCCCTCCTCGATGAGTGTATTGCACCCATGAGAACAGCGGGACATGCCACGCTGGAGAAATTTGCTCTTTTAGAAAAAAACTTGAACACTCCTGGAACTGCCGAGACGCCCAGGGGAAGTTTCTAAAGGGGAAGAATCTGTTTTCTAGATTAGTCGAAGTTGATTGGTTCTCAAGGGCGAACCCCATCTGTCGGTTCGACACAACGTCGAGAGACCGACAGAAAGGGAACTACAACTCTGATGAGTTCTCCCTGCACCCAGTGTTTGGTCATCGGAAAGCACACTACCGACACACAGAGAGCCGTCCTTATTCTGAACAAAGAAGAAACCCATACTGGCAGAAGAGGAGGAATGTTGAATGAGCCCAGCTTGCAATGACTCACGAATGTATTTGTCCATGGCCTCTCTTTCGAGAGCCAAAAAAGGGAAAAAAGACGACCCTTGGCCAGAGATGTGCCTGGGAGTAGATGTATGACGCAGTCGTAGGGGCGATGCAAAGGTAGAGAGGTGGCTTGTGAGTTGATGAAGGACCCTGTTTCTGGGCCATGATGAGTCTAACCGACCTCAGGGGCATGTGTTCTGCGTCAGAGGTGGCTGCTGTGGATCAGGTTTCTCGGAGCTCTGCCACAAACCCGTGGTGAGCCGCCACTGGCACCGCAGAGGGAGACGGCTCTCCACTCGAAGAGAGAGGTTGATAACTGCCTCAAGGTCCCGAGGCATCTCAAAGGCGATGTTACTGTTGAGAACCTCCAGGAAGCAAACATGCATTGCACCCTCATTCTAGTCACAGGCGGCAGCGAGAGTCTTAAACCCGATGGCGTAGTCGGTGACTGATGCTCTCCCCTGAGTGAGGCGTGAATACCGCGCAGATGCCTCGCCCTTGTCCCCTCGTGCTGACCTGTCAAACAGCCGGGTCTTCTCCAGGCTAAATTAATCGAAGGAGGAGGAACTGGAACCCAGGAGAGAAGAGTGAGAACATGAGCCACCTTGGCTTCCTGGCCATGTAGCACATTACGAGAGGAATGCCTGGCAGGAATTCAGATCAACATCATAAACTGGGGGATTATTGGCATGTGGGTTCGGGCTCATGCGGCGTGTAGTGGTGGGCAGATGATGTGGCTCTTCGGCTGACAGCGGCTTTGAGCTGTAATTCCTCGACACGAGCCAGGAGTTCAACCACTGGGGCTTTGGGGATCCCCCCTCCTGCGGCGTGGCGTTGAGACGGGTGACCTGCTGTCCCAGCATGGCGCCCTGCTGCTGCGGTGCCAAGCTTAGCGGTTTCTGGCCCAGCTGAATCGATAGGCTGGTCAGATCGTCTGTCATGAACGAGACTGTACTCAACTTTGGGGGTGAGAGAAAACAACTTTTTTTAAGGACGAGAGCAAAACAAGGTCATAGTCAATGGCTAGAGAGTCACTAGGTGGGACCACCTGGGACCGTCGCAGGGCAGAGGCGCAGCTGGTGGCGGCTGGCATATAAGGCGGGGGGCAGAGAGGAGCCTTGGCGACCCGGGGCAGAGCCGGCTGTGAGGTGATGGGAAATGGACTCCTGCTGAAGGGATGACCCACTGAGGGTGAGGAGACTCGAGAAGAGAGAGGGATTAAACACTTGGAGACGCTGGAGTCCGGCGAGCTGTGAGTGCCCACAGGGTACTGCAGAGAGCAGTCACTCAATAAAAGGCAGGAGACAAAACAAGACAAGGCTCTGGAGTCTGACACAATGTGACACGAGGTAAGCAATAGCAAAAATAAACTTGGAACTATGGCAGTCAGGGAGGCGTGAAAAAAAACGATCTGACACAACACAAGATAAACACAGGGAACAAGAAGGGGTTGCAACTAAAGGGGAATGTGAAACGAGGTAACAAGGAGGAAGGGGCAAAGCCACACGGACACCGGGCACATGGCTAGCTGTCAAAACAATGCTCCATGTGCTCGACAAAAACCACACGCGCACACACACAGGACAACAAAATACAGAGGGATCACACAGAGGACATAACATGTTACAACTACAATATAAAATAAATAAACTATTTATTTTACCCCCGTCACACATAAAGAGTGGAAAATGTCCTATTGGTTGTTTACACATGAAGTCACGGCACTACGCGGGATTAGCCAAGCTGGGTGACTTTCTAAAACGCTTAACGAGGTTTAATGTACCTAAACAGCGACCAGGTGAGCTCAAATTTACTGCTCACAATTCTAATTTGTTTGTGACATGCTTTACATTACATCATTGCATGTTTTCAGAGTTGAATTAAGATTCGCTGACTGATTTTCAGGTAGTTGCATTCAGTACGGCCGAATAGAATTGTTATTGTTGTTATGAATGTAGCACCCTGTTAAATGTATATATTATTTTGTGTTCTGTTATCAGAAATACAATATATCCTGAAATATGGGCCAGTTTAATTGTCCCTGGTGTGTAATACATTTTTGTATTAATGCGTGTTAATGCAGTTATAATGTGGAGGTGTTGAAATATCCTCGGTTGTGTGTAACCTTTGAACCCTTTGTCATTTTATTTTGTATTGGGTGGCTGGGTGTCAGTTTTGTTTGTTATCCAATCAGTGCCATTTAGAGAGCAGTTGGGCAATCAATCGGGTTGTTTAGGGGGCGGGACTAAAAATATAGAGCGAGACTAAAATCGAGAGTGACAACGAAAAAGAACCGGAGAGACAGTTACGAGCAAAAGTTAGTTCTAAGTTCTGTACGATTTATATATTACTGATAATCAAAGTTAAGAGCCTGGGGGGGGGGGTTTTCTTGTTTTTTTGTCTTTTTGTAACCCTAATAAAACGGGAGATTGAGCTTTGTGTTGGAGCTGGTTAAGTGTGTCATAGAGATTCTACTGAAGTGAAACTAGCCATGTGCGAACTGCTACTATATAGCCAGAAACCCACTTTGCCACCGAGTTTCTGAGTGAGTATGGACATTGTGAACTAAAATGAAATTGACATTTTTGAACCTCATTCGATTTTGTGAACTTTTGGCTAGTGTGCGTTAGCAAATACTGTGAGCTGAAACTGAGGCCCTGAACCTGAACAAGATATAGTTAAGCTCATTCGATTTTGTGAACTTTTGGCTAGACGCTGCCACCCATGTTGCTGCAATAGATGTGCTCAGGATTCGTGCTGCACGGAGCATATTTTCAGGACGGGTTTCCACATTGCGTATCTCACCATTGGACGGAACGGTTTGAATAGACGGTCACTATAATCTTTCTGTTACCGAGGAATCGTGAGTATAGACAATATTATTTGGAAGGTTTTCAACTGAGCTCCAACAAGCGCGCCAACGTTGTGGTACCACAAAACGGAGACATAAAAGTAGAGCAAAAAACCCCGGGTTATTGTTCATTGTTATTTACTTTGGAACATGAGGACATTTTAAAAGGTTAACTCACCTGGTTCTGGAAATAAATATAAAAATATTTTTCTGTTCATATTCAACCTTTGTGGTCTGATATTTAAGTGTGTGCGTTTGAAAGGTGATTGTTGTGATTTTAGTTTCATGTTTGCAAATAAGAGTTATAGGGGCTAACTATATGTGCATGGGAGTTTTATGCTCACAATGAAAAAAAAAAAACGAACACAGTATAGCTATATTTAAGCTAACTAGTCCTCTCTACACTCTAGCCAGAGTCGGATGCCCGAAGTTTAGTTGCTGTGAATACATCCTGATTTTAAATTCTAGTAACCTCTCTCCAATTCATTTCCCATGCACATGATAACTCCTTAAAGTAAAAGAATTGTGTAGGAGGGTTACATGAATTTAATTATTAATATTAAAAATATACTTCTTCTATTCCAGATTAATATGCAAAGGCAAGTCTTGGGACCTTTTTTTTATAGATAGGATGGGCATTTTTTTGCTTTTTGTTAGATGAATAATTTGCAGGATTATTGCATGTCTCTTGGCTTATTGTGAAGAACATATCATTGCACAGTGCAGGGTAATAGGAGCCTTTTTTATTTTAGGCAACTGTAAAGCAATAAATTACGGAGTATTTCAACTGTGTGAATTGTCAGCCAGCAGGAGGCTGCAGTGAGTCTTATATTAGTTTATATAAGATTTACTCGCCACTAAAACAAATGTTTATAAGCAAACGCCCCAGATCTGTGGTTCTAAATCAGTGAACAGGCTAAACTCATATCAACATGCAGCAAAAAATAAAACAAATAATAAAACATTACAAATTTAAAGACAGTGCCTTATAAAAGTGCTGTGGTGCCTCTGTTGTCAGATTATAAGAATGAATATGTTAATCTTTTGTAAAATGCTATAAAGTTTGGCAATAAATCTGACATGCGATTTTGTTAATCTGCTGCGTATGATCACAGGATACAGTCTGCAGTGTGTTCTAGGAACGTT
This sequence comes from Triplophysa siluroides, assembly GCA_006030095.1. NCBI lineage: Eukaryota > Metazoa > Chordata > Actinopteri > Cypriniformes > Nemacheilidae > Triplophysa > Triplophysa siluroides. The sequence continues at coordinate 926,374 of VCII01000221.1, read as the reverse complement.
TGTATTTATAATCCAATTGAAAAATATGCTGTAATATTAAATCCAGTACAAAATATGACCATCTGGTTTTTTTTAGTAGTTATAAAGATATATCTGATGAGAGACATTACACTCATTTCAGCTGTGTCTGTATTCACACACCTTCTTAATACAGATTTAAGACTTAATTTGAGAGTTTAAGTCTGTAAAATAAAGTGCCAGTCTGTAAGTTATTTTGAGTAAAAATGAGCAAAAACCAATTATTGAGCAAGTACGTGAAAGAACGGTGTTTAAAACTGTGTCATTACCCTTGCGGGATTCACCACGGAAAGCTTGTGATAATGGTTTGTAATTTGCCCTGTCGGGTCGTCTTTCCCAGAGATCCTCATTTGGTGTCCTTCATCTATGCGTCATTTCGTCACATTTGTACACAGACCGAAGAGGATCCGGCTGCTAGCCAGCGCGTGGATGCTGCGAGTGACAGGCGGTTTGTAGCGTGTACTCACAACTGTTGGGTAGGATTTTATACAACTTTTATTGGGTTTGGCAGTGCCAAATCACAACTCACCTGCAGTAGCAATTACAAACTGAGATGGTGACAAAGAGGCCAATTGTGGTATATTGAAATCCAGGCCTAAACAGTAGGTGTCGCTAACGTTCCTATTAAGAAATAAGGAGAAAGGAAGATGTACAGTCGTGGCCAAAAGTTTTGAGAATTACATAAATATTGGAAATTGGAAAAGTTGCTGCTAAAGTTTTTATAATAGCAATTTGCATATACTCCAGAATGTTATGAAGAGTGATCAGATGAATTGCATAGTCCTTCTTTGCCATGAAAATTAACTTAATCCCAAAAAACCTTTCCACTGCATTTCATTGCTGTCATTAAAGGACCTGCTGAGATCATTTCAGTAATCATCTTTTTAACTCAGGTGAGAATGTTGACAAGCATAAGGCTGGAGATCATTATGTCAGGCTGATTGGGTTAGAATGGCAGACTTGACATGTTAAAAGGAGGGTGATGCTTGAAATCATTGTTCTTCCATTGTTAACCATGGTGACCTGCAAAGAAACGCGTGCAGCCATCATTACGTTGCATAAAAATGGCTTCACAGGCAAGGATATTGTGGCTACTAAGATTGCACCTAAATCAACAATTTATAGGTTCATCAAGAACTTCAAGGAAAGAGGTTCAATTCTTGTAAAGAAGGCTTCAGTGCGTCCAAGAAAGTCCAGCAAGCGCCAGGATCGTCTCCTAAAGAGGATTCAGCTGCGGGATCGGAGTGCCACCAGTGCAGAGCTCAGGAATGGCAGCAGGCAGGTGTGAGCGCATCTGCACGCACAGTGAGGCGAAGACTTTTGGAAGATGGCCTGGTGTCAAGAAGCAGCAAAGAAGCCACTTCTCTCCAAAAAAAACATCAGGGACAGATTGATCTTCTGCAGAAAGTATAGTGAATGGACTGCTGGACTGGGGCAAAGTCATATTCTCAGATGAAGCCCCTTTCCGATTGTTTGGGGCATCTGGAAAAAGGCTTGTCCGGAGAAAAAAGGTGAGCGCTACCATCAGTCCTGTGTCATGCCAACAGTAAAGCATCCTAACACCATTCATGTGTGGGGTTGCTTCTCATCCAAGGGAGTGGGCTCACTCACAATTCTGCCCAAAAACACAGCCATGAATAAAAATGTACCAAAACACCCTCCAACAGCAACTTCTTCCAACAATAGTTTGGTGAAGAACAATGCATTTTCCAGCACGATGGAGCACCGTGCCATAAGGCAAAAGTGATAACTAAGTGGCTCGGGGACCAGAATGTTGAAATTTTGGGTCCATGGCCTGGAAACTCCCCAGATCTTAATCCCATTGAGAACTTGTGGTCAATCCTCAAGAGGCGGGTGGACAAACAAAAACCCACTAATTCTGACAAACTCCAAGAAGTTATTATGAAAGAATGGGTTGCTATCAGTCAGGATTTGGCCCAGAAGTTGATGGAGAGCATGCCCAGTCGAATTGCAGAGGTCCTGAAAAAGAAGGGCCAACACTGCAAATACTGACTCTTTGCATAAATGTCATGTAATTGTCGATAAAAGCCTTTGAAACGTATGAAGTGCTTGTAATTATATTTCAGTACATCACAGAAACAACTGAAACAAAGATCTAAAAGCAGTTTAGCAGCAAACTTTTTGAAAACGAATATTTATGTAATTCTCAAAACTTTTGGCCACGACTGTAGATGGAATAAAGTAGTAAACCTGATTACTGGTGATCTTGAAGTTTGTTTTTCTGACAATACACAACATATTGGCAACGAGGATGCTCTTATGTTTGATAACTACGTGACTGCACTGTCGAAAGAAGACATTCCAGAAAAGAGAAAGCGTGCGTTGCTTATCCATTGCCGAGAGAAACAAATTTTGCCAGCGTGCTCAGAGATTCGGTGAACCTATTGTGCAATATGTGGCTGCTCTGCGTGAGCTGCTTGTGAACTGTGAATTCGGCTTGCTCGCTGACGACATGCTACACGTAAGTCCACAGCTTCTCATCAGATGACATCTAATACAACACAAAAAAATTATGCGAGAACATGCTACCGTTGCGGTACTACATCACATTTAGCAAACTATCCCAAATGCCCAGCTAAACAGTCAAAATGCAGACAGTGTGGTAAAATGGGACATTTTGCTAAAGTTTGTCGGAGTTCTGCATCCACCTGTAATGTACAAGAGGTTGCTGTACCAGGGTTAACGGTCTTAAGCATTGAGATGCCCACTGCATCTGAAACAGAAACAAAACCTGACATGCAATGTTTCCTTGCATACTGCGGACGGGAATTCACTAAACACTAAACTACTTGTGGATCGGCTGTTTCCATACTTCCAGAGCATCTGTACCGACGACACTTCTCAGATACTTCCCTCCCAGTGCCTAATGTTCGCTGTGTGACATACATGAAAATGACTATTCCAGTTTTAGGGTGCCTTTCTGTTACTGTCACGCATCAGTGTAGTCGCACACAGGCTTTATTCTACATTTTGACAGGCGGAACACCAATACTTGGCATGGCTCTTTTCTCTGCTCTGCATCTGGATATAAGGAATGGATCTGTTGCATCTTCTGCAGAAATCGGACATATTGCTGTGAATTCCATGGAGCCTTTGGGCTTGGCTGTTGGCTTTGTACATAAAGTGAATGTGCGTTCAGATGCCATTCGCAGTGAGAGATGCAGTATCACAAGAGCTAAAGAGGCTGGAATCTGAAGGGATCGTAGAAAAAGTGGAGTCGTCTCCGTGGGTGTCACCGCTTGTGGTCATTCAAAAGAAATCTGGAGGCATTCGTCTCTGCGTTGATTTACGAGAGCCAAACAAAGCCGTAGTGGTCGACAGTCTCCCATTACCCACACATTGAGGAAGTTTTTACGGAATTGCGTGGGGCTTCAATGTTCTCTACAATAGATCTCCAAAATGCATATCACCAAGTGACCCTGCATCAGGATAGTAGGGATTTGACATCTTTCGTCACCCATGATGGACTTTTTCGTTTCACAAGGGTCCCTTATGGGCTGGCATCAGCACCTAGTGCATTTCAAAGGATGATGTCTCAAATTTTGGCTGGCCAGGACGGTGTGCAATGTTATCTAGATGACATTATTGTCTATGCTGAGAATCCTGAGGTACATGAGAAACGACTTCAAGCTGTGCTACAGCGTCTGCAAAACTGTGGTTTGAAGCTTAATGTGGCCAAGTGCCGCTTCAGGAAAACTGAGTTACTTTTTCTTGGCCATGTTATTTCTGCTTCTGGATTGCATCCAAACCCGGATCACGTTCTAGCTATACAGCAAGCGCCTTTTGCTTCTCGAACACTGTCAGACTGTGAAAGAAAGTACTCTACGACAGAGAAAGAGGCCCTGGCATGTGTTTGGGCCACCGAAAAATGGCGAACTTACCTTTGGGGCCACCATTTCACTCTTTGCACTGATCACAGCCCCTTGACTATGTTGCTTTCCACAAAGGGTCTTGGGCGCGCAGGCATGAGGATTGCTCGATGGTCTGCACGCCTTCTTTGCTTTAATTACAGCATGAGATACAAGCCTGGCCGAGACAACGTAACTGCTGATTGTTTGTCCAGACTTCCGCTCCCACACTCTGATCACATTCAAGAACAAGAGCCAGAGATGGTGGCAGTCCTGTCACCTGAATTCGCAGCCGTTTCTGTGGAGGAGCTTAAGTCTACGTGTGACGCCTGTCCTCTTCTTCGACAGGTTAAAGCTTGTATTGACAAGGGGTGGCTGTAGCAAGGTTCAAAGAGGGTGGAAGAAAGGAGGCGGGGTCGACGTGGACTGGGAGACAATAATTTATTTTATTCTCAATTCTTACAACAAGACGTTGCGTCAATGCGCTCTGGCATGTTAATCAAAATAACAAATAGCTTTCCTTGGCTTTTCCCAGAATTCAGTCCGTATGAATCACAAGTCGCGTGGTTCAGCTCCCAGGTCTCCCAGTCCGTCTCTCTCAAACTCTCCTCCGAATCTGCAAGCCTTTAAGCTGTCTCCTCACCAATGACTGTAATGAGACGCAGGTGATCTTAATCTGCAATCGACCTACTTGCTTACCGTCTTTCCCGTGTCTCTCCTCCCCGGTGCAGACGTCACTAAACCACGCCCCCCTTGCCACAGTGGCCTCACAGCACGAAAGACTCAGTCATTGCTCCTTATTATCATCTTCAGAATAAGTTGTCTGTACATGGTGGGTACATAATTTGTGGCACACATCGAGTGATCGTTCCAGAAGCATTGCAGCCAAATTTCATCCAGTTGGCACATGCCACTCATCAAGGGATGGTGCGCACATAGCAAAGGTTAAGGGATTTGTATTGGTGGCCTGGCATGGACTGTCAAGTGGAAAATGCCATCAAATCCTGTTCCACCTGCCTCCAGCATGATAAAACTGCTAATACCCATGTAGCGCCACTCTGTCCTGTGCCTACTCCAACAACAGCGTGGGGAAAGCTGGCCATTGATGTGGTTGGACCCTTGAATAATGCTCCTCAAGGATGTCGTTTTGCTATGACTCTCATTGACTACTACAGCAAATGGCCAGAGATTGCGTTCGCGCCTGACATTACATCTGCAACTCTTGTGAAATTCTTGTCTGTGGTATTCAGCCGGGAAGGTAATCCTCTTGAACTCATAACTGACAATGGCTCGCAATTAATTTCTGTTGAGTTTGAAGCATTCCTTGCAGACAGAGATATTAAGCACTGCTGTAGCTCTATCTACTACCCACAAGCGAGTGTAGAACGTTTCAACAGAGTGTTTAAAGACTGTCTACAGACCGCTAGCATTGAAGGTAAAGAGTGGAAAACTTTTGTGACAGAGTTTCTACATACATACCGGGCAACATCACATGCTGTGACAAAACTGTCCTCTGCTGAGCTCCTACATGGTCGACAGGTTAAGGCAAAATTGCATGTCAGAGGTGTTCCGTGCGTGGCGCCTCCAAAGGATCAAAGGATCAAACCAACCTGACACAGCGCATCAAGGAGTCACAGAGTAAAATGAAGGAATATACGGATCGGCGACGCAGCGCACAATCTCCACGGATTCAAGTCGGTTCATTTGTGCGTTTTAGAAGGCCTGGATTCATCAAGAAAGGACATTCCAAGTTTACTGAGCCCCTTAGGGTTGTGGCTCAAAAAGGCCCTGCAACATACCTCCTTTCGGATGGAAAAGTTTGGAATGCTATTCACCTGGCACTGGTTTCCTCCTGTGTTGCCACATCTAAGATGGTTTCTCCGGTTGAAGACTCTTTCAAGCCTCTGGAAGCACCTCAGACATCTCAGCTGTTAGTCTCTTCCCCTAGTTCCACACCTCCACATAGTGTGTCGTGCTCCAGTTTGGTCAAAGGACTATGTTACGTAAAGAGATATACGTCATAAGTTAACAGGGGAGGGAGATACAGGGGTTGAAAAAAAAAAACCATATATTTATATGTTTGTTCACTTTACCTTAGAATGGAACTTTGCTTTAAAAGTTAACTTTGCTCTTTTAACTTTGAGTTAAAAGAGAAAAAAAAAATCAGGTTTGATTATATGCATGTTGTTGACATCATATAACTGTTGTTTCTTGTGTTCTGTGCTGTTTAGTTAAAGTATAATACAAATATTTCTTCCACAAAAGGGAATATGTGGTATATTGAAATATACGCCTAAACAGTAGGTGTCGCTAACGTTCCTGTTAAGGAAGAAGGAGGAAGAGGAAAGGAAGATGTAATATGGAATAAAGTAGTAAACCTGATTTATGTTTATCAGGAAAAAAATGTATACAGATTTGGAACAGCCTGAGGATGAGTAAACGATGACAGAATTTTCGGGTGAACAGTTCCTTCTTTAATTTTTCCTTCACACATGAACTGTACATTTAGCTATGATGCCAACAGTGAATGGACTTTTACAGGGAAACTGTTCTAGTGACAAGCCAGTGTGACTGCAGGTCAAAATAAGTTTTTAACAGAAAGTGGAACTCAGCTAAAGGTGCGAATCATCTATCATTAGTTTTCTTAAAATTACAGCACTTATAAAGCTACTAAGAACTTTCGGACCTCTATCAAAAAATCTTTTTCATCCTGTTCTAAAGATTAAAGCTAAGAAGCCTCCTTGAAATGCCTGGATGAAATATTAAAGGCACATGCATATTTCACCAGAATACATCATCATTCGAGCAGATAAAACGATTTATAGAGTTGAAGATTTTTTGCTCTTTAATTGCTCACTTAGTATCTGCTGAATCAGCTATGCAAACCTTTTTTGTATCCTTTTAGTATCGAATGGCATATTTTATTTTTAAACATTACAATCAGACAGAGACTGATGTTTGTGTTATGTGCTGATATATACAGTATATAACCAGGGCCTGAAGTTATTTTTTTTTGACCACCAGCCACTGTGGCAGGTGGATTTAAAAATCCACCTGCCACAGTAACTTTTTACCAGCCAGTTTTTTGTTTTGTTTTGTTTTTTAGCCTCATAAAGGTGAAAAATAGAAATCACACAAACATTATTCTTTAACTTGTAAGAATACACATTTAAGTGCTGTCAAGTTATTAACGAAATCATTATAAGTAATAATAACTCTTAGACTATATATTTTTTTATTCATTGATTTGCTGTGTCACAGTTATAGGTTGAAGTCCCCACCGGGATACAGGTATACACACACACACACACACCGTGCTAACTCAACAGATATAAGTTTGACCTAAGTTACCGCAGCTCGTATGTATACAAATCACACACGGTGTTGATGGCTGATTTAGTCAGTAGACAGTTCCTGGCAACTGTTAATTACAGCCTTCAGGAACCGTTAAGCAGAATTAAATTAATATTACTGGTAAAGTTACCGGGTACTAGGGATGCCACAATTCTCAATATAATATTGAAACGTTCGGTACGACATCTCACCAACAGTTTAATACTTACTCGCACATCCAAACGTAGTCAGAGAAGGGCCTCATCTTCTTGCCGATAGCGTGAACGTTCTGAAACAGGAGTCGCATCTTCTCAAACTGCGCTGCTTTCATGGACGTCAGTGCCTTGACCGCAGTGGTCTCCTCCGGAAGCGCAGTCTTTGATATTTTGCAACTTATTGTGTGTAGGTGGCTTTTTGATAACTCGTGGTCCTTAATTGCTTCCAATTTTAAGTTTTTAGTCCCGATTACAAAAGGATTTGACTTCGCTTTCTCTGAGCCATACATACGGCAGTCACTGCAGTACATTTCGTCTGTACTGCGGTCATAAATCAGCCACTCACGAACCTTGCCGTTGTCGCCAATTGTCCACTTCGTATTAAAACGTCGTCTTTTACTTTTCTTTGACTCATCCTCATCTTTTTGTTGGTTGTTCGTTTCAGCTGGCCTCTTTACCCCAGTAATGTGCCGCCACATTTTGAGCTAAAATCCAACGAAATGGCGGACTTAAAAAAAAAAACAGACGCAAAAAAACAACTACTAATGAATCATTCAATTCTCATTGGCTACTCGCCAATGTGGCAGGTAGATTACAGTTTTACCTGCCAATTGCAAAATTCACCCGCATTTGGCGCGTGGTCGGGTGTTAATTTCAGGCCCTGTATATAACTGCTGAATTAAATATGAACATCAGTTACAGTAATCTGATATATTTGTGTGGATTGAAAGAGTTTATTACCACAGCATTATTTCAGCATCTCTTGAGTAAACTGTATCTAGTAAGATCTCTGAGCTCTTGTGAAACTCCAATTATGTAAAACGCATAAAGTGATAGTTCACCCAAAAACGAAAATTCTGTCCTCATTTACTCACCTTCGAGGTCTTCCAAATGTGTATACATGTCTTTGTTCTGATGAACACATAGAAATATATTTGGAAGAATGCTTATAACCAGACAGATTTTGTTCACCATTGAATCCCATAGCAGGAAAAAATACAATGGTAGTCAAAAGTGCCCCAGAACAGTTGGCTGTATACATTGTCTTCTCATGTCTTCTTTTGTGTTCAACAGAGCAAAAAATTTACGATCAAGTCATTTATTCTACTATGGGAGTCAATGGGGGGGCTAGACCTGTTTGGTTATAAGCATTCTTCCAACTATCTTACTCTGTGTTCATCAGAACAAAGACATTTATACATTTTTGGGTGAAGTATCCCTATACCACAACACATTCATAATCTGTAATCACAGCCACTCACATCTTTACAATGCAAAAAGTGCTGTCTCTATTGTCAGAATATTACATTCAGGTACATGACTTTATCACGGTCACAAATTGTCAGTCTTGCCTTTACGTCAATCTAAAGAGATCTGACTGCTTGTTTCTGTCATGTGTCGCATGATGTCTACAGTAGATGAAATAGAGGATAACTGTGATTCTATTCTTATACACCAGTTCTATTGAACGTGCACATAAAACAAAGCCTTGCTCAGTCAAACGGCTCCTGTCTTCAGTTTTAAATTGGTTGAGCATTAATTAAACACGCATGTTCATTAAACACAACTGCTGTGAGTCTGACAGCACAGACACAAAAATAGACATTTATTTCCCGTTCTATCTGTTTTAAGACCTCTGCTCGGTGAACTGAAGCTCTGTTGTATTCAGTGTTGGGTTTTGATGCAGATGGTGCCAACAGATGCACACTGATGAAAGTGACGGTCTTGACATGACAACACAAATAAAGCAAAAGTGAGCTAAAGATCTGCTTTTTTTGTTGATGCACACATCCGTAAGAGGCCAGTTGATGATATACGAGACTACATTTTTACAGCACTTTACTGTCAACAGGATTTAAGAAAATACGCGTATTACAGCCAGATAATGGAGAGTTTTTCATTTCATAACGCAGTCATATAAATATGTTTTTTATAAAGTTTATAAAAAACAAGAATAGTAGTGACCTTTACTCTACTGCATAGATGCATAAACATGTTTAAATCCTTCAGTCAATCTACAGCTGTTATAACAGCATGTCTACACTGCACTGTTGATACTGTCAATTAAATATGGGAGGAATCTGTCACATTTACCTTCGAAACCAGTCTATTAATACACACAAACAATAAAGTTATTAGTGGCGTTTAACTTAACCATATGACTAGTTCAAGATGTGTGTGCTGTTGCTGTTTTTAAAGAAATCAGAGAAATTAATGTCAACGTCTTGAACGTCGAGGATCCTGAGCAGGGGCGTAGTTTGCAGGGGATGGGGGGAGGTAAGCCCCCAATATTTACAATTACACATTACATTACATTACAATCCACCCAATATTTAACATGATCATAGGAAAAAAAGTAGATTTCATTTGTTTTGCATTTTCCCCAATCGGATGCAAATGTGTCATAATAAGTTAGACAAAAATACTAAAGCCTAAAATTTCATAGATTCAGACGGTAGCTAGCTGTAGCTCTCAAAACTATAAAAATGAAGAGGAGCGCTTCCCCATATACTATTTTGCAGTGCTGGTCAAGGAGGGACAGTAAAAGAAATACAATTTGCCCTGAGAATGATGTACAAAACAAAGTGTTACCTAGAAAATAAATAAATATAAAAATCACTAACCCTCTTTCTCTCAACAGGTATTATTCTGGCTTTTATGGAGACTAGTAATTTGGTATTAGCACTTATTGTATTATTGCCCATGTATGACATTCCTCTCACCATGACGCCGCCACAGCACGTAAATGAAACATTCCTGCCATGCCCCTCCCTCAGCCGATCTCTGTCTGGACGATAGTGGGTCACCCCTTCACCACCAACTCACACATCACCCCTCACTTAAGACTTTTTCTTTCTGGTAACCTCAGTGAGTGTATTGAGCTGTACATGCTCGATTCCCAAAATACTCCCATAATATTAGGGCATAAAGATGGAACAAGAGGTTGTCACAGCACAGCAGTGGATTGTGTTAATAATTTTGTTGTTGGTCAGGAGCTCGTCTTGTTATGCGTCTTGCCACGGTGCAGCTCCTTCACCTGTCTCGGTGTCTTCTGTTTTGCAGGTAAAGGCTGCTGATCTCACCGGGGTTCCGGTGGAGTACTATGACATTTGCACCGTGTTCAGCAGTCACGAGCCACCTCCGCATCGCATCGCCCTTACGACTGCGCCATAGATGTCCTTTCTCAATTTTTACCGGCATTTTATCCGGGGTTTCGGCCATATCGCCACTAACCTCCACCAAGGTGGCCCTGGCATAGGTAGCCTTTGACAACCTCAAGTCCCGTTTTTGTCTATGCAACTGTGCTTTGTTTTCCAAATCCCGAGCGCCAGTTCATTGTTGAGGTGAAGGCATCGGATGTTGGGATTTATCAGCTTTCTTGTCACGATGAGAAAGTGCATCTGTGCGGTCCGGCTGTCTTTGGGGGAGTGCACCAGATGTGCCGGCTTGATCCTCCTCCGCCCCCTGGCGGCTGGCAATAGATCCTCCTGCTGAGGGGAGCTGGCAGCTCCTCCCCCATTCACTGCTACTCCCCATCATGGCATAATAAGCCATACCCTCTGACCACAAACATAGGTTGGGGAGAGGATCGGCGGCGGTCAGCTGCTGCTTTGGTCTTCTGGGAGGAGCGGACGACAGCAGGCTCTGGCCCACGGCGAACAGCGGCGACTCCTCCACTCCCTCTGGGATGGCAGCCACCTACTGTAGTGTCCTTGACCTGTTTCCCTGGGCTTTGTCATCCATGTGCTTGGTGTACTTTTGAAATTGTTACTTGTGCTTTTTATTACAGTAGCATAATAATAAGAGAATTGAAGTGAAATAAACTTGGGTTAAAACGAGGTTGGGGCTCATATGCGAGCGCCTGGTGGTCGGGCCTCCCCCCATGGGGTCCAGTTGGGCTCAGCCCGAAGGAGCGACGCGGGGCCACCCTCTCGTGGACCCACCACCTGCAGAAGGGACCGTAAGGGGCCGGTGCTTAGTGGATCGGGCGGCAGTCGAAGGCGGGGGCCTCGACAACCCGATCCCTGGACGCAGAATCTAGCTCTAGGGACATGGAACGTAACCTCTCTGGCGGGGAAGGAGCCTGAGATTGTGCGGGAGGTTCAGAGATTCCGACTAGAGATAGTTGGGATCATCTCTACGCACAGCTTGGGCTCTGGAACCACACTCCTCGAGAGAGGATGGACTCTTCACCACTCTGAGTTGCCCATGGTGAGAGGCGGCGGGCTGGTGTGGGTTTGCTTACAGCCCCCCAGCTCAGCCGCCATGTGTTGGAGTTCACCCCGGTGAATGAGAGGGTCCCTTCCCTGCGCCTTCGGGTTGGGGATAGGTCTCTCACTGTCGTGTGCGCCTATGGGCCAAACAGCAGTGTAGAGTACCCGGCCTTCTTGGAGACTCTGGGAGGGGTGCTGGAAAGTGCTCCGACGGGGGACTCCGTCGTTCTACTGGGGGACTTCAACGCCCACGTGGGTAGCGACAGTGACACCTGGAGGGGCGTGATTGGGAGGAACGGCCCCCCTGATCTGAACCCGAGTGGTGTTCTGTTATTGGACTTCTGTGCTAGTTACAGCTTGGCCATAACGAACACCATGGTCAAGCATAAGGGTGTCCATCAGTGCACATGGCACCAGGACACCCTAGGCCGGAGGTCGATGATCGACTTTGTGGTTGTTTCATCTGACCTCCGGCCTTATGTCTTGGACACTTGGGTGAAGAGAGGGGCGGAGCTGTCAACTGATCACCACCTGGTGGTGAGTTGGATCCGATGGCGGGGGAGGAAGCTGGACAGACTCGGCAGACCCAAACGTACTGTGAGGGTCTGTTGGGAACGTTTGGCCGGATCCCCTGTCAGAGAGATCTTCAACTTCCACCTCCGGCAGAACTTCGACCAGATCCCGAGGGAGTCTGGAGATATTGAGTCCGAATGGACCATGTAAACAATGGAGCTGTGGCCGTAAGGTCTTCGGTGCCTGTCGAGGCGGCAATCCCCGAACCCGGTGGTGGACGACGGAAGTAAGGGATGCCGTCAAACTGAAGAAGGAGTCCTATCGGGCCTGGCTGGCTTGTAGGACTCCCGAGGCAGCTGACGGGTACCGACAGGCCAAGCGGACTGCAGCCCGGGTGGTTGTGGAGGCAAAAACTCGGGCCTGGGAGGAGTTCGGTGAGGCCATGGAGAAGGACTATCGGCGCCTCAGGAGGGGGAAGCAGTGCCCTACTAATCCTGTTTACAGTGGAGGTGGGCAGCTGTTGACCTTGACTGGGGATATCATCGGGCGGTGTAAGGAATAATTTGAGGATCTCATCAATCCCGCCGTCACGTTTTCCATTGAGGAAGCAGAGGCTGAGGGCTCGGAGGCGGACTCGTCCATCACCCGGGCTGAAGTCACCGAGGTAGTCAAGAAACTGATGAGATCCGCCCTGAAGTACCTCAAGTCTCTGGATGTTTTGGGGCTGTCTTGGCTGACACGCCTTTGCAGCATCGCGTGGCGGTCGGGGACAGTGCCTTTGGACTGGCAGACCGAGGTGGTGGTCCCTCTCTTTAAGAAGGGGGACCGGAGGGTGTGCTCCAACTATCGGGGATCACACTTCTCAGCCTCCCCGGGAAAGTCTAGGGCCGGAGGGTGTCAGGTTTGGGGACCACACAATTTCATCTCTGCTCTTTGTGGATGTTGTCGTGCTGGCCCCATCAGACCAGGACCTTCAGCATGCACTGGGACGGTTTGCAGCCGAGTGTGAAGCGGCTGGGATGAGAATCAGCACCTCCAAATCCGAGGCCATGGTTCTCAGTCGGAAAAGGGTGGCTTGCCCACTTCAGGTTGGTGGAGAGTTCCTGCCTCAAGTGGAGGAGTTCAAGTATCTTGGGGTCTTGTTCACGAGTGAGGGAAAGATGGAACGGGAGATTGACAGACGGATCGGTGCAGCTTCTGCAGTAATGCGGTCGCTGTACCGGTCTGTCGTGGTGAAGAAGGAGCTGAGCCGCAAGGCGAAGCTCTTGATTTACCGGTCAATCTACGTTCCTACTCTCACCTATGGTCGTGAGCTGTGGGTCATGACCGAAAGGACAAGATCCCGGAAACAGGCGGCCGAAATGAGCTTTCTCCGGAGGGTGGCTGGGCGATCCTTTAGAGATAGTGTGAGAAGCTCGGTCACTCGGGAGGAGCTCAGAGTAGAGCCGCTGCTCCTCCACATCGAGAGGGGCCAGCTGAGGTGGCTCGGCCATCTTTTCCGGATGCCCCCTGGACGCCTTCCCGGGAAGGTGTTCCGGGCATGTCCCACCGGGACTCAATGATCTATATATTTAATAAATCAGCGGTGGTTTAACTGGAAGGTGAGCAGCACCATGTAAAGAGAAACACACAGCAGCAGTAAAGTCACTTTGTGGGCCATTATGTGGATTGTCTTTATTAACTGAATAGAGGCGAATAATTTACAGTAGTTAATGAATTGGCATAGTGCAGATTCAATGAGACATGAGACAAAAATAGAGCTGAAAGCAAACGTCCAGAAGTTAGTGTCTAAACAAGCGTGTGTTTTGTTAAAGACCACAGAATGCTGAACGACACATTTTCCTCTGTACTGAGACGAGACTTAACAGAGGGGCCATCTGCCCATCTCGATTCTAAATGAGTTCTTACCTAGGCAGGTCAACAATCTCTATGGGAGAGTGACTAAAAAGCTTTCCACATTTTCCTGTAAGTTTAAGCAGTACATTTTCTGTTTCTAACCCCCTCTAAAGTTTAAATCTAGTAAAAAATCAAGAACTTTGCCGTGGTAATAGCTGTGCCGGAAGTTGTATTGTCGACTAGCGGTTTTAAAGAACAAAACAAACTGAAGATGGAAGAGAGTAGACCAGGGTTCGGCAACCTAAAGCACGCATGTCACTAGTGGCACACTGAAGGGAAATCAATGGCACGCCAAGCACATGCATGTATATGTGAAATTTATTCCAAAATTCATATTATTGGTTTAGTTTACAAAAATGTTTAAGTTTAAGTTTCTTGGATTGTTCAGTAACACTTTACAGTAAAGTTCAATTCATCATCAACAGAATGAATGAATCAGCATTTATGAATCATGCAGTATCCTGAATCTTGTTGTATACTTCACTTTTCACATTTTAAGTTATCAATGAACATTTCAAGCCTAATTTAACATTCCTGAAAAATATGTTTTCAAAGAACATTAATTAACAATGACCAATTTATAAATGAACATTAACCTAGATTAATAAATGCTCTGGAAAGAGAAAAATTACATTTTAGGCATTAAAGTGATAGTTCACCCAAAAACAAAAATTATGTCATCATTTACTCACATTCAAGTTGTTCCAAATGTGAATACATGTCTTTGTTCTGATGAACATCGAGAAAAAAATGTGGATAATGCTTATAACCAGACAGATCTCAACACCCATTGACTCCCATAGTAGGAAAACTTACTTGAAATCCAAAGAAGACATTTTGAAAAATGTAGGACTGTAAGAATGTACAGTTTTTTTCCTACTATGGGAGTCAATGGGTGTTGATATCTGTCTGGTTATAAGCATTCTTCCAAATATCTTTCTCTGTGTTCATCAGATCAAAGAAATGTATACACATTTGAAACAACTCGAAGGTGAGGAAACGATGGCAGAATTTTCATTTTTGGGTAAGTATCACTTTAAGGTGAATCGTGTTATGTGAATTGTTGATGTCGTTTTTCTACAAAGCTTTACTATAAATCATTGTTTTTGATGTAAGGCTCAACCCTGCATGTGTTCTGTGGAAAATCACATTGTCAGATGTACTAAATCACCCTTGACTGCTGTGTTGACATCACATTTAGTCACCGGTCTGTGTCATGGCGTCCCTGAGCTAATGAACTCATGAAGTTCCCTGGAGTCCTCTGAGAGGGTAACACTTTATTTATTCATGCATGTTACTCTAGCATCACAGAACTGAAGGTTATGTCACACGACAGCTCCTTCAGTACACAGGTGACCCTGTCTGAGTGTTTGGTGTCGAGCGAGAGGTCACCAGTCAGTCGAAGGGCGCCAGATACACCATGTGCCATATGGGGCTGAAAATGAGCTAAAAACGACATCCTGCAGAGAAGCTCTCAACCTTATGGACTTACGTTATTAGTCTGTTGAAGACAAGACTGTCCACCTGGCTTCCAACTTGCAACAATGCAAACAATCTCCAAAGGATATACATCACAATTGGGAAGAAAACCCCAACGCAACATCCCTTCCGTGACGACTGATTAAAGAGCACTGTTGCTTACATATCGTTTTTACCATTTTAGAAGGAAACATAGCTGAAAAACCCCATTGACTGAAGGAGACACAATATATCATGGATTAAAATATCATAGAGAGAGTTTCACAAAGCAACTACTGTATCTAGCGCCTCACTTATCTACATGTAGTTATTCATATGTGACCCTGGATCACAAAACCAGTCTTAAGTAGCACAGGAACATTTTTAGTTAAAGACAAAAATACATTTTATGGGTCAAAATGATCGATTTTTCTTTTATGCCAAAAATCATTAGGATATTAATGAAAGATCATGTTCTATGAAGATATTTTGTAAATGTCCTACCTTAAATATATAAAAACATATTTTTTGTAAGTGGGTGGTGTGCCACAATGCCCCTAAAAAAGAACTTCAAAGGCAATTTTCTCAATATTTTGATTTTTTTGCACTCTCAGATTCCTGACTTTTTAAACGGTTGTATCTCAGCCAGATATTGTCCTATTCTTACAACTCATACATCAATATACATCTTATTTATTCAGCTTTCATGTTATGTAAAAATCTCAATTTCGAAAAATTTACCCATAAGACTGGTTTTGTTGTCCAGGGTCACATATGTCCTTTTTGTTCTCAAACATTTGATGTCCTTATATTGCCTGAAAACGTTGTGAATCATTTTCATATTCAATTCAAGATTTTGACTCTATTACAGTCAGGATATTTGAACAGTTAACTCGCTTTGCTCTGTTGAGCTAATTGAAAGTAATGATTCCCTCTTTAACAGAACGTGGATATGAAATGTCTTGTAATCTTGATTCATATTCATAAGAATCATCACAAAGACTGCACGTCTTTCATGTGCTCTTGCCGTTTCTAAGTGGAATCGTGGGTAATTTTATGTTCCAGGCCTTCGCACCACTGCAATAAATACGTAAAGCTGGATTCTTGGTAGATCTGAGAAATTACGACTGGAAAGACAAAGACGTCATTTAATTTGGTTGCAAGGTTCAAACAACAAAGCTGAATAAATAATGTCCACGTTCTGTACATCTCCCGTAGAATGAAGCAGAACTCATTCCCTTAAAAGCTATAAAAGACTAATGTGGGTCCCTTAGCAGTGAAGTGAGCCCGGTCACAGAACAGAGGAGAATATGGAGTGAGTAATTTAATGTAATGGACAGAAAGAAATTGTTCCTCATTTAACTTTATTGCTGAACCTTGGAAGAACAGAAAAGACACTTCATTAGCTTTGGCCTTTAATAGGTCCATCTGTCTAAATCAGACTGAGACCTTAATGGTGTCTTACAATTATTGATATTTTATAAAGTGTTTAAAATCCCCTAGTTGATTTCAGCCCAGAAGCCTCTGTCATTTCAGCATTTATACAAAATCTCTTTTCTGCTTTTATGATGTATATAGCTTCACTTATTCATGCGACTTTCAAAAGAGAATTCAAAGATGTGTGACAAATTTGGGAATCATTTTTTATACCTGTGAGCCGCCAAACAAGAACAATGAATTTAAAGCAGTGGGTTTGCGGGGTGCTTTTTTCAATTCGGCTGCTGGAATTGAGCGGCAACAGAGATTGTGATGTTTTGTTTCGCCTCGTATTCTCCTGTTCACTTTATCTTAGTAGCATTCCATAAGAAGGAAAACTCACAAAAATTGTCTTTTTATTATTTCTCCTAGACATCCGGCAGATAAAATAGAGCAAGTGAAAGCTTGCTTAGGTCTCCTGTGTTTCAGATGTTTTTTCTTTGGGACCCCTGATCAGTGCTTTAAACTCATGCCAGTAAAGCATAAAATCATTCAGATAATTATATTTGAAGCAATGTCATTGAAATCCGATAGACATGATTTCTGTAGTGTTGTTTGTTGAGTTAAATTATGGTAGAAAAGCGACATGTTTCAGGTTGGTCCATGTAAGCAGATGTACATTCATCAGGGTTATAGCTGGGAATGTTCGGGCACTTGACTGTATGTTCTTCAGTATGGCCCTGTAAGCCCCTGCTGGTAGATGTACTGCACCGTCTGGACTCAAATATGTTAATCTTTCCCCATCGATGGCCATTAACTGATGTGCAAGTGTATATCAACATCGGACAGATCCAGGAGGCAACTTGGTGGCAAGCACCTGGCATGTAAGGGATTCCACATGGTAGGTAAGGAGCCTGTAGTCCTTTACCAGACCAGACAAAGAATGAAGCTAAGGTGTGTGCTTCTATGTGGTGTGAGTGATGAGCAACACGTGCTGATGAGAACTGTCGTGACGGTGCACGTTGGGATTGGGTGATGGCGAATCTGTGACACTGGTGTACATACATTTGTTTAAATTCACAAGGGTAAAACGTATGATTTGTCATTTGAGAGCTCTGGTTGGATTTCACCGAAAATGTCAGGTTGATTTGAGTTTGCGTGGTTATACAGGAGCAGTGCCAAAGAGCAACCCACGGAAAGAAATCTCCACAAGTAAGCTTTAATTTAAGGTTTTCTAACAGAAATGCCAGAAAAATACAAAGGTTTATTTTCCAGCTTTAACACATTTAGGAAAATATAAAAAGTTTGATGCATCCCTGTCATATAATGGTCACGGCTCCTGGGAGCAGAACGAATGCACCAATGCACAACAGCAGCTGTTCTTAAAGATGCATTGCACAGGTTTTTAAACAGAAGGCACTGGAGGGAGTCTAAATATTGAAGAACGGCTGTATCTGAAGTGTACACTAACCCCCGCACTGTGAATGCTGAGGCATAGCTCAGGGTCTGTAGGAGGAATATTTTATAATTTCATACAGACTGCAAGAGTTCATTACGCTGTCACTGGTCTCTTCTGTTAAATGTGTCCTCATCTTCCACAGCACTGCCTTCTGCTTTGACTGATGGAACGTGGCAAACAAATAACACTAGATGAGACCTGAATACAGAAGAAGAGCTCTATTAAATGGAACACATTTTTTTTGTGTGTCTCTTCACGGCAGACCACATTCTCTACATCCTAACTAGCCCGTTTCCCATATATAACGTAAATCCAGGCAAGCCCAGACATGCTGCAGATCTGTATATTTACTACCCTGAGACAATCAATGCTCAGAGAGCCATATTGACTCCCTTCAGTGCCCTTAATAGTGAGCGTGTTCAATCAATGACCCTAAACACTGATGGGAACCTGGTGTGCTGAAACTCATCTCTGTCAACAGAAAAACACTCTCATCTCTAATGCTGTGCTCTGTGATTTTATAACAGACATACAGCTGAGGATTTTCCTGAAATTGTAGACTCATCAGGTCCATTACAACTTTGGAGCTCTGGGTCTAGTTTTTCTCATGACCTGGCATGATGTCGAACGCTGTACTGTAAGAGAACATTTTGTGACATGATGACGTCTTGCACATAAGTTTTAAGCTTTCCTGTGGTTCGATGCTTAGAGCATGGCGCTAGCAACGCAAAGGTCAGGGGTTCGACCCCAGGGCATTGCACATAGCCCGAAACTAATGTATAGTGCAATGCAATATAAGTCGCTTTGGATAAAAGCGTCTGCCAAATTTAAAATGTAAATGCAATGTTTTGATCAGCATACGTCCCAAAAGGAAACATTGTCTCGTTGCAGTAAAGTTATATTTTACTGTTATATAGATGTTTTTGAGACCCTAACTCCTAAACAAGACTATAAGAAAGTAACTGGCAGATAAAAATCATAATGACTACTCATGTACTATATGCCACTGCCAATAAAACCAAACAATATCTTTTTGTGTGGGGAAAGAGCTAAATGATCAGATTATATGTAATAAATCTTCCACATCATATTTCCCACTGTCACAAACCATTGATTTTCTGTTATGAGTTTGACAGAGATTTGAGCAATCTTATTTCTTTGAAAGACTCAACACATGAGTGATATGGACTCTTTTGTCATAATAATTGAACAGTATGTTGGTTATGGAGTGTTGCAGTGAATGAAGTCCAGAATAATACAGATTTTTCACACCAGCAGCTGGGAGATGTCAAATCTCTGCTTAGAAAGAATATTGAAGCAAATCTCTTTAATGGTGTGTTATTAAGCTAATTAAGTATCTTTTTGACTCAGCTGCTTAAAAGGTGAGCAACCCAAAGAGCAACCTAGGGGCCCTTAATCCGCCCCTGGAGCTGCTGTGAGCACGAAAGGAATGTTGTTGCTGGACATATAACATATATGAATAACCCCCGTATAGCATACATGATCATCTTGTAGTAGATCTTTACAGGTGGAGCTGGGGAAGGAGGAGGGTTTCTGAGGACAATTGGGAGAAAACACAGCACAGTGCATGGTGTTTATAGAACAAGCAAGATCATTCTAATAAATTATGTTTTATTAACAAGGTTCGGGAGGAGCACGTGCAGATAATTAACTCGGCTGGCTTTCGATAAACAATCACAGCAATCATCCTAACAGCCCATAAGTATACCAGCCACCTCACCTCCATTCTCTCGGAAGTCTCTCAACATCGTTGCTCATAGACACACACGCAAACACAGCCGCTTGTTTGCTTTACACGGTTGTTTTACGTTTCAATAAACTATTCCTTATGTAGCACCCGTACAGCCAATCTGATCGTTACTTAAGTGAGAATGGTGGGTGCTTGGGTTCGGTGTAGTTCAGGTGGATACCAAGAAGGTGCACCTAAAAAGTTTCTATTAAACTGTGAAATCTTTTGACAATAAAATATGTAAAAATAATGAGACCCAGAGATAGTTTTTTGTTTAGCAAAAATAGGGTAATGCCCGGGTTTATTTAAACCACAGAATTTGGCAAAAGGAATATAAAAGGTTTCCCCAAAACGAAATATCAAACAATATAGAAAATAAATAACCAAAAAATTCCCCAAATACTTAAATGATAACCTCTTCAAAATTATTGAGGTTTCTATCACAATTTTTTACCCCAGCATAAATGATCTAAAAGTTCCCCTCCCTTATCTCTTTCCTAACAATTGAGAATACACAGAGAACTTTACAATCAACACAAACACGTCGCCACGTGTACTGAAACACTCCCTAGCAAATGCGGTGGTAGGCCCACTCACACATACACATTCACACACGTTTCAGTTCACTCACGGTACTGCTTTAAACGGAGGGAAAAACACGGTGCAGGCCTGTGTTGATCTTGCAAAACATTGAGTGCGTTGAACAAGCACTTGCAAAACATTGAGAGCGTGGAAATACTTTGGTCCGGATGCTCACGGGCATTGCGATTCACCGACAGGTCCGCCAGCATAAGCTCACTGCGGCTAGCTCTCTCGGCTACCTCGGCTACCTCCGATCACGCGTCCGGTCCTTTTCTCCCGCTCCGTCAGACGGGTCTCCGGCTTCTTTTCTCCTCAGTCGCTCGCTCAATAACACCCCGAGTCTCGATCCCCTTATCTGAACAACCCCGCTCAGATTCATAGGCTTTACTCACTCTTTCTAGCGTTATATTTGTCTCAAACGCACCAGCGCCATGTGCTTCACACCGTTTCAGCCAGGGAAAAACAAAAAACCTCCCTCCTTTCTTCCGGTCACCTGTCTCCGTCCTCATACTGACAGCCAATCACTATTAACTAGACAGCATTAATACCCAATACCCAAATGAAACATAGTAACATGAAAACAATAATAATAATAAAGTAATAAACGGCTTACTCTAGGAAACCTCTGATAATATTATTTAAATTAAATAAACGTTTAATTTTGCTTTAATAGTATTGAGACTCATTTTTGAATAAGAGATTAATCATAACCTCCCCTGTTTCCATTACATCACAATACCCAAGTTTACCACTGGGCTACACTTACGTAGAAAAACTCTAAGAAGATTTTTTTAGGTACAGGGCGGACGTAAGGTAGCTAATCAACCAATCCTACGGAGTTTAGAAGCGCTGCAGCCACGCAGCAGGCCTGCAGGCCGGACCTGTACAAGCATATATCTTTTACGTTTGCGCTCGTCACCTTGTTCCTTGTTCCGGGACACGAGTGTTCAGATGCCGGCATATGCAAACATATGTACTCATGCTCCAGCCGCAAGATCGCCACATTTCGACCCACTTCAATGACGGTACGCCAATGCCGTTATGTTTACGTTTCAATGGCTGTACACATCTTCCGCAAGTGAAACAATCATCTTGGGGGAAACTACTCATTCTGTCGTGCCTTGCAGTCGTCCTAATCAACCCGAATTCCATGCCTCATCAGCGATACTTAACCATTTGCCATTTATGAACTGCATCTTACTTGTTTGAACCGCCGAACACGCTGTTACGCAAGAAGCTGGGTGAGTACAATATTTCTACTTTAAAATATATATATATATATTTAGCTGTATCCTCTGTCACCTGGCGTTGCCACTGCTGCACTCAAACGTGAGATATCGCTGGCCATCACTGGCACACTTCCTCTGCGCCCGTACTGTTCTGCTAACGTCATTTGAGCCGAACCTAAGCTTCAGGAAATTGGTAAACATAATTGGCACTTCTGGAAGTGACTGCTGGTTAACTAAAACCTGTCTATATCATCCAGCAGCATGCATAGCGTGCCGTTCCCATTCACATCCCATTCCCATTCTCAGCCTACCCGCATCTCCGACGCCTACAGGTTAAAATGCTCAGAACTCTCCACCACTTCCAGCCCGTGCTTCCAACTCGTGCTCTGCCGCAGCAGACACCACTTCTACAGAAGCCAGTATCGCCGCAGCGACCGCCCCGCAGGGGCCCGTGCTTCCAACTCGTGCTCTGCCGCAGCAGACATCATGCAACACGAAGCCAGTAGCGCCACAGCGACCCCCCCGGCAGGGGCCCGTGCTTCTTCCCGTGCTCTGCCGCAGCAGTCACAAACTCCCTCAGAAGCCAGTATCACCGCAGCGACCGCCCCCGCAGGGGCCCGTGCTTCTTCCCGTGTTCTGCTGCAGCAATCACAACCTCCCTCAGCCCTTCCCATCCCAATGTCCCCCCCACAGGGGGCTCGCCCTGCCTTCCCTTACTCTGCCGCAGCAGACTCCTTTTCCCTCCAGAAGCCAGTATCCCCGCAGCGATCATCCTCGCAGGGGCCAGTGCTCTCATCGTACTCTGCCGAAACAAATTCCACTTCTACAGAAGCCAGTATCGCTGCAGCACAGGGGCCCAATCCTCTTCTCCGAGGCCACTGCAGCTTCTACTTCCTTCGCTCCCCCAGGAGCCCTAACATCCACACTGCACCAACGATGTAGTGCCGCTCCCCAGGAGCCCTATCTACACTCCACACTACCGCAGTATTTCGCCAACTCAAGCCAGCCTCTTTGGGGGGATAAGTTGCTCCAGCTGCTGTCCTGCACCCATTGCATTTTGGGGGGTATGATCCGGGTCCGGGCACACACCAAGCCTGGGGCCCTCTCCTCGGTCAAGGGGCAGGTGCTCCAAGTTCGAGGAGGATCACCGAGCTCGGAGCCCTCTCCCCGGGACAGCACGCCAAACACGCATACTTATCAGTCCCAGTTCATTAGAGGCAAGGCGAACTCGTGAAATAATATCAAATAAATAGATGCAGTCTGCCTAGCAAGCCAACACTGCCCTGCCCTGTACTTTGTTTCCTGATAATGTTTCCAAAGGGAAGCATGTAAAGTGAAAAAAGAATGGGCCCCAAAACTGAACACTGTGGCACTCCAATTTTACCCCGAGATTTATGTGACATTTCATCATTTACATAAACAAAGTGGTAGTGGTTGGATAAATAGGATTTAAACCAGGCTAATGCCTGACCACCAATGCACACATAGGTCTATAGTATCAAAAGCGGCACTCAGGTCCAGTAAGACTAAAAGAGAGATGGCGCCACAATCAGATGTTACGAGAAGATCATTTGTCACTTTAAGTAGTGCTGTCTCTGTGCTATGATTGGGCCTAAATCCTGACTGAAATTTTTCATACAAGTTATTATCCTGCAGGAATGTGCATAGTTGGCTTGGGAATATTCTTTCAAGTATTTTGGATAAAAAAGGAGGTTTGAGATTGGTCTAAAGTTAGCTAGTCTACGAGATCGAGTTGTCTTTTTTATAAGGGGCCTGATGACTGCTATCTTGAAAGCTTCTGGAAAATATAGTAATGCAAGTGATGAGTTTACAATATTGAGCAGAGGTTCAGTCCCAACAGGAAAAACCTCTTTTAGTAGGTTAGTGGGAATATGGTCTAACATGCACGATAACAATTTAGCTGCTTTAGCACTTTTGTGAGCTCTTCCTGTCCAATTGAAGTGATTAACTGAAGCTGTTCACGTGGGGTTTTGTTACTAAGTGTATTAGTGAATGCTTCATCGGCCGGCCTCAGAGCAGAAATATTTTCTCTAATTATCTCAATTTTATTAGAGAATAAATTTATAAAATCATTGCTACTGTGCGGTAATTTAACATCTAATCTGTTGAGGACACACTTTTTTCAGTTTCGCAACTGTGTTGAATAAGTATCTAGGATTATTATGATTTCCTCTATACGTTTACTAAGATATGCATTCCTAGCAGTTTTCAGAGACTGTCTGTATATACTGTACGTATACTCTCCTTCCATGCATCACAAAGTACTTCTAATTTTGTAGTTTTCCATCTACTTTTCTTTTTCTAGTAGCTTTTTTAGGGGCAGAGGTGTTATGGTCATACCATGTGCCAGTGCTTTTCCTTTTATCTCTTTCAACCGAAGGGGAGCGACAGTTTTTAGGGTGTTAGACAAGACGTTGTTAAAAGTTTTTGTTACAGCATCTAGGTCTTTTAGGTTGTTTGCAACATGACATATTTGGGAGATTCGTTGTTGTAATAGTCATTCTACCCAGTTGATAGCGTGGAGTACATCGAGAGGTTTTTGCTAGATGATTCGTACAGGCAACAAGGCAGCGGTCCGAGATATCATCAATCTGGGGCAGGATTTCTACATTATCGACATCAAGACCATATGACAGAATTAAGTCTAAAGTATGATTACGGTTGTGTGTGGGTCCAGTCACATTTTGTTAAACACCAGCAGAGTGAAGAATATCTACAAATGCTAGTTCTAAAGTATCCTTTTAATTATCGATGTGGGTGTTAAAGTCACCAACGATAAAGAGTCTATCTACTGTAACTACCAATTCTACCAGAAAGACTCGGGAGGCGAATGTTGAGTATTGAACATTTATTAGACAGAATATATGGTTATAGTAAAGATGGATATTGGGTGTCTTTGGAGTAGGCCCTGTCCGTGGCTCGCATCCAGAGGGCCAAGAAGTCCTCCACTTGCCGCCTTGAGATGAAGGCAGGGGCGTAGCCAACCCCCCTGGGGTTATATTGACATGGACCTCCTGGTGGTGGTGGGGAGTATGGGGGCGAATCACTGCTGCTTCGACTGCGGATGTAGAAAGGGGTAAGTGGCGATCTTTTATGTTCCATGTTGGAAGGTGATTGGTTAGGTGTTGATTGGTAGTGAGTGATGCAGGATTGAGTCTTCCTGGCAGAACTTGCGCTGAAGCTATATTTCAGATAAACCTTTTCAGAATTATTTTAGGAAGTCTGCATGATAACCCGGTGGTCTGTAAATGGTAGCCAGAATAAATGAGAGAGATTTATTTTATGAATCTGACAGCATCCAGTTAAGCACAATTACTTCTTTAAGACCAAATGTAAATTTGCTTAAAATATTTTGTTATAAATAGTTTGAGTATTTCTATGGATTGGAAACATTTGGTATAATGTAAATATACAAAGTACACATGTGAACAAAATATATGAAGCAGGTATACAGTTAATACACGGTAGGTTGTATTTTGTGATTTAACTTGTCATGACCATATTTGGGTTTCAGTACTAGGTCTAGGTTCAATGCTGATTTGAGGAGGTTGCATATTATGCTCCTCCTCCAGTCTGCATGTGATTTGGCAGCGGTAGGTCAGTCAAGTTATACCAATTTCACTAAACCAGTCGCGATTTCTTTAAGACTGCAAGGGAAGCTCAGCTTCCCCTATAATTGTCAAAAAATGAATGGTCAAATATATGTACTATTATGTTAACATTTTATTGACTAAAAATGCGTTAAACACGTTCATCTCGAACGAAAACAATTTCGTTCAGAATCAGCTACTTAGGTCTGGGATGAATGGAGGAGTGGGCTGGCCCGGACTCCGAGCGTCTGCGTGATGATTGGAGGGTCTGTCATCTCTTTTTAATCCACTTTTATGTCCTAAAACGCTCGTTTTTTTGGGGTCGACAGCTTATAAAAACGTATTTCTTGTTTTTTTTTTAGCTTGTTTGCTATACACATTGTCACATATCAGCTTTTAGACATTTTTTTTTTTTTTTGTTATAAATCATAAATGACAAGGAGCTTCTCGCAATGCAAAGAGACGGTTGGTGTGGGCGTGGTCTTCAGATTATGACACGTATCACTCTGTGTCTCCATTTCCAACTCAGTCCCATCGCGGATTTTGCATGTGTAGTCGAAAGACAAACTGCTGCAACCTTCATCGTATATTTCACACAATTTCACACCACATTCATTGTTTCAGTTTAACATAATTCCCACATTTCCTCCCGTTGAGTTAAATATATATATATATATATTAGATATATTAGAGCATTTTCTTGAAAAGGAACGTAGGGCAGAATTTACATATAAATAAATTGACAATTTTTAGGATTTAGGCCGAAAATGAGCTTCCCCTCTTTAAAAGATCAGCAGCCGCCACTGCACTAAACATACGATGTAACTGTTATTACAAGTCCCTCAGTAATATGAAATCATTCAATGTGTTCAGTTGATTATTTTTCTTTTTGTAAGCGTTTTTTTTTGTTACACAGTCACAGTTTTCTCTGAACACGCTGGTCAGTTGTATTGACGTTCTAGCAAGAAAGATGTACCTTAAATTCTGTGAATATTAGATTTTTGTCTGTTTGTGAAATATAACATGCTGTTATTTTGATCTTAGGCATTTGGTGGCAACCCATCATAACATGAAAACTGCTGGTCGAACACAAACAAACGTCATTACAAACAAACAAGTCTTTAAAGAAAACATTAATGGGCTTTACACATCTACATACAGTAAATAACTGAAAAATTAGGATTTTACCTATTGTTTTCCTAAATCCCTTTCTCGAGTCTCTAATGCAAATTTTGCGGTTGTGTTTTTGAAAGTGGAGTAAAGGTGTAAGAGACAGTGAGCTCATTACACACTGCTTTATGCAAACACTCTTCAGGTCCTGGAGGTATAGAAAGCGGGCAGCGCTTGGCATGTTTTCTATACTCCTGGGTAGCAAAGTATAAAAAACTGGTGCACACAGAAGAGACGTAAGAGCCAAAACTGAACTGAGCAATAGTTGCAGCCGCAGGACTCTGTGTTTGTTTAACCAATCTTTCCCCAGTCTGAAAAAATCATCAAAATATATTCAGACGAACATTCATGATGTTATACTGCTGTACCAGTGCAAGAGTTTCTCATCCCTACGTCACCCTCACATCGCTAATTTACATAAACTACCCAGATAGTGTTAACAGACAAGAAGCTGAAAAAGACAAGTGTGTGTTAGAAAACTGACATCATGACTAGTTAGTCAAATATAGTATATGATTAAAGATGTATTACAGGAGCAAAGTTTATTGAGTCAGGAGAAGGACTGCTGTAGACAAAACAACAACTCAATATCATAACTATTAAAACTGTAGTCATAGTTTGCTTTATTTACTCTCAAACTTGTGTTTCTATGCATTTAATTAATTTTAGAATAAAACCCATCTTCCCTAAAACACTGTACTTTACTATTTTTACTAAAGTCATTTTGTCCAATAAATATCTTCAAAAGATTCGATGGTGTCATTTAACCAGAGGGTTTAATCTTGATTACTTTTCCAGATAAAGATTTGACAATTGTTGTATGCTTACGTAGCAAACTGCCATCACCTTTATGAGATGAACAGTCATGAACACATTCTGATGCAGCTGTCTGTTTGTTACTTGTGTTTGCCAGTGAGCGAATGGGAAACTCTGGCCTTCACACAGCACCAGATCCTGTGATTTATGATAATTCGGGGATTACAAGACCTTTATTGTGTTATCGCTGCAAAACAGCATCTCCGTCCCATTAATCTAAAGCCCTATGGTTGCCATGGGAATCCTTTACTGTTCATTAGCTCACAATATTACTTAATGTGCAGATGCAGGCTGTGTATGAAAATGACCAGCTAATAATGTTACCTTTGTAAGTCAACATTCCGTTGAGTCCCCGACTTCAGGCTGGATTGTTTTTTGGAAATGGATCGTCTTTATGTTGAAATACTGACTTTGTGATTCAAATGTGAATATTTAATACACACATGAATTATTCAGTTGATTGTAAATAGCTTCAGAAATCTTTTGTCCTCTGTTTGCTCGAGACGTCCTTGTTGTGCAGTATTTCCCAAGACACTTTCACACACATTAACAGTCAGGCTCGCAAAACACTGCTGTACAAAAACCAGTCAACTTAATGACCAGCACGTGAACTAATTACAGTTAAAGTACATATATGAAGCACTTCTATGGCCAAACTATTTCCTTCATATGTCATTAGAAAATCTCCTTCTCCAATTTACATGAAAGATGTTCAAGGGTGTTAAACATTCAGTGCGACATAAATAAAAATGAGAACAATTATGTTGATCTGTGTTGCAAGAAGCTCAAGGAGTAAATTCAAGAAGTACATTTCTAAGCATTGGAGCCTATAAGAAATCATGCATATAAATTATAAAACCATCAGTTTTTTTTCTGCATAGTATTCATTTGGTATTTATGTAATGTTTAGGCTGACAAAAATGAAAAACATTGCTTACGTATCCTCTGTTGGCTTTGTGTTATTCACCGCACACACAACATAAACACCAACTTTTGGCCATGTTGTTACAAATTGTTGTCCACATTAAGACATTTTCTGGTGTTTTCTGGGTAGTTTATTAATTCTCTAGAGATTACAGTAGAATTGACTTTTGTAAAAATGCCACATGTGCAAAGTGACCGTCTCATAATTCACTAAGAAATGTTTGCATGTCTCTTTGAGTCTCCCGTGTTTTTTCATATTGGTAAAAGGCAAAGAGGATTTTAGTATCGGAGAGTAGCCTCTTGTTAACCAACTCCAGCAGCAGCTGAGATCAAAACCCTGTGTGCTTCTTCCTCATTAAAACCAGCAACAGCAGAACCAGCGGTGGTACAGCGTCCCTCTAAACACTCAAATCCACCCGCCGCAGAGATCCAAATCCTACGTGCAAAAGAAAAGAGAGAGCCAAAGAATGGAGGAATTGAGCATTCACAAAGCAAACCGACCGCAGACAAAGACAGGCAGTCTACAGAAGACAAGAAGATGAAGGAAAGTCAAAAATGATCCACTGATGTCAACCAACAACAGAGTTCAACCTTTGCCTCTTTAAAGCTATCAGTTGAAAACCATTAATGGGTTAAAGAGCTCCTCAAAACATCTTCAACAAGTAATGACTTCCACTTGTGCTTCTGCTGTAATTTACTCCAACTAATATCTAAAGTAATATTTATGAAACCTTCATCTCCTGACCTTCTAAAGATCCACATTTCATGAATTTTAACCTTAAATGCTCAGGTTTGGGTAAAGTAATCTAACCCTTAGAAATGTGATGGACGCATTTGTTGTGGAATAAAAAACAAACACAGATTCAGACAAATGTGTTGTGTTTAGTGACAATACATGCCCAGCTTTTCTTTGTAATGTAAGGAAAGGCAGAGGAAGAGATGAGAAACTTGATGAAATACATTTCTGCTCCATTTAACAATCGACAGCCTCCTACCAGTCCTGCCAATTGATTTTTTTAATCTTGGTTCCTGCGATTCATTATAGAAGGCTGTCTTCACAACTCTCAGCAGATATCTGCCTCTGTTCTGCTGGAGAAACAGATGGTCAACAAAACCAATTAACCTTTTCCACACTGCGCACACACAGACCCCCGATCATGTTTACTTACACAAAATCCTAATTATGTACACACATATTCAACATTGTGTCACATGCACTATTTACATGAAGGTACACTTTGATCATCTGCTAAACAAGCAATGCTGAATATCATCTGTAGGGAAATTAAGTGTCAGACAGAATAAAACCTATTCAAACGAATGATCACAAGAAATCCAATAGAAAATACCCGAGGCTACATGAATAAAACCTTGCCTACATTTTAACCTACATTTAACAAAAGCAGATTCGTATAAACCTTATTTGAAAACACATGCAAGACACTGTTTAAAATAACGTGAATATGAAGGTGCTTCACGATGCCATAGAATAACCTTTTTTCCTTAAACATATGAAGAACCTTTCTTTTTTGTGGGGAAAGAAAGGTTCTTCAGATAATAAAAAGGTAAAGACATGGTTCTTTAAAGACTGAATGCTTCTTAGTGGAACCAAAAAGGCTTTTTCTATGGCATGGCTGTGAAGAACCATTTATTTTTAAGAGTGTAGTGCTTAAATAAATGAAACCCATAAATGGATCATAAAAATACTTTGGAAAGTGAATTTATTGCTGGTTAAAGGGGGAATCGGATGAAAAAACTAATTTTTTTAGTTTTTGTTGGGATAAGTGTTGGATGTCTGGCGTGTCTTCAAGCCCAGAAAAGCTAAAAAGAAAACACGCAGCCAGTTAGTTATGGGAGATGTTTTAACCGCTCTGTATATAACACGTGTGCTCTCAAAATATCATCAGCGAACAGAATTTGGGGTAAAAATCTTTGTACACTCAGTCATTCATTCACAGTGATATGAAAACTAAAGGTATAAGTGATAGTAGAATTATTATAACATTAGACCTAACATCAGATAAACTAAACTTAGCTTTGTACACTGTAGTAGTTTTTGTGAGACATGTTTTTATTGCACTTTTGCTATTGTTGTCATACTATTGTTGTCATAATGTTGACCCAATTGCTTCCATTGTTTACCCAACTTGTAAGTCGCTTTGGATAAAAGCGTCTGCTAAATGACCAAATGTAAATGTAAATGTGACCTATAGGGGCTGTCAAATGATCAACAACACACATTTAATAACAAACACAACCAGTTGTTTAGATTTGGTTCACTCGTGGGTGGAATTTCACACCCTGCACAGCTTTATTAATAGTAACAGGACATTCAGAAAGCTCTAATGACTTTTGCTAAATGTTCCATCTGGATATCAGACGGAAGGCAGAACTGGAGCACATCCCGTAAGCATGTTTCTGCATGCAAGACCAGTGGCGGCTCCAGACGATTGGGGGTTCATTGGGGGGTCCTGGTCATTTCAAGGGGGGTCTCATGAAAACCAAAAAAAATACAGTGGACACCGCTAATAACTGCATATTACTGCTACTAAACAAATAAAACAACACAGCATATCAACTACTTTGTTTTTAATTAATTAATCAATTGCAGTTTGCAAACAATATGCTCGAACTTTAATTGCCATAGCCACACCGTGCCCGCTGTAGCGCTCGATGAGGCGTCATTTCTTTCCATCTGCTCACCTGTCTCCTCCGCATCGGGGGCTGCGAGTTGCTCCGGTCCCACCTCCTCATCCTCCAATTCCTCGGTGTCCTCTGTTTCTAATTCTAGGATCAAGCAGGGCTCGCCCTCCACTGCAACGGGTATATTTTCACTCCTATTTTTTAACTCCTATTTTTTATGACGAAGCGATCCATTTTTAGCTTCAAGATATAAAGTGCGTAGCAGCTCTAGCGGGCTCGCGACAGCGCCTTGAACGCAATGACGCAAGGCGCAGCGGCAGCAACGTTCATGGGGCGTCGCAGTGATTCTTATGTTTATATTTTTTATATGTCGAATAAATTATTAATTATTATTGTTCTGCGTAGTTTGAAGAGAACCATTTTTAATTCTTTATTCCGGATATATATTTTAATATATATTAAATATTTTTTAATCAGGCAGGGGGTGGGGGGTCAAATGGGGGGTCAAGGCGTTTTTTGGGAGGGTCTTGAGACCCCCCAAGACCCCCCTGGCGCCGCCGGTGTGCAAGACCCTTGTCGTTGAATAAAGCACCAATACCTCAGAGTAACAGAAACAGGGAATGTCTGATCTATACGGCACAAAATTCTAAACACTTCAGCAGTGATTTGTTGCTTTACATGTGAGTCAGAGAGGGTTTGTGGTGGAGTCCGGAGCTTCTGTCACCAGTCTGCCTACATGAGACTAGTTTATCTTGAGCCCAACACTTTTACATGCACTCTATGTGCTCTCCAACTCCGCTGTACACTTGCATACAGCAAATAGATAGATGAGTAAAAAACATTTCAGTCTAATGCCTGGTTCAATAGTCACTGTCATTGAGGAGGCGGAACTAGCAAGAGACGAAGCAAAGTGTAGGAATAATTCAGATTCTTAGTTTAGTTTAGTTTATTATTTATATAGCACACATAAACACAACAAAAGTTGACCACAGTGCTTTACACAATATAAAACAAAGCTCCAAGAATAAAAAAACTAGTATAGGCTCGAGACAACATATAGACCTTTAGATTTAAATAGCCGGACAGAGGACAAAGATCTCAAGTAGGGCGGCAGCGCATTCCACAGTCTGGGCCCAAACACAGCAAAAGCCCTTATACTGCAAATATACCCTTATTCTTATACTGTATTCACTGCATTTAAAAGCAATAAGCCACCGGAGGCCGTATGATACAGGATTTGTTGTACATGCGGAGTCGAGTATCTGAAACCCTGTCATGATAAACTCTCTTAAAGTCATGGCCTTGCGTGGCTTATTGCTTTTATAAAATAAAGACAACCACACTATGATAAAAGACACCAATGGTCCATCATTTTTTACATGTATTAATGTAACTGTGGGCTGTCTATGCTTACATTAATCATCGAGAAGGTGGAACGAGCAAGTTACGAACCAAAGTGGTTTTAATCCCTGGAGGAAACATCATAAAGTATTGTTGCCATAGCTCTACAAACCCTTTCCTTCATCACATAATTCCACACATCAGCATAAATTGCATTTCTGTCATTGTGTCATGTCATGTAAAAAGTTTGCCTCTGTTTCCCATTGGTTCATGTCACAGCTGTGACAGAGCCTGCTTTGAACTATGGGAAAAAAGGTCCTTTAATGCTGTTTTCCTTCTAACCTACAGATGAGGAGGACCACATTTTTTTGGAATTTATTTGCCACATGACTACCTTTGAATTGTGTTTTTTAGGGAATGATAGAGCTTTATGGCATAAGAAAGATGTAGTAAAAACATCTACCAGTAGGGGCAAACGGGACCACTCAAACCAGCTAAACACTTAAAGAAGTCAAAAAGACATCCTACAGCCCTGAGGTCTCCGTCACATCACATTGAATTGACTTCTTCTGCCTTCAGGATGTTTGCCCGATCTTGTGGATCATGAAAGTAGTGAGGATTGAGATAATAAGTGATGCTTATACCTTTATTTACCCTATGAAACAATATTTTTTGGCTTGGCTACACAGTACATGCACCAGAAACAGAGGAGTTCGTCCTCCTCCAAAAAAACAACAACCCCATAGGTCATTTGCACAAGTATCTTTTTTAGAACCTACAGCTACCGCCACCAAAAGCCTGGAAAAGTGATCAAAGAAGTCACACAATAATACAATTAAAAAAAATGGAAGATTAATAAACGTGATATATACAGGAGTAAAAATATCCTTGCAAAGTTTGTCCATGTACTTTTAGCGTAAATGTGCAGAAATTGCAGACAGTATGGATTAGTGATAATATCTTGGTATTGTAGCTTTGTGATGCACTTCATGACCTTCATTAGTGGATTGGGAGTGAGTCCGGAGGATTATTGTTCTCCAGTAGCTGCAGCTATTTCTCATGACCTGAACATTGAAAATAAAGGTCCAGGACTGAGCCGCCCAATTATTGACTGAAAAACTGCCAGATTGATTGATGACGCTTTTAATGTCCTTGATATTCTCATATAAAGCTGCCTGGGCTATGAGCTTTGAACTCTCTACTTATCAGGGGTTAAATGTCTTTGTGAAGCTGTTGTTTTGTGCCAAAGATTGACCAGGGACCCCCAATAAATCCAAATAATCCATTGGTCACCCTCTGTGAAGTATACCTATATGTGAAGTATACCTTATATATCTACATATAGCCTACTGTGTGGGCATGCTTTTTAAAATGCAGCACATGCAAGATCATGAATACCCTTTAGAGAACAGTCTCATAAGTGATAATTACTGTAAGTACTGTACATGTCTTTGTCCTGATTTAGGAATAATTCAGATTTTTATATGGTTTTCAGATGCATTTAAATACGATAAACCCCCTGAGACTAGATACAGTATTTGTTGTACATGCGGAGAGGAGTCTCTGAAACACTGTCATGATAAACTCTGTTTAAGGCATGGCCTTGCGTGGCTTATTGCATTTATAAAATGAAAACAACTACACTATGATAAAAGACACCAAAGGTCAATAGATCTTTGCATTTATCCATTTAATTATGGGCTGTTTAGGTTGCCAAGCAACATAGAAACTTGGTTTATTAATATTGAATTTGTGGTGGCAAGTGTGAAATTGTTCCACACAATACAGATAGGACTGTTGACTTGCTATGATGTAGATAACTGTCCAAAGGTGTTACAAACATGGCCGGCGAGTGGCACAACTTCTTTGAGACAAGTCCAGGCTGTGGCTTTCTCTGAAATAGCCCCCAATACTGTGAGATTGCAGCTTGAACAAAAGAGATTGCAGGTAAGTTGTAGGAGTAGCGTGAGAGTCTTGAACCACAATGGTTACCAGAAAAAGTTACCAGACAGAGTGAAGAGTCTGCTTATGTATATATATACAGTATCTCACAGAAGTGAGTACACCCCTCACATTTTTGTCAATAGTTAATTATATCTTTTATTATATCTCTCTAACACTGAAGAAATGACACTTTGCTACAATGTAATGTAGTGAGTTTACAGTTTGTATAACAGTGTTAGTTTGCTGTCCCCTCAAAATAACTCAACACACAGCCATTAATGTGTTAACCGCTGCCAATAAGTGAGCACACCCAAAGTAAAAATGTCCAAATTCGGCCCAATTAGCCATTTTCCCTCCCCGGTGTCATGTGATTCTTTAGTGTTACAGGGGAGCAGGTGTGTTAAAAAGTTTATCGCTCTCACTCTCTCATACTGGTCACTGGAAGTTCAACATGGCACCTCATGGCAAAGAGCTCTCTGAGGATCTGAAAAAAGGAATTGTTGCTCTATATAAAGATGGCCTAGGCTATAAGAAGACTGCCAAGACCCTGAAACTGAGATGAAGCATGGTGGAGAAGACCATACAGCGGTTTAAGAGGACAGATTTCACTCAGAACAGGCCTCGCCATGGTTGACCAACGAAGTT
Source organism: Triplophysa siluroides (assembly GCA_006030095.1). Classification (NCBI taxonomy): domain Eukaryota; kingdom Metazoa; phylum Chordata; class Actinopteri; order Cypriniformes; family Nemacheilidae; genus Triplophysa; species Triplophysa siluroides. Next base: position 891,328 of record VCII01000221.1, on the reverse strand, counting down.
GAGTGCACATGCTCAGCGTCATATCCAGAGGCGGTCTTTAGGAAATAGACGTATGAGTGCTGCCAGCATTGCTGCAGAGGTTGAAGGGGTGGGGGGTATCATTGCTCAGACCATATGCCGCACACTGCATCAGATTGGTCTGCATGGCTGTCGTCCCAGAAGGAAGCCTCTTCTAAAGATGATGCACAAGATAGCCCACAAACAGTTTGCTAAAGACATGCAGACTAAGGACATGGATTACTGGAACCATGTCATGTGTTCTTATGAAGTGAAGTGAAAGTGACCTATTTGTCAGTTATGGTTACCCATACCCGAAATATACCTCTGCTTTTAACCCATCCAGTGAGTAGTGAAAACACGCACAGCAAGTGGTGAACACACGTACACCCGGAGCAGTGGGCAGCTATCACTGCAGCGCCCGGGGAGCAAGTAGGGGTAAGGTGCCTTGCTCAAGGGCACCTCAATCATTACCTACCGGCCCTGAGGATCGAACCGGCAACCTTCTGGTCACGAGTCCGACTCTCTAACCATTAGGCTTGCCCACGATTGCCCCGTATTTAGACCAATATAAACTGTGACGAGTCACCCCTTGCACAATCAGCGTCGCCATGGAGACAGAGGAAATTAGAGCGGCACATCTGCCGCTCATGAGGAGGCAATCTCAGCAGCCTTTAAAACGCGCTGCTGAGAAGCAAAGGGTGAGCACCGTCTCCAGGTACACTGGCTTATTCGAAACCTCACGTCTATGCTTTGTGTGTTGTTTTATCCGCACAGGATCCGAAGAATAAGACAGGCGCGATATCCTCTTACCCGAGGCCTCCAGACCTCCCGGCGGACCAATCCGGCTGGACAGAGGTGGATACGCTAAGAGCATTCCATCGTCTCCCCGGGACTCTTTTTGCTCTATAATCGCCAATAAACTTACCCTCCGGGGAAAAATCTGCCACTTCCGCGTGTGTGTCGTTCTAACGACACCACGACACCTACCGGACCTTCCCCACTATTAATAAAAATATATATATTTTCTTTTCTTTTTGGCAGATCGTCAGCGGCAGCTCTCTCTCGCTCGCACTGCACCCGGCGACCATGGAGGAAGTGATACGACGCCTAGCGGAAGTTGTGACCCGTCAGCAACAGTTCGCTGAGCAACTCGCGCAACGGCAGGAACAGACGGACCAGACAATGAGCCGGATTCGGGAAACTCTGGCCGCACGCAAGAACCACCGCGCATCAGCAGCTGACCAAGCTTACCGCCAAAGATATCGAAGCCTACCTCCACACCTTTGAAGTGGTCGCTACCCGAGAGGCATGGGATAAAGCGGAGTGGGCTCGGATCTGGAGCCGAAATGTGCTTCCCCTCTGGAGAAGCCCAGAGGGCCTACTTCTCCCTACAACCCCCCGCCGTGGACAACTACGAGGTCCTAAAGAGTTAAATTTTGGCCCGGTTCGGCCTCTCAGCTGTCAATGCCGCCCAACAGTTTCACCAATGTGCCTATGATGACAAAGCACCGGTGCGAGCACAAGCGGCCCAACTCTGGCTGTTAGCAGGAGATCCCTCGGTTTCCCAAGTGGCCGAGCGCGTGGTCGGGGATCGGCTGCTGTGCGTCCCTACCCAGGTGATTCCGAACAGCGGTTAGTATGCGGGGCCCCTCCACCCTTGGGGAAGTCACCTGCCAACGGACGTCGCCGAACCGACCTCCCCCCAGCCCATTAATACCTCTACCCGTCATCGAAGTGCCCTTCGACCACATCGGGATGGACCTGGTGGGACCGCTGCCAAAGTCTGCCCGGCGCCACGAGTTCATATTAGTCATCGTGGACTACGGTACCCTGAAGCCCTACCTCTGCGCAAGGCCACCGCCAAAGCTAAGGAGTTATTCCTCCTCTTCAGCCGGGTGGGAATGTGTTGACTGACCAGGGGACACCATTCATGTCCCGGTTAATGGCAGACCTCTGCCGCCTGTTCCAAGTGAAGCAACTGCAGACATCCGTATACCACCCCCAAACAGATGGATTGGTCGAAAGATTCAACCAGACCCACGGATGCTCCGCAGAGTGGTGGCAGAGGATGAGCGCGATTGGGACCTCCTAAATCCCTATGTGCTCTCCGGCGTTCGGGAGGTACCCCAGGCATCTACCGGATTCACTCCCTTGCGGCTCCTGTTCGGCCGACAACCCCGGGGTCTACTGGATATTGCTCGGGACGCCTGGGAGCAGCAACCAGCTCCCCACCGAAGCCTAATTGACCATGTCCAGCAGATGCGAGACCGGATAGATAGAGTCATGCCGCTGGTAAAAGAACACCTCATCGAGGCCCAAACGCGCCCAGCAACGGTGGTATGACCGGCCGACCCAGCCGCGAGAGAGCCGCGACACAGCGGCCCTACCGGGTTTCAGAGACTCGTCGGCTGGCTATCGAAGAAGAAGTCAAACGGATGAGAGAGTTGGGAGTCATAGAACCCTCCCGCAGTCGCTGGTCCAGCCCCATCGTAATGGTCCCAAAACCTGATGGCACTCTCCGCTTCTGTAACGACTTCCGGAAACTAAATGAGGTGTCCAGCTTCGACAGCTATCCAATGCCCCGGGTGGATGAACTCCTAGACAGGCTCGGAAGGGCTCAATACATCTCGACGATCGACCTAACGAAGGGGTATTGGCAGGTGCCCCTATCGCCAGAGTCCCGCAAAAAGACGGCATTCAGCACCCCAACCGGACACTGGCAGTACCGGGTACTGCCCTTCGGGCTACATGGGGCACCTGCCACTTTCCAAAGAATGATGGATATTCTGCTGCGGCCTCACCAAGAATACGCCGCAGCTTATATCGATGATCTGGTCATCCACTCGGGGACCTGGGACGAGCACCTGGACCGGTTGCGGAGAGTCCTAATGGACCTACGGAAGGCAGTCTTAACAGCGAATCCTAAGAAGTGCCACCTGGGAGTCGCAGAAGCCCAGTACCTGGGATATCGGGTCGGTGGGGGCCTCACCAACCCCAGGTCAAGAAAGTGGAAACGTCTCGGTTACGTATGTAACCTCGGTTCCCTGATGGAGGGAACGAGACGTTGTGTCGAAGACGACAGATGGGGTTCGCCCTTGAGAACCAATCAACTCTGACTACTATAGAAAAGGCCAATGAAATTTGGCGAATGAAATTTGCATGCCGGGCTCCGCCCCCGGATGTCCGGTATAAAAGGAAGCCGGCGTGCAGCATTCACTCACCTTTTGTTCTGAAGAGCCTGAGAGCCTCTCACGACTGCAGCAGAATACGATACGTGTTAGTGGCATAAGGGACACAACGTCTCGTTCCCTCCATCAGGGAACCGAGGTTACATACGTAACCGAGACGTTCCCTTTCTGTCGGTCTCTCTCGACGTTGTGTCGAAGACGACAGATGGGGTTCCCTTTGGAAAACGCCACAACGCTGTATCGCGTCACAATCTCTAGCGAAGCGACGGTAACAGGCCTGGGCGTGTCAGCTCGATGCTTTCGCGAAACTGTAACCTTCCAGTGTGGTGGTCGGGGGGTTCCAGAGCTTTCTTGGAGAAGATGGGAACAGCCCTGACCGGTAACCTTTCACGGACGGAGGCCTTAGCTCTCTACTGGCGAGAGGCCGTCCGGCTCGGGTTTACACCGGGTAAGCGCAACTTCCTTAATTAGGGATGCGCTGCAGAGGCCACCTCCTACCCGTGGGGAGGAATACGGGGATAAGGTATGGTCTCGTCCTTGGAGGAGAACGCATGGAACGTGCGGGCTGAGTAGTTAACCGCGAGGTGGAGGTCCACCTGGGGAAGCTCATGGTTACCAGGAGTGGGAACCATATCATGAGGATACATCAGACGGAACAGCCCACGGGGGGGGTGTTACAGGCGTCCGGTAGCACTAGGTCCGGTTAGAGCCAGGGATGGCTCACATGTTATCCCGGCCTAAGGGGGAAGGCTGCTCTGCCCAGCCAACCCCCAGGTGGTGCTTGCTTAGTGATGGATAGAATGCCTATTCTTAACCAAGTGGTTGGGTAAGAAGGGAAGCGGATAGGATACCTGTCCTTAGCCAGAGTAGGGTAAGGAGAGAGGTAGATAGCACACTGACCCAGCCTCCTAGAGGGTGGGGTGATGCTTTCGCAGGCATACGCCCCGCCGGATGCCAGTCCTACATGTTGCCACGCAGGACGTGGGCTGACACCGGGTTTACGCTAGGGTTGTTTAACCCCTGCGAAGGTGAATGGGCGTAGCCCAACCCGCAGCTCTACAGATGTCTGCTAGAGAGGCGCTTCTGCCAGTGCCCAGGAGGTGGCTATACCCCCCTCCGTGGGCATGGGAGATTCTGAGATTGGAATGTCGTCGTAACGGCATCCACGACTCAGTGCGCCAACCTCTGCTTGGAGACAGCCTTCCCCTCTGCTGTCCTCCAATACAGACAAGGAGCTGGTCAGAGCTACTGAGGCCTGCGTGCGGTCCAGGACACAACACGGATGGGGTTGGGTCTTCCTCCCCAATGGGGAGCGCCTGCAAGTTCACCACTTTGCCCCGTAAGGGAGTAGTGGGAACTTTTTGGGCACGCATCCGGGCCTGGGTCTCAAGATAACGTGAGAGCTACCAGGGCCGAATTCAAGGCAATCCGGGGACACGGAGGATGCTCGGAGGTGCCCTACCCTCTTGAAGGAAGCGAGCGCCATCAGGAGGGCCGTCTTACTCGGGTGAGGAAGATCGGAACCTCCGAGGGGCTCTTGGGGGGCCCAGAGGCCCCCCCGAGGACCCCTTAGGGTCCCAAGAGGGTATGGAGCGGAGATGAGGCGGGAGCCGCCCTCTCGCACCCCTAGGAACCTGGCGACCAGGTCGTGTCATCCTAGAAACTTTCCATCAACTGAGTTGTGATGAGTGGCGACAGCGACTACATACACACTCAGTGTGGAGGGGAGATGTTAGTCTCCAGTCTCGTAAGAAGGACAACACAATCCTGATCGAGCACCTCAGTGGGTCTTTCTCGTTGAGAGAGACACCAGGACAAGAAGCGGCGCCGTCTAGAGGCGTGTAACCGCCCCGTAGATGGGGCCCTAGCCTGGGTGATGGTCTCCGCCATAGAGGGGGAGTAGCCAACTCAGGAACTTCTCGTCCCGTCTAGAGACCAGACATGGTGTTCCAGAGGTCTGATCTGGGATGCCAGAACGTGTCCTTCCCCTGAGAGAGCAGGTCCTCTGTCAGGGGAATGGGTCAGGGGGAGTCGCTGTCCAGAGCATCAGCTCTGACGCCAAGTGCGGTTAGACCAGTGCGGTGTAACCAATAACACTTGGTGCTCCTCTTCCCTGGCCTTGCACAGTGTCTGTGCAAGGAGGCTCCTGGGGGGGGGAAGGTGTGCTTCCGCCCGTCCCGCGGTCAGCTGTGCGCAAGGATATCCGTGTCGAGAGCCTCGGACAGGGAGTACCAAGCGGCCTACGCGGGGGTGGAGTCGCCACTCTCTACGAGGCATAAACTGACAAGAGAGCGCGTAGCTGTCTAGTTCAGTTTGCCCGAGGTGAGTGTGGCCCACAGGAACGGATCACCTGTTGACTCCACCGGAGGAGGCGTCGAGCAAGTTGTGTTAGCTGCTGTGAGCGAACGCCACCCTAAGATCTGATGTACGCTACAGCTGTAGTGCCGTCCTCGGACCAGCACGTGCTTGTCCCGCACGAGAGGCCGCAGCCTGCTCAGTGCAAGTAGCACTGCCCACAACTCCTGGCAATTGATATGCCAGCGCAGGTGGGGGTTCGCCCAATGCCCCGCCTGCGTGCCCGTTACACACTGCACCGCACCCCTGCAGGGAGGCGTCCGTCGTCACCACGACTTGCCTCATAACCTGCCCTGAGGGACCTTAGTCCGTCGAAAAAGTCATGGAAGACCAGGGGTTTTGGTGCGTCGGCCGCAGGGCGTCATCACCATGCGCCTGCTGCCGGTGTGCCACGCTCTCCTCGGAACTCGACTCTGAAGCCAGTGTTGGAGCGGTCTCATGTGCATCAACCCGAGGGGTCTCACCCGACGAGGACGCCATGCCCAGGAGCCTCTGAATCGTTTCAGGGGGACCGCTGTCTGCCTGAAATGTTCCAGGCAGTTCAACACCGGCTGGGCGCGTACTGCGGACAGTTGCGCCGACATGGTGACAGAGTTGAGTTCCCTACCGAGAAAGAGGATGCTCTGCCCTGGGGAGAGCTTGTCCTTTCCTCGGTTGACCTGATTCCCAATCGATCTGGGTGCCGGAGCACCAGGCCCCTTGTATACATAACAGATCTCACGAGTGTGTCAGGCCAGTCGTTGAGATAGTTAAGTACCCGCACACCTTCCTCCCCTCAGGGAGAAAGGGCGGCTTCCACGATCTTCGTGAAGACCGTGGAGACAGGGACAGACCGAAAGGGATTTCAGGTCGATTGCCACGAACCAATCCTGACACCTGATGGGTGTCAGGACGCGCCTCTGCGTGAGCATCCTGAGCAGCAGCTTGTGAAGGTGCTTAGTTCAGGGTACGCAGACCTCCGGGGCGCAACCCGCCGTCTTTTCTTGGGAACGATGAAGTGCGGGTTGTAACCCACCGAACATCTTGGTTTGAGGGACGAACTCGACGCCTGTTTGCCAGAAGGGTGGTGACCTCTACCCGAAGTATGTAGGCGTCCCTAGCCTCAGACAGAGGGAGAGATGATGCCCCAAACTTGGGAGAGTCTCTGGCGAACTGGATCGAGTAACCAAGACGGACCGTCTGCCCTAGCCACCGAGACAGTGTGGGCAGCTCTCGAGCTCCCAGGGACTGTGACAGGGGGACCAAGGGGACGGTCTGCTTCACCATTCCCATGGAGGGTGGTTCGATGGCTGGCGGAGCTAACCCTGTCGCGGGGGGGGGCCCCGGAGGGAAGGTTGGCTCTGCCTACTTACCTGCCTGGCGGGACAGCTGCACGCACTGTCATTGAGAGTGGTAGCAGCTGTCGTGTGTGTACGACCCTACGCCTCGCCAGGGCGTGGGGTCGGGTTTGCCGGGCACAGTCCAGTGGAGTGTGCGATCGGCAGGAATGAACTCCCAGGGGAAACAAAAAACTCTCTGTGAGTAGTGGGCGCCAGGCCCTGAGAAGGGCCCGGCTTTGGTGACGAGGCAGGAGCCGTCCCGTACCGACTGATCAGAGCCGTAGCTGTGAAGGTCGGGCCCGATGTTGCTCCCCCTGGGGTCTTCCCGTCAGTGTCACTTCTCGTGAGAAGTTAGCTGACGGGGTGAGGTTTCCCCCTCGACCTCGACTTCCGGGGTGCCACCTGCGGGGGCACAGTAACCGGAGCCGATGTGGAAGGGGTCCTGGGCTGCCGGGAAACAGACATGACGTGAGATCTCGGAGGCTTGAGGGCGGCCGAGTCGCAGCGTGGTAAAAATGTGGCTAATCGCCACTGTCTGCTTCTTCACCGTCAAAAACTGCTGAGCGCAGTCCTCGACGGTGTACCAACACCACCCTGCGAGACGGGTGTAACAAGAAAGCGGACTTTCTCGGTGTCACTCATCTGCGCAAGGTTCAGCCGGGGGTGACTCTCCTGGACCACTTCCGTGGACATCGTCCGACCCAGGTCCCGTGCCGCCACCTTGGTCGCTCCGTAGAGCGCTGTCAGTGGCGGCACAGAAACCTGCATTATACCTGGGTCGGCCTTACCCTCGTGGAGCTCTCTCAACGCCCTGGCCTGGCGGACCTGCAGGATGGCCATGGCGTAGAGAGAGGAGGCAGCCCGGTCCCGCAGCGCAAGGCTTCGGCACCATAGATGTCGAAGTCCTACACGCGTTGGACGGTAGGCGTGGCCGATTCCCCCCAGGCGGCAGCCGTCTGCGGCACAGATGCACCGCAGCCGCACGTTCCACCCGGGGGTCTCGACGTAGCCTTTGGCTGCCCCACCCTCGAGGGAAGTGAGGGAGCCGGAGCTGTTTCGACCGGAGCGGTCCGTGGAGCGCTCCTAGTTTTACACAGCTCCTCATGCACCTCCGGGAAACAAATGGCACCCGGGTGGGCGCGGTTTGCACCGCGCTCCGCCCCCAGGAACCACGTATCCCCGGATTAGCATGGCTGACATCACTTCTGCTTCCTCCTGAGCTCGACCCCCCTGGGGGGGGAGCTCGGATTCGTCAGAGTCGGATGCCAGTCTCCCTCCGATGCTGCGAACGACATCTCATCTACGTCACACATCGTTTCCGAGTGCGTGCCTGAGGATCCGAACGGTATGCCACCGCCGGTTTGGGGAACGTTCAGAAGAGCGAATCGGGGTGCGATCGGCCCGTGAGCACTTGGCTGGCGGGTTTACGTTCGCAGAGTTCCCCATATCACTAACGCTGCTACGTGGGTGGTCATCGGGGCCGTAGCCACAGATGTCACAGCCCGGGTAGCAGACGAAATGGTGGCTGGTTCCCGTAGGAAGACAGCCACCCGTGACCGCAACTTCTGAGTGACAATCCGCCCGCAGTGCGGGCAGATGTGTCAACGAACGCTGCTTCAGTATACTGGACGCCCAGACACCTAATGCAGCGATCGTGTCCATCCCCCCTCCTCGATGAGGGTGCCGCACCCAAGAGAACAGCGGGACGTGCCACGCTGGAAATTGCTCAGTCCTGAAAAGGACCTTTTAGAAATAATCTCTATCACCTCCGGAACCGCCGAGACGCCCAGGAGAAAGTCGCTGCAGGAAGGGACGATCCGCTGCTCTGCGTCGTAGATCCGGCGAAGTAGAAGAAGAATTCGTTGAATTCTTTTTGTTCGTAGTCATGAGCGAGGGCTCTGAAGAACAAAAGGTGAGTGAATGCTGCACGCCGGCTTCCTTTTATACCGGACATCCGGGGGCGGAGCCCGGCATGCAAATTTCATTCGCCAAATTTCATTGGCCTTTTCTATAGTAGTCAGAGTTGATTGGTTCTCAAGGGCGAACCCCATCTGTCGTCTTCGACACAACGTCGAGAGACCGACAGAAAGGGAACCCTCTGCGGTGGAGAAGGAGGCCCTGGCCATAAAGTGGGCAGTCCTGGAGCTCCGGTATTATCTCCTCGGTAGAAGCTTCACCCTGGTCACGGATCACGCCCCGCTGCAGTGGATGGCCAAAGCCAAGGATACCAATGCCCCAGTGACCAGGTGGTTCTTAGCGCTCCAGGAAGACCACTTCAAGGTAATCCATCGGGCCGGGGCCTCCCATGGCAATGCCGATGGTCTGTCGAGGCTCTGTCACAAAACTTGTTTGGTTCAGATGGTGTCAAGCGTGTGTGGCTGTAAACCAGGTGAGGAGTACATAGACAAGTGTGTCTTGCCTACAGTCAAGCATGGTTGGGGGAGTGTCATGGTGCTGCGTAAGTGCTGCCGGCACAGGGGAGCTACAGTTCAATGAGGGAACCATGAATGCCAACATGTACTGTGACATACTGAAGCAGAGTCTCCCTTCAGAGACTGGGCCACAGGGCAGTATTCCCGCATGATAACGACCCTGAGGGTAAAGGTGATGGACTGGCCAAGCATGTCTCCAAACTAGGGATGAGCGAGTACAGCATTATCTGTATCTGTATCTGTTAACCATTTGAATTATCTGTATCTGTACTCGGACTGGGCGGGGCCTAACCCGGAAGTGGGCGGGATTTAACCTGGAAGTGGGTCGGGTTGTCTTGAGATGGGTGGGGCTTTAACCGGTATGTTATTTTAAGCATGCAATTGATATGGGTTAATCAGAAATTTTTATATTTATTGCTGATTAGAAAACTATTTACATGACAGCATCAGCATTGGACTTCAGATCAATGGTTTTGATCACGATAACAAACGAACTATATACAGAACAAGTTTTGCAACAATGAAAACAACACATGCGGTTGCAATTATGAAGTAAAATGTAATGAACAAGAGTTTTCATCTCAACATAACTTTCTTTTTTTAACTTTTAATTTTTTTATGATCAGTGTGATTTTTTTACTTGTTTTATTTCCACACCAGGTGTGTGTGTGTATGTGTGTGTGTTTGTGTGTAGCTAATTCATTTGTAATATAGTTTTTTTATACCACTACTTCCTTAAAAAACTGGTTAGAGCCAGCTGACGGTTTAAAAAAGACAAAAAAACTCTGACAGACAGAGACGCAACTACCAAGCACCACGAGTCGCATTCTACCAAGCACCACGTCTGAACAAACCCCACGTTAACCAAAACTCTACTGGTTAATAAGTAAGTACTACAAACCGAAGTAAAAAACAAACCTGAAGCTGAAGCTGAAGAAACCCTAAATGTTAACGGAAAAGACCCGCGAACCTGAGTGACTGAGGGAGAGACAGAGAGAGAGAGCTGTTCTCTTGTGTTCAGACCAAACGCAAATGGCGCGTTACATGTTAAGTCAATGCAAAGACGCGATAGACCTAATTGCGGCGCGAATGAGGCGGCGCGAATTGCGCGAGTGACGCGAATTGCACGTGCGAATGAAGCGAGTAAACTCAAAATGTTTAAGCGTCCAACTATACGCGAATTCGCGTTTGGTGTTCTGTGTGTGAGTGAGCAGAGCGGGACACAGTCAGCAACACAATACATCTGTATGTGTGTAGGGGAGGGGCGGGGCGCTGTGACTAGCCTATCACAGAACGCAGACACAGTCAGCTACCCAATGATTTTTATTCAATCCGAGCACAGATATTGACTCGTATTACTCGTATGATACTCGTACTCGGCAAAAGTTCTTGATTCGTACCGGATACTCGGGCATCCTCAAACGTAAGGTAGAGGAGCTCAAGGTGTCATCCACCAGCTCTGTGAGGTCGTCATGGAGTAGTGGAAGAGGACTCCGGTGGCAACCTGTGAAGCTCTGGTGAACTCCATGCCCAAGAGGGTTAAGGCAGTGCTGGAAAATAATGGTGGCCACACAAAATATTGACACTGGTCCCAATTTGGACATTTTCACTTAGTGGTGTACTCACTTTTGTTGCCAGCAGTTTAGACATGAATGGCTGTGTGTTGAGTTATTTGTAGGGGAGAACAAATTTACACTGTTATAGAGGCTTTACACTCACTACTTTACATTGTATCAAAGTGTCATTTCTTCAGTGTTGTCACATGAAAATATATAATAATTGATATTAAGGATGATTACTGATACTATGTAAATGTCTTATCATACCATGTATTCTGTGTCTTCTTTGCTTCAATAATTATATCTCTTTACTACATTAAATTAAGCAAAGCCTTACTTATCCAAAAAAATGTTAGAAAAAGTCTTCTATGCTTTTATTTTAAAAAATTTTTAAGATTAAAGTACACGTATTTATACAATTTTTATATTTACCATATTTTGCAGATTTTTGCTAAAAATGGAAGAGATTGCCAGATGCATTCGAAACGGATAAGAACAAGAGAAGAGATAAACAGGAGTGGAATGGGGTTAGGGGCTCATAAACTGTGGAAATATTCTGCTATTACGAGTTCAAGCAACATGTCAAGAGTCCAACAACCCTTGCAGAGGGCACAAACATCCAATGTAAAAGAGACAGAACATCCAGCACATCAGAATTTCAGGACAGTCAGCACACACCGGAATACCAAAGAACAACAGAATGGCCAGCCAGTAAGTGTCCCCTTGACAATGAGGCCCTAGGAAGTAAGTTTCATATGGAAAGATGTCCCGTGCTCCCATTCCAGTGTGTCTAGCTGGTCAGCTTCCCCTATGCCTTCTCACACTGCTCAGTGCATCCGTCCCTTTAGGACCCCCTGCTACAGGCTTTCACAGAAACTTCCAACCAGAAAAAGGTCCGGATAGCCAGCAACTAACCAGTCCATCCTCTCTAACTTAGCCTCAGAGGAAGAGAGTTCAGAAGGACAATTTCATGCTTTGAAGAGCGTGTCCCCTCTGTAGTAGAGAGGGCATGCATCCCTGCTCAATAAGTAGCACAAAATTACGATGAAGATGATCTTTTTGCACGAAGCATTCTTCAGATTTTTAGAAGGCTCCATGTTCATAGTAGGAGCAACAGAAGTGGTGACCTCACCATAGTAGGAAAAAGTTCTCTAACAAGGATTGCGTTTCAGTTGCAGACAAATGCTTCTGCTTGATCTGTCTGTTGAACCATGGAATACCTTTATCTGATTGTTTTTTAAGGCAGCATAGATGTATCCTTCTCTGCCTTTAATGTCTCACAATGAAGAAAATTGACCATTCGCAAAACACTGCCCCCTTCGTTCCTATGTCGGACAAGCTTTCGGGAACCAGCCATGCACTCCCAGTGTAAATTTATGCACTCTCTGGGAAAATAGTGACAGATTTCTGTGAAAATTACTCAACCTTGACACAAAAATTTTAAACCTTCCCGGCTACCGGGAGCTCTAGCTCCCGACCTAAAAAAAACCTTTTTCCCTGGAACTTTCGATTGTGAATAACACAGCAGAATAGCATGGGATTCGCAAAAAAATATATTCTCAAGAGTGTATCAGTATCAGCTGTTCGCGATCAAGCTTCATCTCCGGAAGAAGTAAGTATTACACAAATCGCCTTTCTTAAATAATGTGTTTGCATGTTAGCGGCTGTTGTTTACATGTTCGCGCCTAATCCTGAGACTTTACATTGGTCCAAAGACAGCTGTTGTGTCGTAACGTTAGTGGTACAACTAACTTTTGACCGACATCATTTCTGTAAAGCTTATTCATTACAACAAAAGGAAGTTATAGCAGTGTCTTTCTCAGTGAGTTCAGTGTTTTCTCGTATGTCCTAAGTGTGACAATACTTGGAGCGGGTAGAAACAGAGTTCGCATTTGTAAAATAATGACATTACGCATAAATTGCTACTCACAACGTAATAACACCTGGTTGCTGATCTTTACATACCTGATCTTTTAAGTACTCTGAATGCATGTTTTTGCCTATATCTATGTTTGTCTTTTAGTAATGTGCATGCACATGATTAATCATCAATAGCCAACATTTCATACAGAAAATGGTCAGCATATGTTGTGCATATAAAAGTCCATCAGCAGCCATATCACCCTGTAGCCCAAGACTGGATGCCCACTGGAGCAAAGCAGGGCTGTGCCTGGTCAGTACCTGGATGGGAGACCTGCTGGGAAAGCTAGGTTGCTGCTGGAAGAGGTGTCAGTGAGGCCAGCAGGGAGCCCCCCCCCTGTGGTCTGTGTGGGTTCTAATGCCCCGGTATAGTAATGGGGACACTATTCCGTCAAAAAGCACTGTCCTTTGGATGAGACGTTAAACCGAGGTCCTGACTCTTTGTGGTCATTAAAAGTCCCGAATAAAAGTAGGGGTGTAACCCTGGCATCCTGGCCAAATTCGTCTCCTCTCCACCAATAAGATAATGTGTGGTGGGCGTTCTGGCGCAATATGGCTGCCGTCGCATCATCCAGGTGGATGCTGCACATTGGTGGTCGTTGAGGAGATTCCCCCTTTCATGTAAAGTGCTTTGAGTGTCCAGAAAAGCGCTATATAATGTAAAAAATATTATTACTATCAGTGTCTTAATCTTTATGTGTTAAAAGAAAAAAAAAACAGTGCAGCTTTACAACTTCATTACTGAATTCGTCTTTACTTTAAAGAGGTCATATGATACGGCTTAAACTAATATTATCATTTGTTTTAGATGTAAAGCAATGTATGTATATACATGATTTAAGGTGCATGTTTGTGTCAGGAATGTGAAACACACAGATTCAATTGCGGGTAACAATAAAGTTTATTAATTAAAGACATACAGACTGTTGCAGTGAGGGAGTTAATAGATGGCTGGACAAATGTAAGACCCAAGTAGTAGAACAAATAGACATCCACATGACAAGGCAATGCAAAATCAAGATACTAGGCAAGACAAGACTAGATTAACTGGAACGGTACGGTATCAACAGAAGTCAATGATAGCACAAGGGACAGTGAGAAGTGGCGGTGAATATAAGGGGGGAAAAATACTGAACACCAGGTGATAACACTAAGACTAACAAGGAAAAGATCAGTGGCAGCTGGCGGGGCACGCAAACACATGGATCTGTCAAACAACTTCCACGTGCTCGGGATATTCACATACACACAACAAAACAGACAAAATAAACAAGTGCTAACCCCGGCTCCCAACAAGTTTGTATCTCCTATTTGCCCCGCTTCTCTGAAATGCGCAGATTTTTTACAAAGGTTCGCTGAAAAAGCGAGGTGTGCTGTGATTGTCAAGTTAGCCAGTGCGTAGTGATTGGTCGAATGCTGCAAGCGTGTTGCGTTAATGTAACGCCTCTTACCATATTTGGAACATCAGGTTCCTCTTTAATTGTACTGAAAGGTACGCCCACCTTACTTGCGTATACTTTTGGGCAGTCTGGGTGAGCATTCGCTTTTAGATAGAATGCATCTTTTGTTCCGGCACTTTCATTTTAGCAATTTTACGTGTCTAATACATGCATGGGCAAGTTATAACACACCAAGGACACAGAAAAACATGTATTCGCGCCATATGACCCCTCTGAAGGCTTAAGGTGCCCTAATCACATCACAGGGACGCCAGCTTGCTCATACTTGTAATATGTAAGTAACATATCAATAAGTAGTTTATTCCGCCCTCAAACACCACATCCCGAATGCTTCCGTCTGTAATTAATACATTAATGATTCCAACAATATCATGTCTCGTATCTGTATGCAACGTTATAGTTGTGATGTGAACTCTCGCTATTCTACTATTACAATAATTAAAAAGTGATTTTTTCATATTAATCACCAGAGCTGTACTGCGGCAGGTTTGTCGGACTGGTTTATATGTTGGACAAAATGGCGGTCAGTCACGGGGCACATAATATCGCCGTTAGGATGGTCAGTCGCCTGTCAATCAAACTGCTTGAGAAAGGTCAAACAGGATTCCTGTTTGAAAAAATTAAATGGCGTTTCTAGCGAGAAATCCGTTTTGTAGTTTTTAAATGTATGATTTGGTTATTGCCAAGACACATTATTTAAAATTCAAACAGAATTATGCCAGGCTGCCTATAAAGCAGAATCTGTCTCTCACTTTGTGTGCAAACGCTGCCTTTAAAGTCATTGACTGATTGGGCAGCGAGGCAACAAGTACAACATTTCCAACACACGCTCTTAGCGAATAACCAGTCACAAAAGAGTGGGTTAGCTTGACCAATCAAAGTGTTTTGGAATGAGTGATTTCGTAGAGCCAGAAACGCAATGTTGGTGTATAATACAGATGTAATATATGTGTTTGAAAATCTAAACATAAACATCTATTGTTACGCACTGAAAAAACAATCAATACTTTGAAAATAATTAAGATGTTTATTAATAAGTAAATAATGTAATCCAGAGTAGAAAAAAATCAGCAAAAGTAACTAAGAGCAAACAAAAGTATTTTACCTTCCTCCATCCTTGGTGGATTTAGTTATTCTAGGTGTTATCAAAAGTCCTGAGTTTTGAGATCTTAGAGAGCGTGATGGGTTGTAATATGATAAAAGCTCTGTTAAGTAGGTAGGGGCTAAACCGTTTAAGGCTTTATAAGTGGTTAAAAGAACTTTAAAGTCAATACGATACTTAATGGGTAACCAGTGAAGGGATGATAAAATTGGGGTTATGTGATCATATTTTCTGGACCCGGTTAGAACTCTGGCAGCTGCATTCTGAACTAACTATAGTTTGTTTATTGATGTTGCAGGACATGTCACGATCGTGGGAGAGGCAGAACCCAAACGCAGGCAGGTTGAAAATTGTAGCGAGGAAGGCCAAACTTGGGAACATTAAACTTGGGTGGGACAGACTTGGGGACATCAAACTTGGGTGGGACAGACTTGGGGACATCAAACTTGGGTGGGACAGGGGGTAGGGAACTAGGAGAGACAGGAGGCTGCTTCTTAAGGCGGCCCAGGGGCTTGGGAGGGGCAGGACAGGAAGGGACAGACATGGCTGGGAAAGGCTGGGAGAAACACGGCTGGACAGGGCTAGGCGTTGGCTGGAACGCGGGCCGAGCATGGCTGGGAACCGGCTGGATTGCCAGCTGGACAGGGCTTGACGCCGGCTGAAAGGCCGGCTAAGTCGCCAGCTGCCGGCAGCAGGATCAGAGGAACAGACTGGGCGATGGTTGCTGGACCGGATGCGACTGGACCCGGCTGGAATGCCGGGCTGGACACCGGCTGGAATACCGGACTTGACACGGGGGTGGTAAACATGGAACTCGGGACCACCGGACTCGGGACCATCGAAACTGGGACCACCGGACTCGGGACCACCGGAACTGGGACCACCGGAACTGGGACCACCGGACTGGGGACAACTGGAACTGGGACCACCGGACTCGGGACCCCCGGAACTGGGACCCCTGGACTCGGGACCCCCGGAACTGGGACCCCTGGCTCCAAGCCACCCCCCGTCTGGTGGTCGGCTGAAGGAACGAGGTGAATGGGATGGGCGGCTCGGGATTGGAGGCCTTGGACGAGGACCCCCCGGATTCCCATCTCCCCCGCTTGCCAGTGAGACCGGGCAGTTGTGGAGAGGCTGCAGAGGTAGAGAGGTGGGGGTGTGGCGATGCCCACAACCCCGATCTGCAGAGGACCACCCTCTGGTATTGTGACCAGCGGGGATGAGTAGCTGGTGCTCGATGAGGTTGTGGACTCCGATCAAGCCCCGGCTGTTAGCACGAACAGCAAGGGAATCAGGGACATTAAATAGGAGGAAACTAATGAGGTGAGATTACAAAGGGATCAGGAGGGGCAGGTGCCAAGACTTAACATTAACAGGGCAGATGACAGGACAGGTGATGGCCATAAAATGCTAACGGGGAAAAAAGGGGGCGGAGTAAAACAAAAGACAGGAGAACACGTGACGAAATGTCAAACAAACTGCCACGTGTCTTCACACAAAACAAAACATACACACAAGACATGGTACTGTCACGGCCCCGTCCACAAGGCCCGAAATCTCGAAACAGGAAGGACGGAACCCTGACAGGACAACTACTATGTAGTGCGTTACAGTAGTCAAGTCTTGAGGTCACAAATGCATGAATAAGCTTCTCTGCGTCAGCAACACATACAATATTTTAATAAATAAAAATAAATAAGTCCATGTTTTATAATAATGTTGCCAAGGGGCAGCATGTATATGAAGAATAGCAAGGGTCCTAATACCGATCCCTCAGGGAATCCATAATTTACTTGCTTTAGATTTGATGATTCCACATTTAAATGGACATATTGATATCTGTATGATAAGAAAGATATGAACCATTGTAGTGCCTGTCCCTGAATACTGGTGTAATTGTGTAAGCGATCTAAAAGTATTTTATTCGAACGCAGCACTAAGGTCAAGCAGGACTAGGAGTGAGATGTTATCTTTATACGATGTTATTGTCATGATTTGTGTACAGAACCCAAGTGCAGACGTGGAAGGGTTAACCAAAACACTTTAATAAAGTAAAAAGACAAACAAAGACTCCTGCCACAAGACTAGAAAAGCATGACAAGGTGAGGTAGGATCGTGACAGCTATAAGCAGGTCATTTGTAATTTTATCAAGCGCAGTTTCAGTGCTGTGATGCGGTCTAAAAGCCTGACTGAAATTTTTCGTGTATGTCATTATTTTGTAAGAAAGAGCACAACTGAGTGGACACTACTTTTTCTAGTATTTTAGACAGGTACGGGAGATTGGAAATCGGTCTATAGTTTCTTGTTCATTGGGGTCTAAGTTTGGTTTCTTGATAAGAGGTTTAATGACAGTCAGCTTAAAGGGTCCTGGGACATGGCCTAGATTAATTGACGAGTTGATAATGTTATAAATGGGCTATATTGCAACAGGTAGTAACTCTTTTAATAATTTAGTTGGTATGGGGTCTAATAAGCATGTTGTAGGTTTGGAAGTTGCAATAAGTTTAATTAAATCCTGTTTTATAGTTAAGCAGCCAATCATGTTTTGTTTCGTGATGTGTGATAATTAGGGGGCATAGAATTGTCCCCATAGTATCAGACCTGTGTGCATTCCCGATCGGTGTCAAAAGTTAACAACAACAAGGTTTAAGAGTTTATGTCGTGAACCTCGCATACTTTTTAAGAGTAACTATTACAATGTCCTTAAAATGACATTTCATGGAGTGGATTAGATGGATGAATCAGCGAACATATCATTTGAGAGTCAGACCAGGAAGTAAGGTAATAATAACTGCCTATTATTAGGTGCACTCCAGCACCGACAACTCAGACAAAACAAGCTGGCAGGAAGAGGACCAACAAGTCGTCTTCACCTCACCCAATTTAAAGATCTACGCAGCATACACAGATTTCATCTCCTCTCCCTCCGATCCCGGCGCAGGTAACACCCAACTCGTCCAAGCCGTCCTACGCCTTTCACAGACTGTGAAAAGTTTAGAATCAAAAATGGCGTTCTTCGAAAGCACCCTCCATAATACCGGAACTAACCCCCAGGCGAGATAAAGATCTCTACGAAGTTTCTCTACTCACCCAGGAGAAAGACGTTCAGCACATACCCTCGACATCCACTGCAGCACAGCGCAGACCCACGGATCGGACACAAATACAAGATACTTTCGCTTCGCCTACGACTTTTCTCTTCAATCTCTCCACCGCCGTCCCAGCCCAAGCTTTCAGTAGGTGTTTTATCCCCCAGCAGCAGTTACGGTGTCTCCTCATCTGAGAAATAACATCATCCAAGGTAAGGATGTTAACTTGGCTACATTACTGCTCACATCACCGCAGGCACCGCACCACAGCCCACAGGAAAATGGTTGAATGCGGTGAAGTGGTCGTTCTCCTTAAAACCTCTGATCCGAGATTGCAACGAAATTGTCATGCCTTTATCACTTATAGAGATATCATGTGCCAAGTTTTCCCAGACCGCAGGGAATAATTTGATTTCTTCCTAGCCATGATAGCAGACTTCAATCAACGTTACGGAGGTACACTTTTCTTCAAGTACCACAAATCACTCTCAGCAAAATCCGCCTCTCTGATTACTCTCTTCAATTCAAGACTAGACTGGTCCGTTACCGATACCAAACTGCTCGTCTGCCATTTCGGGGGTCAAAAGATCTTGACTTGTGTACTATGCAGCGCTCACGTACATTCGGCCTCGTTCTGCCCTAAAGCAGTCGATATCAAAGTTCCGATCAATGGCCGCGGTGCTGAACAAGTAAGACCGCAATTCAACGTTAGAGGTCGCCCTATCAAGGATTTTAATGGTGTTTCATTATGCAACAATTTTATCGAATCTGTTTGTTGACATGCTCTCTCTGTTCGGGCATCTAAATTTTGCCATGAGCATAATTCCCCAAGGCAGACCATTAATTTCTCGCCTGCTAACACTGGCTCATTCCATACCCAATTTTTAGCAATCCCATTAATGTAGAGAAAGGATGCCAGTCCGATCTCAGCTTCTGGACTCACAACTGGAATGGCATTTCTTTTTTTTTACAATGACACTTCCGAATCATCCCTAGAAATGCAGCTTTTTCACAGACACAGCCCCCTCAGTCGGATTCAGGGGTTTCTTTCAAGGCCAATGGTTCGCAGAGAAATGGCCGAAAGAATTTCCCAAACAGGCGTCAGATACTGTTTCGTCCACTCTCTACGAAACGTACCCCCAAAGCGATAGCTAGGGTCCGGCGTGGTCTCGTAAACGCATTATGATGTTTTGCGATAACGAAGCGACAGTAGCCATAATAAACAAAGGAAGATCTCCCAGCCAGGCAATTATTCCTTTTCTGAGACGTCTAAACTGGCAGTTAGTTCTCCACAACTTTAATATTATGGCTGTACATATTCCCGGCCACCACAACGTCATAGCTGATGCGCTCTCCCGCTTTCGTTTTCAGGCTTTCAGATGGCTATGCCCATCAGCCAACCCGGATCCAATACCATGCCCCACCTCAGCAGAGATAATGTTTAATTAGAAGATCTGCTCAATTCGACCAGACATTACATTTCTAAAGGTGTGGCTCCCTCAACACTTAAAGCTTACACCTCCGCCTGGTCCTTGTCCACTATGTTTTGTTTTTCGTTTCAAATCCCCATTTTGTTCTTTTCTAGTCCACAACAACGAGAATCGCAATTTAAAAATATCTTCTATCCGTAGATTGCTGGCAGGTATTCAATTTTACGCCAGATACTTTAACCCTGATTTTCCTAGTCTTTTCACCAACCCGTCCGAGCGCCTGCTACTCAAAGGTCTAGGCAAATCCTCCAGCAAACAAACAGATAAATGCCTACCCATCACTCTATCCATTCTACATAAATTAATCACATCAGTACGTAACGCACAGTTCCCCCCCTACATCAACGCCTGCTAGAAGCCCTGTTCTTAACAGATTTTTATGGATTCATGTGCCTGGGGGAATTCACATCAGAATCTAAACAATTCGATCCTACACGCGGTCTTAGTTTCTCCAACATAAGTTCCTCAAGATGATACTTCACAATTTTTTTTAAGCACTCTAAAAGCTCTGGTTCCACCATAACTATTTCAAAAATTAATAACAGCTTCTGCCCCTTTAGCTCCATGATTCAATATCTAAACATTCGCCCCAAAACACATCAACATTTCCCCCTATTCATTTTACCCAACGGCGCACCCCGTCACCAAAGTCTGGTTTAAAACATATTTAGCTTTCGTATCTGCAAGCTGCGATCTATCTCCACTGCTATACACTGGACATTCCTTCAGGATCAGGGCAGCTACATCAGAAACTGAATGCAGGGTTTCATCACTAGCCATCAAACTGAAGGGCAGATGGTCTTCATCAGCATTCCAATCATACATAAGACCTGACTTCAAAACCATCCTCGACACACAGCAAGCTATATCAAATCCCGATCTAGGTATATTTCTTATGCATTAACTGGTGGTGGTGTTTTGCTTATAAATCATACCCTTCGATCACGTTCACAACTTGTCTCCATAGTTTTCAGCACACAGGTATCAAACTTCATCCCACGGCTACATACCTGCGAACCGAGACCTTCGTTATTAAATCACGGATCATAGTTCACATACGGCCTATCGAGGCCTTTATCACCTTGTTGTGGCCTATTGAGGCCCCTGTCTTCATGTACGGCCTGTCGAGGCCTTGTCTCATGTCATGTCCGGCCTATCAAGGCCTCCCGTCTCAATGTTGTGCCCTATCGAGGCCTTCGTCTCAATGTTGTGGCCTATCGAGGCCTCAGTATTAATGTTGTAGCCTTTCGAGGCCTTCGTCTCAATGCAGTGGCCTATCGAGGCCGTATCAATGTGTAGCTTATCAAGGCTCGCGTGCAAAGCATGGCCTATCACAGCATACCACAGTCACAATCTCCTAAGCGTTATGCCAAATAGTGTTTTACTAGCAACAATACCACCATCAAGATTCTCCTGCTCCCTCACAGCCTCCACGCCCGCAACTTCTCCCAACACAATAAATGTTCAACGGAGTATAATGATGTTACGAAGATTCACTCTTACTCTGTGGATTTCATGATAGATGTTTTATTAACATGTTTATTCTTAAATCTCGTTATTCAGGAACCTCAAGAAACTTCAACTGGTTGGAAACTTATCCCTAAATATTTTGGGGTAGGCTCCGCACCAGAGGCAAGCCTCTACATTTCAGGGGTTGGCTGCGCACCTGCCTTCATATCCAGGCAGAAAGTGCAGATTTCATGACCCTCTGGATGTGAGCCATGGACGGGGCCTACACCAAAGATACATATATGATACTAATCTGTAATATATCACCAATCAGCTGTCTAAATAAATGTTCATTGTTACATAATCTTGCCTCTTGAGTCTTTCTGGTAAAAATGTAAGCTTCAGCGCAAGTTCTTCCGGGAAGACTCAATATCACGCCACCTATGACGCACAGACCTAACCAATTATCGTCTAACCAATCATCACTTAAACAACTGTAGTACAGTCGTGGCCAAAAGTTTTGAGAATTACATAAATATTCGTTTTCAAAAAGTTTGCTGCTAAACTGCTTTTAGATCTTTGTTTCAGTTGTTTCTGTGATGTACTGAAATATAATTACAAGCACTTCATACGTTTCAAAGGCTTTTATCGACAATTACATGACATTTATGCAAAGAGTCAGTATTTGCAGTGTTGGCCCTTCTTTTTCAGGACCTCTGCAATTCGACTGGGCATGCTCTCAATCAACTTCTGGGCCAAATCCTGACTGATAGCAACCCATTCTTTCATAATAACTTCTTGGAGTTTGTCAGAATTAGTGGGTTTTTGTTTGTCCACCCGCCTCTTGAGGATTGACCACAAGTTCCCTTTCTGTCGGTCTCTCGACGTTGTGTCGAGAACGACAGATGGGGTTCGCCCTTGAGAACCAATCAACTCTGACTACTATAGAAAAGGCCAATGAAATTTGGTGAATGAAATTTGCATGCAGCATTCATTTACCTTTTGTTCTTCAGAGCCTTCGCTCATGACTACGAACAGAACGAATTCAATGAATTCTTCTTCTTCTACATTGCCGGATCTACGACGTAGAGCAGCGGATCGTCCCTACCTGCAGCGACCTTCCCCTGGGTGTCTCGGCGGTTCCGGAGGTGATAGAGAGTTTTTCTAAAAGGTCCTTTTCAGGACTGACTGAGCATTCTCCAGCGCGGCATGTCCCGCTGTTCTCTTGGGTGCGGCACCCTCATCGAGGAGGGGGATGGACACGATCGCTGCATTAGGTGTCTGGGCGTCCAGCACACTGAAGCAGCGTTCGTTGACACATCTGCCCGCACTACGGGAACCAGCCACCATTTCGTCTGCTACCCGGGCGTGACATCTGTGGCTACGGCCCCGATGACCACCCACGTTAGCAGCGTTAGTGATATGGGGAACTCTGCGAACGTAAACCCGCCAGCCAAGTGCTCACTGGCCGATCGCACCCCGATTCGCTCTTCTGAACGTTCCCCAACCGGCGGTGGCATACCGTCCGGATCCTCAGGCACACACTCGGAAACGATGTGTGACGTAGATGAGATGTCGCTCGCAGCATCGGAGGGAGATTGGCATCCGACTCTGACGAATCCGAGCTCCACCCCCAGCGGTCGAGTTCAGGAGGAAGCAGAAGTGATGTCATCCGTGCTAACCCGGGATATGTGGTTCCTGAGGTCGGAGCGCAGTGCAAACCGCGCCCACCCCGGGTGCCATGTTTTTCCCGGGGGTGCATGAGGAGCTTTGTAAAACTTGGAGCGCTCCACTCACGGACCATTCCAGTGAAACCCGCTCCGGCTCCCTTACTTCCCTCGATGGTGGGGCAGCCAAGGCTACGTCGAGATCCCCCGGGTGGAACGTCCGCCTGCGGTGCACCTGTGCCGCGGACGGCTACCACCTGGGGGGGAATCGGCCACGCCTACCGTCCAAAGCGCGTAAGACTTCGGCATCACTGGTGTCGAAAGCTTACGATGCCGCGGGCCAGGCTGCCTCCTCTCTCTATGCCATGGCCATCCTGCAGGTCCGCCAGGCCAAGGCGTTGAGAGAGTTCCACGAGGGTAAGGCCGACCCGGTATAATGCAGGATCTCCGTGCCGCCGCTGACAGCGCTCTATGGGCGACCAAGGCGGCGACACGGACCCTGGGTCGGACGATGTCCACGGTAGTGTCCAGGAGAGTCACCCCCGGCTTTACCTTGCGCAGAAGAGTGACACCAAGGAAGTCCGCTTTCTTGATGCACCCATCTCGCAGGGTGGGTTGTTGGTAACACCGTCGAGGACTGCGCTCAGCAGTTTTTGACGGTGAAGCAGACAGTGGCAATTAGCCACATTTTTTCACGCCGCGACTCGGCCGCCTAGGCCTCCGAGATCCCGCGTGACGTCTGCTTCCCGGCAACCCAGGACCCCTTCGACATCGGCTCCGGTTTCTGTGCCCCCACAGGCGGCACCCCGGAAGCGGAGGTCGAGGGGGAAACCTCCACCCCCCGTCAGCAACCTTCTCCCGAGAAGGGACACTGACGGGAAGACCCCAAGGAGAACAACATCGGGCCCGACATTCACAGCCACGGCTCTGATCGGTCGGTACGGGACGGCTCCTGCCTCGTCACCAAAGCCGGGCCCTTTTCAGGGCCTGGCGCCCACTTACTCGCAGAGTTTTTCCGTTCTCTCCTCCGGGTGTACTTGCAGCCGATCGCACACTCCACTGGACTGTGCCCGGCGACCCGACCTTACGCCCTGGCGAGGCGTTGGGTCGTACACACACGACAGCTGCCACCACTCTCAAACCGACAGTGCGTGCAGTGGTTCCGCCAGGCAGGTAAAAAAGGCGGAGCCAACCTTCCCTCCGGGGACCCCCCGCGACAGAAGGGTAGCTCCGCCAGCCGACGAACCACCCACCATGGGAATGATGAAGCAGACCGTCCCCTTGGTCACCCTGTCACAGTCCCTGGGAGCTCGAGAGCTGCCCACACTGTCTCGCTGACTAATGAGGGCGGTCCGTCTTGGTTACTCGATCCAGTTCGCCAGAGACTCTCCCAAGTTTCGGGGCATCATCTCTCCCTCTGTCAGAGGCAGGGACGCCTCCGTACTTCGGGTAGAGGTCACCACCCTTCTGGCAAAACAGGCATCGAGTTCGTCCCTCAAAACCAAGATGTTCAGTGGGTCACGACCCGCACTTCATCGTTCCCAGGAAAGATGGTGGGTTGCGCCCCATAGTTCTGCGTACCCTGAAAAGCACCTTCACAAAGCTGCCGTTCAGGATGCTCACGCAGAGGCGCATGACATCTATCAGGTGTCAGGATTGGTTCGTGGCAATCGACCTGAAGGACGCTTACTTTCATGTCTCGATTCCCCTCGACACTGGCCGTTCCTACGGTTCGCGTTCGAGGGGCGGGCATATCAGTACAGAGTCCTCCCTTTCGGTCTGTCCCTGTCTCCACGGGTCTTCACGAAGATCGTGGAAGCCGCCCCCTTTCTCCCCTTCGGGAAAAAGGTGTGCGGGTACTAAACTATCTCGACGACTGGCTTATCTTGGCACACTCGCGAGATCTGTTGTGTACACAGAGGGACCTGATGCTCCGGCATCTAGATCGATTGGGATTTCAGGTCAACCGAGAAAAGAGCAAACTCTCCCCAGTGCAGAGCATCCTCTTTCTCGGTATGGAACTAAACTCTGTCACCATGACGGCGCAGCTGTCCGCAGCACGCGCCCAGTCAGTGTTGAACTGCCTGGAACACTTCAGGCAGTCGGCGGTCCCCCTGAAACAATTTCAGAGGCTCCTGGCATGGCGTCCTCCGCGGGGGTAATACCCCTCGGATTGATGCACATGAGACCGCTCCAACACTGGCTACAGAGTCGAGTTCCGAGGACAGCGTGGCACACCGGCAGCAGGCGCATGGTGATGACGCCTGCTGCCGACGCACCCTAACCCCTTGGTCTTCCATGACCTTCCTCGAGAGGGGGTTCCCCTCGGGCAGGTTACGAGGCACGTCGTGGTGACGACGGACGCCTCGCTGCAGGGGTGGGGCGCAGTGTGCAACGGGCACGCAGTAGCGGGGCGCTGGACGGGCCCCTGTCTGCGCTGGCATATCAATTGCCTAGAGTTGTGGGCTGTGCTGCTTGCGCTGAGAAGGCTACGGCCTCTAGTGCGGGGCCAGCACGTGCTGGTCCACCTGGACAGCATGACAGCCGTAGCGTACACACGCCAGGGTGGCGTACGCTCACGGCAGCTAACATGACTTGCCCGACGCCTCCTCCTGTGGAGTTAGCAGGTGATCCGCTCCCTGCAGGCCACACATCCCAGGCGAACTGAACCAGACAGCCGACACACTCTCTCGTCAGTATACGCCTTGCGGAGAGTGGCGACTCCACCCCCGGTCCAGCTCATTTGGGTGCTGTTCGGACAGGCACAGATAGACCTCTTTGCCTCCCACGACACCACCCATTGTCCGCTTTGGTACTCCCTGACCGAGGCCCCCCTCGGCACGGATGCCCTGGCGCACAGCTGACCGCGGGATGGGCGGAAACACACCTCCCCCCCCAGGAGCCTCCTTGCACAGACACTGTGCAGGGTCAGGGAAGAGGAGCACCAAGTGTTATTGGTTACATCGCACTGGTCTAACCACACTTGGCTTCAGAGTTGATGCTCTGGACAGCGACTCCCCCTGAACCATTCCCCTGACAGAGGACCTGCTCTCTCAGGGAAGGACGTTCTGGCATCCCAGATCAGACCCCTGGAACACCCATGTCTGGTCTCTAGACGGTACGAGAAGATCCTGAGATGGCTACTCCCCCTCTACAGCAGAGACCATCACCCAGGCTAGGGCCCCATCTACTAGGCGGTTACACGCCTCTAGACGGCGCCTCTTTTCGTCCTGGTGTCTCTCTCAACGAGAAAGACCCACTGAGGTGCTCGATCAGGATTGTGTTGTCCTTCTTACGAGACTGGAGACTAACATCTCCCCTCCACACTGAAAGTGTATGTAGTCGCTATCGCCACTCATCACGACTCAGTTGATGGAAAGTTTCTAGGGCAACATGACCTGGTCACCAGGTTCCTAAGGGGCGCGAGAGGGCGGAATCCGCCTCATCTCCGCTCCATACCCTCTTGGGACCCTAACGTGGGTCCAAGAGCCCCCAGAGGCTCCGATCTTCCTCACCTGAGTAAGACGGCCCCCCTGTTGGCGCTCGCTTCCTTCAAGAGGGTAGGGGACCTCCAAGCATTCTCTGTGTCCCCGGATTGCCTTGAATTCGGCCCTGGTAACTCTCACGTTATCCTGAGACCCAGGCCCGGATACGTGCCCAAAGTTCCCACTACTCCCCTTCGGGACCAAGTGGTGAACTTGCAGGCGCTCCCCATCGGGGAGGAAGACCCAACCCCATCCGTGTTGTGTCCTGGACCGCACGCAGGGCTTCAGTAGCTCTGACCAGCTCCTTGTCTGTATTGGAGGACAGCAGAAGGGGAAGGCTGTCTCCAGAGGCTGGCGCACTGGGTCGTGGATGCCGTTACGACGGCATTCCGATCTCAGAATCTCCCATGCCCACTGAGGGCTTACTCCACACGGGGTATAGCCACCTCCTGGGCACTGGCCAGAAGCGCCTCTCTAGCAGACATCTGTAGAGCTGCGGGTTGGGCTACGCCCAAACACCTTCGCAAGGGTTAACAACCTTCGCGTAAACCCGGTGTCAGCCCACGTCCTGCGTGGCGACATGTAGGACTGGCATCCGGGGGGGGCGTATGCCTGCGAAAGCATCTTCCCACCCACCCCAAGAGGTTGGGTCAGTGTGCTATCTACCTTTCTTCTTACCCAAACACATGGCTAAGAAACTGGTACCTCACCAACCTTCCTTCTTACCCAGACACTGGTTAAGAACAGGCATTCCATCCATCACTAAGCAAGCACCCCCTGGGGTTGGCTGGGCAGAGCAGCCTTCCCCCTTAGGCCGGGACACCATATGACCTATTACAGATAGCTCTAACCGGACCTAGTGCTATCGGACGCAGTTAACACCCCCCCGTGGGCTGTTCCGTCTGATATACCCTCATGGCAACGGTTCCCACACATGGTAACCCATGAGCTTCCCCAGGTGGACCTCCACCTCACGGTTAACTACCCAGTCCGCACGTTCCATGCGTTCTCCTCCAAGGACGAGACCATACCTATATGCACCATTTCCTCCCCACGGGTAGGAGGTGGCCTCTGCAGCGCTTCTCTGATTAAGAGTTGCGCTCACCCGGTGTAAACCCGAGCGGACGGCCTCTCGCCTGTAGAGAGCCAAGGCCCCGTCCGTAAAAGGTACCGGTCAGGGATGTACCAATCTTTTCCCAAGAAAGCTCTGGAACCCCCCGACCACCACACTGGAAGGTTACAGTTTCACGAAGCTTCGAGCTGACACGCCCAGGCTTGTTACCGTCGCTTCGCTGATGTTGTGACGCGATACAGCGTTGTGGCGTTTTCCATAGGTAACCCCATCTGTCGTTCTCGACACAACGTCGAGAGACCGACAGAAAGGGAACGTCTTGGTTACGTATGTAACCTCAGTTCCCTGATGGAGGGAACGAGACGTTGTGTCCCTTATGCCACAAACACGTATCGTATTCTGCTGCAGTCGTGAGAGGCTCTCAGGCTCTTCAGAACAAGAGGTAAATGAATGCTGCATGCCGGCTTCCTTTTATACCGGACATCCGGGGGCGGAGCCCGGCATGCAAATTTCATTCGCCAAATTTCATTGGCCTTTTCTATAGTAGTCAGAGTTGATTGGTTCTCAAGGGCGAACCCCATCTGTCGTTCTCGACACAACGTCTCGTTCCCTCCATCAGGGAACTGAGGTTACATACGTAACCAAGACGTTCTCAATGGGATTAGGATCTGGGGAGTTTCCAGGCCATGGACCCAAAATTTCAACATTCTGGTCCCCGAGCCACTTAGTTATCACTTTTGCCTTATGGCACGGTGCTCCATCGTGCTGGAAAATGCATTGTTCTTCACCAAACTGTTGTTGGATTGTTGGAAGAAGTTGCTGTTGGAGGGTGTTTTGGTATCATTCTTTATTCATGGCTGTGTTTTTGGGCAGAATTGTGAGTGAGCCCACTCCCTTGGATGAGAAGCAACCCCACACATGAATGGTGTTAGGATGCTTTACTGTTGGCATGACACAGGACTGATGGTAGCGCTCACCTTTTCTTCTCCGGACAAGCCTTTTTCCAGATGCCCGAAACAATCGGAAAGGGGCTTCATCGGAGAATATGACTTTGCCCTAGTCCTCAGCAGTCCATTCACTATACTTTCTGCAGAAGATCACTCTGTCCCTGATGTTTTTTTTGGAGAGAAGTGGCTTCTTTGCTGCCCTTCTTGACACCAGGCCATCTTCCAAAAGTCTTCGCCTCACTGTGCGTGCAGATGCGTTCACACCTGCCTGCTGCCATTCCTGAGCAAGCTCTGCCCTGGTGGCACTCCGATCCCGCAGCTGAATCCTCTCTAGGAGACGATCCTGGCGCTTGCTGGACTTTCTTGGACGCACTGAAGCCTTCTTTACAAGAATTGAACCTCTTTCCTTGAAGTTCTTGATGAACCTATAAATTGTTGATTTAGGTGCAATCTTAGTAGCCACAATATCCTTGCCTGTGAAGCCATTTTTATGCAACGCAATGATGGCTGCACGTGTTTCTTTGCAGGTCACCATGGTTAACAATGGAAGAACAATGATTTCAAGCATCACCCTCCTTTTAACATGTCAAGTCTGCCATTCTAACCCAATCAGCCTGACATAATGATCTCCAGCCTTGTGCTTGTCAACATTCTCACCTGAGTTAACAAGATGCTTACTGAAATGATCTCAGCAGGTCCTTTAATGACAGCAATGAAATGCAGTGGAAAGGTTTTTTTGGGATTAAGTTAATTTTCATGGCAAAGAAGGACTATGCAATTCATCTGATCACTCTTCATAACATTCTGGAGTATATGCAAATTGCTATTATAAAAACTTAAGCAGCAACTTTTCCAATTTCCAATATTTATGTAATTCTCAAAACTTTTGGCCACGACTGTATATAAGATCGTCACTTACCCTCTGTCTGCGTTCGAAGTTGAAGCCTCCGGATTTCCTTTTGTTACCTTTGGCAGTGTGGGCAGGTGGCAAGTCCTGCTGGAAAATGAAATCAGCATCTCCATAAAGCTTGTCAGCAGAAGGAAGCATGAAGTGCTCTAAAATTTCCTGGTAGATGGCTGCGTTGACTGTGGATTTCAGAAAACACTGAAATGAGTGACAAAAAATATTGACCTTTTTCACGATATTCTATTTTTTTGATGTACCTGTATATTCTCATTGTAACTGATGTAACACTACATGTTACTCCTTCGATCAGACAGCTTTGTGTTGTTTCCAGTTGGACCATTACAAGAACACTACACACACATCTCCTGGAGTACCTGTGGAATTTTAACCAATCTAAGAACGACTTTGAAAGTGTTTCCAGTTGAGTGTGCCGTATGCATCAGACGTTCAGCCAACAGTCAGTGGATGTGAAGTCTGAGGCTGAGGCTAGTGGCAAAGGAGCTGCAACACAAAAAAGCAGCTCTTCTCATATTACTCATATAGAAGGATTCTTTTTTACAGAATGTTCTTGACATTGTGTAGATTGATTTTATGTAGAAACACTAACACTTTATCTGGTTTTGCACAGACTGGGACGCATATGCACTTCTTCAGCAGAATGACTCATGTATGTGGAGAAAAAACTACAGGAGAAAGTGGACTCACCCGGGAGGACCAGTTCTCCTCTTTATGGGGGAACTTCACCTTTAGCCTCCACAAAACTTTTCCTAAAAAGCCTCCACTTTGCCTCATAAAAGTGTTGCTCTAATTGTCTCCATGGGGATTTCAAAATTGTATTCAGAAAACGATTAAAACATTCTAGATCTTATAAACAGAGCATGCAGCAAGTTGAATAAGTAAAGAGCCCTCGAGGATGCTGAAAAACACTTATTTCTTTGTTACTGTACATCAATAGGAGGTAGATAAGAAAAACTATTTCTCTTTCTGAGCATACACAGTGTGTTTCAGCAGGAGAAGTTTTTGATGGGATTGAGGACAGATCAGGACTGATCTCACTCATTGTGAAGTGTGTTGTGAAGCAGAAATGAGGTGAGACCGGTTCAGTCCACGGATCTCACTGCACCCTACCACAATCACATCAATGACCACACACCAAAGAAGCTGGGAGGATTCTTCTTATAAAAGCAATTGTTCCTTCCATTTCCACTTCTATTTTCCTCATCGCCTTACAATAAGTGTGGAGACCCTCTGCTGTGCTCCTCCAAGCCCTGGCTTTGTCCTGAAACAACTCCCACATCACAGCTGTCAGCATAGAAACCTCTGCTGAGGGACATGAAGCGGGGAAAATAACCTTCCTCCCATTGAATTAAGCCACAGCAATCTGGGAGAATAGATCCGGAGAGAGGCTGCATGTAAAGTATATAATTAGAAACAAATGTATAGTATAATGCAATGTAAGTCGCTTTGGATAAAAGCGTCTGCCAAATGCATAAATGTAAATGTAAAGTGTATTTTGTTCTCTCACCACAGGACTAGACAACAAACACAATAACACAACGAGTACACGGGGGAAAAATGCTTTATATGCAGAGGAAAATTCCTAAAACAATGAAGGGTAAAAGGCAACAGTCAGTCAAATGTGAGCACTATAACAACAGATGATTTTGTGAATGATATTTGCAGGGTTTTGTCAGCTACTGGAAGTACACTGTTAGACCTTAGCAGGCTTTTTACGATAACATACTGGCAACACTGTTGTCAGCTAATTACTGTAGGTCTTCTTACAGTAAATTACTGCAATGACTGTTTCAAAATATACCTTTCACAGTCATTGCAGTAATTTACTATAAGATGACCTAAGGTAACTAGCTGACAACAGTTTTGCCAGCATGTTATTGTAAAAAGCCTGCTAAGGTCTAACAGTGTAAAAGCATTTGTAAAAAAAATATTTTCAGCAAACACAAGTCACACAAAAGTGTTGGGCTGAAAGAACATTTTTAAGTATGATTTTTATATCACATTTAACAAGACATAATATAA
The DNA here is from genome assembly GCA_006030095.1 of Triplophysa siluroides. Classification (NCBI taxonomy): domain Eukaryota; kingdom Metazoa; phylum Chordata; class Actinopteri; order Cypriniformes; family Nemacheilidae; genus Triplophysa; species Triplophysa siluroides. Next base: position 859,846 of record VCII01000221.1, on the reverse strand, counting down.
TTGTTTACTTATTTCTATCATTTAATCATGGTATTAAATCATTTTGAACAATTTTATCATTAGTTTTTTCAAATAATTTTCACCTCAACTTATTTTCAAATGGTCCTAACATTATTTTACTACACTAGTAGTCGATATGAACTAACAATAAATCAATACTTCTGAAGCATTTATTTATCTTAGTTCATGCTTATTTAAATTGAATGTAAGTTGAACTTTAATTAACAAACAAGTAAACAATAAGAAAATTATAAGAAAGGTTATTAAATATGAAGAAGGTTTGACTGCTGAATATTGCACGTTCATACACTTCACACTAAACTCAACGATGTGCCTGCTGAGAGAAACTGTAGATGCCAGTGATTTGCCACCAAATACAGTATAAACAATTTGATAGATATTCATTGATTATCATTATAAAGTAGTACACACTTTATAATAATAAAATAATCTCTGCAGTAAACAGGATACAAATGTTATTTATTATTTAGCGACACAAAGCATTTTGAAAAAGTGCTCGACTGCTGATCGAAAAAAATCATAAATCACTTGATAACAAAAAATATGAAAAGATCTGTTGGATGTAAGAGATGTAATTGTGTACAAGTTGCAATTTATTTCTACACTTTAATTATGAAATTGCCCAGTAATGTACGGTATAATAATTATATGTTTTAAATATGAAACAATAGAATAATAAAAAAATATTCATAATGTACTGCAACTGATATGGTCATATTGATAAATTCAATTTTTATTATCTAAATGTCTGCAATAGCCATGAATTTGATATAGACAACGCTGTGTTTTATAATTTGGGTCTAAATATTGATGAAATGTTTTTTTTAATGCATTGAACCATGCAACAAAAAGCTGGAGTCCATTAAACACCTCTATGACCAGTTATAGTTTAGATCTGTTCATTTTAAACTACATAACAATACAAAACCTTCATCCTGACTATACTTTGAAAACAAACTTATCCTAAAGTTCCTTAGTCTTTGAAATGACAGGAATAATCGATGGCTGTGTGGAATCAGCTTCAATGGGTTATAGATTAGTGAGCAGTTTACACATAGTTTTTAATTAGCAGAGCCCAAGGACAAATGAGCATCACGATTACAGTCACAGACCACTGACAAAGTCACCTTAAACAAAGTCCTGATCCTGATCACACACTTATTCTCCACAATAACACTTATCAAAGTCCTCTGTTACATATCAACACCATCCAGAAAACTGTGTGCTGAAGAAAAATCCACAGGCATCTATTCTATTATTCTATTATTTATTGTTACAAAGTCATTTCGAGGCAGTGACACACAGTCAGATATTTGGCAATGAAACCCTGCCAGTAATAAAAATATTCACTCAACTGGAAGAGGAAGTCTGCACTCCCCCATTTATTGCTTTTCTCAAGCGTTAATGTTCTGCAAAGTCAAATTAAATAAAAATGCCTTTTCCTCCAATCTTTTCCTGTAGTGAGACTCTATATTTAAGATATTATAGATAAATCAGATGTTGAATTCAGTGGGTTGAACAACAAAACATTAAAAAAGATTGGCGTTTGTCTCTAAAAAACTATCCATTCAACTATCCATCCAAACATGACACAAGCCAAAAACTGTAGAGGTCAGACTGATCAAATAAAGAAAGTCAAAGCCAAATAATGTAGAGTTTTCAGTGTCAAACAAACAAACAGAGCTGAAGTTACACAGAATCGTTTCAACCTCAAGGTTTGTGCCTGCATAAAATAAAGCAGTTTTGACCTTCTGTTCTATATACAATATGTTGTATTTTTTGTATTTTTTATATTTATCTTCATGCTAGTGATTCGAGTGGAAATGAGTGCAGTTGGCATTTAAATCAACGAGCGGTCGTCCACACTTCTGGGGCCCGTTTTAATAAGGAGGTTTAACCAACACGGAGTTAAAATGTGAACTCTGGGTTGATCAACTCTGGGTAGGCTTAGCTTGAGTAAAGCGCTTGCGCCACAACTATGACAAGCCATGATCAATGGAGCTCTGATATTATGATTCACCATGGCAACGGCACCAAAAAAGCAACATGGCTACAGAAAGCGCTTGAGATCGAGACACACTTTCTGCTCTGCATTCAGTGGATTTACTAATGTGCTGAAAATGACTTAAGTTTAAATGAATAAATAGATAAATGTACCAATAAACAAACAAATCAGTAAATGAATGAAACAACAGAAATAAAACAGAAATGATAACAAAATAGAATTAAGAAATAATGTGTTTTAAAAGGGGGAGGAAATGGAAATAAACTCTGGGTTTACCAAAGAAAACCTGCTCCCGACCAGGTTAGGTTCACAGAGTAAGTTAATATGGTTACTGACTCGGAGTAAAAGTTACCTCTCTTTTAGAAACAGGCTTGAGTTACCCCGCATTCTCAGGTTTGACGCACCTCACATTCTGAAATGGAAGTTTTCACTAAACCTCCTTTCTGAAACGGGCTCCTGAGGGCTGTTCTCTAAAACAAGATTACGAAATAAGCCAGGCTTATTTTGGTAAGTCAGACTTGTTATCAATCATTTCGGTTTCATTAAGCAAACTTAAACTAGTTAAAACTCAGTTACTATGGCAACATATGCTGGGAAACTAGCCTGGTCCAGGGCAGGCTAACCGTCAGGCTAAGCCCAGTTGTTTCTTAACTAAAGGTCAGTTAACATTGACCTGCAGGTAATGTGATGATAATACCACTGATTTTCTGTCATGATGCAATGTAATATTACTTTATTGAACATTATAATTACAAGTTAAATAAATTAAAGACTTTTTAAAGGCTAACGAGGAAACAGCGGCTCGATCCCGTTTAAAAAATGCATGCCGAGCGCGAACAACTTAGATATCTAAACCCTTGCAACGTTCGCACTCTCCCTTGTGCCCGAGAGCAGCGTGTTCAGCCCACAAGCACTCAAAACAAAACTCATGCTGGTCCTCGTTGGAGATGAGCCTCTCACAAGGAGGGACACATCTCGACTCCGCCATGTATATTTTTTAAATAGCTATGCTAAAGAGAAGACTTCTTCCCACGACAAATAGCGCACACACACAAAGCGGTCTTTGTAGACAAAAGAACCTGAGGATATGTCCGTTTCACGCGTATTTATAGACCTCAGGTGTGTGTAATTAATCACGTCACCCACTGAGGTTATTTCAGCCAATTCTTGGCGTGTTTGGCACACGTGCTTCAGAACCGGTCGAACAAAGAATGGTCCCACAGCGTTTTGAAATGCAGCATCGAGAGTAGCTTTTGATGGGGAACTCTATGAACATAGACAGACAAATTATTCTGATTTCAAAATTCTAACTCCGTTTATTGACATAAATCATCAACTTTAAACTCTGTTATACTCACAGAGTTTCTGGTTGTTTTTGAAGCTAAGATTCATTTCTGAAATCGAATGGTAACCTTCAGACATTTACACAGCACTGCATTTTAATACATTTTGTAAAACATAAAAACAAGTAATGTAGGTTTAACATTTTTGTACAATATATTTTAATAACCCTTTTCTTGCTTACGGTTTGAATAAATTATAGCAAAGATTATAATTTAGTAGTAATTTATTTGTATTAAAACGGCTATATGACTACATTTAAACACTTACTATACTTACTGCATGCATTGAGTCATTTAGGAATTTCTTTCCAATCTTCCCTCTGGTTATTTGCAGCGGTTTAATCTTTGATCGTTTCGTACCTTTGACGTTTGCCGTACCTCTTCACACGTTTTGCAGAAGATGGTGGTAATGCACCAATACGCTGGAGGTCAACCGCTGTTAAACACATAAGAAGAAGAGCACCAATCGCCGCTCTCTTTTCCTAAGTGGATCAATTTGATCAATGCTCGACTCGTAGGGCTGCTGAATATAAGCTTGCGTGTGCTATGATCTTGACTAACTGAGCCTCGTTTGAATTAGTAGGTTCGCGTGAACTAATGCTTGGCTTTATGAAACCCATTTAACCCTGACTGATTAGTTCAGTTCATTCAAGTCTGGTGTCTGACCTTAATTCCCACTTTTATGAAACAGCCCTCTGGACTCACTAAACTCAGATCAAATTTTTGTTTACTGTCAGGGTAAAAAACACTTTGTAACTGTGTAGTCCACATTTTCTCTCTCTCTTTCTCTCACACACACACACACACACCAGAATGAAGTTGAGTTTAACTTTAAAAAAGCAGACAGGAGTCCACAGAAGAAGGTATCAGGACCACAAACTGCACAAACAATAAAGAAGAAACTAAACTAAGTATATATAAACACAGAGAAGAACACAGGTACATTAACTGAGGCACAGGTGAGGCTAATATGTGACCAGGGAATAACATATAAGGAACTAATTGAGGTTAACAAGATCTGAAAATGAAGTCGAAAACAGAACACAGAAAACAGAATTTAAGCATGACACATTTACGTAGTGATATTTATAATGATATTTAAGATCGAGTATTTTTCAAGACTACAACTGATGTTGAGATTTGAGTTTCATGATAAATTCCAAACGTTGCCTGATTGATTGTTAGAGTACGAGTGGAGTATGAATAAAATTAGTATGCTTGGTAGCATTGCTCCTCACACTGACAAGTGCATGACTGCTCATTTGTCTTTCTGTCCATTCTTTCCTTCCCCGTTTCAGCGCTGTGGGGAATTCAGCCCGACTCCACACCTCTCACCTTTATACAAGATCCATACAGGGATACACAATTACATTTCCCTGCAAATATTTGTTTTATTAATGTTGTCCAACAGCGTAATTAATCTCCTCACAAAGGTACCATCTGGATGACCCAAAACTGCAATTAAACTTCCGTTTTTAGGATTAAGATAAATATGGAGGAGAGATGGCGAATGGTAAATGTGTGAATCGGGGGGTGAGCGGTGGGAGTGCCTTACATCACATGCAGGATTGAAGAATCATCTTCACTTTTTCTTCTCATCTACCACTATATGCTTGCTGAGATGAGAGCAGTTCTGTAAGAGATGAATGTCCTCTCACAAGCCAATACATTTCCTTTATGAGATCCATCGACTGCGGCCCGGGATGCCAACTGGCAGCCTGTTTGTGCTGGTCTGCCATTGAAAAAGAGCGCCTCAGACTTCTAACATTTCCAGAATCTTCTACCCTGTCCTGTGAAACTAATGACAATAAATCTCAACTAGATCTCAAGACTCTCAGAGTTCTTACAAATCAGCTCTTTTTAAAATGTTTCATCTTCTTCACAGTTTCATGCACAAACGGCTGATATTACCCACAACTCACTGCAAGAGGGCGGAGTTTGGTGACACTACAGTGACGTGCCACTGAGATGTTTGTATACAGTAAACATTACGTACAAAATAATAATAATAAGGAACTGAAACGGGGAGTGCTTCTGGACCAGTGTTGTTTACATCTTGCAACCGGTCTATAGAAAACAATATGAGATTACATGGAGAGAGATTTATTGAGTTAGTTAGAATGAATAATATGCAGTAGATAATACAGGTCTAATAATCTTATATTAAAGAGTAAACTTGGACTGTGTTAAAGTGAAACATCCCATTTTTCATGGAGTCATTTCGTAGTCTTATCTCTTCAGACGCTTCACACTGATCGTTTGTCAGCTGGCCACTTTTTAATACAGACGTTATCAGAGCCTGTTCCTCCCCATCTCTTTTATTATACCTGTTCTTATTGTAATAATAAAGGTATTCATAGGGACTATAATAAAGTTTCTTTTAGAGAGGATGAATATTAACATGTATTTGAAGGTAATGTTAAAGCAGAGTCCAGAGAAATCGTGGAAATACTATAATAGCAAAGACATCAAGACACCAGTTTATATTTTGGTAGTCCCATATGAGATATAGCAATAAAATAATTTTATTACAATAGAGAATACATAATAAGAGACTAAGCTCTTTCATGTGGTGTATGTGATCTGGACATGTTCATGCCAACAGCAAATTCATAAATTGAAAACATTAACGCTATATTACTCCAGCCAGCGGAAGAACTCATCTGACCGCTTGTAGTTTCTTGTGCTGTTTAATACGAGTGAAGTCATGCTCAGCAGTTACTGCATGTTTCATAATCAGTTTTAAATGGATGGTGAAACAATTCAATTGGGATCTGAAATGAGTTTTCTATGATAGTGGCTAATTCCCATTCAGCCACATCTTCAGATGATCCTACTGTATAGTTCAGAGAAAAGAGAATGAAAGGGAGAATTTAGGAGAGCTTCTTTCCTTTTTCCTTTACTCAACGTTTCTGCTTTCTCATGTTCATCATCCGTCTCTGCCGTCGTCATCTTTTTTTATTTCTAAGATAAAACATGTAAGGCGTGATCAAGACCCCAACATGAAGCAGCCCTTTATTTTTTCTGCTAACAGCCGTCTAGATGTACATCATCCTGCTTATTACACCACTACTTTTCACATGAGTACATCCTTGGATACAACATGTAAAACATTTAAAACAGTTAGTTGTTTTGTTTATGTTTGTGTTGTGATATCATAAACAGGGGAGTGATACTGTAGCCTATATCAAACCTCTCGATCTCAAACCTCAGAAGATCTGCTGAGAGATTTGCACGTTTTCTTCTGTGTATTGGAAGCCAGACAGCGTTATATTTAGTGATTTAATGTACTGTAACGTCTGTCATCTAGCAGGTGAAGAGAGTCTTTCTCTCGGACAGAACGCGTTTCTCACAGTAGTGCAGACAGATAGCACTTGAAGTGAAAGGTGGCAGGTAAGCATAGCTCAGGGAGCTGCTTAGAAAAACTTAGCTGCTAGGTCACAACTCATTTTTAATGAGAGTGGCGCGGGGGATTTAGTGCGGCTGCAATCCCATAAAACTAAATGTGACACAGAGAAGTGGAGTGTGTATCCTGATGTTGCGCACCAAAGCCGTGAAGAATCTGAGGAACAAACCTCTCTCAGATAGCGAGCAGCATCGATGCAGAGTAGATACAGACCGGCCTCTGCATAAAGCCGTTCAAATGAGGAGGAGATTCAGCGCTCTTTCTCCATACCCTAAATGACAATCTGTGAAACAACAGACTGCAGATGGGAGCTGGCAATAAAAAAACTAAGACCTTGTCATACACCTCAAAACGCAGCGCTGTATCAGGTTGGGACATTTCGTTTGTTTGTTGAAGCCCATTGTAAGAGCACAGCGATGACGGTCGAGCATATTGATCATAGCCTTTAGGACAGTCCGCATGCTGCATTGACCTTTCACAGCAGCGTGTGGCCAAAAACCTTCCAACTCGGCCTTACACCAGCACGTCTTCTATTTGCTTAACACCGTTATCACCTAATCGATAGTCTGCCACTCATTCAATTTGACAAGCATCTCTAAGAGAGAAGAGCAATCGTTCAGCGACAGCGGGTGTATGATATCGACTGCTGCAGATAAGCTTTGTCCTACTCGATCACGCCAGAGGGATTCGGCCTCGTATTATTAAGGGGTCAGATCAAACACAACATGTCTGTGTGGAGCAAAACAATTAACACATGCAAAAAGAGCAACTCAAGTCATTTGACCTTCCCCTGAGAAACATCATGACAACAAAAGAGAAATTAACAAGCGCCCAGTCGTGAGGACCTACAGAACGTCCGTACATAGAGGAAGACATCGCATTGTCTACTCAACTTAAGAAATGAATTTACAAACCCAACTATCCACATTTATTTTGTAAGTAGCATTTTATAATGTTTGCTTTAGATATTTTTTCCTGCTGTCTGTGTTCGTGTCATGGAATACGGGAAGAGACAAGGCAGGAGAACCCAATTGCAGGCAGGACTCAGACGTGGGGGTAAACAAGGTAACAGAACAAGACTATACAAAAGGCAAAACAAAACCCACGAGGGGGAAAACAATACAGGATATCTTAAACAGACAACAAGAACACGGACTTCCTAAACTATAAAAAAAACACTTGATAAGAACACTAAACTAACACTTTGGAAGGGACTATCAAAAGGTAACACGAGGGGGGGACATATACAGATAACAAAACAAAAACAGACAACAAGAATTACTATTCTTACTAAAAACAAAAAAGAGACAGGAACACTGAACACCTGACAGGGAGGAAAAGGAACAGGAACAGGAACAGGGAACAGGAACAGGACACAGAGACAGGAAAGGTACACAAAGAACATGGAACAAAACTAACAAAGAGGTACACCAAGCAACACGCGATTACGGTTCAATCGAACGATGTATACAGACAATGAACACCGAGGTATGTTTAAAGGGGGGCCAACACAGGTGTCATACACAAGGACACTAACCGTGCTGGGGAACAGATGGCCGGGAGCGAACAGATGAACGCGAACAAACGAATGAAGAACTATGTCTTTCCCACATTAAAACCATCAGGCATGCATGGCTCCACTCGAGACAGGAATAAAACATGACATGATAGTGGAACCATGACAGTTCGTTTGGGGCATCAGCTGAAAATGTGTTCAATTATTAAAGTATTATTTAACAGTAGAAGTTCCTAAGCAAATCAGAAATACAACAGTAGACAAGTTAATTCACAACACAAAATCACTTCTTGCATGTGTCAATGTATGACACTGACATACAAGCAGCATTAAAACCCCAGTGAAATAAATACGAAAGTTATTTTCCTTTTATTAAAAATATGTTAGCCTTAAGAACGTCAATAAACGGTTATGCTCTTACACGCTCACAAAATTAGGATTTGGAATATATAAACCTTCAAATCTGGCACGTGCGCTAAAAAAAATCTATAAATTTCATGTTATCACAATACACTTCAGCCTCTGGTCAAAGTTCTCGTCCAATCAATCTGCTTTCGAATCGAAAGAGTCCCACCCCTTCACTGTGAGAGAGTATATCTGCATTGCAATGCGCATATTATCAGTTGTCTAGGGATAAGGGTGCTTTTTTTGCTCGCAAACTGTGTTTTCTCATTTGCATCTCTTGTACTACAGCACACTTCTTCACGCTGGTACCTAAGGTGAAGTTATCCTCACTGTCCAATTACCCAACATTTATTTAACCCGTAACATATATATGTTAACGGAAGAATGTTGCTTCATTGTCAAAAACTTAGGAAACTTATGTCATGTTAACATAAAACAAAACTGTTATTAAAGAATTTTAAACGAAAGCAAAAAAACACACAATTCAACACAGTAACATTAAACTGTTTCAAACAGCACTTAACAAGGAACATTGCTGCTCAAAAAGACTGGATCCTACAACTTCTGAACAATTCTCACTTCATCAGCTTTGGTTTGACCTAATGATAAAGTACTTTCCATTCTCTTGTTCCCAGCACACTGGATCAGAAAGAAGCTCTTGCATATAGGGGCTTGATGGTGAAGCTCATACGTGTAGGGGCCCATGGCTGATGCTGACGAGGGGTAGTGTTGATCTCTCATAAAGGACCCTGTTCCTGTTGAAGGCCCTTAGCAGATGGTGTTAGAAGGTATTGGTAGGAGCACGCTGCAGATGTGTGTGGATGAGACCGCAGCTCAGGAGCCATGGCTGATGTGGCTAGGCCTGGACGCAGCTCCCTAAAGACATTGTTCATGAGTGTCACAAACATCTGTGTGGTAGCTGAATGCAAAGGCGCAAGTTTGATTTTGACATTGGTGGGGACATAAAATTGGTCTGCAGAGCCGCACTGTCCCAAAAGTTTAGCGCCGTTTACTTATTAAAAACAATATAATTATAATTTTACAATATCAATTTTAACAATTGTTAAATTTTAAAAATACAATAGTTTTTTTTGAAATAGTTCTCTACATTCATTGTTGTCACTCTCATTTCTACACTGTCTATTGCTGTCTACATCAGGATCAATTTCCTTAGAAATTACCCACTCAGTATTAACTACTGTATGTTAAACTGCATCTTCGTTACAGTCTGGCTAAAACTACATTTAATATGCATCAGTGGCGGCTGCTGATCTTTTAAAGAGGGGAAGCTCATTTTCGGCCTAAATCATAAAAATTGTCCATTTATTTATATGTAAATTCTGCCCTACGTTCCTTTTCAAGAAAATGCTCTGTAACCCTGTCGTACCAACTAGGCGTCTTTTCCAGTGACTTGACCAGTGTCCTCTCAATGGCCAGCAGCTATTTTCATGCCTTTTATATGCCCTGTCAAAGTTTGACAGATCTCAAACCCAATTTTGACCAAAAACACATCCATGAGATGGTTTCATCAAGAGACATGGCCAGCAGTACATTTTCTTTTTCACAGCACTTCCAGTCAGCCAGCTAACTTTGTCATACCAGGAGAGATGAAAAGACCTGTTACTTTTCCCTATCTTTTGCACTAAATCAATCTTAGGTGTTGATCTGCCCTGCTGTTTAATTCTAAGTTTCTCCTCGTAAGGAAGACTTTCTAATGGCTTTGCCAAAGTCAGGTCGACAATATTAGCACTGTCTGCCATCGTGTGCAGTTTGCTAGTTCAGACTATATGAATTAATGAACAAACGATCTAATATATATATATATATTTATTAACTCAACGGGGAGGAAATGTGGGAATTATGTTAAATGAAACAATGAATGTGGTGTGAAATTGTGTGAAATATACGATGAAGGTTGCAGCAGTTTTGTCTTTCGACTACACATGCAAAATCCGCGATGGGACTGAGTTGGAAATGGAGACACAGAGTGATACGCGTCATAATCTGAAGACCACGCCCACACCAACCGTCTCGTTGCATTGCGAGAAAGCTGCCGCCTCTTGTCATTTGATTTATAACAAAAAAAAAAACAATGTCTAAAAGTGATATGTGACAATGTGTATAGCAAACAAGCTAAAAAAACAAGAAATACGTTTTTATAAGCTGTCGACCCCAAAAAACGAGCGTTTTAGGACATAAAAGTGGATTAAAAAGAGATGACAGACCCTCCAATCATCACGCAGACGCTCGGAGTCCGGGCCAGCCCACTCCCCTCCATTCATCCCAGAGACGCTGAGCGTCCGTGGGCGGGACATAATCGCAGCATTATCCAATGACCGTCTTGTTTCTAAGCAGTGAAAAAAACTGTTTAAAGCAGCCCCATTGAAGTCAATGGACGCTGGGCTTCAACACAGTGCACTGTACGCTACGGGAATGAATGAGAAGGAAATCCAGTCAGCCGACCTAAGTAGCTGATTCTGAACGAAATTGTTTTCGTTCGAGATGAACGTGTTTGACGCATTTTTAGTCAATAAAATGTTAACATAATAGTACATATATTTGACCATTCATTTTTTGACAATTATAGGGGAAGCTGAGCTTCCCTTGCAGTCTTAAAGAAATCGCGACTGATATGCATACATATTTATGTCTACACTGTATACAACTACAGTGCTTAATAGACCTCTATAATGTTGAAACCTTAATATAACCTTAATAAAGTGCACAACAAATAACATGTACTGTAATTATCATGTTCCATTAGCCATAATCCAATGGTGGAAAGAGTACTGGAAATGTGTACTTAAGTACAAGTACTGTTACATTGCTGGAATTGTATTCAATAACAAGTGAAAGTACTGGTGTTAAAAAAGTAATTGAGTAAAAGTAAAAATTACTCTTCTCAAAAACTACTCGTTACTTTTTAGGCGGTGTTCTTTAATGAATTTAGAATAATTATTAATAATCAATTTGGAGATTTAGTCTGTCCTGTCTGTCTATTATGAGCTCAGTTTTCCAGATAAAACCATGTATGCACTTCCAACACTGTTCAATCATGTGTACTAGGCCTCACAATGAGGAAATTAATAAATAAGAGCTCAGAATACTGCATGCAAAAAATGCAAAACATTTGTAACCTAATTTGCATTGGATTAGCATTAACAGTCATATCTGTAGAGGTCAGGAGCCGGCTGATCAATTACTCAACCTCAAACCATCCAAGACGTATGTGACATTATTTCTTAGGTAGAACAATAAAGATTTTTACCTGGAGTTGTGGTCCATGATTTGTCATGGTTCATGTACTTAAAAGTTCAAAATACAGATAGAGGCAACATAAAAATAAACCTAAACGTGTGTGCTCGTCTGTTTGTTTAAATACAGCATAGATGTAACATTGGCGACGAGGATATTGAACAATTAAAATCATATTGAACGCAACAGAAGGATAAAAACATGGAGAAAAGCGGGATACAGAACTTGAATGTTTCTCAGACCCAGCTACACTAGGACCGAGATGGATAAGATGGCTAAAGTCATTCGAATTGTATGCAGATGGAAAAGGACTTATTACAAATGATGCGACAGACACGGTCAAGCAGCGAAGGAGAGCTTTGTTACTACACCTCGCAGGACCAGATGTACAAGATATCTTTTCAACCCTGGAATATACGGGGGAAGTTACCGACTATGGAGCCGCGGTGACCTCTCTGAACTCCTATTTTGTGCCCCAAGTCAATGCAGCATTCACCCAACAAGCTTTTCACAAGTTGACACAGAAAACAGGTGAGAAAGTACAGCAATTTGCAACTAGCCTGGGGCAAGCCGCTAAAGACTGTGGGTTTAATGCAGACACAGACAACCAAAAAAGACGCTATTCTTAGTAAATGTACATCGGAGTATGTTCATAGAAAATTGTTAGAAGAAGGTCTGATCATCACAGTGTGAGAGGATTGAGGAGCAGATGTCTGCCATGTCTTTAAAACCTGAGAAGGATGTAGTTAATCGAGTTACTCCTAAGAGAGATACTTACAGAAACGCAAAAGGGAAAGCTGCAGAGAGAAAGGATGAGAAAAGAAACAGGAAATGTTACAGGTGTGGACACAATGATCATTTAGGGAGAGACCAGTCATGCCCTGAATGAGGCCGGGTTTGTCACAAATGTAATGGGAAAGACCACGCCATGGGTGAATCCTGTAGTAATCCTGCCTTTTCATAGATAATATCATATGAATATTATCTTTCATAGAAAGGCCAATTCATAGATAAGACTAGAGCGTTACCCTATACCTACCGTGGATGAGATTCTACAGGGCATTAATGGCTCAGCTATATTGAGTAAACTGGATTTAAAGTGAGGCTACCACCAGCTGGAGCTCAACCTTGAATCACAAGGAATCACTACATTCGCAGTGCATGATGGTGTTTATCCCTATAAAAGACTGCTTTTTCGGTGTACCCTCCGCCAGCGAACAGTATCAACACGAGATTGCCAATGCCCTAGCAGGAATCGAGGGTGTAGAAAATATTTCGGACAATGTCATTGTTCATGGTGCCGACCAAGAGATGCACGACCAGCGTTTAAACATGGTCATGGAGAGGCTGAGTGAATGAGGTTTGACACTAAATCCTGAAAAGTGCCAATTCAACATGAGTAAACAAATATTAATTTGAATCCTTTTTCCGAGAAGGGAATCGGACCAACAGAAGAGAGGGTATGTGCTGTGAGAGAGTAATATTGTGACTCTGTTGTGTAAGTAATAAAAGACGGCAGCAGAAGTCGGAAGTTTCTTGGGCCTCGTGGGCTACAATATCAGATTCATCCCACAGTTCGCAACGCTGTCAGAACCATAACGACGGTTGACAAAAAAGGAAACACATTTTGTGTTTGGAGCAGAACAGAGACAAGCATTCACCGCATTGAAAGAAGAGCTTACCAAAGCAGGTACACTGGCATATTTTGACAAAGATGCTCTTACCAAAGTGATAGCGGATGCCAGCCCAGTTGGACCGGGGGCAGTCTTAGTTCAGACCCAGAAGGGGGAAACAGTGCCAATATGCTATGCGAGTCGCTGCCTGATAGATTGTGAACGCAGATATTCCCATACGGAAAAAGAGGCTCTGTCCCTTGTGTGGGCATGTGAGAGACTGCATGCCTATATTTATGGTAGAGAATTTGAGTTGGTTACAGACCACAAACTTCTAGAGGCGATATACAGCCCTCGTTCCAAACCTTGCGCCCGCGTAGAATGGTGGGTACTCAGATTACAGCCCTACAATTTTAAAGTCACATACTTTCCGGGCAGACACAATATTGCAGACCTGCTGTCGAGACTGCTGGGAGAGACTTCAAAAACTGAGAGACATGAACACCAATCGGACGAGTATGTAAGGTTTGTTGCTTTGAGCTCAACACCCAATTTCATGACAACAAGAGAGGTTGAGAAAGCGTCTGAGAGTGATTCAGAACTGACAGAAGTACGCTTAGCCTCCAACAGTGGCAATTTTGAGAACTGCAAAGCTTATGCTCCAATAGCACAAGAGTTATGCTGCATCAGACATTTGGTACTCCGGTGAACACGTATAGTAATACCGAAAGCATTACGGCCCAGGGCACTGGCTTTAGCGCATGAAGGTCACTTAGGCATGGTAGGCACCAAGCAACTTTTGAGATCTAAAGTTTGGTGGCCGGGTATAGATAAAGCAGCAGAAAGGCACTGCAGATCTTGTCATGTGATACACCTGAACGGCTGAGACCAAAGCCACTGCTAGACGGACCCTGGCAGGATGTAGCTGTAGACCTGCTAGACCCACTTCCAACTGGTCATTATAGTCGCTACTATGAATATGACATACTCACATCGACAACAGCAGAAAGAATAATAGACAGTTTGGAATCTGCATTCAGTAGGGATGTTTTGCCTGTCACAGCCTACGACACACGTTAGTGAGAGAAGTCAAAGTCAATCATACAGAGATCTGGGTTGGAGAGGCGGGACTTAAGAAAGGCAAAGCCATTCCTATTAGCGATGTGAGTTACGGAGGCGGGACTTATTGCAGAGAACAGAACGTAAAGATTTGTGTACCACAAACTGCACTATTTTTCCAGAACGTGATTGTAAAAGATGTTTAAGTTCAATTAAATGATTCCTGGATAAATTAATGTTAAACAAAATAACTAATAAGTAAAAACCACAAGACACAGACGGACATCAGAGGTTATATATAAATGTACATTGATTGTTGGTCGAAATTATTGATAGGGACAATTTGGTCTTTCCTGCATATTGGTGGGGACACGTCGCTACGCAAATCGGCGCCCTTGGCTGACTGTTGTTCCTGCAGAGCTTTGAAGCAACGCTCATCTGCCTCCTTATATAAATGGTGCCATTGTTGCACATTCTTGCTGGCCACGTGCCTTTTCTGCCCGACTGAATTCCTCATACTGGACTTTCTGAAGATAGATGAAGGCCTTTAGAGCTTGCAGCATGGGCTCTGCCATTCTCTTTTTTTGATGTTCTTTGGGAATTGAAGTGTCCAGGTGCTGTCCCTCTTCAGTCTCACACTGGCTAGTCGTATCACTGCTCGCCTCAACAAAACTCTACGACACTAGACCAAGAACTACACGACTATAGACTAGACTTTGGCAGTCAGGTAAAGCCGTAACATACACTAGCTATCACACAAACAAACACAACGATCTGACAAAGGACAATAGAACTAAAGGGAAGGAAATCAGAACCCAAATGAGAAACAGGAGGGGAGAGAGAGAAGACAACGATCAAGACCAGGTGAGAATCATGAAACAAACGAGAGAAGAGAGAGAAGACAATGAGTAGAGCAGGGCCCTTTTCAGAAAGGAGGTTTAGTGAAAACTCAGAGTATATTAACCCTGAAATGAGGGAAACGCTGGGTTTTCCGTTTCAGAATGTGAGGCATGTCAAACCCGAGAAAGCGGGGTAACTCAAGCCTGTTTTTAAAAGAGAGTTGACTAATACTCAGGGTCAGTAACCATATTAACTTACTCTGTGAACCTAACCTGGTCGGGAGCAGGTTTTCTTTGTTAAACCCAGAGTTTATTTCCATCTCCAACCCTTTTTAAAGCGCAAGTGGTGTTCCTCATTCATTAATATAGTCATTCATGGCACACATTTTGATCACACAGAGACCATCTCAGTGACTTATATGTCATATGTGCTTTTATAGAGGATTCAGTATGAAGAGGCTGCATTAATTCATTGGGATGTACTTTGAGTTCAGGAGAGCAATTTACGACCCGATTGGAATTTTGTCATTTCCATGTGCATTTTTATTAAAACTGTACCATTTTTCTTTACAGTGAATTAGATATATCAAAATATATCTCATCCATCCTTACATCAATAACATCAGCAATCGTATTTGTATTACATCAGAGCATAATTTTCTATGGAAGATGAGAAATTGTAAAAAAGTAAAGTGTATAAATAAACTGCATGATTAAAAAAATATAAATACAGACATACATGCAGAAATGAAGCGATATAGGTAATAAACAATTAATTTAGATGTGCAGCCATTTCAACTTAAATCTACTCAGAGCAGGGTTCGAACCGGCGATCAGTTTAACTTTGCACAAGAGTCAGATGCCCTACAGGTGTTCTTTACACCATGACGTCTCATTTGCATAACTACAGCACTGAAGGCGAGTGAGAATATACGATTTTTTTTATTTCTGTCTTATTTCTGTTGTTTCATTCATTTAATGATTTGTTTATTGGTACATTTGTCTGTTTGTTAATTTAAACTTAAGTAATTTTCAGCACATCAGTAAATCTACTGTATGCGGAGCGGAAAGTGTGCCTCACTTTCAAGTGCTTTTTGCCGCCATGTTGCTTTTTTGATGAGGTTGCCATGGTGAATCGTAATATCGGAGTTCCATTGATGATGGCTTTTTATAGTTGTGGTGCACGCGCTTAACCCAGGATAAGTCTACCTAAGTAATTGAATGAAATCAAATCAGCTGTTTTGAAACTAAAAACTCAAAGTTTCTCATTTTTAAGTAAACCAACTCAGAGTTCAAGGTTTAACCAAGAGTTGGTTGAACCTCTTTATTGAAACAGGACCCTGGTGAGAAGAGTGAAACAATAAACGAGGAGGTAACTAGGGGGCGGGGTCAAACCACAATACAAGAAACCGCATGGCAGGCTGTAACAACACCATGTGCTCAAAGAAACAGAACATCAACATTAGAGGAAACCAAGACACACTAAACAGGAACCCTGACACTTCACATACAGGCTTATTGTTAAGTGCTGAAAAACGGTATAGTAATGTATACAATGAAAATTAAACAACATTGATGTTAAGGAAAGGAACACAACAATATTACAAGCAACCCCTACCTTTATCTGATTGCTCCAGTTCAGACAATGTACCTGTGCCAAGGTACATGTTCCTGCTGTTGTTATCATCATCGATGCCTTCCTCGGAATAGGGGGCATGTTTGGAGATCAATGTGCTTGTCCAATGGGACTCAACAACATAAGATGGGTTGCTTGTGGGTTTTGTGCCCAGAATTGCATCAAGTTCGTCAAAACACATCAACTTCTTTTTCACATCAACCGGAATAGCTCTGTTGGATGCAACTTTGTCTCTTACTTTCAGGTATAGCTGACAAAGCTTTTTCACATTGAAGACTACTTCAATTTTGCACTTACATTTACATTTACATTTAGTCATTTGGCAGACGCTTTTATCCAAAGCGGCTTACAGATGGGGTAAACAATTGAAGCAATTCGGACAACGCAAGTACAACAAAAAGCAAAAGTGCACTCAATAAAACTGGCTTCATAAAGCCTACCACAGTATACATAGCTAAGTTAAGTTATTTTATTTTTTTATTTTTTTTAAGAGTAGAAGAAAAGAGATAGAAGTCAGAACTGATCGGTAAGGTGTTGACGGAAGAGATGTGTTTTCAGACGATTCTTAAAGATGGCTACAGAATCTGCAGATCTTGTTGCCGCGGGCAGATCGTTCCACATAAGTGGAACTGATCCAGAGAAGGTGCGTCAGATAGATTTTATTGCCTTTTTGGGATGGCACCACAAGATGTCGTTCGTTTGCAGAGCGCAGAGATCTGGTGGGTACATACGTCTGCATTAGCGAAAGAAGATAAGAGGGAGCCAAACCAGAGGTGGACTTGTAGGCCAGGAGGAGGGATTTGAATTTGATGCGAGCCGCAATAGGGAGCCAATGTAACTTTAAGAAGAGAGGAGTGACGTGTGCTCTCTTCGGTTCATTGAAGACCACTCTTGCCGCTGCATTCTGGATCATCTGTAGAGGTTTGGTTCTGCAAGCAGGGAGTCCAGCCATTAGCGCATTGCAGTAGTCCAGTCTGGACAGAACAAGAGCCTGGACTAGGACTTGCGTAGCATGCTCTGATAGGAAGGGTCTAATTTTTCTAATATTGTAGAGGATGAATCTACAGGATCGGGCGGTGCTGGCAACCTAATCTGTGAAGTTAAGCTGATCATCGATCACCACTCCCAGGTTTCTGGCCTTTCTGGAGGGTGTGATGGTTGATGAGCCCAGTTGAATAGAGAAGTTGTGATGAGTCTTAGTGTCAGCCGGGATTACAAGCAGTTCTGTTTTTGCAAGGTTCAGCTGCAGGTGATGGTCCTTCATCCAGAGCGAGATGTTGGCTAGGCGTGCTGAAATGCGTGCAGAAACTGTCGGATCGTGTGGCTGAAAAGACAGGTGGAGTTGTGTATCATCCGCGTAGCAGTGATAGGAAAAGCCATGTTTCCGAATGACAGAGCCAAGGGATGTCATGTATACAGAAAATAGCAACGGACCAAGCACTAAGCCCTGAGGCACCCCTGTGTCAAGATGTTGGGACTCGGAGACCTCACCTCTCCATGATACTCTAAATGACCTACCTGAGAGGTAAGACCTGAACCATTCTAGGACCACTCCAGAGACACCCATAGCCTTGAGGGTCGACTGGAGGATGTGATGGTTGACAGTGTCAAAGGCAGCAGATAGATCCAGCAGGATAAGAACGGATGAATTTGAGGTAGCTCTTTCCAGTCTCAGTGCTTCAATGACAGAGAGCAGCGCTGTCTCAGTGGAATGACCGCTCTTGAAACCAGACTGGTTGCTGTCCAGGAGGTTGTTCTGGGTGAGATAGGATGAGAGCTGGTTACATACAACACGTTCAAGAGTTTTTGCAATGAATGGGAGGAGAGATACCGGTCTGTAGTTTTCTAACAGTGCAGGATCAAGAGTGGGTTTCTTCAGTAGTGGTGTAATACGCGCCTCTTTGAAGAGTGTGGGAAATGTACCAGTGGTAAGAGACAAGTTGATAATGTGGGTCAGAGTGGGAACAACCGATGGAGAGATGGCCGGGATGGGATCGAGTGGGCAGGTAGTCGGGTGGTTAGAAGAAATGACCTTGGAAACGTCGTCTTCAGGAAGTAGAGAGAAATAGGGGAGCGAGCATGTGTCTAGGGGTCGGGCGTGATCAAGAGGCAGTGGCGCAGAGAATTGACTGCTGATGGTGGTCGTTTTCTTAACAAAGAAAGCTGCAAAATCATTAGCTGTTAGTTCAGATGGAGGTGAGGGGGCAGGTGGGCAAAGAAGAGCAGAGAAGGTTTTAAAGAGAGTACGAGGGTCAGGAGAGTTGTTGATTTTAGCGTGGTAGTACAGGGTTTTTGCAGAGGAGACATCAGTAGAGAAAGGAGAGACTGATAGAGCAAGAGGTCAGTAGGTTTATTAGATTTGCGCCATTTTCTCTCGACCGACCTGAGCGTGGCACTATGCTCGCGGAGAACATCAGATAACCAGGGGATGCACGAGATGGCCTGGATGTAAGAGGGCATAAGCTGTCTAGGCAGGGGGTTAGTGTGGAGCAAAGAGTGTATGTGGCGCTGTTGGCATCCAATAGAGAGAGCTGGTCAGAGGGAGAGAGCGTGGCAGAGACCGCAGAGGATAAGCGGGAGGGAGAGAGTGATCGTAGGTTGCGCGAATGTGACCAGTGGGGAAGGATGTTTAGTGTCTGGAGAGGTTAGGTCGAGATCAATAGTGATTAGGAAATGATCCGAAATGTGCAGCGGGGTAACCTGGGGGTTATGAGTGGAGCAGTAGCGTGTGTAGATAAGATCAAGTTGGTTACCAGATTTATGGGTTGCTGATGTGGACACTCGCTTGAGGTCAAACGACGCAGTCAGGTTGTTGAAGTCGGCAGCCTGCGGTTTTTCAAGGTGGATATTGAAGTCTCCAAGTACCACCAGAGGAGTACCATCCTCGGGGAAGGATGACAGAAGCGCATCAAACTCCTCCAAGAAAAGTCCAAGCTGACCTGGGGGACGATAGATGACTGCAACATGAGTTTTAACAGGGTAGATGACAGTAACGGCATGAGACTCGAATGAGATGTTGTCACATGAGGGTGGTAACTGTTTAAATTTCCAGTCATTAGGAATAAGTAGACCGGTCCTCCCCCCTCCCTGATATGCGTGGCCTGTGGGAGAATGTGTAATTATTGGATAGGGCAGCCGGTGTGACAGTGTTCTCTGGTTTGATCCAGGTTTCAGTAAGTGCCAAAAGAGAAAGACCAGAATGTTTAGCAATAGCTGTGATGAAATCTGCTTTGTTAACAGCAGATTGGCAGTTCCATAAACCAATGGGAAGTGTGATTGAGGTGGTTTTGGATGCTGAAAGAGTGCGCAGATTATTAGCATTAGCCTTGCTTGGCCTTCTACGTGATACCGGTGATTTACGAGTTGTAGTGACAGTAGGGATTTGAAAACACATAGTGAAAAACGGGGAATAAGGAATTTACAAGACAAAAATAGAGAAGAGAATAAATAAAGTGCAATAGTTGAAGTGCAAAACCGTAATACTCAAGTGCCTTGTCGGTGTCCTTGCTCGGTGGAGTCGCACAGGTAGAGTCGATGGTCTTTACTCTCTTCGGTCTTCACGCGATGAGGGCTGCACGCGACCGCTGCATGCGGTGGTTAATCCCACTTAAATACCCTTCTGAATCACGCAATTGAATTCAGCAGGACACGCCTTTCAATATCTCCCAATCACACGTGAACCGAACGCAACTCACAGCACGTGACAAAGCGATTGTAATCAAAGCAACGAAACTGCGCTAGACTCAATAAGACACGATTAATTAATTACACTTACGAGTTTCAGTTGATTCTTAAGCTGCAACAAACTGCTTCTCTGCAAAAACTTGTTTTGTTGAATTGCTCCTGTATGTTTTGTTGAACTGCTCCTGTATGTTTTCTTGTCCCCTATTTGAATACACTTCACCTCTACAGTGTCCCACAAAGTTCCCCTGCAGTCCATGGTTGTTTGAGAAAGTAATGATGACGTAATTGGTTAAAACGCATGTTAATGTAAGCTTCCGCGCAAGTTCTATCAGGAAGACTCCTCACATCATAATTAATTACTGGTTAGCCTATCATCCCTCAGCACGTAGTATAAAAGGATGGTACTTACCCTCTCTTGTGTTCGCAGAAACTAATGCATGAGTGACATCGCTGTGCCGTGTAAATTAAGCAAACTGATCATGTCGGAAAAACCTCTAGTCGATTGCGACTTCACAGATTCGGACGACGATCCACCTCCTACTTCCCCCGCAAACGTGTGGCGTATTTCCTGCATTCAGAACCGGGATAAATCTGCTTCATTCGTCTCATTGTTCAACTCACGGCTGGACTGGTCCATCATCGACACAGAGTTACTGGTTCGTCACTTCGGCGGTCAGAAAACTTTGACCTGTGTCGTATGCAGCTCTCACGGACACTCTGCCACGCTCTGCCCGAAAACTCTCGCGAGTCAAGGTCCCGTTGCTGTCCATGGTGCCGATCCTGTAAGCCCAGGCTACGACAATAGAGGGCGCACAAATCATAACCTTGACAACTCTCGGATTTGTTACAATTTCAATGAGTCTGTATGCACGAATTCTAAATGTATATTTTTGCATGTTTGTAGTTTCTGCAAAGAGCCCCACCCGAAATACGTCTGCCCATGGAGATTCAGACCTGCCAGACAAGGAAAGCCCCCGTTCAGGCAAAAATTCTAAGAAGCCACCCTTCCACTCTAGTTAACATTCACATGCTATCAAGTTACTTGTCATCCGACCCTGATCCATCATTTGTAGGTTATCTAATTACCGGGCTGGCCCAAGGGTTTAGAGTAGGTGTTTTATCCCCCTTGTCGTTCTATTACGTCGCAAAAAACCTACAGTCAGCTTTAGCTGAACCAGAAGTGGTTTCTGCCTTTTTGGGAAAGGAAGTCAATAAAGGTTATGTTATTGGGCCTTTTAATTCTCCTCCTTTTTCTCCTTTTAGAGTTAATGCTCTCGGCGTGGCTACCAGGAAATTTTCGGGGAAAAAGCGGTTGATTTTTGACATGTCTTCGCCCCATTCTAATACTACAGCGAGTGTAAACGAATGCATTCCCCTAGAGCCCTTTTCCCTGTATTATGCTTCAGTAGACAACGCTATTCAGCTAATCAAATTGGCTGGGCAGGGTGCTTGGCTAGCTAAGGCTGACATCACAGACGCCTTTAAGATTATTCCTATTCACCCTGCTGAGTGGGCTCTCTTCGGCGTTAAATCTCTCTTCAGTCAAAAATGTTACTTTGCAGTCAGACTCACTTTTGGTTGCAGGAGTAGTCCGCACATATTCAACAATCTATCAGAGGCACTGTGTTGGATCCTGCTTAACGTCTGCAAGATTCCATTCGTTCTGCATCTACTCGATGACCTTCTATTGGTTGATTTTCCGTCGCACGAAACCCCCATCCTAGATACACTAAGACTGGATTCTAAAACCATCCTGGATGCTCAGCAGGCATTCTCCACAAGCTTAAGGTACTTACTTTGCAATTACTGGTGGTGCTGGCATAAGTATAGGTTACTTATAGCACGACTTGGGCAAGCCTCATATCAGCCTCTGTAAGATTTGAGTTAATTCTGTCGGCTCGTGCAAGCCCATTCAGCCTGTGCAGGCTTCCGGAAATCAGTTGGCTTGTGCAAGCCCAATCAGCCTGTGCAGGCTCTGTCGTTTTTATGTTTGTCGTTTATTTTATGATTTCTTTTTGTGCTTTTGCAAGCCCATTCAGCCTGTGCAGGCTCTGTTGTTTTATATTTGTCGTTTATTTTATGATTTCTTTTTGTGCTTTTGCAAGCCCATTCAGCCTGTGCAGGCTCCTGGAAATTATGTTGGGGGAAATCTGTTGGCTCATGCAAGCCCATTCAGCCTGTGCAGGCTTCTGTTAAATTCTGTTGGCTTGCGCAAGCCCTTTCAGCCTGTGCAGGCTTCTGGAAATTCTGTTGGGGAAAACTATTTTGGCTCGTGCAAGCCCATTCAGCCTGAGCAGGCTTCCGGAAATTCTGTTGGGGAAATTTTGTTGGCTTGTGCAAGCCCATTCAGCCTGAGCAGGCTTCTGGAAATTCTATTGGGGACATTTTGTTGGCTTGTGCAAGCCCATTCAGCCTGAGCAGGCTTCTGGAAATTCTGTTGGGGAAATTTTGTTGGCTTGTGCAAGCCCATTCAGCTTGTGCAGGCCTCTGGAAAATTCTGTCGGGGGATATTCTGTTTGCTGGTGCAAGCCCATTCACCCCGTGCAGGCTTCTGGAGAATTTGAAGGCTTTTTGAAGCCCAATTTGCCGGTGAAGGCTCTGGCTAGTTCACTTGGCTTCATCAAGCCTGTAATCACTTTTGGAGGTTCTGGTAAAATAGTGATTTGCAACTACTTACCCTTAAGAAATGTTGTTCATGCCACCATCAATAGAAGTCACGTATAATGTAACCTCATGTTCATGTTTCAACCATGGCTGACCGACACTTACTTTCTCCTTTAGGAACTGCAGGGAGATACATCATCTGGTGGTTTGATTTTTGTTTACCTTTTCTTTTGGGGTAGGCTCCGCCCCTGCCTTGTCTTCAGGCAGGAACATCAGAATCATTTTTCCATGATTCCTTCATCGGACGGGGCTTATGCCCAAAGATCTTTAACATTATGTTTAATAAATATTATTTATCGTTCTATGTTTCCTGAGTCTTTCTGGTAGAAATGTAAGCTTCCGCGCAAGTTCTATCAGGAAGACTCCTCACATCATAATTAATTACTGGTTAGCCTATCATCCCTCAGCACGTAGTATAAAAGGATGGTACTTACCCTCTCTTATGTTCGCAGAAACTAACGCATGATTTTATTACGCAAGTGGTTGCACATGAGTGTCCTTCAGTTCAGAGCTGATCATATGCCCGATCGTACGCACAACTCCGCTGAGAAAACAAAAAGTATCTGACCCGTTTCAAGTCTACACAGAATATTTTAGGCTCTATGGAAGAGATCGTCTCGGTTACGTATGTAACCTCGGTTCCCTGATGGAGGGAACGAGACGTTGTGTCGAAGACGACAGATGGGGTTCGCCCTTGATAACCAATCACCTCTGACTACTATAGAAAAGGCCAATGAAATTTGGCGAATGAAATTTGCATGCCGGGCTCCGCCCCCGGATGTCCGGTATAAAAGGAAGCCGGCGTGCAGCATTCACTCACCTTTTGTTCTGAAGAGCCTGAGAGCCTCTCACGACTGCAGCAGAATACGATACGTGTTAGTGGCATAAGGGACACAACGTCTCGTTCCCTCCATCAGGGAACCGAGGTTACATACGTAACCGAGACGTTCCCTTTCTGTCGGTCTCTCGACGTTGTGTCGAAGACGACAGATGGGGTTCCCTATGGAAAACGCCACAACGCTGTATCGCGTCACAATCTCTAGCGAAGCGACGGTAACAGGCCTGGGCGTGTCAGCTCGATGCTTTCGCGAAACTGTAACCTTCCAGTGTGGTGGTCGGGGGGTTCCAGAGCTTTCTTGGAGAAAGATGGGAACAGCCCTGACCGGTAACCTTTCACGGACGGAGGCCTTAGCTCTCTACTGGCGAGAGGCCGTCCGGCTCGGGTTTACACCGGGTAAGCGCAACTTCCTTAATTAGGGATGCGCTGCAGAGGCCACCTCCTACCCGTGGGGAGGAATACGGTGGATAAGGTATGGTCTCGTCCTTGGAGGAGAACGCATGGAACGTGCGGGCTGAGTAGTTAACCGCGAGGTGGAGGTCCACCTGGGGAAGCTCATGGGTTACCAGGAGTGGGAACCATATCATGAGGATACATCAGACGGAACAGCCCACGGGGGGGGGTGTTACAGGCGTCCGGTAGCACTAGGTCCGGTTAGAGCCAGGGGATGGCTCACATGATATCCCCGGCCTAAGGGGGAAGGCTGCTCTGCCCAGCCAACCCCCAGGTGGTGCTTGCTTAGTGATGGATAGAATGCCTATTCTTAACCAAGTGGTTGGGTAAGAAGGGAGGGTACCTGTCCTTAGCCAGAGTAGGGTAAGGAGAGAGGTAGATAGCACACTGACCCAGCCTCCTAGAGGGTGGGGTGATGCTTTCGCAGGCATACGCCCCGCCGGATGCCAGTCCTACATGTTGCCACGCAGGACGTGGGCTGACACCGGGTTTACGCTAGGGTTGTTTAACCCCTGCGAAGGTGTATGGGCGTAGCCCAACCCGCAGCTCTACAGATGTCTGCTAGAGAGGCGCTTCTGCCAGTGCCCAGGAGGTGGCTATACCCCCCTCAGTGGGAATGGGAGATACTGAGATTGGGAATGTCGTTCGTAACGGCATCCACGACTCAGTGCGCCAACCTCTGCTTGGAGACAGCCTTCCCCTCTGCTGTCCTCCAATACAGACAAGGAGCTGGACAGAGCTACTGAGGCCCTGCGTGCGGTCCAGGACACACACGGAAGGGGTTGGGTCTTCCTCCCCAATGGGGAGCGCCTGCAAGTTCACCACTTCGCCCCGTAAGGGAGTAGTGGGAACTTTTTGGGCACGCATCCGGGCCTGGGTCTCAAGATAACGTGAGAGCTACCAGGGCCGAATTCAAGGCAATCCGGGGACACGGAGGATGCTCGGAGGTGCCCTACCCTCTTGAAGAAAGCGAGCGCCATCAGGAGGGCCGTCTTACTCGGGTGAGGAAGATCGGAACCTCCGAGGGGCTCTTGGGGGGCCCAGAGGCCCCCCCGAGGACCCCTTAGGGTCCCAAGGGGTATGGAGCGGAGATGAGGCGGGAGCCACCCTCTCGCGCCCCTTAGCAACCTGGTGACCAGGTCGTGTCATCCTAGAAACTTTCCATCAACTGAGTTGTGATGAGTGGCGACAGCGACTACATACACACTCAGTGTGGAGGGGAGATGTTAGTCTCCAGTCTCGTAAGAAGGACAACACAATCCTGATCGAGCACCTCAGTGGGTCTTTCTCGTTGAGAGAGACACCAGGACAAGAAGCGGCGCCGTCTAGAGGCGTGTAACCGCCCAGTAGATGGGGCCCTAGCCTGGGTGATGGTCTCTCCGCCATAGAGGGGGAGTAGCCAACTCAGGAACTTCTCGTCCCGTCTAAAGACCAGACATGGTGTTCCAGAGGTCTGATCTGGGATGCCGGAACGTGTCCTTCCCCTGAGAGAGCAGGTCCTCTGTCAGGGGAATGGGTCAGGGGGAGTCGCTGTCCAGAGCATCAGCTCTGACGCCAAGTGCGGTTAGACCAGTGCGGTGTAACCAATAACACTTGGTGCTCCTCTTCCCTGGCCTTGCACAGTGTCTGTGCAAGGAGGCTCCTGGGGGGGGGAAGGTGTGCTTCCGCCCGTCCCGCGGTCAGCTGTGCGCAAGGATATCCGTGTCGAGAGCCTCGGACAGGGAGTACCAAGCGGCCTACGCGGGGGTGGAGTCGCCACTCTCTACGAGGCATAAACTGACAAGAGAGCGCGTCGGCTGTCTAGTTCAGTTTGCCCGAGGTGAGTGTGGCCCACAGGGAACGGATCACCTGTTGACTCCACCGGAGGAGGCGTCGAGCAAGTTGTGTTAGCTGCTGTGAGCGAACGCCACCCTAAGATCTGATGTACGCTACAGCTGTAGTGCCGTCCTCGGACCAGCACGTGCTTGTCCCGCACGAGAGGCCGCAGCCTGCTCAGTGCAAGTAGCACTGCCCACAACTCCTGGCAATTGATATGCCAGCGCAGGTGGGGGTTCGCCCAATGCCCCGCCTACGCCCGTTACACACTGCACGCACCCCTGCAGGGAGGCGTCCGTCGTCACCACGACTGCCTCATAACCTGCCCTGAGGGACCTTAGTCCGCCGAAAAAGCCATGGAAGACCAGGGGTTTTGGTGCGTCGGCCGCAGGGCGTCATCACCATGCGCCTGCTGCCGGTGTGCCACGCTCTCCTCGGAACTCGACTCTGAAGCCAGTGTTGGAGCGGTCTCATGTGCATCAACCCGAGGGGTCTCACCCGACGAGGACGCCATGCCCAGGAGCCTCTGAATCGTTTCAGGGGGACCACTGTCTGCCTGAAATGTTCCAGGCAGTTCAACACCGGCTGGGCGCGTACTGCGGACAGTAGCGCCGACATGGTGACAGAGTTGATTTCCCTACCGAGAAAGAGGATGCTCTGCCCTGGGGAGAGCTTGTCCTTTCCTCGGTTGACCTGGATTCCCAATCGATCTGGGTGCCGGAGCACCAGGCCCCTTGTATACATAACAGATCTCACCTGATGGGTGTCAGGACGCGCCTCTGCGTGAGCATCCTGAGCAGCAGCTTGTGAAGGTGCTTAGTTCAGGGTACGCAGACCTCCGGGGCGCAACCCGCCGTCTTTCTTGGGAACGATGAAGTGCGGGTTGTAACCCACCGAACATCTTGGTTTGAGGGACGAACTCGATGCCTGTTTGCCAGAAGGGTGGTGACCTCTACCCGAAGTATGTAGGCGTCCCTAGCCTCAGACAGAGGGAGAGATGCTGCCCCAAAACTTGGGAGAGTCTCTGGCGAACTGGATCGAGTAACCAAGACGGACCGTCTGCCTTAGCCACCGAGACAGTGTGGGCAGCTCTCGAGCTCCCAGGGACTGTGACAGGGGGACCAAGGGGACGGTCTGCTTCACCATTCCCACGGAGGGTGGTTCGATGGCTGGCGGAGCTAACCCTGTCGCGGGGAGGGGGCCCCGGAGGGAAGGTTGGCTCTGCCTACTTACCTGCCTGGCGGGACAGCTGCACGCACTGTCCTTGAGAGTGGTAGCAGCTGTCGTGTGTGTACGACCCTACGCCTCGCCAGGGCGTGGGGTCGGGTTTGCCGGGCACAGTCTAGTGGAGTGTGCGATCGGCAGGAATGAACTCCCAGGGGAAACAGAAAACTCACTGTGAGTAAGTGGGCGCCAGGCCCTGAGAAGGGCCAGGCCCTGAGAAGGGCCCGGCTTGGTGACGAGGCAGGAGCCGTCCCGTACCGACTGATCAGAGCCGTAGCTGTGAAGGTCGGGGCCCGATGTTGCTCCCCCTGGGGTCTTCCCATCAGTGTCACTTCTCGTGAGAAGTTAGCTGACGGGGTAGGTTTTCCCCCTCGACCTCGACTTCCGGGGTGCCACGGGGGGGCACAGTAACCGGAGCCGATGTGGAAGGGGTCCTGGGCTGTCGGGAAACAGACATGACGTGAGATCTCGGAGGCTTGAGGGCGGCCGAGTCGCAGCGTGGTAAAAATGTGGCTAATCGCCACTGTCTGCTTCTTCACCGTCAAAAACTGCTGAGCGCAGTCCTCGACGGTGTACCAACAGCCCACCTGCGAGACGGGTGTAACAAGAAAGCGGATTTTCTCGGTGTCACTCATCTGCGCAAGGTTCAGCCGGGGGTGACTCTCCTGGACCACTTCCGTGGACATCGTCCGACCCAGGTCCCGTGCCGCCACCTCAGTCGCTCCGTAGAGCGCTGTCAGTGGCGGCACAGAAAACCTGCATTATACCTGGGTCGGCCTTACCCTCGTGGAGCTCTCTCAACGCCCTGGCCTGGCGGACCTGCAGGATGGCCATGGTAGAGAGAGGAGGCAGCCCGGTCCGCTGCAGCGCAAGGCTTCGGCACCATAGATGTCGAAGTCCTACACGCGTTGGACGGTAGGCGTGGCCGATTCTCCCAGGCGGCAGCCGTCTGCGGCACCGCAGCCGCGTACCACCGGGGGATCTCGACGTAGCCTTTGGCTGCCCCACCCTCGAGGGAAGTGAGGGAGCCGGAGCTGTTTCGACCGGAGCGGTCCGTGGAGCGCTCCTAGTCTTACACAGCTCCTCATGCACCTCCGGGAAACAAATGGCACCCGGGTGTGGGCGCGGTTTGCACCGCGCTCCGTCCCCAGGAAACCACGTATCCCCGGATTAGCATGGCTGACATCACTTCTGCTTCCTCCTGAGCTCGACCCCCCTGGGGGGGAGCTCGGATTCGTCAGAGTCGGATGCCAGTCTCCCTCCGATGCTGCGAACAACATCTCATCTACGTCACACATCGTTTCCGAGTGCGTGCCTGAGGATCCGAACGGTATGCCACCGCCGGTTGGGGAACGTTCAGAAGAGCGAATCGGGGTGCGATCGGCCCGTGAGCACTTGGCTGGCGGGTTTACGTTCGCAGAGTTCCCCATATCACTAACGCTGCTACGTGGGTGGTCATCGGGGCCGTAGCCACAGATGTCACAGCCCGGGTAGCAGACGAAATGGTGGCTGGTTCCCGTAGGAAGACAGCCACCCGTGACCGCAACTTCTGAGTGACAATCCGCCCGCAGTGCGGGCAGATGTGTCAACGAACGCTGCTTCAGTATGCTGGACGCCCAGACACCTAATGCAGCGATCGTGTCCATCCCCCTCCTCGATGAGGGTGCCGCACCCAAGAGAACAGCGGGACGTGCCACGCTGGAAATTGCTCAGTCCTGAAAAGGACCTTTTAGAAATAATCTCTATCACCTCCGGAACCGCCGAGACGCCCAGGAGAAAGTCGCTGCAGGAAGGGACGATCCGCTGCTCTGCGTCGTAGATCCGGCGAAGTAGAAGAAGAATTCGTTGAATTCTTTTTGTTCGTAGTCATGAGCGAGGGCTCTGAAGAACAAAAGGTGAGTGAATGCTGCACGCCGGCTTCCTTTTATACCGGACATCCGGGGGCGGAGCCCGGCATGCAAATTTCATTCGCCAAATTTCATTCGCCTTTTCTATAGTAGTCAGAGGTGATTGGTTCTCAAGGGCGAACCCCATCTGTCGTCTTCGACACAACGTCGAGAGACTGACAGAAAGGGAACAGCATCGCAGCCTTGATGAATAAAGGAGAAGACAAACGCCAGTGTCACTCACCATTAGGGTTGGGTGTCGCTTGAATTTGAACAATTCCGATTACAATTTCGGTTCTGCTTATCGAATCCGATTCTTATCGATTCCCAGTTTCGATTCCACAGTTGAAGTAAAACATTTAGATATCAACCTGTATGGTCATTGGTTTGCAAAAAATATATATATGTACGAGCACCATTTTGTGTATAGCTGTATATACAACCCGAATTCTGGAAAAGTTGGGACGTTTTCAAATCACATGAGCCAATATTCACAATAGAATATGTCAATTTATTCACAATAGAACATAGATAACATAGCAAATGTTTTAACTGAAAAAATTGGACACTTTTATCCACTAAATTAGCTTATTTAAAATGTAATGCCTGCTACAGGTCTCAAAATAGTTGGGACGGGGGCATGTTTACCATGGTGTAGCATCTCCTTTTCTTTTCAAAACAGTTTGAAGACGTCTTGGCATTGAGGCTATGAGTTGCTGGAGTTTTGGTGTTGGAATTTGGTCCCATTCTTGACTTATATAGGTTTCCAGCTGCTGAAGAGTTTGTGGTCTTCTTTGACGTATTTTTCGTTTAATGATGCACCAAATGTTCTCTATAGGTGAAAGATCTGGACTGCAGGCAGGCCAATTCAGTACCCGGACTCTTCTACGACGAAGCCATGCTGTTGTAATAGCTGCAGTATGTGGTTTTGCATGGTCCTGCTGAAGTATACAAGGCCTTCCCTGAAATAGACGTCGTTTGGAGGGAAGCATATGTTGCTCTAAAACCTTTATATACCTTTCAGCATTCACAGAGCCTTCCAAAACATGCAAGCTGCCCATACCGTATACACTTACGCACCCCCATACCATCAGAGATGCTGGCTTTTGAACTGAACGCTGATAACACTCTGGAAGGTCTCCCTCCTCTTTAGCCCGGAGGACACAGCGTCAGTGATTTCAGAAATTTGGATTCGTCTGACCATAGAACAGTATTCCACTTAGAAATAGTCAATTTTAAATGAGCCTTGGCCCACAGGACACGACAGCGCTACCGGACCATGTTCACATATGGCTTCTTTTTTGCATGATAGAGCTTTAGTTGGCATCTGCTGATGGCACGGTGGATTGTGTTTACCCACAGTGGTTTCTGGAAGTATTCCTGGGCCCATTTAGTAATGTCATTGACACAATAATGCCGATGAGTCATGCAGTGTCGTCTGAAGGCCCGAAGACCACGGGCATCCAATAAAGGTCTCCGGCCTTGTCCCTTATGCACAGTTTTCTCCAATTTCTCTGAATCTTTTGATGATGTTATGCACTGTAGATGATGAGATTGGCAAAGCCTTTGCAATTTGACATTGAGGAACCATTGTTTTTAAAGTATTCCACAATCTTTTTACGCAGTCTATCACAGATTGGAGAGCCTCTGCCCATCTTTACTTCTGAGAGACTCTGCTTCTCTAAGACATCCCTTTTATAGCTAATCATGTTACAGAACTGATATCAATTAACTTAATTAGTCACTAGATGTACTCCCAGCTGAATCTTTTCAAAACTGCTTGCTTTTTCAGCCATTTGTTGCCCCCATGCCAACTTTTTTGAGACCTGTAGCAGGCATTCAATTTTAAATGAGCTAATTTAGTGGATAAAAGTGTAAAATTTCTCAGTTTAAACATTTGCTATGTTATCTATGTTCTATTGTGAATAAAATATTGGCTCATGTGATTTGAAATTCCTTTAGTTTTCATTTCATTCAAATTTAAAAAACGTCCCAACTTATCTGGAATTCGGGTTGTACAGTACACATAGTCAAGTCAAGTCAACTTTATTTATACAGCACTTTTTACAATTTTCATTGTTACAAAGCAGCTGTACATGAAACCTATTGACTATAAGCAAAACATTTAAAGTTATAAAAGGAAAACAAAAACGGTGAAAAACACATAAAACAGACACACACACCGATTCCAACACCCCACACACAACACTCCACACACTCAATATGCACACGCACTAACACACAGACACACTCACAAACACGCACACACATACACTCACAAAACACACACACACTGTGGTTATCACTGAGAAGCACACATTTAAGATAAAGGAGAGAGAAACACAGGTCAAATATTAAACAGACTATAATTTCCTATATTCAAGCAATATACATTTTAAGTAAAACTTTTAAGATTCTAATTCTAAATGAACATATTAACCATATTTGGTTTTCTGATTTATTACAATTTGTATTACCATAGCTTAACTACATCATGGTTAAACTGTAGTTAATATGACAAAACTATCGTCAATTTGTGGTTCCTGTGCTTCATTTCAAGTAAAACACAAGCACATTTATGAAAATATGCACACAGGAATTTATAAGAGGAATTTAAATTTAAATTTCAAGTATCCGATTCCTATTCCTTTCAGTTCCGATCGGATTCCTAGCCTTTCGATTCCGATTTTGATTCCTTACCAACGTAAATAACAAGCCTCAAATGACACATCACTGGCAGCACTAATCTTCCTATTATTTTCAATAGACTTTTTACACCACTGTGGCTATCATGCTGTTAAATGCAGCTTTGCCAGGCTGACTGTGCCGTAAACAAAATGCTATTGGTTATTTTAAAAGGGGGAGGGGTCACTCAATTTTTTTCGCGCTTTCTGCATTTTTCAGTTGAGATTACGTCATAATAATTCGTTACATTTATATAGTGCTTTTATGGAAACTCAAAGCGCTTTACATGGAAGGGGGGAATCTCCTCAACCACCACCACGTCAACACATCAAATAATGTTCCAAGACATTTAAGTGGGCCTTTAAACCTCAACCAAATGAATATTGTCTTTTATTGTACTCACTGATGATATGATGATAGGTTCTGTGCGTGCCATCAGAGATGTCCACAATGTTCAGGAATGTTGGTAATTGAGAAACCCAGAGATTGGCCATTTGGTGATTATTTTGATCATTACTGCTCTCCTGTGTCATTTTCAGAGAGGACAGCAACAACATCCAATCTCAGGGATCCAATCCAGCTGATGGACAGTGTTTGGTTTGATGAGAAAGAATAGGCTGAAGACGAAGGATTGGCATGCTCTAATGTTCACATAACTGGATAACTGTCCTCCTAAAACATCTCAACCAGTCTTTCCGCCTGAAACCTTGCAATTAAGCTATTGGTATATTAAGTATAAGAGTATAGAAGTATAAGATTGCGTATAAGAGTGTAGTCTGCCCTGTGCATTCTGCATTCACACCTCATGCATCCTCCGAATTCCTCTGAAACAAGGTTGCAAGATAAAGGTCACTTTCGGGGTGTCCTATTTCTTTTCTGAAATGAGAGCCTCGATGACCTATGCAGCCTTTGAATGCAACCTCTGGAGGACGCAGCCTCCGAAATGACACATGACGTCCTGATGACATTACAGTCCCAAGCCCTCAATTAGATAGAATTGTCTATTTTACGCATCTTAATGGACATGTAAATGATAAACAGTAACCATAAAGAATACAGCCGTGGATTAATCCAAGATTGGATCACGAGGCTCATGAACACGGTTATGTTAAGGCCCAGAATGCTATTTACTAGATACTTAACTTGCTTGATGTCATTATTCTTCATCTAGTTAAGCATCAGGAGATCATGCGTGGGTGTAAAGGATTTAGAAAGGTCCCTCTGTGTTTTTTCCTCTGATTTATCTTTATGAATCCCACACATGCCTGCCGCTCAGTAAAGGATATTAATCATGATGTAATATCTACAAGCTTTCATCTCTGCAGGGATCTCTTAGTAATGCTGTCACAGTTATATCAGATAACTGAAATGAATTCAAGTAAAGCAAAGGAAGTTTGTTCTTTAAACTTTATTTCTTCTTGTACAGCACAGACAATGATCTGAGGTTCTCTATAAAACAGGATTATTATTTTACAACAGTTGTGCAAACAACTCACCCACATTGACATTTACATATACATTTACATATTTCGTTGTGGCATCTATGGCTCTCAGGCTTTAACATGAAATCGCATTGGTCAAGATGCCTGGAATATACCGTCTTTACAATCATTTTGGCCTGCTAAACGATGGACAATGGGGGCACAAGGCAATGACAGACTTCACTAAACTCTTAGCCAGGTTTGTCACATCTGACGCATTGGGAACAATGGCGTTTTTTCACTTGGTCGCTTCTAGATAAACCCAGGATTGTGGTCAACAATGTGAGTGAAATCCAAACACTACGTCATCGACAACCAAGAAGAAAAACTGCCTCAAGCTATCTGTTTCAATCTACATTTACAAATATGAAAAGAGGACTTTTGCACTTACTCGAGGCTTGATCACACAGGCACTTATCAATGCTCATCCATAGTGCTGTTGGTTTGCTGACAATGCCGTTGCGCATTTACGCGGCTGAAAACGCCCGCTGCAGGCGCAGCGTTCTGCCCAAAGTTAAGCATTTTTCAATCGAATGCCCGTGCTGATCGTGGGAAAAACGCATAGCACCAGCGCTGAGGGGAAAAAAACGTCAACTGATGGCTTTTTTTTTTAAAGCGCGGTGTAACCGGTGTCTCTCTCTCTCTCTCTCTCTTAAATTCTCGCAAACTTCTTTTTCCAGGAATCCTTAACACCTCATGTTTACCCGCAGGAAGTAACACGCTAGAAGACCCTTGAAGAATATCGCTTCTCCTTTCCTGTGCGGTGATTCACAACAGATTAAGGTGCAGCATAGTGCAAGCACGCTAACAAGCAGAGACACCCTGACACTTCATTAACACAAATACCTGTGTGTTGTCTAAAGGGCTTCACAGTGATGATGGCTCGCTTACGAACAAATGGGCTTACAATAAGCAAGAGAAACCTGCTCTAACACAATTCAACTCAGTATATTTATATAGCACCTTTAAAAACAACAGATATTGCTCCACAAAAATGACTAAATGCAAAAATAAACAAAAAATATGATCAGACAATTAGACATAAATACAATTCAGCACAATTCAAACAAATTAGTCCCCTCATAAAATAGTTCCCGTAAGATCAGGGGTATGTTTCCTGAATCTAACTACACAGTCACAAGTGTTTCCCGAAAACTTAGTAACTTTGTTGTACATTTGTCGTTTGAACCATGTTGGTTTAACAATACGGTTGATGACATCACACAGGTGGTAGAGTAAAAACATCTACTATTTAATCCGTTGAGATCGATTTAGAGTCATATTTTTGCTCTACAAAACAATTGTTGGATCTAAAAACGAAATTTTTATCGTACTTTTATTCTCTGTTGTTTCATTTCATGATGTTTCATTTATACGCAAGTGTTCTCCTATGTCACTCCGCCTAGGGATTCTGTGGGGTCCTAGAGTACGTAGCTCTATGTGTATGTGCATTTTAAGAAAACAGTGCTGTAACACTCTTGACGAACTAAAAGACTTAAAATAATGTTTTTATATATTTCGAATGATGGATATATTGTAGAATGCATTGCTTGATTTACCTTTACATGTAGTCATTTAGCAGACGCTTTTATCCAGGAGTGCAGCAGGGTGTGAAAGTAAGCCGGTGCAGATCCAGTGATAGTCCTGTAGGCAAGCATTAGTGACTTAAGTTTAAGTTAAATTTATTTATTTATAAAGCACTGTTATAGAACAGACTTGTTCACCAAAGTGCTGTACAGAATAATAAAACAATACAAATACCAGAGGTAGAATAAAAAATACACAGTGTAATTTACAACAATCCACATGTCTACCATACATAAAAAGCACATTTCAAACTGTATCAAATGCCAGACAATAAAAAAAATGTTTAAGAAGGGTTTTAAAACCCGAAAGAGTTTTGGCCTGTCTGACATGTAAAGGCAAGCTATTCGCCACCACGTAGGCACTGTCACCCCTGCTTTTTAGCCTTGCACAGGGGGAAACCAGGAGTAATTGTTCTGCAGACCTAAGTGTTCTGGATGGAACATATGGCTGTATTAGGTCAGAGGGATATTTAGGAGCTAAGCCATTTAGTGCCTTGAAAACCAAAACCAAAAACTAAAAATCGATTATAAAATGAACAGGTAGCCAGTGGAGGGAGACCAATATCGGTGTAACGTGTTCTCGCAGACATCTGTTTCATGTATATATGGCAGGCTTTATGATTACAAGACTAAACCTCTCTCTATTCAATCTATCTGGAATTGCGAATTATCCTGTCTCAATATAAAACCTGACTGGGAGAGGGTGTGGTCAAACCTCAGTTTAACGTCAAAAAATCTGGCACATCGTCTTATCCACTTCAAAGTTATTCATAGAGCATACATTGCCCCCTACAAGAGGTTTAAAATGAAGTTACAAGCAACATATAATTGCCATATATGCAATAGTACAATATCAGGTACCTTTCTCCATATGTTTTGGGAATGCCCAATTGTTTCTACTATGTGGACCTTTGTTAATTCTACTTTATCCTCTCTATTACATATTGACTATGATGCAAGTCCAAGTTTGTGTCTTCTTAGTGATGACTCTGATCTGGACGTAGGTCTGATAAAAAAGAAAATGCTGTTTGCTGGTTTCACATCTGCTAAAAAAGCAATAATACAGAACTGGTTCACACCAACTATGTGTAAAAAAACATATTGGATTCATAATCTTATAAATATAGTGTCCTTTGAACATACAACAGCACGTCTTAATAAGGCTAAACCTGTCACTATTGATGCCTGGCACAACTTTTGGTCCAATATACTAGAATATGTGAATAAATTATAGTCACTTATATTTTCCTTTCCTCTTCCATCACAAAGCAGGAAGCAGGTCTGTTGCCCACTTTTCTGTCTGGATGTTTTGTTATTCATTTTATCTTTTGATTGATTTATTTTGTCTTTTGTTTTATAATGTTGTTATTTTGTTTTTCTTCTTTTTTTTTTTTTTTGTTGTTGGTTTTGTGAGTGTTTTCGTTGTATTTTGAACTAATAAAAAATGTTGATCACAAAAAAAATAATCAGGCAGCCGCATTTTGCACCCTCTGTAGACGTGTGGGGGAGGCCTCACCAATACCCACATAAAGACTATTGCAATAGTCCAGTCGGTTCGATATAAAAGCATGAATAACTCTCTCAAGATCGTTAAAAGACAAAAAAGATTTGACTGTAGAAATTTGCCTTAACTGAAAAAAGCTAGATTTAATTACTGAATTAATCTAGAAAAATCGCTGTCCAATAAAACTCCCAGATTTTTTTACAGTGGGCTTCACATAAGGCTGTAAACACCCAAGTCAGATCAGAAAGATTCTTTGCTCCCACGGGTCCAAATAATATGACTTCTGTCTTTTCATCATTGAGCTTTAAAAAATTTGAGGCCATCCAGGTTTTTATTTCCTCCAGACATCTCAACAACGGTTTTATGGAATTAACATCATTTACATTACATTTACATTTACATTTAGGCATTTGGCAGACGCTTTTATCCAAAGCGACTTACAGTGCACTTATTACAGGGACAATCCCCCTGGAGCAACGTGGAGTAAAGTGTCTTGCTCAAGGATACACTGGTGGTGGCTGCTGGGATCGAACCAGCAACCTTTTTGATTTACCAGTTCAGTGGTTTAACCCACTAGACCACCATCTCCACTTCTGCCTCTGAAATTAAATGATCATTTAATTTCAGAGGCAGATAAAGTTGTAAATTATCTGCATGGCATTGAAATGATGTGGCGTAGTTCCTAAGAATGAACCCCAAGGGGGGCACGTACAAGGAAAATAAGATGGGCCCAAGAATGGAGCCCTGAGGGTCTCCACACAGAAGAGGTGCAGAGGAGGAGACAATCTCACCCAGACGAACTGAAAAAGTTCTTTCAGCAAGGTAAGATCTGAATCATTCTAATGCAATACCCTTAATTCCAACAACATGCTCTAGACGTGACACAAGGATGCTATGATCTATGGTATCGTAAGCAGCTGTAAGGTCTAACATCATAAGGACAGCGTGATCCCCTGAGCCGGTGGCCAGTAGTAAATCATTAAAAAAACTTTCACCAGGGCTGTTTCTGTGCTGTTGTAAGAAATGTTCTACTCTGTCTGTGTTGTGCGATCGTCTGGATAGATGAGAAGAAGTCCCGCGGAGCTCCCGAGCAGTCAAAACAAGAAGCCAAGTGAGTTAACAGATGGTTTATTGCTGAATGGTCAAAGAATAGAGGGGCAGTCCCTCTATTTATACAATAGGTTAGAAACGGTGTACGTGGCATATATCGCAGACAAAACAAGTGTAACATAACAATTCCATTTAGGGATGAACAGGAAGAACTTTTTCCGCAACCAAAACAGCTACGGGGGGCAAAAACTCTCATGCAAGGACAAGCAATAGTTAGTCATAACATTTATATAATACACATCCACCAGTGAATTTCCACCAGTATATTTCCACAATATATTTCCACAATCCCCTCTTTTATGCTTTAAATGAAAGCATAATAATTTTAATCCACATCATCATAACTAGTTTTCACATCTTCATATTCACGTACACCTCATCATTATCTTTATTAGACAAAGGTTGATAGGTAGG
Source organism: Triplophysa siluroides (assembly GCA_006030095.1). Classification (NCBI taxonomy): domain Eukaryota; kingdom Metazoa; phylum Chordata; class Actinopteri; order Cypriniformes; family Nemacheilidae; genus Triplophysa; species Triplophysa siluroides. Next base: position 821,404 of record VCII01000221.1, on the reverse strand, counting down.
GGGATGAGTAAGGACATGCACCATAGAATAAACACGAGTCATTACACATCTCATAAGGCAAGGACCAAACAAACATAAAATGAAAAAAATAGTAAGTACCGGTACTAACATGGAAACATAGGGAGCGAATAACCCAAATAGGCTGGACAAGAGTCCCCAATTCCAATTCTTTGTTTTATCACGTAACTCATCTTCCCTTAAACTGACTGAAACGTCATTCATGGTTTTCACAGCCACAGCTATTGACCCATCACCCTCGTCCTCTGCCGGCACATATGTGCAACATTGATCTCGGCCAATAACATATCCAGGGCCAGTCGTTTCTGCATGGCCACCTGTCGTAGTGCATTCAGTTCTTTCTTTACCCCGTTCATCGCGGCTGTGGTACTGTTTGTGAAGGAGGCAAGTCTGTAATGTAAAATGTTCTGTTTGCTCATCAGATCGGCAGTGCCGTACGCTGGAACCATAGATTCCCAAAACCTGGACCAGTGCGATCGTAGCTGGTGCTCCTCCGGCACTGCACTGTCGGTCCACGCATTACGTCGGAGCCGAGCCGACCGATGTTTCAAATGCATAAGAGTGACACGATTTGAGTTGTACGGGTGCACAGAGTCCAGTCCAGTTCTTTCGGAAAGTGTTATTGACACTCTCTCCTCCACAATACCAGTACCAGTCGTCCATCAGCCGGGCCCCATCCCGGGGCCAGGGTAGATCACATGACAAGACCCGGAGATAAATCGGGGGCAATGGGCCAAGGGCTGTCCTGTGGAGATTATATGTTTACAATGATTAGCAGTTATGCCTGGTACCTTCGCTCCCCTTGTTCCATTAAAACAATAAGGAAATACATACCCTTTAGGGATCACAATCATAATTTTTACATCAGTGACCTTATGTCTGGCCGAGCTATTTGCTCGCTGATCATTATTTGGACAATATGATGGTCCCTGAACAGGGTCAGCACACACAGGTCCCCACACAAATTCATTATTCTCATACAAATTACAATACACAGTGTGATTACAAGGGGCATAGGGAAGGGCCCCTAACGAAACCGTGACCGCTGAAGTGAACATCTCCTGGCAGACAACACAAGAATCATTGGTTGACTGTCGGGCGGTCCAGTTTGCATACTGCCAGAATGTGTTAGCATGCACTTCGGCACCTCTCACCCCCATAGCGCATGCAGCTACGAGGCAGGAGAGGAGGATTAGTTGGAGCATTTTCTGCAAAACAAAAAGTATTAGATCATATTCATACAGATTATTTAAGATTCTTGAGTCGCGTAGCGTGTATCCACTGTGGAAAAAGATCAGTTAATACAGAGGTACGAGTTATAGCCAGCACTTCTGCAGGCCCATCGTAAAGTGCCTCTACCAGCATATTACCAGGGGCTTTTAGCTTTTTTACCAAGACCTTTTGCCCAACTTCAAATGGGTGTGTATTATCTGAAGGTATCTCTGGGTGTGTTTTGTTCACCTTCTCCCAGTATGTAGTTAAAGTGCGTATTAGGCCTGCAGAATACTCCGACATGTGCTCCACCATTTCATTACCCCCCACCATAATCATTCCATGTCGCCATGGTATTGGAAACGGACGCCCCATAACAACCTCATATGGGGACAGACCGTCCAAATTTGGTTGTGGCATCATTCTTAAATCGGCCAGTACGATGGGAAGAACACCAAGCCAATTTCTAGCTCCTGAAGCCTGCATTGCTTTTCGTAATTTCCCTTTGATTGTACGATTGGCACGTTCCACAAAGGCTGAGGACTGAGGATGATAGGGGACGTGCATACGCCACGTCAGATTTAATTCCTTTGCCAGATCTTGTGTGACCTTAGCCGTGAACGGCGTTCCTTTATCCGAATCTATGCTTAAAGGAATACCATAGCGGGGTATTATGTCCTGTGTTAAATGTTTTATGACGGTTTTTGCATTTTCTTTAGCACACGGGAACGCCTCTACCCATTTAGAGAATTTGTCCACCACTACCAGCAAGTACTTATAGGGCCCCTGGCCCGGCATGTGTGTAAAGTCAATTTGCCATTCTTGGAAAGGCAAGGTCTCGGAGGTGCTAATGCTGCGCTGGTGCTTCTGACTGATTATTTTTCGCACAGACCAGACATCTCCCGAGAATGTCGTCCACGATTTTAGGCAAGTTATTCGCGCAGAATATTGGGCGCATGATATCGAGTACCCCTCTTCGACCGCGATGTGTAACACCGTGAAACTCGCGGACGAGGAACGATAAGGCCGATTCAGGAATGCAAATGCGTTGGTCGCGATCAGACCAGAGACCGGAGTTATCTTGTACAGCAGAATGAGGACCAAAAAGACAAATCACTGGGGGTCGCGAAAGACTGGACAACAGTCAGGTCGAGATCAGGCATAAGACCCGAGGCTAGGGCCATGTGATACCATAGCTACATTCAGCCACGGAGGGGGCAACCCCTCTTTGGCAGCACGTTTGGCATGTAAATCCGCCAGGGAATTACCACGGGCCTCACTGGTAGATAAAGTACTATGGGCCTGTGTCTTCACTATGGCTAAGGAAGAGGGCAGATGTGAGGCCGCAATGAGGTCTTCGACCAGGGACTGGTGCGAAATAGGCTTGCCGTGCACCAATGAAGCCCCTGGCGCGCCAAATAGACCCGAAATCATGTGCTACACCAAAAGCGTAGCGAGAGTCGGTGTAAATGGTAACCGGTTGGTCCGCATAAAGCTGGCATGCTCTAGTCAAGGCATATAACTCGGCAGCTTGTGCTGACTTGAAAGGTAACGAAAAGGCCTCTATAACTACGTCAGGTAGTTGACATACAGCGTAACCCGAAAGGTAAACACCGTCCTGTGGTTTGGAACAGCTGCCATCAACATAAACTGCTGCACCGCATGATAAAGGTGTTTCAGATAAATCAGGCCGAAGAGCACAGTTGTGAGTGATTTCAAACGTACCGGCCTGAGTTCGACCCTATCATGTTTGCTGTCTAATACCGGGACCTCGGCCACCAGGTCAGCCTCGTCGTATGCCGAACCCATTTTATTTTGTTTGATAAATTTAAAATCAGCGCCACTGAGTTGCTGGTGTCGTGTTGATTTTATTAACATATCAACAAATGCCAATGGCTGGTCCAAGGCCGGCAGCATGGAGATAACGTCCTTTAAAGCTGCCACTGACGGAGGCTGTATTTCAACATGCCTCTGCCTCTTGGTTATCCACATAAACGCTTAATTTGATGGACCCTCAGGTCCATAAGGCATAACCCCGGGGGGTTCCGGGACCGGTGTTATAGGGGGTTCGGGCGCAGTTTTTTGTCGAGCTCCTAGCATGGAGTACGGGGGCGCGGGCGGCATATAAGAAGCAAGCGCGGGGTACAACGGTGGAGGGGGTGCCTGAGTATGCACCTCTGGAGGTGAAGGAGGTGGTAATTTGGATAACTGTCGCGCAATTGTTTTTTGTAATTTCGCCGTTGCCTCTGCCTCCATTTTAACTGCCTCTTTGCCTTTAGGTGGTTTAGGTATCATTTTAAGGAGTTTTCCTGGTGTGCTAATACCCTGTCCGTTATCCCAAACTTTCTTCATTTCTACCCATGCTCTATAACCATCTTTCATGTACTGATAATCCCAACCGGGATCCCCAGCCCCTTTATAAATCATTCGAAAAGCGCTGGCCAAATGGTAGGGGTCCAAACTCCCCGCTCGTGGAAACGTAGGACATCGCTCGATTCCCCTCAGTCCAACCAGCTAAATTATCTACCCATGGATTGGCGTAGAAAGCCTGATTACAGCGAACCATCCAATCTAATGGCGACTCCCCCATTTGGGGTTTTGGATATGATCCCCCCATTTGTGCGGAACCTTCTCAAGAATCCAGCGATTTAAAATGAATTGTTTCTCAACTAATGTGTATAAATGTGTATAGCGCGCTCTTCTCCTCACTTTACCGTGGGAGGATGTCTCTTGCGGGGGGACTCAAACCCCCCGCTCAACGCTTGCAGGAGGACTCAAACCCCCTGCTCAAAACACACAACAGATTTCACCAATCAGGTAGTCATACAAACTCATGTCTTACCTGATCGGAGAAATCACGTCGGGGTCACCAAGAACTGTAAGAAATGTTCTACTCTGTCTGTGTTGTGCGATCATCTGGATAGATTAGAAGAAGTCCCGCGGAGCTCCGGAGCAGTCAAAACAAGAAGCCAAGTGAGTTAACAGATGGTTTATTGCTGAATGCTCAAAGAATAGAGGGGCAGTCCCTCTATTTATACAATAGGTTAGAAACGGTGTACGTGGCATATAGCAAGGACAAGCAATAGTTAGTCATAACATTTATATAATACACATCCACCAGTGAATTTCCACCAGTATATTTCCACAATATATTTCCACAGCTGTGCAGAGATTTAAAATCAGATTGAAATACCTCATGTATCCCATGTAGATCTAAAAAGGATTGCAGCTGCTTACAAACAACTTTCTCCAATAATTTAGAAAGCTTTGAGCTAGGTCTGAAGTTGGCAAGAACTGTGGTATCCAGATTTGAGTTTTTAAACAATGTTTCCACTATTGCATGTTTGAAATGTGAGGGTACAACTCCTGTAGCAAGATTGCTGTTTATAATCATTAATATTTAGGGCCAATAGTGCCAAAAACTTTCTTTAAAAAAGGAGGCGGACAAAAGTCTGTGCAGCATGCAGATGGGTTCATTTTGGCTATAATGTCTTCCAAGGAAGAAAGAGACACTACCTCAAATTGGTTAAAAACAGCAGAGCACATAGGAGTGGCTGATATGTCAGTAGAAAGATGAGAAATGTTTGCTCTGACAGTCTCAATCTTATTAATGAAAAAATTTAAAAAACTTTCGCACAACCCTGGAGAAGACTCAAAGTAGTATGGTTTAGGGGTGTTCACAACAGCATTTATGGTATTAAACAAGGTACAAGGAGATAATATTTGAAAGATACTTTCTTTTCAGCTTAAACTGTTTTTTTATATAAAAGCAGACTTCCTTTTAAAATGTCAGATGATATCTGCAACCTGTCTTTTTTCCACTGGCGTTCAGCTCTCCTGCACTCATGTCTCGCAGCACGAGTAGTATCATTTAGCCATGGTTCAGTCTTTGGTTTAGCACGTACAACTCTAAATGGAGCAACGATATCCAATGCATTTTCACAAGTAGATACGAACAATGACGTTAGTTCCCCAGAATTATGACATTGGATAGACAGAGAAAAATCATCATCTCCATTCATCCATTTTCTTCCGCTTCATCCGGGGCCGGGTCGCGGGGGCAGCAGTCTAAGCAGGGATGCCCAGACTTCCCTCTCCCTAGACACTTCCTCCAGCTCTTACGGGGGGACACCGAGGCGTTCCCAGGCCAGCCGGGAGACATAGTCCCTCCAGCGTGTCCTAGGTCTTCCCCGGGGTCTCCTCCCGGTGGGACATGCCCGGAACACCTTCCCGGGAAGGCGTCCAGGGGGCATCCGGAAAAGATGCCCGAGCCACCTCAGCTGGCCCCTCTCGATGTGGAGGAGCAGCGGCTCTACTCAGAGCTCCTCCCGAGTGACCGAGCTTCTCACCCTATCTCTAAGGGATCGCCCAGCCACCCTGCGGAGAAAGCGCCTTTCGGCCGCCTGTATCCGGGATCTTGTCCTTTCGGTCATGACCCACAGCTCATGACCATAGGTGAGAGTAGGAACGTAGATTGACCGGTAAATCGAGAGCTTTGCGGCTCAGCTCCTTCTTCACCACGACAGACCGGTACAGCGACCGCATTACTGCAGAAGCTGCACCGATCCGTCTGTCAATCTCCCGTTCCATCCTTCCCTCACTCGTGAACAAGACCCCAAGATACTTGAACTCCTCCACTTGAGGCAGGAACTCTCCACCAACCTGAAGTGGGCAAGCCACCCTTTTCCGACTGAGAACCATGGCCTCTGATTTGGAGGTGCTGATTCTCATCCCAGCCGCTTCACACTCGGCTGCAAACCGTCCCAGTGCATGCTGAAGGTCCTGGTCTGATGGGCCAGCACGACAACATCATCCGCAAAGATGAAATCGTGTGGTCCTCAAACCCGACACCCTCCGGCCCCTGGCTGCATAATAAAAATTATGAACAGAACCGGCGACAAAGGGCAGCCCTGCCGGAGTCCAACCTGCACCGGGAACAAGTCTGACTTACTGCCGGCAATGCGAACCAAGCTCCTGCTCCGGTCGTACAGGGACCGGATAGCCCTTAGCAAAGGGTCCCGAATCCCATACTCCCAGAGCACCCTCCACATGATGCCCCGAGGGTCACATTCGAATGCCCTCTCCAAATCCACAAAACACATGTGGATTGGTTGGGTAAACTCCCATGAACCCTCCAGCACCCTGAAGAGGGTTTAGAGCTGGTCCAGTGTTCCACGACCGAGACGAAAACCACACTGTTCCTCCTGAATCCGAGGTTCTACCAATGGCCGGATTCTCCTCTCCAGTACCCTGGCATAGACTTTCCCGGGGAGGCTGAGAAAATCATCATCTATACTTTTAAAAACATCACAAAACGAATCGGCTGTACAGGGTTTAAACGTCCGACGACGGTGGGCAGGGGCACTTGGTTTGGGACCACAAGAGTAATGAGCTTCAAAGAATACAGGCATGTGATCAGAAAAAGTAGCATCACCTTCTACAATATTTTGAACAGGTAGACCGTACGATAAAACCAGATCTAGTAAGTGACCACGTTCATGTGTAGGGCTAGCCACAAACTGAAGGACTCAACAATATAAAAAAACTCATTGACCAACGGCATAGTAGGACAACAAATATGAATGTTAAAATATCCAACAATTAAAACTCTGTCATACTTAATCATAATTTCAGCTAAAAAGTCTGAAAAGTCATTTATAAAGTCTTTATGCTATTTAGGTGGACGAGAAATCACAGCACACAGTACCAGATAATGTCGATCCAGTTCAAAAGTACTTAATTCAAAACTTGAATAGGAGTTGGAAGAGAGACATCAGCAATTTAATTGTTCTTTAAAAATATCCGCAACTCCACCACCACGACCCATAAGTCGCGGTGAGTTGAAATAAGAACAATTTATTGGTAGAGCCTCAGAGAAAGCGCTTGACTCACCGACACTCATCCAGGTTTCAGTCACACACAGAAGATCCAAACTATTTGAAGTAAAAAAGTCATTGATAATGAAAGTTTTGTTGGCCAGCGATCTGGCATTAATCAGAGCAATCCTGGCTGGAGCTGAAATAGTCACAGTCAGAGACTCCCTTTCCGGAGGCGGGGGGATACTATGCGGGAATGCCGAGAACTCTTACTCACACCGACCACCGGCACCAGCCAGGTATACACAGGATCCAACGAACGCCTTGAAGCAAAGCGGCCGTAGTATACCTGGCATTTTGCTATACCTCCGCAAGGATCAGCGTGTAGAACCGGCAGCCGAGATCTCATTTTCACCAGCAGGCCACCGCGCTTACCACGCCGTCTGCGCCGCCTCCTCCTCCGAGTATGGCACGGCATCCGGCAAAGGCACATAGGCAATCCATACAGGGTGAACGGACTTTCTGGTCCACTTGCGTTAAAGTATAGCCCATTTTCTATGTTAGATCTAATATTAAAAAGCGTCTGGCGATCACCCACCAGTAGAGAGTCGGCTTTTTTTAAAACAGTAGACAGAAACACCACAGACACGAGAAAGGCAACAGACAGCAGACGGCCGGCCACTCACACTTGCGCCATCTTCCAAATTCAGAGTCTTGAATCTGATACAGGCTTCAACCGGTAGCCAGTGGAAGACGATGCGTGCTGCTGTGTTATTTTGCTCAAAAACAAGATCTATGTTAGTCTACATTTCATAATAACAAGGAACTATGCTTCTTACAACAGCTCGAGAGCAGTAGTTCCCACTAAGCAACTTTGCAATGCTGTTTGCCATTGATCGTTGAACTATACAGGTGCGACGGAACGTGCGACCGTACTTAGCTAACGATGCTTTTGGGAAACGTTACCCCAGGTTGGTTTATATGTCTGTTGTTTCGTTCATTTTGCACACCAGGGGCCCGTTTCAGAAAGGTTTAGTGAAAACTTTGACTATGACTACGTTCGCACTGCCACCAAAATCAGATTGCTCATATGTGACCCAGATCTGTTTACTGCATGACAATGTGAACAGGATGAACCACATGGAATCCGATCTCTTTTTAAATCTGATCTTAGCCACTATCATATGTGGTCCTAAATTGGATACAGGTCTGATGTTTCGCGATGCGACCTCAGTCTAAAGAGGTCACATCAGAATTCATGCGACTTTTGCGTAATTGTAGATTGACATGCGTCAAATTTCTGTGATGATTTAAAGCTTCACGTGCCATTCTGTTGACGGAAGTGCACCGTCAGCTCGGTTGCCAAACATTAACCATCTTAAGGATCGCTCTCAAATGCTTTCTGCAGCCACGTTGCTTTTTTTGGTGCCGATGCCATGCTGAAACTTAATATCGATGCTCCAGTGATGATGGCTTTATAGAGTTGTGGTACACGATTAACTCAAGGTAAGCCTACATAGAGTTGATTAAACTAACTCATATCAGCTAGTTCATATTTTAACACTGTGATGGTTGAACCTCCTTATTGAAACGGGCCCCTGCTCTTTATCTCTTTGTTAGTCTGTGCAGATATACCTCTAATGGCTCTATAAGTGTTCTATTTGTTGGTGAGTAATTTCCTGCATTATTTACATTGTCATGCATGAATGAATATCTCTCTCCTCTGGGGCTCTAAATATGTCCTTGCTTTAGCTTTGTTACGGCAAGATGCATTTGATTTACATGCAATTATTTCTCTTATTTATCTGAACTGCTTCATCCTTTAGTCCTGGAAAATAAATTGAATCTAAGTAGCGATCAAACCCATTGCTCATTGAATTTAACTATCTGGGAAATTAAAGCAGTGACTGTATAATAGTGATCTGTTCTGTCCTCACATACTTTATTAGTTAAACCACAGCTGAAACAAATGCAAATATTACAACTTCTAACTTCTCATTTAACAGCACAGCGCTCTCTTTGCTTTATTCCCACAATTAAAGCGTCTCGTGATTTATTTCACAAGCACAAAATTTCATCTATCACTGTGTGTGTGTGTGTGCGTGCATGCATGTGTTTAACTAATGCGCTGAGAGTTGAATGGCCTAGTTCAAAGTGCCACATCAGCATTAACATTACAGTCTGCTATTATGAATGCAGAGTGCTGCGTGTACAGAACACAGTCCAGTAATCACACACGCACACCCTGTCTCTGTATTCATACAAACACTCAAGACATTCCTAATATGCAGCCAGGTAAAGTGGTTACATGTCACAGTTACATTACCACTAATTCCTCTTCAAGCTGGTCTGTTGTGTCAAGAGTAATCTCTGAAACCATTACACCAAATTCATTGGGAGTTGGTGCATTAGAGCTCCGCCCCTTAATTGCGCCTTATTGTGCCCATTTAATCAGGGTTACATTTTTGTTAAAATGTTCAGGTTTGCGATCACATCTAGCTGCTTATGGATATTATCCTGTTCCTGTTAAGCAACTCTCTGGGCCTTATTGAGTTGCTGGTCCATCCAGACATCTTGCTCCCAAAATGGTTCCATCCGAAGTGGAAAAATGGGTGACAATGGCTTTTGCAGGCTTGTTAAAGTACTTGTAAAGACCCGTGCAGTCAGGAGTCATAGGCCTGAATGGCCCGATCTAGATGTGCCACTCTTGACAACATTTTTTTGCAGAAAGTGGAGATGGATCTCACAGTAATTCCACAAAAAACATGGCTGAGGAAACAGGTCAATCTTCTAGGCCCCCAATTCTGGCACACTTATTTCCTTTGTGGGTAGGGGAGCATAACGTGTGGTTATAATTCACAGTGGGTTATGAGCCCATCGGAGTTGTCTCTCCAAGTCTCTGTGCAACTCAAACAATCCCCTGGTGTTTCCCACTGTAGAAAACCAAGATTGCAAGTTTTTTAAGTTTAAAGTCTAGTTGCAACCTCAAATGTAAACCATTATCAGTTATTTCTCCTAACTTTGTCCAGCCAATATGATGCCCTGACATCAATGTTTGGCATGTGAAGAAGTGCACACATTACTTAGTAGATAAATCTTCCTTTTTCCTTTCCCTTAAATTTACATTTGTGAGTTGTGTTGTTTGCTGAAACTGGGATTAGATGCTGTGAGCCTGAAATGGTAAGAAGCTACAATTGTGTTTTCGCATATTCTTGTTTTAAACCAGGTGACGTGCAGAAGTCAGTTGAGAGGTCCACTTACTAAGAGTTTCCGCTTAAAGGCAAGTTATGGTTGTGCGTAGGACCTACGCCGTAGGCAATGCGCAGGTTTTCATTAATACTTGTGCGTCGTTGTCCGTGTCGAAAGGCAATGACCACTAGGTGTCAGTTTCCACATGCGTGTTCCTTGAGTAACCAAGACAAGAACCAAAGAAGAAGAAGCTCATCATGTACGTTGTCTGAGAAGCATTAGCAGTGATTGCGGCAAGTAAGCAATCACTTTAATTGCAGCTTGAGATGTTAAATACAGAAGAACAAATTATTTACTTAGATAATTCATTCAGAAATGCGTCTGAGTAAAAATGAAGCTATTGCAGAGTTTTTGACCTAAGGGAGGGGTTCAAACAGACCAATCACAGCGCTTGCGGTCCACTTAGGGTCCGCGTGGAGTTGAAGCGTTGTTACATTTTTGGAGAGGTGCACATCCGTCTACGTCCTACGCATGACCATAAAGGACCAACAGTTTCTGAAACTGTTTGACAGCGAGTGACTAGCCTAGCTTTATCTTGTTTATGGCAGCGAGGATCAAATCCCATACCATACCAAGAAAAGTGGTCCTCTGCGCAGGAAAAAACTGATTCTTCATGGAATTTAGCCTTATCCCCAGCTCTTTCAAGTGGGTGAGAACAACATTTTGATGTTGCACAACCCTTTAGGGTAGGCAACATCGTTTCTGGAAACCCGCAGAGTTTAGCTTCAGCCTTAATCGAACACACCTAAACAAGCTTACAAGTGTCTTCAGGATTATTAAAATAACAGGCAGGTGAGATTTTTCAGGGTTAGAGATGAACTCTGCAGAACTGGAGATCTTTAGGACAGATGTTGCAGACCCCTGCTTTAGGATGTAAAACTAGCTCATGAAGGGAGCTCTGGAAAAAAGTATGTTCCCCACAACCTCAGCTGGGAGACCCGACTCCCCCCTTAGAGACCAAGTTTCCTTAACTCTGTGTGGGGGTGAAGTACTAAAGACAGAACTAAAGCCTGACTTTCCAGATCTCCAGAGAAGGGAGGGCTTGGGGGGAAAACGTATAAGGTGCGCACTCACAGTTTTCCTGAAGCCCGTGTTCTTGATGTCAGATCTGCTTAGGTACCTGATCCTGAAGGACGACGCTAGCGTCGGCACTGTCGTACTGCACGCGGGGGTGAACGACCTCAGGATGCGGCATTGGGAGATCCTGAAGAGGGACTTCAGGAGTCTGATCAATATGGTACGCAACGCATCGAGGATCATCGTATCAGGGTCGCTTCATACCTTCCGACTAGTTAATGAAAAGTTCAGTAGACTACTTGCGCCTAGTGATGTATATAAGAAAACAATGACCTGTTGATTAACTGTACAAGCACATGATGGCCTCTGAGGTCTGGGAGGAATTGTGTCAGTGCTAGGAAGACTGGCATCATCTCCAAGCAGTGTATGTGCCAGGAAGATGTTGGCCCTCCCACCAACTTTGAGCCAAGCAGTTGCTTTCCATGACTGCTCTCCAGTCAATAAGGGGTGCAGCGCCATGTCAACGAGCCCCTAGCATGGAGCACGACAGGAACCGAGGTACAAAGACATCTGCACATAACCTTCGTGTAAAGCAGGCTGCCCCTCAGGAAAAATCCCTTGTTCTTGAGCAGGACAATTGTATCATGTTGGATGCAACCACAGTTGATCTCTATCTCTAGAAACTCTATCACAGTGAGTGACTGGCGGAAAGACAGTGAGACGAATAGGTGATAGATGTGACTGCATCATCGTTGGACATTTACATTTACATATACATTTATCATTTAGCAGACACTTTTATCCGAAGTGACTTACAAATGAGGCATAACAATGGAAGCAATCCGTGCAACAAAAGGGCAGCAGTTCATAAGTGTGATAGAACTGTTCTCAGTTATCTCAACACAGTGAACATTTGGGTCAGCCAAAACTGGGAAAATGAATAAAAGCCGAACCCCGTCGCTCTGTCCAGAACGATCAGGGGTAGCGATCAGGGGAAGAGCATATAGGTGTCACCTCGGCCACATCTGCACTAAAGCATCCAACTCCAGCGGGGGTGAGTCCACAAAGACATCTGCACAACCACAGATGCCTCTCCATAGCCACCGTAGCAGCCATGGGCAGCACAGAGAGAGACATCTGTGGCCCGACATCTGGGTTCATCCTAACACCTTTGTCTAGGACTTTCAGCAGGTCATTCTGGAAAGTCTGCAAGAGCTGACATGCCTGACTAGCCACCGTATAGGCCTTACCCACCAATGGAGAAATTATCCTGCATGGCTTGGGTACTGTTGGAACCTCTTGAGACAATGGCAATTTATGGGGCAGATAGCTTTCAAGCGTCTCTCCTCAACCTTTGCTTTAACTCCATAATATTATAATACATAATAGAATACCACATACGTGTGTTTCCAAAAAACGGGAGGCTTCGGTATGGTGGGTTGTGTGTTTTGCTTTTAACAGAGCTTGACCAGTCTAATTTGAGCATGATTTTCGATGGCCAATCAAGCTTTAACTCAACCACCGTGCTGATCACAACCCCCATCAGCTCTACATAAACTGGGGACAAGGAAGGATGTGCAGCTTCTTGCAATTCACACAGCCAGCCCCCCTGAGAGTTGCTTGCTCTGCTCCCAAACAAACCATAAATGGATTGTGTGTATCCCTGCCCAACAGAGAGAGGCACACGATCTAAACGCTTTCTTACTTCTGGACATAACGAATAATACTGCCGACAAACAGACACACACAGAACACTACACCTCAAGTTTCACCGCTTAGAGACCCATGGGCTCTCCCAGACATGGTTAGACACTAATGCGGGCTAGATTATCTTGCTGAATTTATTTTTACAGACAAAGAGTTTCCTACTGGGTTATAATTTACATCGCGTGCTTAAAACGAAGGGATATTTTACCCAAAATAAATGTACTCATCCTCAGCTGGGCTTTGACTTGGGCATCCCTGCATAGGTTTGCTATAATTTACAACCTTCAGTAGATGCTTCATTTTATTTAACTAGGTGCAGTCTGTAAAGAAGGGTTAAATTGTGTTGTTTTACTATCGTATTATAATGGTAGACAACACTGAAATCGGAGTGTATTTTACATGACTGAGGTGGCTCTTCGCCTCAGCAATACAAAGTCCTAAAACAAATGGCACTTGTACCACAAGACCATTGACTTTAAGGAATTCCACTTTCAAAATGCTCAAATACACAAACTTTAGTATTATGTTTAGGCACACTTATCATATTAACACAGTTTAGAGTTACAGTCTGTGCTATAGTTACATTTCTGCCCACACTTACACATTTGCAAGTAACTTTGCAATGGTTTTTAATAATTGCACTTGTTTTTTTAACATCTGTATCTGTGCCTTGATATGCAATTCTGCTCTAATTTATTACCATTATACCTCCAGACTGAGAAAATGCAAATTATTCCAGCTTTCCCCCCATCAGAGAGAATATCATTCTTCTTCCATTTGTTCCCACTAATTAATGTAATTTGCTTGTTAATACACTGCCAATAATGTGAGGGCTCTTGGCAGGAGTAATTGGAGGGGTCTTCAATGTTCTGATTGGACATAATGTTCTCATCACTTCTACGATGTTATTATTTCTAAGGCTGATAATCTACAGTCGGTATCTCAGTGATGGTTTCTTGCCAAAGAAGGACTGACAGATCTCTGGAATTTTAATGTGAAGATACAGTAGCAGAGGTCAAAATAAACTTTAAATTCTAATGTTTTGATCAGTTCTCACTTCACACAAACAACTTTTGCCTATTCATTTACATCTCTTCTTAAAGGAAAGGTTCAACTCAAAAATTTTTTATTTTTTACTTGTCAGCATGACGTTCAGCATGTTTTAAGACCTCTCGGCGTCTTCGGAACACAAAAAAATATTTTTTTGGGCACATCCGAGAGATTTCCAGGCCTCCTCTTAGACATCATCGGTATAGTTGTTGTCAAGGTCTAGAAAAGTACTGAAGACATCATAAAATTGGTCCATCTACTCATAGTTACCAGAGTTACATGCGCTTTCTCTTTACTTGTGTTTTTTTAACACAGATCTTTTTCACTTGATTTATGTAAGGCTTGTTTTCCATATTTTAAACTCATGTTAATTAACCATGTTGAACCTCTATAGTTGAAAACGAATATATAAATGGAATTGATGTACTGAATATAATAATAATGTTTTTTTGTAAATCCTTTTACAAGTATCACATACTGCATAACACCAGGTTTCTGCTGCCAGACCAGCACTTTTATTAGGGGTCAAGCCTCGAACAGTTAGTTTTCTTCTAATTCTTCTAATCCATTGCATCTATGGCAACCCATAGAACCTAAAATAAAAAATTGTGAAATTTGACACACAGATAGAGGGCATCACTAACATTTAAGATGGGTTATCGTGCTATGTCATGCATTCTTACTTATTTACAATGTTAAAAGTGCTGGCTTCTTATGCTGAACATGGTCAACTTGTTAAAAAACGAGTTGGATGTATAAGTATTTCTGTACTTGATACACTCCCCCAGCACTTCAACATGTTTCGGGAAGTTTTTAATAATTCTGGATACCTGTGTCCTCACAGGCGTGGATTAATTTACAGGCTTGCCTAGGCTGCAGCCAAGGGGCCCCACCTGTTTAGAGGCCTCTGATTGGCAAGATTTTATTTAAAATTTACTTCAGCAGGAACAAAAAAATAGACCCTCATTGACCCATAAGAAATATTACAAAAAATAAGCCGGTTATTGAATAGATGTGACATTTGGTCCTCGCGTTTTCAAAAAACATGGCATTTCCATTGGAAACAATAAAAAAAAAACATGCAGTACGCTGGCAGAAAGGTGTACTGCAAAACTATTTCTATTAGAACCAAATAAAATAATAGGATTTGAGAGCAGGTAGTTTTGGTTTAAGATTTATTTGTAACTTAGTGTACTTTGTAACTTAAGTTTAACTTTAACATATAAACGTAAACGCAGCTTAACATGAGTTTTGTACTAAAATAACAAGCCTCAAATGACAGTGAACAATATTGTGGCAGTTAAAATAATTAAGCAGCATGCCATTAATTCTGCTATTGTCGAGCATGCTAGTACTGTCACGGGACAGAAGGACTCAAAAGCAGGGGTGAAGGCAAACTGAGTTTAATAATACAAAAAACGAAACAATAGAAAGAGTCCCAAACAAAAAGCAGCACGAAACACCGGCTATACAACACACAATACATGAAAACGAACCCACGAGGAAACAGAGACGAGGGGTGGTTAAAATAGGGAAGCGGCAATGAATAACAGGTGTGGGTAATGATGATAGGACGGAAAAAAAAACAAGTGCAATAAACAGGCGATAGAAGGCAACAGGATTTGACAAGTACAGTATGGCTCTGATGATCAAACAAAATGATCTAACAAAAGTGGCAGAATTTTTTATTCTCAAAGTTTGTTGAGTCCATTCCTGCCCTCCTGGGACTGAATGTAAGCCCTGATGTGCTGAAAAGACGTTCAAAAGCTGCAGAAGCGGGTAAGGCAGTGTTGACCTTCAAGTAAACTTACAGACTGCTGGGAAGGACTTGAGAATTTCTTTTTGATCAGCTTTGCAGGCAAGGTAGCCATTTAACTGCTTGATACCTTCTCCACCGTGAGTAGACATAATGCTCGCGAAGAAGTCCTCTTCCTCAGAGGCACTGGAACCATCAAATGGCCACTGATTCAAAGTATCTTCCCCGAGATGGTCATTGATGTAGACCAACCCTGAAATAGACATTTCCACAGATGCTAAGAATCAAAACATCACTGTATTTATAGATTACAATATCAAAACAACAGTATTTCCAATGTTAAAACCAGCCTAAACAAACTGAGAATGTGTAGCAGTTTTAGCTGCATGTTATAATAATGATGAGCTAAGCTCACCAAATAGCTTCTCCACCAGATCTATCAAGATCACATCCATGAAATTAGTTATTTAAACGTCAATTTCAGTCAAGGAATTAGTTTAGCTCAAAGGAAAATACGTATAATAATCGTCATTACCTATACATATTTTACAGTTTCTGATTAGCAGTATAGTGATCAAAATCCCTGTATGTATTCGTCCAGCAAATGCATCAATGATTTTATACACTTTTAACGTTATCTCATGACCATAAGTAACGTGACTTTACCAAACAGAATTTGAACGCGAATTTGAACATGAAACACAAAAGCGTTAGGAAGTGCGGAGTGAGAGAGAGAGAGAAAGTGTGAGAGAGAGAGACAGAGAGAGGGCATGGCCTCGAGGCAGGTAAAACATGTCTGAAAACCAAATAAAATCATATTTAACAAAGAGGCACGAACTTAACGCAGCTATTCTGTATATAGAATCGAATACTTGCGAACTCTATGCTGGACCAATATCCGTATGTGCGTATCTTGAATGGTTTCAGAATGCAGTCCTGTTGAAACGCTGAGTTTAGGTGTCCGAAGTTCCATGGCCTAGTCGGATTTCCCAGAGGGGAGCCGCAAGCCGGGTTGTCCGTTGTATTGTCCTCCGCGTTCTTTTTCTTTTTCCTTCTAATACCCCATGAAGTGTATCGGTGATGGTGTTTTTAAATGCATACCTGCCCTGCCCCCAGGTGGCCTGTGGGCCAATGCCATGAAAGTGATAAGTGGGACAGAGAAAGTTCCTTTGTTTCTCATGGCGCCTCATTTACATAGCTCTGACAGTATGGTCAGTTTGCATTTAATACCTAAACCTAATTATGGACATAGTATGATGCATGCTATGCTTTTATAACATAGCTCATCACATAGAGAATTAAGAGAGGAGTAGTTACATAGGAAACATGCTAGGCTTTGAGCTGCGAATCTTCCCAAGTAAGAAAACAACGAACCCTTAATCAAAACTTGCATCATTACTGGTTCCAGGTAACTTAAGATGGCCAGAGTGCCAACACACCACAAGGATATTTACATATATTTATAGTGAAGGACAGTTTAATCACAAAAGTTCCTATTTATCAGAGAAGTTTCTCTGGTTAGCCTCAGATGATAAGTTGAGACAGAGAGACTTCTCACCTCTGCTTAGAAGCTAAGGAGTCGTAAATATCCCAAAGGGTTATCAAAACCAAAGGGTTATCAAAACTCTCAGTGAGAGCAGAACCTAAAACCAGACCCCTGAAGCCGATTTCCTATGGTCTTTTGATGATGGTATCAAGAATCCAGGACAAAAGGGAGTGGAGGGGTTTTATAGCGCTTCTTTCAATGATTCCGACCATTTGGCTTATGCCAAATACTCTACAATTGTCTAAAATCATTAGATCATCTAAATCAACAGCATGCATGCTAGATCCTATACCTACTAGTTTATTGAAAGAGATGCTCCCTGAAATTATAGATCCTCTGCTTCGTATTATTAACTCATCTCTGTCATTAGGATATGTCCCTAAAGCATATAAGGTGGCTGTTAATAGGGCCCTTAACAAGTCAACTTGACCCTAGGGACCTAGCTAACTAAAGACCTATATCAAATCTACCTTTCATTTCTAAAGTACTTGAAAAGGTTGTTTCATCACAGCTATGTTCCTTCCTCCAAAGGAATGACATCTGTGAAGAATTCTAGGCAGATTTAGAGCACATCACAGTACAGAGACTGCTCTGATCAGAGTAACAAATGAATTGCATTTAGCATCTGATGGTGGCTCCATCTCATTACTTGTGCTGTTAGATCTTGGTGCTGCTTTTGACACCATTGACCACAGCATACTTTTACTTAGACTTGGAAATTATGTCTGCGTTAGTGGAATAGCTTTAAAAGGGTTTCATTCATACCCATTTACCGTTTTCAGTTTGTAGCAGTAAACAATAAGGTGTCACGCAAATCACCAGTCCAGCACGGCGTGTCACAGGGCTCAGTCTTAGGGCATCTGCTCTTCTCACAATACATGCTACCTCTAGGAGGTATGATTAAGAGAAACTGGGCAAATTTTCACTGCTTTGCTGATGATACTCTACATTTCCTTCAGCAACTGTTTATTGTTGAACTCGGACAATACAGAAGTCTTACTTATTGGACCAAAACCGCCATACATAACCACCAAGAATACTACTTTACTATTGACAGAGGCTCAATAAAACCTTGTGTGTGTGTGTTTGCATTTACATTTACATTTAGTCATTTGGCAGACGCTTTTATCCAAAGCGACTTACAGATGGGGTAAACAATTGAAGCAATTCGGTCAACGCAAGTACAACAAAAAGCAAAAGTGCAATCAATAAAACTGGCTTCATAAAGCCTACCACAGTATACAGTGCTAAGTTAGGTTAGGTTTTTTTTTTTTTTTTTTTTTTTTTGTAGAAAAGAGATAGAAGTCAGGACTAATCGGTAAGGTGTTGACGGAAGAGATGTGTTTTCAGACGATTCTTAAAGATGGCTACAGAATCTGCAGATCTTGTTGCCGCGGGCAGATCGTTCCACAAAAGTGGTACCGATCCAGTGAAGGTTCGTGAGATCGATTTTTTACCTTTTTGTGATGGCACCACAAGACGTCGTTCGTTTGCAGAGCGCAGAGATCTGGTGGGTACATACGTCTGCATTAGCGAAAGAAGATAAGGGGGAGCCAAACCAGTGGTGGACTTGTAGGCTAGGAGGAGGGATTTGAATTTGATGCGAGCCGCAATAGGGAGCCAATGTAACTTTAAGAAGAGAGGAGTGACGTGTGCTCTCTTCGGTCGTTGAAGACCACTCTTGCCGCTGCATTCTGGATCATCTGTAGAGGTTTGGTTGTGCAAGCAGGGAGTCCAGCCATTAGCACATTGCAGTAGTCCAGTCTGGACAGAACAAGGGCCTGGACAAGGACTTGCGTAGCATGCTCTGATAGGAAGGGTCTAATTTTTCGAATATTGTAGAGGATGAATCTACAGGACCTTGCGGTGCTGGCAACCTGATCTGTGAAGTTAAGCTGATCATCGATGACCACTCCCAGGTTTCTGGCCTTTCTGGAGGGTGTGATGATGATGAGCCCAGTTGAATAGAGAAGTTGTGATGAGTCTTTGTGTCAGCCGGGATTACAAGCAGTTCTGTTTTTGCAAGGTTCAGCTGCAGGTGATGGTCCTTCATCCAGAGCGAGATGTCGGCTAGGCATGCTGAAATGCGTGCAGAAACTGTCGGATCGTCTGGGTGAAAAGACAGGTGGAGTTGTGTATCATCCGCGTAGCAGTGATAGGAAAAGCCATGTTTCCGAATGACAGAGCCTAGGGATGTCATGTATACAGAAAATAGCAACGGACCAAGCACTGAGCCCTGAGGCACCCCTGTGTCAGATGTTGGGACTCGGAGACCTCACCTCTCCACGATACTCTAAATGACCTACCTGAGAGGTAAGACCTGAACCATTCTAGGACCATTCCAGAGACACCCATAGCCTTGAGGGTCGACAGGAGGATGTGATGGTTGACAGTGTCAAAGGCAGCGGATAGATCCAGCAGGATAAGAACTGATGAATTTGAGGTAGCTCTTTCCAGTCTCAGTGCTTCAATGACAGAGAGCAGCGCTGTCTCAGTGGAATGACCGCTCTTGAAACCAGACTGGTTGCTGTCCAGGAGGTTGTTCTGTGTGAGATAGGATGAGAGTTGGTTACATACAACACGTTCAAGAGTTTTTGCAATGAATGGGAGGAGAGATACCGGTCTGTAGTTTTCTAACAGTGCAGGATTAAGAGTGGGTTTCTTCAGTAGTGGTGTAATGCGCGCCTCTTTGAAGAGTGTGGGAAATGTACCAGTGGTAAGAGACAAGTTGATAATGTGGGTCAGAGTGGGAACAACCGATGGAGAGATGGCCTGGAGGAGATGAGTGGGGATGGGATCGAGTGGGCAGGTAGTCGGGTGGTTAGAAGAAATGACCTTGGAAACGTCGTCTTCAGAAAGTAGAGAGAAG
This sequence comes from Triplophysa siluroides, assembly GCA_006030095.1. Lineage (NCBI taxonomy): Eukaryota > Metazoa > Chordata > Actinopteri > Cypriniformes > Nemacheilidae > Triplophysa > Triplophysa siluroides. The sequence continues at coordinate 801,164 of VCII01000221.1, read as the reverse complement.
GAGGGGAGCGAGCATGTGTCTAGGGGTCGTGCGTGATCAAGAGCAGTGGCGCAGAGAATTGACTGCTGATGGTGGTCGTTTCTTAACAAAGAAAGCTGCAAAATCATCAGCTGTTAGTTCAGATGGAGGTGAGGGGGCAGGTGGGCAAAGAAGAGCAGAGAAGGTTTTAAAGAGAGTACGAGGGTCAGAGAGAGTTGTTGATTTTAGCTTGGTAGTACAGGGTTTTCGCAGAGGAGACATCAGCAGAGAAAGAAGAAAGGAGAGACTGATAGAGCAAGAGGTCAGTAGGTTCAGTAGATTTGCGCCACTTTCTCTCAGCAGACCTGAGCGTAGCACGATGCTCGCGGAGAACATCAGATAACCAGGGGGCAGAAGGGGATGCACGAGATGGCCTGGATGTAAGAGGGCATAAGCTGTCTAGGCAGGAGGTTAGTGTGGAGCAAAGAGTGTATGTGGCGCTGTTGGCATCCAATAGAGAGAGCTGGGCAGAGGGAGAGAGCGTGGCAGAGACCGCAGAGGATAAGCGGGAGGGAGAGAGTGATCGTAGGTTGCGCCGGAATGTGACCAGTGGGGAAGGATGTTTAGTGTCTGGAGAGGTTAGGTCGAGATCAAGAGTGATTAGGAAATGATCCGAAATGTGCAGCGGGGTAATCTGGGGGTTATGAGTGGAGCAGTAGCGTGTGTAGATAAGATCAAGTTGGTTACCAGATTTATGGGTTGCTGATGTGGACACTCGCTTGAGGTCAAACGACGCCGTCAGGTTGTTGAAGTCGGCAGCCTGCGGTTTTTCCAGGTGGATATTGAAGTCGCCAAGTACCACCAGAGGAGTACCATCCTCGGGGAAGGATGACAGAAGCGCATCAAACTCCTCCAAGAAAAGTCCAAGCTTACCTGGGGGACGATAGATGACTGCAACATGAATTTTAACAGGGTAGATGACAGTAACAGCATGAGACTCGAATGAGATGTTGTCACATGAGGGTGGTAACTGTTTAAATTTCCAGTCGTTAGGAATAAGTAGACCGGTCCTCCCCCCTCCCTGATATGCGTGGCCTGTGGGAGAATGTGTAATTATTGGAGAGGGCAGCCGGTGTGACAGTGTTCTCTGGTTTGATCCAGGTTTCAGTAAGTGCTAAAAGAGAAAGACCAGAATGTTTAGCAATAGCTGTGATGAAATCTGCTTTGTTAACAGCAGATTGGCAGTTCCATAAACCAATGGGAAGTGTGATTGAGGTGGTTTTGGATGCTGAAAGAGTGCGCAGATTATTAACATTAGCCTTGCGTGGCCTTCTACGTGATACCGGTGATTTACGAGTTGTAGTGACAGTAAGGATTTGAAAACACATAGTGAAAAACGGGGAATAAGAGAAACAAATAACAAGAACAGAATAAATAGAAGTGCTAACCCGTAATACTTAAGTGCCTTGTCGGTGTCCTTGCTCGGTGGAGTCGCACAGGTAGAGTCGATGGTCTTTACTCTCTTCGGTCTTCACGCGATGAGGGCTGCACGCGACCGCTGCACGCGGTGGTTAATCCCACTTAAATACCCTTCTGAATCACGCAATTGAATTCAGCAGGACACGCCTTCCAATATCTCCCAATCACACGCGAGCCAACGCAACTCAAAGCACGTGACGAAGCGCTTGTAAACAAAGCAACAAAGCAACGGAACTGCGCTAGACTCAATAAGGCACGATTAATTAATTACACTTACGAGTTTCTGTTGATTCTTAAGCTGCAACAAACTGCTTCTCCCACAGAACGGCCTTTCAGCAACTGTTTAAGTACTCTAGCTGGCGTTGGACACGCCTTCCAATATCTCCCAATCACACGCGAGCCAACGCAACTCAAAGCACGTGACGAAGCGCTTGTAAACAAAGCAACAAAGCAACGGAACTGCGCTAGACTCAATAAGGCACGATTGATTAATTAATTTTGTGTTTGTGTCTTCAATTCATAAATGTGATCTTACAAAGATACAGGGCAAATATTAACCATATGTGCTGTTTACATTGCTTGTAATTGGGATTAAGTAAACAACTGTGAAGTATTTTACAGCGGGTCCACGAGACCCACCAACACTGGCTGAGTAACAAAAATATGAATACCACACAAGGGTTAATGCCTTCTTCTGATATTTCATGACCCATAAAGCTAATTGATTGTTGCATCATGTTACACTTTTTGAGATTCAAGGTCATTCCAGGTTTGTGCACACAACTAAGGTGGCTGAGGTGCAGAAGGTGTTCATTCTCCTCCTTTGAAAAAAACACAATATCATCATTACCTTTAGTATCTTTTAATACACACATCATTAAGTGTTGAAAGGAGTCAGCCGCATTTTTAAGAACAAATTGAAGACGTAAGAACTCATATAATCCAGAAGCTGTAATAAAAGCAGATTTGGGCATGCTCCAACTCCAACTGCCAGTATCCACTTTTGAGATCTAAAGTACTAAAGATTCTTGATACATGTAGGGATCCCAGAATATCCTGGATTTGGGGCATTGGATATGCGTCCAGGTATATTTTTGCATTCAGTCCACAGAAGTCTACACAATTTAGGTGGCAAAAGACGGTAAAAGGGAATTTTTTTTCCCTCACCTTCTTTAAAAAATATTCCATATTGGGCCATTTGGAAATCCAGCACAATCCCAGCAGAAGCCAAGAAATCCATTCCCAAAATGATTGGTACTTTAAGGTCTGAATCTCTTAACTATATTTTAACTACATAACTACATTACTAACAGTACTAACAAGGAGCAATATCTAATTCCCATAATGACCAACACAATCTAGCAAGTGCAGCACAAATTAGCGCAGGGTCGAGCCAATGGCCATAAGGTGCGAGCTATCTATTTACGAAACAGGCGCATCTTGTTAAACGTAATCTGACAAACACGTGTATATTGGCCAATTGATTTTCCGGACATGCTTTTCTCAGGAAACAACATGGAGACACAAACAACAGGAACCGATGAGAGGCAGTGGAAGGAGAAGTTTCCTGCTCAAGAATTGGAGGTTTTAGTAGAGGAGTGTAATAATTATAGTATAATACTTCGTAATGTCCAACCTGCTCGCAAAAGGAACATCTGGAACTCTATTGTGGGCAAGGTAAATGCAATAGGGGGAAAGGCTTGTTCCACTGATGAAATAAAAAGAGATGGCACGACCTGAGGATGTCACGGTTCCCTTCTGTTTCTCCCCGTGTTTTCCCCAAGGACTTCATTTCCCATGCTCCCACACCTGTGTCTCGTCAGTAATCCCCACACCTGCCCGTCATCACCCTCATCACCTGTGGACTATTTATACATAACCTGCTCCTTTGTTCAGTGTCCGGTATTGTTTGTTTATGTATATGGTGTTGTGCTTCTCTCTGTTCTCTTCATCCTGGATATAATTAAAATATATTGGATTATCTGGGTCTCTCGAGTGTTCCCTGCACGGACAATAACAGAATACCGGACCAATAAAGATGGATTGCTACAGATTCTTTCCAGAGGCCTACCTGAGACAGGATGGACGGCCTCTGGAGAGTTACGTGGAGTAGATGGTGCAGATGTGTTACCGGGTGAGTTGGAACAATCCAATACTTAACTGTGTATTTTCGACTGGTCTGGGTGGCGAATTGCTCCCCGACACGGATGAGTATGAGTTAGCAGATGACGTTGTTTTAATGGCATAATTTAAGCATAAAACTTATTTTAAAAATACATTTTATACTTTGAATATATATTTGTGTTTATATATTACATAGCATATTTAAAAAAAAATGTGTTCATTTGCAAACAGTTAGGTTTTATGCTTAAATTATATCATTAAAACAACGACGTCTCCTGATGCACACAATACTTTGTCATTTCATGGGAACATGCCAGCTGAAGATAATGATGAAAATGTCTCGGTTACGTCTGTAACCTCGGTTCCCTGATGGAGGGAACGAGACGTTGTGTCGAACCGACAGATGGGGTTCACCCTGAGAACGTTTTGGTTACGTATGTAACCTCAGTTCCCTGATGGAGGGAACGAGACGTTGTGTCGAGAACGACAGATGGGGTTCGCCCTTGAGAACCAATCAACTCTGACTACTATAGAAAAGGCCAATGAAATTTGGCGAATGAAATTTGCATGCCGGTCTCCGCACCCGGATGTCCGGTATAAAAGGAAGCCGGTGTGCAGCATTCATTTACCTCTTGTTCTGAAGAGCCTGAGAGCCTCTCACGACTGCAGCAGAATACGATACGTGTTTGTGGCATAAGGGACACAACGTCTCGTTCCCTCCATCAGGGAACTGAGGTTACATACGTAACCAAGACGTTCCCTTTCTGTCGGTCTCTCGACGTTGTGTCAAGAACGACAGATGGGGTTGCCTATGGAAAACGCCACAACACTGTATCGCGTCACAATCTCTAGCGAAGCGACGGTAACAGGCCTGGGCGTGTCAGCTCGATGCTTTCGCGAAACTGTAACCTTCCAGTATGGTGGTCGGGGGGTTCCAGAGCTTTCTTGGAGAAAGATGGGTACAGTCCTGACCGGTAACCTTTCACGGACGGAGGCCTTAGCTCTCTACTGGCAAGAGGCCGTCCGGCTCGGGTTTACACCGGGTAAGTGCAACTTCCATAATTAGGGATGCGCTGCAGAGGCCACCTCCTACCCGTGGGGAGGAATATGGTGGATATAGGTATGGTCTCGTCCTTGGAGGAGAACGCATGGAACGTGCGGACTGAGTAGTTAACCGCGAGGTGGAGGTCCACCTGGGGAGGTCATGGGTTACCAGGAGTGGGAACCATTCATGAGGATACATCAGACGGAACAGCCCAGGGAGGGGGTGTTACAGACGTCCGGTAGCACTAGGTCCGGTTAGAGCTATCTGTGATAGGTCATATGTTGTCCCGTTCTAAGGGGGAAGGCTGCTCTGCCCAGCCGACCCCCAGGGGGGGCTTGCTTGGTGATGGATGGGATGCCTGTTCTTAGCCATGTGGTAGGGAAGAAGGGAGGCAGATAGCACACTGACCCAACCTGCTGGAGGGTGGGAAGATGCTTTCCCATAAGGAGCACCTACAAGTTCGCCACCTGGTGGTGGGAACTTTGGGCACGTGGCCCGGTCGGGGTCTCAAGTCCAGCCCGAAGGTGTTCTCGGTCTCCTTGGGGTCTTCCCGTGAGGGCCGCTTTTGCTCCCGCCGCGGCTGCTGACGGGGTGGTGGTCTCCTCCTTGATGTTTCTTCCGGTGGGCCAGCTGAATGAGGGGGCCGCAGTCGGGGAACAACGAAGAGGACCATGCTGCTGGGGAGCAGACGGTGCACGGAATCTCGACAGCCCGAGGGGGGGTTGAGTCCCGGCAGGGGAGGATATGCTTGATACCCTCAGTCTGCTTTTTACTGTCGAACTCGACAGTATCACCAAACAGCCCCCCCTTGCGAGATGGGTGAGTCGAGAAGGCGTACCTTCTCGGTGTCACTCATCTATGCAAGGTTCAGCCAGAGGTGTCTCTCCCATACCACGAGTGTGGACATTGTCCTACCCAGGGCCCACGTGGTCACCTAGCCGCCCGTAAGCGGTTTGGTGGCAGCGCGGATCTCCTGCATAAGCGCTAGGTCGGTCTTGCCCTGTTGGGACTCCCTCCACGCCGTAGCGCGAAGAGAAGGGCAGTTTCCGGCCCCCCCCACGCCATAGCGTAAAGAGAGGGGCAGTTTCTGCCCGCAGCAGTGCAAGCTCCCGGCATCAGGGGCACCGGAAAGCCCACATGCTTTGGACAGGAGTCTAGATCGAGCCCCCAGGTGGCAGCCAACTGCGGGTTGAACCGCAGCGGCACATTCCCTCTGGGGGACATCGACATATCCTCTAGCTGACCCACCAACAGGGGATGAAATGGTGACAGAACTAGTTTGACCTGTACGCACCGAGAAGGGGGCGTTTCCAGGTCTTACCGAGTTCATCATGCACTTCCGGTATATACGGCACTGATGGGTAGGCGCGGCTTGGAGCCGCGCGCAAACCCAGGGTACCGTGTATCCAGCCGCGAGCGTTGGGGGACAGTGCGTCCACTACCGCCCCATGCTCACGGCGGCCCGGGAAAGCATGGCCGGCAGATTTTTCCTGATCTCGACGCCCCGAAGGAGAGAGCTTCAAGTAATTATCAGGGTCAAAGATGCCAGTCAGTCACCCTCCAACGTTGCAAGGGACATCTCATCATCACGCGCCGTTTCCGACACGTGATTGAGGAACAAGACAGTTGGACCGTCTTTTTAGGGAACGATCAAACGAGCGAGGTACGAGTGGTCCGTGAGCCAGCAGCTGGCGGATTAGCGCTTGCAATAATCCTAATGTCACCCTCGGTGCTTGCCGGAGCGGACGGCAGGGCCGTAGCCCTGCGGTCACAAAACGGGGAGCAACACAAGGTGGCGGCTGATTCCCGGGGGAAGACAGCCGTCTGTGACGCAACGTCTGAATCGTCATCCAACCCGTATCTCAACGTGCTGGAAACCCAACACCCGAGGCAGACATCGTGTCCACCCCCCTCCTCGATGAGTGTGTTGCACCTGAGAGAACAGCGGGACATGCCACGCTGGAGAAATTTGCTCTTTGAGAAGGAAATTGCCTCTTCTAGAAAGATCTCGAACACTTCTGGCACCGCCGCGACACCCAGGGGAAAGTCGCTGCAGGAAGGGACGATCCGCTGCACCACGTCGTGAGAATCCAGCGATGTAGATACGAGCAGTCTTGTAGTCAGGAGCAAAGGCTCTGAAGAACAAAAGGTAACTTTTATACCGGACATACGGAGGCGGAGCCCGGCATGCAAATTTCATTCAACAATTTCATTGGCCTTTTTAAAAGTAGTCAGAGTTGATAGGTTCTCAAGGGCGAACCCCATCTGTCTGTTCGACACAACGTCGAGAGACCGACAGAAAGGGAAACGTTGCTTCCTTTGCCAAGTGCATTCCAAACGTCTACAGAATGGACCGTATATGCCATGTTCACTCCAAAATCTAAACTCCAAGGGCTCTGCCCTCGAAGGGAGTAGGGCATAGGACTGATGACTTCATTAGGAAATTTCCCTGTGACAGTTTGTGACGGTTCGAATATGCAAAGACTCGTGTTATCACGGTAGTGGACAGAACCCAAACGCAGACAGTGAAACGGTTATCAAATAAGACTTTAATATATAATAATAAACACAAAACAAAACCCACGAGGGGGAAAACCGCAATACAATAAAACTAAACTTTGCAGAGGGGTTACACTCATTTAAAGTAATAAAATCATCTGGTTTTAGTCACGTTTTAGTCAAACAGAGCACATCTAGGCGATGATCTGTAATTATATCATAAACAAAAGGTGCTTTAGTAGAAAGGGATCTACGAAACCGAGCCGTATTAATTGTTTTTACACATTGTGTGCTCTTTATTTGATAAACATTATTGAAATTACCTGTAAATGGATTATGGATTTTTTAGTATTTACTAGTGCATGGGACAGATAATGTCTCTGGGCCCTATCGTAAGTGTTTTTACTAGTTTCAGCCTGACGCAGTTCTCATTGTCCCGTCCTGCGCCACGTTGTTTAAATAGCAAATGCATTTGCGCTCATTTGGGCGTGTTGGTCTAAAAAAGAGGTGTTTTCAGGCGCATTGTTGGCGCGTTGCTATTTTGAAGAACTGAAAATAGACTGCACCATAGACTAACTCAAACCTGGTTTAAAATCAATGCCACAATATTTTTGTGTTATTTAAAGACCGCGGTAGTAGAAAATGCGCATCTGGGCAGGTCCACAACGCGCTTTCACTTTACTTATTACACAGAGTGAAGCGCACAAACAGGCCAAATATAAAAAATAAATGGAATACAATGTAAAATATTATAATTGTGTAGATAAAGATCTCGCACGAGCAGATGCGATTCCTCTCTGGAGAAGGGTCCAGTCTTTGCTCTTGCCAATTTTGCCGTGTAAATAGCGAATCCGCCATGGCGCGAGCGCAACTGTCTCTTAAAGGGAATGAGAGATGACACTCTGATTGGTTTACTGCATGTTATGCCCCAAAAACACCCATTACTCATTAAGACCATACGCCAGGGCATGCCGACCATTTTCCCGTTGTTAAATTAGCAAAAGTGGATTTGGACACACCCTGAGTGCACTTGTGCCCTGCGCTTTAGACCATGCACTTAGATCGTGAAAATAGGGCCCTCTTTGTTATGATATTTTGGAAATTTGATTATTGTGTGTTGTGTATTTTGTGTTTTCTGTTACTGGCCCAAGAGGGATGGAGACAGTCTCTTTTCAGCAGGTCAGGTCTCCCCCCAAAAACTCTTCCAGTTATTTACAAAACGTATATTATTCTGCAGCACCACTTATACAACCAGGCGTTTAGTGATGACAATCTACTATGTATCTCATCACCATGATAAGCAGGGAGGGGGCCAGAGAATATTGCACATATTCGCTCTGACCTTTCTGGTCCTTCCACCCTAACTGTTCCCCCAACATATACCGTCTCCCAACCCTTAAACTGCTTTCCTGAGGTTTCATCAGAAGAGGTGCAGAACATCATCAGGAAGATTAAATCCTTCACCTGTCCCCAAGACCCTCTCCCAACCTCCCTAGAAAAAAACCCATATCACCTAAGTCCCCTGATCACCGCTGTTATAAATCATTCCCTCCAAACTAGTCACGTTCCCTCTCTCTTAAAAAATGCCAAAATCAGACCATTGATCAAAAAACCCCACTCTTGATTCGGAAGTCCTATCCAGCTACAGGCCCATCTCCAATCTCCCCTTCATATCAAAAGTGCTTGAGAAAGCAGTTGCCACCCACCTTCAGGACCACCTTAAACATAATAAGCTCTTTGAAAAATTCCAGGTCAGGTTTCCGCTCTGCCCACAGCACAGAGACTGCCCTTGTCAGAGTCACAAACGACCTCCTCATATCATCCGATGCTGGCTCTCCCTCCCTCCTCATCCTCCTGGACCTTTCTGCTGCATTTAATACTGTCAGCCATGGCATTCTTCTAAACCGGCTCCACCTCACCATTGGACTCAATGACACTGTCCTCAGTTGGTTCAAATCATACCTCACAAACCGGACAGAATACATCTCCCTGGGCCACTCCAAATCAAATCCACACACAGTCAATTTCGGTGTCCCCCAGGGCCCCATCCTCTTCATCCTTTACCTCACCCCCCTTGGCCAAATCATCAGCCGTCACAAAATGTCATCAGGACTACAAATACTTGGGAGTGGTGATCTACAGCAGACTGGACTGGAAATCTAACACCAAGGCTGTGTACAAGAAGGGGATGAGCAGACTCTATTTCCTGAGGAAGCTGAGATCCTTCAACGTGTGCAGCAAGATGTTGGAGATCTTCTACCGGTCTTTTGTTTCCAGCGCCATTTTCTTTGCTGCTGTGTGTTGGGGCAGCAGCATCAGAGCCAGCGACACCAACAGACTTGATAAATCATCAAGAAGGCTGGCTCTGTACTTGGTCTCAGGCTGGAGTCTTTTGAGTCCGAGGTGGAGAGGAGTATGCTGAATAAACTGTTATCCATCATAGACAATGATCAGCACCCTCTCCATCACACAGTGGTCAGACAGCGGAGCATCTTCTCTCACAGGCTGCTCCAGCTCCGCTGTCGAAGGGACAGATACAGGAAATCTTTCCTGCCACATGTCATTACACTTTACAATAACAGCTACAACTCTGGCCATAAATACCGTCTCCAAGCACCTTTTATGTTTCTATCTGTTCACTGCACCTTATATTTTTTTATTTTTACTTTGCACTACAATTATGTCTAGGTTGTTCTCTTTTTACTTATTGTGTTGTTACTGTGTGTAATGCTGCTGCTACACTGAAATTTCCCAGCTTGGGATCAATAAAGTATATCTATCTGTCTGTCTGTCTGTCTTTTAAACTGCACGTTTAAATTTGATTTGATGTCAGGCGCTCTCGCTCCCTGTAAACATCTGACTATGGTGGCTTGCACCTCTATGTTCACGTTCCGTACAATGGAATCACTGATAACTAGGGCACTTTCAGCAGGTTTTTTGTCCGCTGTGTTTTGTCCTGCGACTATGCCGTCTCAGTCACAAAACTTCCCTGCTGCAGGGGATCTTCTATGGAACTGTACTGTGTGTGAAGCTCTTAACGCTGCTCATTTCCAAACTGTTATCTATGGCCCTTTCACTCTTACCATTATCAAATAATGTCTGTTTAAAGCATTTGACTAGTCTGTCTGTGGGTGATAGGGGTTCATTTTGATGAACTATCTCTAAAGACGCTTCATCAAGCTTGATGTAAATATAAACTAAGGTGTGTATTCAAAGACTGCTTAACTTAAATCAACGTTTGAAGTGAAGTGACGTGTTGCCAAGTATAATATTCCATACTCATAAAATAGGGCAATGGGTTTTCATACAATCTGTTTTTAAAATACAGATGACTGAAGAAATTAATATTACAGTAAAAGTATAATGGTTATTTTCTGTGAATATCTACCCGATTATACTAGTAGAGACCTGGCGATGCCCTAGTAACGAGCCTGAACACCGTAGCAACAGCACAGTAACAGCGCTAAGACTGCAATTAACCATTAAGCTTGTGAAGTAATAATTGGCCAATGTTATGCATTAAAATGGCCATTCTCTTCTATCACAGATACAATGAATCCACACAATCCCTTTGTTTTACAGCTGTAAAGCAGCTGCATCAATTATCACACAATGATAAAGTTATTTCAAACAGACGCTAGTAATACATTATCACCAGCATACCACATAAACACCATTTGTCAGACAAAAAGAGAACATCCCCGAGCGTAAGAGCACAATATTATAGAGATGTTTTTACCCAGCATTCCTTAAGGGATTGGAAAATAAATGACGGTGGACAGAGGAACATGTTAGTATCTATTAAGGTGAAGTGTATTGTGTCATTGTGAGGTTATTAGGTGCTACAGTGCAGTATACTGTATGTGTGAAGGGTCCTTGATTGCTATATCCCTGCCTGACTGTAAGACTTTATTGATGGTCAGCGTATCCATCCTCATAAAGTTGAGATTAGCGTCAGTATCGATTTCCTGTGTTTTAAGGTGGGGTGTGGAAAATGGTCTCCTCTATTGACCTTTAAGAAGAGTTGTGATGGAATCAGTGAGAAAACAAATAATTTTGTGATTCTCACTTCAGTGATATTTTCTCATGTGAGATGTCACAGTCTTACAGAAGACAGGCATATTTGTAGCTGTTAATATAAGTTTCAGTCGAATTTTGCACACTAGCTAGAATTTCCTCGGCGACGCTTAATTCTGCTGTTTGCATTTCATTTGAGAGGAATATGAGAAGAAATGACTCCTGTTTATTTCATTTCTCTCTCTTTATGTTAATGTGGAATTGGGGAATTAATGCTTGTGCTTTCAATTTGTCGCCCTCTGGGAACATAGAATATGTATATAAAGATCTCTGAGGATAGTGTCATTAATAACTTCAGAGAATTTTAAACCTTTATCTTAAGTTTAAGTTCAGAGAGATTTTAGAAGTTGTGGGGCAATACAGCTGTAAAGATTGCTTTTGTCCACTTTATTACACAAACATTTGCTGGTTTGAGCATACGTATAAGAATTTTGAAGACCAGCTGCAGTAGTCTGCGCTGGGTACATGACTTCTGATGTGTTAAAGGGTTCGGAAGTCAATAACTAAAAACAGTGATGCTGATAACTTAATATAATAGCAGTTTTTTATATCAGAGTTGCTTTTCCAGTCATAAGCTTTTTTATATACTACTGGAAAAACATAAAACAGTGTTTTTATGACACACTGTTTACAGTATATGTTAGGATTCATAACTGTTTTATTGGTTCTCTCAGTTACATCAATGAAAAAGGTTTTAATTGTTTTTGTAAAGTATACAGTCTTTTAAAGATTATGAGTGTACATAAATAAAAAATACCCACATAAATATAAATAAATTAGGGCTGTCAAACAATTCATCGCGATCAATTGCATCCAAAATAAAAGTTTGTGTTTACAAAACCATGTCTGGGTACTGTGCATAATAATGTTGTGCTTATAAAAACATATACATACATGCATATACTTAAGAAAAATACATAAAACTGAACATTTAAAAAATATATCATTGAAATTATTGGTAAATATAAATAAATACATACGTGTATGTGAAGGTGTTTATAAAGGCAAAATGAATATGCACAGTACACAGACACATATTATGTAAACACAAACTTTTTATTCTGGATGCAAATGAATTGTTATTAATATAACTGCAATATTACATATAAAATGATGAACTAGAAAAATGAATAGTCTACAGTACAGTCAGTCTGGTATGATAGTGACACATACATATGAGACTGTTTCTTTACAGACTATGAAAAGTATGGTGTGGAAGTTGATCTTAAAGTAATACAGTTCACTATCCCTTTAAAATTGCTGGCTTTTCACGGTCAAATCAGACAGTGGCTAACCTCCGGTCATGCGTGCCATCCGTTTCTGTATGTTCCCCAAGCATCTCAGGGCACTAAGCCACTTTGCTTGTCATTAGCTCACTGCTGAACTGATGAGTGTTGACAGACATCTCAACTTCAGTCCTTCATGTGGATCTCTCAGGTGCCTTTGGGAGTCCCACAGTTTGGATGCAGTTCCAGGTCACTAAGTCAAGGTGAGCGGCCCACACACACGCACACACATCGTCTCCGTGAGCTTGAGGAAATGTCAGTGTGTCCCAGGAGAAGCTTGCTAATGTCAGGCCGGGCAGCTGGCGTGATGCGGGCCGAGCATAGCTCCAGTCCAGCTGTGCCGGGTCTGTGATTCTCTTCTAAGGGCTTCTAATTGTGACGTTATTGATTGCTCTACTAAACCTCCACTTTTCCCACGATGAAGAAGATTGATGGACTTGTCGTCTTGTCAACAGGGTAAAAGTGTTTGACCATCCTGTGTTAATTATGTTAGATTCGGTCATGTTTGAAGTTAGTGCAGGCTAAGGTAAAGACTTGTGTTGTGTTTGTATGTGTGGATATACTGTACCTTCCTGGTTAACTAGAGATACAAATCAAAACGCCTGCACGCGTGATTTCTTATACAAAACTATCTGCTAACAGGTCTGTTAGGGTTGAATGTTTCAGATGAATGAATGTGTCATTTGTGGCTATTTACACATGTAGCTATTTTCATGATTATTCTCATTAAAGCGCCAACAATACCTCCACAGAGCGCACACACAATGTCTTAAATTGCAAAGTACAGACTAGACTTTATTTGGGATGTCTGTCAATCAGGGCCATAGAGTTCAAGGCTTGAGGAGTGAATCTATCTAAATACTGTTGAAGATTGGGTGAATAGAAATATTCATCATGAATCTAAGTGGTTTCCCAATGCAAAATTATTTCTCAACAGGGAGCACTGGTGCGTGAAGCTGAGCCATGTTTGTATGTGGAAGAGCATGAAGGATAGTGATTTATTTGGCAGGATTGAAATGACTGGAGTCTGCTGCCTTTTCATAACAAACAGACAAAACATTTTCCCCAAAAACAAAACAAGAAACGAGACAAATAAAACCAATTATATTTTGCTGAAAGAAATGGATGACGCTTTACACGCAAGCATTCCGATCACAGTGAATGAAATTCAAATGTACCCAGAGAGAAACCATGGCGCAGTCTAATTTAAGTTCTCGGAAATGTTTGCAGTCGGCAAACAAGCCAATGACAGTTTGGTTCCACAGCAAGAATTGCTCAGAGTACAGTGTTGAAAAGCTAACAGATTATGTTTACCTCCTGAAAACAGCTTATCAAAGCATCATTAAGCCAGCCGACGCTCCCTCCTCTATATCAGGAGCTAATGATCCGAGTAATATCTTCAGTTCCCCGCGGATGTGCTGGGTTTCTCTCGGTGCCAGACTGTTTGCCACGAGATGCACATCCTGACATGATTGACCTTTCTATGAGGATTCAAAGTCCTTCCATGAAGATCATGACCTCTGTATAAAAAGCTTTCAGAAGTGCGGTGATACAGAGCGATGCTTTCGTTTGCCGATAAAGAAAAAGAATTGTAAACAGTAGCTTATGAATATAGTGTGTATTAAATACAGACTTGACTTATGATCTGGGTGTACATATGGTAGGAAAATTAAGCAATTAACCTTTTTTTGCAGACATGCCCTTTCACTGGAGTTGTGTAATGAGATGAGTTAGTGAGTGAGTGTGAAGCTAAAGTAATCACATAACAGCCCTACAGACACCAACAACTGCCACCTGCCCACCCCTTCATACCTGAACAATGCTTACATGCTCGCAAAAATACCTGAACAATGCTTACATGCTCGTGTTCAATATCATATCGCTGCTGTCCTTCTGAAACCTTGTATCTCTAGATTTCCTAATTTTCCTTCTTTTTGCCATAAATCATTATTATTAGTCTTACTCTCTTGATGTTTGTCACTGGGTTGATAACCTATAAAAAGTATTCAAAAGTGCTCGTCAAAAAAACAATGTTTTTTCCATTTCTCGAAAAACAACGAATTTGGACACCCAAGGTTTTGAAAGGACAGCAGCGATATTTTTATATTTTATAGTATTACAATGTATTGTATTGTTACTGTGATTACAGTTATGAAAGTTGAAAACAATATTGCACTTTATATTACTGTATGAGACATTATTCACATCCTTTGTCATTTATGACAGTGGTTTGAAACTGTTTTGGGTCGGGCCCCTATCTCGCAGGACTCTACTCACGGGGAAATCACTTTGATAATATTGTTAAGTTTATCACTTTAACAGTTCAAATAAATAAAAATAATATCTAATTATACACTTTTTAGGGACACATGAGTGAAATATTTCTCAAAATCTTACAAATCTTTTTATCTATAATTAGTTTTGTGGACAAAAGTAAAATTGTCATTTTACTTTTTCACTGACAAAATAAAAAATATTTAATTAAAATGTATTTGATTTATATGACTTGGACTGAATAATGAAGAAGAAGAAAAGCAGCATGAAAAGAGTTCAGGAAAGATGTGAACTTCCATACTATAAAAAAATGTAACTGGTTAATGTCACGGTTGGGCAACACTGTTAGGTACTTTGGGAGATCAAGTTAAAACCCCCACAAATACCTAGCAAAGATAGGTGACATTATTTTCTATTGAATAAGGAGCTCTTACTGGCTAAACGTTTGTAAAATGCATCCGGATGTGCACGAGAGAGCAGACCAGAGTCCAGATAAAGTCACATCATATCAACAAGACCTTCAAAGGTCATCACATACAGAACCTGTACCACCACGCTGTTACACTGTCAGCAAATACTGTGCATAATATTTGTGCTGACAAACACACACGTACAGTGAAAGAGTCATATCAAAACCCACATGATGAAAGTGTTTCATCCTGAAACCATTTTCTGTCTTCAATTAACAAATTAGATATGCTGTCAAGTCAGAAATCATTTAGAAGAGAAACATTATTCGATAACAGTGTCTCTGTAAAGCTACATTCCATTGGAAACACAAAGAGAACAGCACATGAACATAAAACAACATCTGATCTTTCAGAAAGACATACATAACTGAAGGTAAAGATTTCCATTTTCTGATTTAACAGAAATAACAATGCAGATATAACTGTGGTCTTACATTGTGAGCTTATATATTTTTCAATCCACATCCCAACATACAGGGTAAAGTTTTTTTTATACAGGTACACAGTCTCTCTCTCTCTCTCTCTCATGTTGTGTGTGTGTGTGTGAGTCACTGCTTTAATGGCCACATGAAAGAGATTTAGCTGACCTCTTATAATGATACAGCACTGGAGCTATGATATGTTCTCCACCTTCATCTGGAGGAGGCAGTGGATGACCGGAGAGATGCTATCGTATAAACCCCTCAAACTACTGAAGCTACCTCACAAATGACCACTGCCACACAAACAGAGCTGTGTGTTTCATGAGCTTCACTTTAACAGTATTATTATCATCACAACAATCCTTTAACATTTTATACTTTTGTTTATTCTTAAAACAGATGAGTTGAAAATGCAGCTTTATTTAGTTTTTCTTTGACAATATTTTACCTCCAGCTTTGACATGAATGTTTAAAGTACTCTGTGTTTACACTTAACATATGGTATCAACTGTCAGGATCTCGAGGAGAGATCTCAGGGAGATGAACCCAAGTGCAGGCAGACACGGGGGTGAAGGGGTTAACAAAGGATTTATTATATACATAAACACAAAACAAAAACCCACGAGGGGGAAAACAAGACAAGATAAATAATATAGATAACAAGGACACGGACAAACTAGACTGGGGAAAATAACACTTAGGACAAAACTACACTATACTCACAAAACACGAGGTAAAAAGAATTTGAGGTATTATGTAAGGTAAGGCAAGGTAAGGTAAAGTAAGGTAAAACATTTGGACAAGGTACAGCTTACAGAACAGGTAGAGCATACAATGAACGAGCACAGGACAATGAACACGAGGATGTTTTAAAGGGGATAAACACAGGATAATTAATAAGGGGCAGGTTTAGGTAATGAAACACTAATGGGAAGGCTAACGAGACAAAAGTGCGGGAAACACCGACGAGACACGAGAGAACACATGACAAGTCAACATCTAAACAAAGCCATGTCTTTCTCACACAAAACCTAAGGCTATGCCATGACTCCGCTGCAAGACCAAGAATAAACATGACATGATAGCGGAATCAAGGTCCTGGTCTGATGGGGCCAGCATGACGACATCATCCGCAAAGAGCAAGTTGATCACTAACGGCAAATCTTATTAACGTCGTATATAAAAGGTAAAACAGTAAGCTATTTTAACTATTTAACATAATTTTTTTTTTAAAACCTTACCAATCCTTTACATCTGCTCAAGTCACGCTGGCAAATTTGATGTATCGGCTTGATCATCTTCATTTTTCGAATCAGATTCCGCCTCGAATTGATAAGGAAAGTACTGATGACTTGTTATCACCTGTCAGTGCAATTGCTTGGGAACATGATGTTCCGAAAATGGTTAGAGTTGTTACATTTCCATCACACACGCTTGTAGTATTCGACCAATCCCTATGCACTGGTTAACTGGCCAATTATAGCACACCTCGCTTTTCAGAGCCACGAGTTTCAGAGAGGCGGAGCAAAGAGGAGATACAAACATGCATGGTATGTGGAAAATACAGCGTTTTTAACCTTAAAGCGGCATTACGTAGGATTGGCCTCTTTGTCGCCATCTCAGTTTGTAATTGCTACTGCAGGTGATGTGCGGAGATATTTTCTTTACGCGAGTTGTGATTCGGCACTGCTCAACTGCGCGGATGAGTCTGAGTTTTGAGTCGTGACAGTGCACCAGTGAGAATCTTCACTGTACATCGGTGGCGCATAATAAACAGATAACATGGCAGATGATATAACACGAAACAAATAAGAACATAAATAGACCCAAATAGTGCAAATGGAGGCTGTGTTGAAGTGTTTTGATATTATTTCAGGTGCTGGGTCATTTCCATACCTGCCAACACTGCCGTTTTGACCGGGAGTCTCCAGTTTTGTTATCTCTCATGGAAACTCCCGTAACGCGAATCGGACAGAAGATCCCCGAACACGGGTCTTAAATGCTGACAAGTACGGTCATAAATCCTTCTACATCATACTATATATACTATATGAAAAAGCCTTGCCATCATATCCGGGATATAAGTCCGTAAATTTGAGTAAAATCACAGGCTTCACTTATCCGTGCTAATTCGCACCACATGAAATACAGATGTGGGGAAGTCATTTTTAAATCACACCAGGTCCCCAGATAATAATCCCGTGCGAATAGGTCTTAAGTTACATTTATCATAATGAACATAAAAAGAGAAAGAACAACCGATGAAACAGAACCCGTCTGTATTAACACAACAAGTGCGCTACGGTTTTTGTGTTATCTATTGAAATGTCTTACCTGTTCAGAAGAAATAAAGTCATGCCTGCGTCCTTTTTAAATCCTTTCAGATCAGAGTTCACGCCACCTTTGAAATGCCTTGCCAATATTAATTCTTGTTTTCAGACGCGTCCGATCACATTCCCTTTTTCTTTGTTAATTGTCATCAGTTCGTACTTACTTGTTTTTCACAACTGATGAATCCCCAGATGTCAACGCTGTTTGCCGTTTAAAAGTAAAAGTACTAAACGCCGCCATAAATAATACTAAAAGTTGTATAAAATCCTACCCAACAGTTGTGAGTACACGCTACAAACCGCCTGTCACTCGCAGTATCCACGCGCTGGGTAGCAGCCGGATCCTCTTCGGTCTGTGTACAACTGTGACGAAATGACGCATAGACGAAAGACACCAAATGAGGATCTCTGGGAAAGACGACCCGACAGGGCAATTACAAACCATTATCACAAGCTTTCCGTGGTGAATCCCGCAAGGGTGATGACACAGTTTTAAACATCGTTCTTTCATGTACTTGCTCAATAATTGGTTTTAGCTCATTTTTACTCAAAATAAGTTACGAACTGGCACTTTAAATCGTGTCTATACATTGCATTTCATCTAAAACCAACCATAATATTTGTTTTAGACGTGTCATATCACCCCTTTAAATTAGGGGACCACCCGGTCATCAAGAGGCTGCGATCCGTCAATTAAACTCTCCCATGTCAGCTTGCCGGATAAGTCACTAAACTGTGTTTAAAATGTAACATTACATTTGAAAAGAGAAAACCTTTTTCGTTATTTGTCCGTTCTTTATTCCTTCACTATTCTCTTTTTGAGGAGATCTTCAAAATGTACAAAAGGTATGATAACAATATTTACATTTACATTTAGTCACTTGGCAGACGCTTTTATCCAAAGCGACTTACAGATGGGGTAAACAATTGAAGCAATTCGGACAACGTAAGTACAACAAAAAGCAAAAGTGCACTCAATAAAACTGGCTTCATAAAGCCTACCACAGTATACAGAGCTAAGTTAGAAGTTTTTTTTTTTTTGAAGAGTAGAAAAGAGATAGAAGTCAGAACTGATCGGTAAGGTGTTGACCTTTCTTCTAACTTGGAACTTTCTAACTTTGAAGAAAGCAGAGTTAACTATGCATGATCCCAGCCATCCCTTGCAGAATGTTTTTAAGTTGCTCCCATCTACACGCAGATATTGTTTGCCTCTATGTAAGACCAATAGATTTAAGAACTCTTTTATACCAGCTGCCATTGGTTTTTGGTTTTTGATTGTGATAGTTTTTGGTTGTGTGTTATGGTATTGTCATTGTTTATATAGTTTACTGTTGGCTGTGAAATAAATTGCCCTTCGGGGAAAATAAAGTTGACTAAGACCAAGACAAGTCCGCGTCTGATCTGTGCTCAAAATTTAAAGAGACAGTGAACCTTTAATTGAAACATTAATTTTATGTTATATAACATTTTCTCTAAGCCTAAATTATGTTGTAGCTAGAATGGACTAAATAACACATTATTTTTACGAGCTGAAAGATAGAAAAATATATATATACTGTAAATATAAATGTTTTCATTCCGTTATTATATCACAGTTTTACGCTAACGTACCTTTCAGTGATGTGCCACACTGTCCCACACAAACGGATGACCTGTCCCACATTTGGTTTGTTGGGTGGTGGTCACCCAATATTAAATATGGACGCTCCTCTGAAGATGCTTCATGGCAGCATTAAATTAACCTGATCATATTCGGAAATCACTTCTAGGTTCATGCCAGCTACAGGGAGAAATGGAGGAGAAAACAAAAGAAGAGAAATTAAAATTGCTAACATGACAGTTGTGAGGACATAAAGCAGTGAGACATAAGCAGACAGAGTGATGGAGGCGAGCGCTCTTTATATGTGCAGGTCAGGAGCAGCGGGTCATTTTCTCTGTACATTTACATTTATATTTAGTCATTTGGCAGATGCTTTTATCCAAAGCGACTTACAGATGGGGTAAACAATTGAAGCAATTCGGACAACGCAAGTACAACAAAAAGCAAAAGTGCAATCAATAAAACTGGCTTCATAAAGCCTACCACAGTATACAGTGCTAAGTTAGGTTAGATTTTTTTTTTTTTTTAGTAGAAAAGAGATAGAAGTCAGGACTAATCGGTAAGGTGTTGACGGAAGAGATGTGTTTTCAGACGATTCTTAAAGATGGCTACAGAATCTGCAGATCTTGTTGCCGCGGGCAGATCGTTCCACAAAAGTGGTACCGATCCAGAGAATTTTTTACCTTTTTGGGATGGCACCACAAGACGTCGTTCGTTTGCAGAGCGCAGAGATCTGGTGGGTACATACGTCTGCATTAGCGAAAGAAGATAAGGGGGAGCCAAACCAGTGGTGGACTTGTAGGCCAGGAGGAGGGATTTGAATTTGATGCGAGCCGCAATAGGGAGCCAATGTAACTAAGAAGAGAGGAGTGACGTGTGCTCTCTTCGGTTCATTGAAGACCACTCTTGCCGCTGCATTCTGGATCATCTGTAGAGGTTTGGTTGTGCAAGCAGGGAGTCCAGCCATTAGCGCATTGCAGAAGTCCAGTCTGGACAGAACAAGGGCCTGGACTAGGACTTGCATAGAGAGAAAGAGGGGAGCGAGCATATGTCTAGGGGTCGGGCGTGATCAAGAGGCAGTGGCGCAGAGAATTGACTGCTGATGGTGGTCGTTTTCTTAACAAAGAAAGCTGCAAAATCATCAGCTGTTAGTTCAGATGGAGGTGAGGGGGCAGGTGGGCAAAGAAGAGCAGAGAAGGTTTTAAAGAGAGTACGAGGGTCAGGAGAGTTGTTGATTTTAGCGTGGTAGTACAGGGTCTTCGCAGAGGAGACATCAGCAGAGAAAGAAGAAAGGAGAGACTGATAGAGCAAGAGGTCAGTAGGTTCATTAGATTTGCGCCACTTTCTCTCAGCAGACCTGAGCGTAGCACGATGCTCGCGGAGAACATCAGATAACCAGGGGGCAGAAGGGGATGCACGAGATGGCCTGAAGTAAGAGGGCATAAGCTGTCTAGGCAGGAGGTTAGTGTGGAGCAAAGAGTGTATGTGGCGCTGTTGGCATCCAATAGAGAGAGCTGGTCAGAGGGAGAGAGCTTGGCAGAGACCGCAGAGGATAAGCGGGAGGGAGAGAGTGATCGTAGTTTGCGCCGGAATGTGACCAGTGGGGAAGGATGTTTAGTGTATGGAGAGGTTAGGTCGAGATCAAGAGTGATTAGGAAATGATCCGAAATGTGCAGCGGGGTAACCTGGGGGTTATGAGTGGAGCAGTAGCGTGTGTAGATAAGATCAAGTTGGTTACCAGATTTATGGGTTGCTGATGTGGACACTCGCTTGAGGTCAAACAACGCAGTCAGGTTGTTGAAGTCGGCAGCCTGCAGTTTTTCAAGGTGGATATTGAAGTCTCCAAGTACCACCAGAGGAGTACCATCCTCGGGGAAGGATGACAGAAGCTCATCAAACTCCTCCAAGAAAAGTCCAAGCTGACCTGGGGGACGATAGATGACTGCAGCATGAATTTTAACAGGGTAGATGACAGTAACGGCATGAGACTCGAATGAGATGTTGTCACATGAGGGTGGCAACTGTTTAAATTTCCAGTCATTAGAAATGAGTAGACCGGTTCCTCCCCCCTCCCTGATATGCATGGCCTGTGGGAGAATTTGTAATTATTGGAGAGGGCAGCCGGTGTGACAGTGTTCTCTGGTTTGATCCAGGTTTCAGTAAGTGCTAAAAGAGAAAGACCAGAATGTTTGGCAATAGCTGTGATGAAATCTGCTTTGTTAACAGCAGATTGGCAGTTCCATAAACCAACGGGAAGTGTGATTGAGGTGGTTTTGGATGCTGAAAGAGTGCGCAGATTATTAACATTAGCCTTGCGTGGCCTTCTACGTGATACCGGTGATTTACGAGTTGTAGTGACAGTAGGGATTTGAAAACACATAGTGAAAAACAGGGAATAAGGAATTTACAAGACAAAAATAGAGAAGAGAATAAATAAAGTGCAATAGTCGAAGTGCAAACCCGTAATACTTAAGTGCCTTGTCGGTGTCCTTGCTCGGTGGAGTCGCACAGGTAGAGTCGATGGTCTTTACTCTCTTCGGTCTTCACGCGATGAGGGCTGCACGCGACCGGTGCACGCGGTGGTTAATCCCACTTAAATACCCTTCTGAATCACGCAATTGAATTCAGCAGGACACACCTTCCAATATCTCCCAATCACACGCGAGCCAACGCAACTCAAAGCACGTGACAAAGCGCTTGTAAACAAAGCAACAAAGCAACAAAACTGCGCTAGACTCAATAAGACACGATTAATTAATTACACTTACGAGTTTCTGTTGATTCTTAAGCTGCAACAAACTGCTTCTCTGTACGACTGACGAATGGTCCATAAGAGCTTGCTGCAGGAACTATGTTGTGTGTCATCCACACCTCACTTTCATTTCTCTTCTGGGGTCCAAAAGCCATCACATCAGAAAGGCAAAGTAAGAGAAACAGAATCATGCAGAGATGCCCAGAGACTGTCCTAAAGCTCTCCGGCCGCTCTTATTACCCGTCCTGCAGAAGAGAGAATTTCACTACACCCCCGAGAGTGACATGTTCTGCATGAATCTTCACCTTACACAGAGACAAGCAGCTCACAGAGATGCGGTCCACTGAGTAAACGGTGGGAACGAATTTAAGGACCCAAGAGTCGCGGGGCCACAAGCATTTCATGTGTTTTATGGCCCAATCAAAATAATGGATCCAGAAATGATGAAGGTCGTCTGATCCTCTTCTCCTCTGCAGACTGAGAGAAATTCCTCCGGTGAGCGAGTCTTGTTGTCATGATGATAGATTCATGTACATCAACTACAACAGAATTAAAGAATAAAAATCGAATGACATGTCTGAGGCGATAAATGTTGATTTTTTAATATAAGAGTGATGAACAAATGAATCTTTGTCTTCACAACAGAATATATCAGAGCATGTGCACTCACTTCATCTTTATAAAGATCTGAGGCCAGAGACTGTTCAGTCACATGATCCAGAACCTAAACTCGTGACCCCGGTGAGAGATCATGAGAGCACTTTGAAAACAACATCAACAGACGCATGGATAGACAGACAGAGAGATGCTTTCAATAAATTTTTCCATAAACAGTAAACTCCCTGTTGTTTCATGGAACAGATGGACATTTAACAGACTTAGAAGTCACAGTGACTTTGTCTCTACAGAAAAGCATATAAGCAGTTAAATTGTATTTGTTTCTTATGTGTTTATTTGTTTACAGTATTGGCTCTACAGTATTGGCTACAGTATAGTTCCAGGTCTTTTTAACCGTGAATCCACAACATGACATGGAGAAAATGTTCTTCATAAAGGTTGAGTACTCACCCTCGTATATTACACATTAACTGTTGTGTCAGATGGCACAACCACCCACAGTCTGGTCCCTGACCATCTGAAGTTTATTGTACACACAACTATACAACAGCTGGCTGAAATGACCCGCTCTACTCTCCAGTACACAACAACATCTGGCATTCTGATTGGTGGAGAGGAGACAGAGTTACTAAGCCAATTAGTACATATGGGGATGTTTAGGAGGCCATGATGTGTAGATGCCAATGGCCCAATTTTGGGATGTTTAATGACCACAGAGAGTCAGCACCTCAGTTTAACATCTCTTCTGAAGGACGGTGCTTTTTGACAGTATAGTGTCCCCATCACTATACTGGGGCATTATGACCCACCCAGATCACTAACACCTCTTCCAGCAGAAACCTAGTTTTTCCCAGGAGGTCTCCCATCCATTAATTGACCAGGCTCAACATACATAGACATTTACATGCTACTACTACAATACAAAACAATAATAAAACATACAAAAGTCAATACATTTTTATTGGATGTTTTGTCAAATACTTGAATTACAATGAATCTGTCAAGGACATGCCAGGCTCCACTTCCACGTTCACACTCTCCAGAGTTCTAGCCAGCACACCTGCAGCTCATCCCCAATCACTGCACCAAGCACTATGCAAGCCAGCCACTTCCACAGCCACATTGTCCTGTCTCCCTTACAGAACTGGACTCTACAATAGTGTGTGTGTGTGCGTGCGTGCGTGCGTGTGCGGCGACTTACCTGGATTCCTGAACCTACCTCGGTGTCTTCAGCGATCTCCCAGTATTCTCCAACAAACTCCTTGTGTTCCCCTGTGATCTCCCAGTGCTTCGTTTATCTCCGTGTTCCACAAACCTGTCAGTGCGGGCTCCCTGCACCTCGCCCGTTCACCAACTCCTGGTAACACAGAGAACTCTGTCATTACCCTATCTGCATTCTCAATTACATTTCTACTCGCCTGCTGTTTGAACATCTGTCAATAAAACTCTTGACAGGTACACAAATCAGCCCCTAATGATCATTTCTGATGAGCAGGAAGAAATATGAATTTGCAGATGTTTGTGAGGTCAATGTAAATATTAGGGATGCACCGAAATGAAAATTCTTGGCCGAAACCGAAAACCGAAAAAGAGGAAATCAAGGCCGAAAACCGAAAAACCGAAATAAATTATGCCAATTATTAGAACCATTGCATTTATGGCTATGACCTTGTACTAACTTTACTAAAATCAAGGCATTGCAATTGCATAAATTAATATTAAAGTTTCAAAGAATAAATCAATTACAAATTATGCAAATATTTATTTAGCACATTGCTACAATGCACAGTATAAAATAAAATTCAAACTTAAATGTTTAACTTGACCCTACTCATTAAACAATAATGTACAGCACTTCTGGGGATGGGGACTTCAGACAGATAAACATCGAGCTGTTGAGCGGTTGAGCTTGTCATCTGCCTGACAGTTTAGAAAGATTTGAGCTAGTGTATTTAAATAGGGCCAGTGCATAATTAACATTTTTATCAAATAAAAAAATATCTAGCAGAAATATGGCTACAATCTTATAGTCATATAGAAGCCTAAGAACAGAATAGACTACCTATTATTTGAGTCACTTTCTTGCAGGATTTCACTGAACATATCAGACAACGAGGGTGCATGTCCCTCATCTGGTGCAGAGAGACGAGTCTTTTTTTCTGCGCTCTGATCTCCTGCGCTTTGCGCTTCTCCGTCTGCACGCGGGTTCTCCGCATACATCGCGGCCCGGATCGCGATGACCTTCTTGCGATGCGATTGACGCGAATCGCGATATTCGGTCACCGAAAATTTTCGGCCGAAAATGGCCCAAAAGGGCATTTTCGGTTTTGGCCCGAAAGACTTTTATCACCGAAACAATACGGCCGAAATGTTGTGATGACGCGAACAGAAACTGCGACCTGCACGTACTTGTCTGAACTCTTATAGAGTGTTCACACCAAACGCTGTAAATCGCGCTATTCGCGTGTAGTTGGACGCTTGAACATTTTGAGTTTACTCGCATCATTCGCGCGTCAAATTCGCTTCATTACTGACGCGAATTTGCGTCATGGGAGGGGCTTCTGCCGCGCGCTTAAGGCCCTACTAGAGCAAGCCCTGATTGGTTAATGCGGCGCGAATTTTCGCCAAAGTTCAGATTTTTCAAATCGCGCGATTGGCGTCAATCGCATCGCAAGAAGGTCATCGCGATCCGGGCCGCGATGTATGCGGAGAACCCGCGTGCAGACGGAGAAGCGCAAAGCGCAGGAGAAGGAGATCAGAGCGCAGAAAAAAGACTCGTCTCTCTGCACCAGATGAGGGACATGCACCCTCGTTGTCTGATATGTTCAGTGAAATCCTGCAAGAAAGTGCCTCAAATAATAGGTAGTCTATTCTGTTCTTAGGCTTCTATATGACTATAAGATTGTAGCCATATTTCTGCTAGATATTTTTTATTTGATAAAAATGTTAATTATGCACTGGCCCTATTTAAATACACTAGCTCAAATCTTTCTAAAATGTCAGGCAGATGACAAGCTCAACCGCTCAACAGCTCGATGTTTATCTGTCTGAAGTCCCCATCCCCAGAAGTGCTGTACATTATTATTTAATGAGTAGGGTCAAGTTAAACATTTAAGTTTGAATTTTATTTTATACTGTGCATTGTAGCAATGTGCTAAATAAATATTTGCATAATTTGTAATTGATTTATTCTTTGAAACTTTAATATTAATTTATGCAATTGCAATGCCTTGATTTTAGTAAAGTTAGTACAAGGTCATAGCCATAAATGCAATGGTTCTAATAATTGGCATAATTTATTTCGGTGTTTCGGTTTTCGGCCTTGATTTCCTCTTTTTCGGTTTTCGGTTTCGGCCAAGAATTTTCATTTCGGTGCATCCCTAGTTTCAAGCATTATGACATTAGTTTAAAAAGAACTGATAATGAGTAGGTTAAGGGCAGGGTAACATGCATATTGCTTCTTTTTTCTATGGGATGCCGTATAACAAGGGATGTGATCAATTCTGGACAATTTCTCACATGAACTGTGAACCCATGGAAAGTGGAAACTTGAGAAGAAGCCCGTGGAAGAGAAAGCACAGATAGTGTTCTTCCGCTTGAGCTTACACCTACACATCAAACCTTCATCGGTTTTGTATTGCCAGGTTACCGCTATTATGGGGAAATTTGTAGCAATCAATGACCATCAATGTCAAAACGACCTTTTGTGCTGCAAACCTACTAGAAACATTCGCATTAAAGTTTTGGAGTAAATGCAGTGGGAGCCGGGCTGAGGGTTAAGAAAAAAGGCTTTGTCAAGTGATGTGGAGAACAGGATTGTCAGGAGTTTCTCTGGAGCGAAACTTCCACGTGTTACTTTGAGAAATTCTCTTTGACTTGAGCAGCGTATCAAAGGGTTTAACGCATGCATCTTCAACAGCTGTTGACTAATAGAAGAGCCTTGATCTGTGAAGACCTCTCACACGATAAGCACATTAATCCCTGATTCTTTTGGAACTTTCAAAGACCTGGCAGGGATTTAAGATCTTGCCGAGGACATGTTTGGTTCAGCTTGTCATCTCTATATGAGACGGTGCATTGCTGGATCACAGAGTTTCCAGACCTCGATGTTACGTCTGCCAAAAGTGCAGCACAACTGAGAGAAGTTAAAATCATCATGGGATAATAGCAAAGCATGAGTGATTTTGAGCAGAGAGGCTTCGGAAGATGTGAGTGTTTTCAGGTAAGGGAAGACAGTGAGCAGCGATGCTGCATTGTTTTTTGCCTTGCATTGTGGGAAGTTTTAGAGAGTGAATATGTCAGTGCACTGGAAGGACTTCACAAAAGAGACGCCCCTTAAAATGGCCAACTCCCTAACTACTGAACAAGAGCTCAGGCTGAGACTCTGTAAAAGTCAAAATCTCGAGGTCCTTTAAATCATTGTTGCATTGGCATCTGATTGACTGACATGCTTTTAGAGGTTGAGGTGTGAAATGACATGAGGGTGGATAAACGACGGGGTGTATATCTGAGGTGTACACTGGCCACAAGATGGCACTAATATATGATAAATCACATTGCAAATAAAATGGACAGAAATCATGTCATAAAATCTGTTCTTTTCTTGGAGAGAACTGAGTTGCATTTATTTTGTGGACAGCTGCTTTATTTAACATATTTGCACAAAAGGGGGTTTTCTGGACGAAATAAAATGCTACAGGAATTGTATGTGAGGCCGTGCATGAATTTTCAGCTGTGCCTCAATGGCTGTATATGAATTGTCTTCGGTCGGAACAAAACTGCTAAATGCGACTAAAATGAACTCAAATGCAATGACTTGTTGAAGTTTTTCTTTTACAACCAGTAAAATATCCCAAAATATCAATGTGATCATCAGGACAAGTAAACAAACATGCTTTCCAACAACCAACATTACATCAGTGGGAACTGTTAGTGCTGAGCATCTGTATGTAAACCATTAATGTGTCCATTTCCGCATTTGTCATTCACTGTAGAATTGCACATTATTATGTATTTATGCTGTTGCAAATAAAAGAAGCATCTGGCAAGAGGTTGTTTTAATCCCTTCACGTGTGAATCAGTCCAATTATAATTATGATAATTCATTTATAAACTTAAATACAATCTCCTCAGATAAAATGTATTGCCTGATAGGATTAGTTTGTTCACACACACATTGACATTATGACATTTGATCTAAAGTTCAAAGGAAATTGTTAAAAGCATGTTGATTTGTTACTTAAAGTTGTTACTTAAAGAAATCATATTTTGATGTCATGTAATATTTTAATCCTATTTTAAAAAAGATTGAAAAAGTAGCCTCATTATACAGCAGTATATAAAGTGTACTTCTGTCTTAATGTGGTTTTATTGTGTTCTCTTGCACACCCACTAAAAATATGATATTTGAAGCCACAAGAAATATTAACGGATTAATATTAAAAGTGGGTGAACCCACAGAAAGCACAAACAGCATACAATAAATGTATTATATACTGTATGGAATCCATTATAACAAGCCTTTGCGTATCCAGCAGAACAGTTTTCAACATTAGGTTTCAAAGGCAGAGAGGCACAGTTACGGGGAATAATACAGGGTGAAGCATCAAAGATGCATGTGTGTCTGAAATATTCATGCCCAATGTAACATTTATTACAAAAGAGAAAAGAACTTTATTAGTGCTGGAGCAATACTGCAAACCGCTGAAGCAAGTGATGCAAGTGACTGTCTCAACACACCACCAGCAGTCAGATTCACAGAATTCGGTTCTAAGGACATAAATGTAACTTCATAATCACCATGAAACAATGGCCATCTGTTTCTATATGTGCAGAGAGATAATGATAAACATAATCACACAGGAAACAGAGCTACATTAACGTGTCAGAGAATGTTTTAGAGGTTTTAAAGGGGGTCGAGTTTTCTCATACCTAGCACCTAAACTCTGGAATAGCCTTCCCGATACTATTCGAGGGTCAGACACACTCTCCCAATTTAAATCTAGATTAAAGACACATCTTTTCACCCAAGCTTTCACTAATGCAAATGTTGCAGGTCCCGCTTTCAGAGACCCAGCAGACAGATTACTGTAACCTGTAAAACAGGAATATTGTCAGAAGAACGGGAGAGTCGCATCTGCTCTTTCACAGCTCCTCTGCTAATCTCTTTATTAAATGTACAACCAGTACAATTCCAGCACAAACAATTGCTTTGAAACCATTTCTTTACATTCTTTTGACTGTATACATCACTTGAGCACCACACCACACACCACAACATCAAAATAAATCACATTTCTGACACTTTCTTATCTCCTTTCTTCATATTACCATTTTTAGTTAACAACTTAATGTTCATCATACACTTTTATAAACTGCAATGAATTATTAATAACCACAAAGTGATTTTATATGACTTTACTCATATTAAATGTAAATTTGAATATTTCCAACTACTCTTCATTCTCAACACCAATGAGAAACGCAACTCACTGTTTACCTCATCAGCGAAGTGTATTTATATTGGATCATCACAAATCCAGTCACTTTGTATGCTTTCTTTCTGCGGCGAGTGGTGACCATAAAGCGCGCCAAACGCGGCCACAGAGTGAGCCTCCCAGAGATACTTAACGTTATTAAACAACACATTAACATGAACAATCAAACATTTTGCGGCCCAAAATTAAGTAATGCAACACAATAGTCAGATATAATGATCACTGGAGCATACTTAAATTACATTTCTTCACGTTAGTGAACATAACATATTACACGACAACGGACAAAATTCTCAAACTGCATCACAATTAACACTTAACATTCACCATTCACCATTCACTCCAACAATGCAACCACAGTACTATTAGTATAGGTTTGTCTTTAAACCTCTGTTGTTTTACCTGTAAAACAGGAATATTGTCAGAAGAACGGGAGAGTCGCATCTGCTCTTTCACAGCTCCTCTGCTAATCTGAGGACGCATGCGCAGTTCGTAGTTCTGTCCGCGACTCTCCAATCAGAATGTCAAAATAAGAGTCCCTTATTTTCTCTCCATGTCGCTCAATATACAATAGTTAATTTGTCGATAAACACTGCATGCAGAGACAGCAGAGGAATAAGGTTCCAATATGCCATTACTATTTTCCCTGGTTGTTCATCTGTTTTTCTGGTGTCGATCGTGGAGTGGGACCGGGCTGGACATGCATGGTTTCGGCGAGTGGGATTGCCCGGGTCGCAGGCGGTGGGCTCTCCCTCTTCCTCGTGGATGTTGCTCGGTGACTTGGTCAGGGTCACTGAGAGCCGCTATGACACGTCAGAGGGGATCTGGCCCTCCCGGCTGAGCCTGGTTTCTCCCGAGGTTTTTTCTCCATCAATCAATCATTGGAGTTTTGGTTCCTCGCCACAGCAGGCAGTGTTGGCTTGCTCACCGGGAGACTGCATCTATTTATTTATTTACTAGATCTGATCTATTAGAATGATCTTGCTGTTCTATAAACACTGTGCTGTGTTTTACCTCTGTGTTTTCTTATTTGCTTCTGTAAAGCTGCTTTGGAACAATGCACATTGTGAAAAGCGCTATATAAACTTGAATTGAATTGAATTGAAAGTTTGCTGCTTCACATCAGTTTTTTAAACCAAGACTTTAAGGCTTGCATTTGTAAAAACGGGCTTGATTTTAAAAACATGAACCCTTTGAAATATTGAGTATTCTAAACTATGAAACTGTACCAACTAGCCCCATGTCTCCCATATGTCTCTTATGTCGTAATGTCGGAAAACCCCTAATGATTCACATTACAGTGTTTATGGCGCATGTGTAGCTTTACTACGTCCACTCGCATTTAATGTAACCGTTTTGTGAAGTACCCTACTGAATTTTAATACTTTTATCATTTTAGCAGACTACACTCATTATTAAAGCTCAAGATTGAAATAGGCTAGAGTGATAAGTACATATTATAATCAATATACAATACAGTATAAGCTCCGCGGGATATTAAGATGTCACGCGGACACTTTAATGTGAATGTCTTATTCCCGTCGCTTCACTGACGGGTGATTTTTATAACAATGTATGGAAACAGCGGTGTGTGTGTGCGTGTTATAGGCACTGTGTGACGTCGGCAGGAGTGTGTGTGGTGACGTCGGGAGGACTGCGTGAATATGTGTGAGACAGAAGAGAGCGCAGCAGAAATAGGGTGAGCTGGAATAACGCGGGTCACTGTCAGTGAAGTGAGTGAGATGTGATCGTGTGGACTGCGGGGGTCTGTGAGGAGTCTCTGGAACACATACACTGAACATTTAACGCATCGCTTCTGTCTCTCTGGAGGAACACGACAGGTAACGACACACACAGAGTCTTGATGCGCTTGTATCACTTTCTGTGTTGCGCGGCGACACGACACGCGCCGCTCTTATCATAAACATCATTATAACGCTTTTATTGCGCTTTACTGCCTGTGCGCGTGAACGCTAGAATGTCCGTGCTGTGCTGTTATATGTGTGTCGTAAGTAAGAGTAGCGTACAAGAGTTCATACTTGACACTTTGTGTTTGATGTGTCAGCGTTTAGTAGAGTGTGTATCTCCACAGCACTTTTGAGCGTCAGTTCTTGTGATGTGCCTGTGATGCTCAGTAATGCACTGAATGTGATGCACATCACAGCTTTTACTTCACATGCAGCCTGTGCTGTACGTCTCATAGCCTGTCAACTCTCTGTATACGTGTAAATACAGCTCACAGAGATCATACAGAGATAACGGCGATGAAGGTGACCAGCACCATAGAACATTTATATATTCAATATACTGTATAGGAGATTAATTATAATATGCAAACTTCTGTGCAATCACTTACCTTTGTGACTCAGAGCATTAGTGGTTTTTATGCCTTTGTAAATGCATTTAAGGCAGATATTAGAAAAATGTGTTTTAAGTTTTAACGTAATTGTGTTAAACATTTTAATACATTTGAATTGAATACATTACTTATTGCTTCTGGTCTTACAGACACTTCTTAGAAGAACCTGAGAAAAGTTGATCGTTGTCTGGATTTGAACGTTGTAAAATAATTTCTGAATTTTAATAAGTGTCTGCAAAAAAAAACTTTATTATTTTCTGCTGGTTTTGCTTCAAGACCCAGATTTTTATAATAAAGTTGCAACCCAGCACAAGAACAAAATTGTGTAATATTGTACAGAAGATTCGGAACAGACAGGCCCCACAATAAGCAAAAAGATGAACATAACGGGTAAAAAACGAAAGCTGACAGTTTTGTAAATGCAGTTTAGCCGAGAATCTTATTTATTTTAGTTTGTGTAGTTTGCTTAGGGATTTTTGAGGATGCTGACATGTCACACAACCTGTCTAGGTTGACTTCTACCTCTACGGTAACAGATGAATGTACATCACAATACTTTAGATGACCAGAGATCAGAAACATAGCCAGTAAATGTACAGTAAATATCAAAATATATCTGGAAAGCATTGTCTCCTTCATTTTTCAAGTTGATAAATTAATTTATCTTGTTATTGATGATCCTGTATGGTCAAAAGCATGTAGGATTGTTTTTCTGTGGTGTCCGTGACTCTCTCTCATCTGACCTGCGTTGTTGGGTCTCGACCGCTGCTTTACCGCTGAGTCTACTCTATAGAGTAGAGTGAAAAGTGCACAATACATTCTTATATGAATTTATACAGGCATATACACTTACAGAAGTATTTGTGTGAAAGGCAGTAATAGCATTTTATCTGGAGCACATATGTGATCCAATGTGATGTGCAACACTGTTAAGATATTCTTATTCAATATAACGCTATTCACGTTCATACTACAATATATGAAAGTGTGTGTTTGGATCTGTGAAAGGTGTGTTTGTATGACTTGTTTCTGCGGTCTGACTTGGCAAACATCACAGATTGATTTAGAAGAGTGCTCTTTTTTCTTTTTGCTACTTTATCTTGGGGTATTTTTCATTGGCATGTTTTGAAGTTTCTTTATAACCCCATGTGTAGTTTATGGCTAATGGGTCACGGTTGTGCGATTGACCGCTACACTTGAGAATATTACAGATCCTCTCTGTGAATAAATGTGACTAAAAGGGATTCACAGTATTTGTCATAATATGCCTTCCTACAGTTCACCCGTTTATATGGTTGTTGGTTGTCCATTTATACTTTTTATGCCTGTGCATGTTTATCATAATCAAGTGTGTCATTATATGTGGGTAGTTGTCAAATACACTGCTGTGTCCTATGGTGTAATATAAAAAAAGGAAAACAAACAGTTTTTTATATCATTCATATTTAGATTTAGCCTATAATAAAAAATCGCATTCATGAGATTCATCTTCATTTTGCGGTCAGACACTTAATTTTTTTGTCAATTACCTATATAACATATATGATCTATAAGATAATAATCATTGTAGCAAATGCTGCAAAATTGTAATCACAGTAATGGCCATTACTAAAATAGCAATGTTCGGTAAATGGAAACAATGAAAAACACATGTTCATAACTTGACATCAAATATGAGACGGACATCTGGACTGTCAGATTTCCAACAATTAACCAATGTAACCTCAGAGTTCATTTTAATTCAATTTATTTCTAAAGTGCTTTCACAAAAGCTTTACAAAAAATCAAAAACAGTAAATGCATAAACGCTTTACAGAAAATGCTGTCGCGTGATTCCTAAGAATTCTTTCATGCACACAATATCACTTTACATTATAGATGCCGACACACTCAGTATTAACATACAGCTTCTACATCATGAGGTCTTTCACATCTACAGCTTCATACAAACAAATCATTTGTGGTTCACAGAATAGTGATCAAATTCATGGATTGATGTATTGTATTTATGGAATACTTAAGAACAGATTTCAGGTTACGGCTGAAGAAGCAGCTTGTCTAACACGCTAGACATGATATTTATTTTTTACTCACTGCCATTTAGTTAAGACACTTTAAGTATTTAATCTCATTCAGAAAATCATCCTTCTGAGGACCCAAAACATTGCAACAACACGCACACACAGACACATGGGTTTCCATTATGTTTTATGGGGACTCTCCATAAACGTAATGATTTTAGATCATATTTTATTCCCTTATCCTACCCCTAGAAACCTAACCATATCAAACCAAGTCACCGTGTCTAAATTGGACAGTTCTCATTTTAATTTTGAAGGGTTTATCTGGGCACACATTTTTCAGTTAATTCCAAAAGCCATTTCAATCAGATAATCGACACAATAGAAAAGAAAAGACCAATGCAATTTCCCTTTCATATGCTTTTAAGAAAGGAGAACAACGGGAAATTTAAAACAACCATGAATGTAACCGAACAGCGCTCTGAATCTGAGTTTGTGTTGTTGACTACATTGGCAGTTAAGAAAGCATTTGTGGAGAACAAACAGCGGCGGCTTGTCATCGCACAGCCGGTGTGATGAGAGCAACTTTTCAATGTTAAGGTGCTAATTAAATGCAAATGAATGAATGAGGCATTTATATAGCGTTATTGTGTATTTCTGTACACCCAAAGCGCTTTACAATCATATGAGGGGGTCTCTCCTCACCCACCACCAGTGTGCAGCATCCACTTGGATGAAAACCTTTTCAACTTTTCAAATGATCTGTAATATACTCCTAGATTTTAGTTGGACACGTAGCCTGGTGGATTTACACGCTGCAAGCGAGTTTGATTGAGGCTGAAGTCATTGAACATTTCTCCATTTTCTCCATAAATTCCCTTTCAAGGAAACGGTGTCATGGTGTTGACAATATGATGGTTTCAATCATTGAGTTAGCAGCTGGAGATGCCATATTCCTGTTATTATCACGTTTATTTCTGTAATGCCTTTTTAAAATTTTGCGTTGCTGCAAAGCAGCTGCACAGAAAACATGTTGTCAAACAAGCAGACAATCAACAAATAGAGAGAATAATTAATACTTAAATAGAAAAAGAAGTAAATATAGTATGTTTAATCATGAAAACATGAAAATTATAAAATACTTTATAATACAGACTGGTATTTATTAACAACACAATCTGCATACATGATTGTCTGTGTGCTTTTTCATCGGACTGTTATATTGTATCAAGTATGTTATGTACATTAGTGACAGTATCAGGGACGGACTAACGCACGGCCTACTGGGCACTAGACCAGCAGGGGGCCCTGGCAAATTTAATGTGTGCACATTTTTCATTTTTTTTACTTTCTCAATAAAGAAGCACTGACTAGTGTGGAATAAAGGGATTATTTTTGCAGTTGTGAAGTATTAACCGTAGCGAATAAATCAAAGAAATAATCCTAATGCTTTGCAGCGCTGTTGAGAGGGACATCTAGGGGCGAGTACATTAATCTTTGGTGATTGATATTGCTTCATTTGTAATGTTAAATGCTGGTCTTCTTAATGCAGAAATGTAAATTATGCAAGGCAAAGGCTAAGCCTATTCCCACGTTATATGAGTTGGGAAGAAGCTTTTTAAGGTGTCGAGTACTGCGAAATATAAATAAACCAATTTGTGTTTGTTTTTTTGTGCATTTTACACAGAAGACGTTTTTCTTTTCAGCTGAACTACTTTTATATAGTTGTCTATGTCAGCAGCTCTAGGCAGATTTGTTAAAGTGTTATGCATGCATCTCGCGCCGTTTGCAGCGTCACGGTTTTAATACACTGTGTCAAGTTGAAATCATTTCATTTTTTACACACAGCTCATCAATGTCAGTTCTACAGCAATTGACCAATCAGAAAACCCCGAAGGCGGGTCAAGTGTCGTAAGCTTTTGTTTACCCGCGGGGTTTGCGCTGTGCTCTTTTAAACCATCCCTGAGCACTGTGTCATGCGATTTTAGATGCAAAGATGCATTCTGTGCAAACCACTCCTAAGTCCTGTGTATTTGGGCATAGGTGCAACACTGTTCTCTTAAAATATGTGATGCCAGGGGGCCTTTGAAATGTCTGTGCCCAGGGCATATCAAAGTCATAATCCATCCCTCAGCCATCTGAATCTTATTCAGCCGGCCACCAGAGGGAGCTAGAGGGAGGGTTATTTTGTTCTTCACTGCTCACTTCCTGTTTGTAGCATACCATTACAGATGTCACTTAGTGAAGTATCGTTGCATCATTCAACATTTCTCATTGCCTGCCTGTTGTTATTTATATTGACCCTTGTGCCTGTGTGCTGGATGTCGTCTGTCTCTTGGATTACTGTTGTCGTTGTGTTTGCCTGGTTGAACTGTTACATGTGTTTGAACCTTCGGCTTTTTAACTGTGTCTCACTGCCTCACGTTTAGGATTTGTTGCCTTTGCTCTGCTTTCAATAAACGTCCGCACATGGATTCTAAATCTGTCTGACTCACGTAGTAAACTTCATTCAGGGGACATGTTTGTCGTTGAAATGAAGAGCGAATGAAGATCGTTTCTGCCTCTGTGACATCAGTAGATCATTTCATATTATCTACTGTCTGTAAGTGTTTTCGGCAAAAAAAGGAAAAGGATAACGGTGGTTTACGGCAGTCTAAAACACTGCATATGAACATGTTTCAGGTCACTTCAGCACTATTAGGAAAAAGTAAATAGGCCTACGGGTTTAAACTGATCAATTAAACCATATTGACCACATGAGACGGATCATGCGTAAATAGAGTTATGATGTATTAATAATCTTGATCCGGCGTGCTGAAGCTATCAATGGCTTTAAGTGGAATTACACACAAATGAAATCTGATTCGGTGTTTCTGTGATGGGATGTAAAAGCGCAGGATTAGCTACGGCCTTCCTTCAGACAAAAGCAAGAGCTCAAACTGAACCGTCAGCTTTATATTTCCACTTCAGCTCTGCATGATGATATTGAATCTTGCATCACAGAGATGTGCTGTTTGCTTCTGATCTCCTTTTCAAACCTGGGCTCAGCACACTCTTCTATCTCAGTGTTAGTGTGGAAAATAGGCTTCGTAATGTTATCTACACAACGTCCGTTGCCTCAGAATGGTGCTGATTTGTCATTCTTTTGTTGAATTTCCGCTCTTCTCAGATATTAATGTGCTAGTTTAATGCTGTCAGCGGGGTTTGTGAGCACCTGCAGATGACTTCTCTTTGAGCGTCTGTGAGGAGGATTCTTCACACTTCAATAGACTCTCCTGCTCATGACAATGGTGAAATAAGTCATGAAAATGAGACATTATATCGACAGAGTATAGATGAGCACGTTCTTATACAGCGCTTTGGACACATTCACCCCGAATTAAAATTCTGTCATGATTGACTCAGTGAAATTGTATTTCAGTGAAGGTGTTTTCAGGGTGTATGCGTGTATGTTGCTGTTTCAATACAATGAATTATAGTTTTGTTTTCAGTTTGTGGTTTTATTCATATTTTGAATTATCTTTTATTTTTATATGTTTGGTTTTCATGGTAATTTTTATGTATAATTTATTTGTTTTTTATCTTATATAAGCTCACTTAATTTTTATCGCTTCATGTTTGATTTATTTTCAGTTAATTATTTTAGTGTATTGCTGATGTAACATTTCAAGTTTTCGGTTCTACAAATAAAATTTATATTTTATTGAATTTCACTTAACAGTAATGTGTTAATAGTTTTAGTAAACTATCATAACCTTGAAGGTTCTTTTTTCTACATAATCTCAGGTCTGTTCCTCACACAAACACATGTTTGTGTGTTGTCAGAAGACTTGAAATAAAGTTATACAGATAGACCGTGTCATCAGACGCGCACACCGGGACTGCAGTTAACTTCCTGTCCAGTGTTGGGTAAGTTACTCTGAAAAAGTAATTAGTTACTAGTTACTAATTACATATTCAATAGTGTAATTAGATTACTTTACAAATTACTCTGTCCAAAAAGTATTTAGTTACTTATTACTAATTACTTTCTATATCCTACATCAACGTTGATTAGTGAAGTGATTCAAGGATAGACATGAAACGACTTATTTAATTCATTCAAATAAATAATATTAAACTATTTAAAGTACTCTATTAACTGACCAACGTATGACAGATGTGAGAATTTTACATTTTACAAGTTACAAGTTAGACTTTGAATTTTTATGTCAATTCCACTATTGCACACACATATATTACACAAAGTATTTAGTTTAATTACATCAAAAGTAACTGTAATTAAATTACAGACATAAGAGTAATCCCTTACTTTACTTTTTCAAGGGGAAAGTAATTAAATTACAGTAACTAATTACTTAGTAACTAGTTACACCCAACACTGTTCCTGTCTGTGTTTGGCTCGTGTCTAATAATATAACTGTCTATAGTTTAGTTAATTTATGTTATTATTATTTTATTGTATAATAATTGTACTAAATACAAGATTTGTAAATTTTTGTTGAATGTAAATTTTATTGTTAAATGAACAATTGTTTGGTCCTGTAGTTCGGTGGTATTTAAAGAAAGCGTATGTTACACTGACATCTGGCGGTTGAGCTAGGTATCGCAGTCTAAATTCAAAATATTGGAGAGAAGAGTTTAGCCATGTAACGGTTCTTTTCTATTTCTTTTGCTTGTTATTAGAAATAACCTAGAGGCACTTTATTGTTACTGAATGTGTAACTGAAGTTAACTGCAATCCCACAAACGAGCGTATGCTCAGTAACGCTTGTTTATGTTGTCACTTTGAAACCTATAGCTGGTACTTTTTCGATACTTTTTCTCATTGTTTGAGCTTCTGGTGTTTTTTTGTGATGAATTTTGAGCGACAGGTACAGAGGTGATTTTTAGTGATTTTTTTCTCTGAAATTGGGCAAATACTCATTGTCGTCCCCAATAGTATCCCAATACCTTGTTGAGGCCACTATTTGTTATGTCATATACTTCCACCATTACACATTTTTATGACAAAATTCTGCACTTCAGCTTCTTGTTAGATTTCAAGCCTCTTTAAGCCTCTGTTTTTTACGTGTTGAAAAGACTGCTCCCATCACAAACACTGAATATTGCATGTGATGACGTCTGGTTAGCAGAAGCCATGCTTGAGTTCTTATAGCTGATCCATTGATGTATATCATCATTGATGAGAGACTCGTGTTGAAAAGACTTGTGTTGACTCTGTGGAAAAGCCACACTGTGCCAGGGGGTTTCATGGATTTTTGGAATGACAAAATCCAGATTCAGAAGAAAAAACCCACCGGCAGCCCTTCAACATCTTTGTGTTGTCTGAATTATACTTGTGATGTTAAGCATTTTTCAGTTATTTAACCATGAGCATAGTTATTTTTATACAATATGGAGTGAATTACTGTGGTTCTGACCCTTGCATGTTGTAATCTCATGCAGACTTTTCGTATGGCTTAGTCCACATTATTTTGATATTTTTCAAATTGATATTTTCTGCTGATCAGTGAGCAGTGTGTATGGCGCCTATATGGCATAATGTATATGAGGAATATGCAAATGCATGTTGACATCACAGATGTTGGTTATACGTCTTTCGGTTTAATATAAGGGAGACGTTACATTTACATTACATTTATGCATTTGGCAGATGCTTTTATCCTAAGCAACATACATTGCATTATTTTATACATAGTATCTGAGAATTTGCGACCCCCTGGGATCGACCCATGATGACCTTGGCATTGCAAGCGCCATGCTCTAATCACTGAGCCACAGGAAAGCTAATCGATAGTTATGTGTTTGGCCTCACGCAATCTTAAATCTTTGGCATTAAAGTATAATGCTTTTTATCCTTGTTTTACTATATTCATGAATGAGTCTATATATTACTGTTCACAGCCACATGTTTCCGGCTTCTGGAGATTTCCATGATTTTCAGCGGATCAGGACTAGCTCAGGATCATGAGCGTTTGAATTGTAATTCAATGATACGGGGCGTTATGATCGTCAGGGTCTTCTCTAATAAGAGCTGATTGGCCACAGTGGGAGTGGATTGATTTGCTTTTCACTAAGGCATGGCACAAACCCTGAGGTCATGAAAAACTGAATTGACCTTTTAAAGCTCAAGCGTTGAGCAAGGCCAAACACATGACCATCGATTAGAGCCATAACTCAACCCAGACTGGCCTGCACCGTGGTGTACTACTGTCTTTTCTGAAAGGACATGTGAATATATACTGTACAATGCTGCTAAACGGAATCATTACCCCATTATTCCCTCAAGTTTCCAACTCTGACTTGTACAATCAATTTGATGAATGTCAAATACTGTATGTGTAATGAAGCGAAAAGACACATGTTGTTCATCTGCTTTTCACTTTCAGCTGTGATCACCGGATGCACCGGAAGTCTTCTCTGTAATTCCATGAGAGCATTTGACCGCCGATGAATTCATGTGAGAAAGGGTGAAGATGTTTGACAGTGCAGGTGTTCTGTGTTCTTCTCTTGACAGGTCAGTACTGATGGGCTGGTTGGGCGTTTGGGTTTTGTCCAGCCTGCTGGGATCTTCTCTGTGGCTGGCTCATGGAGTCAGCGCTGGTTCTGACAGAAGAGTTAAGGAGCGTCCAGATGGCCTTGAGGAGATGGTAAGTAGTATAAGAAGAAACAGTCTGTGTATGTCGAGATCAGAATTACAGCTCAGTAGGCGAATCATTAATGATGATGCTCAGATGACATTAAAAACAGCGACGGACATTAATGTGACCTAGTTTTAGTTTACGCCTCTGGTTTTTAATATGTGACATTTAGTCATATTTTTTAGCGGATCTCATCTACTTCATATATTTATATGAAATATCCGTTCACTACTGTAAATGTACAAAAGTATTGGGACACCATCATCTTCTAATAAGCATGTTTATTTATTCCAGTCATTTTAAAGAGGCAGTTCACCCAAAAATGAAAATCCTGTCCTCATTTACTCACCCTGAGAAGGTTCCAAACCTGTATAAATGTATTTGTTCTGCTAAACACAAAGAAAGATATTTGTAAGAATGTCAGTAACCAAACCATCCCCCATTTACTTCCACGGAAGTACGGAAAAGAAATACTATGGGAGTCAAAAGGGAATGAGATCTGTTTGGTTACAAATAGCTTTCTTTGTGTTTAGCAGAACAAATACATTTATACAGGTTTGGAACATTCTGGGGGTGAGTAAATGATAGTTTGGATAATAGTTTGGATGAACTGTCCCTTTAATGCTTTACCATATAATACCAGAATGTTTGCAACAGTTTTGGAAGGGTGTTTTTCTTCTGTGAAGTGACTGTGACCTTGACAACTTTTCTTGTGCACAGGGACATCCTCAACTGTTGATATCATTATATGCTGTAGCATTAAGATTTGTGTTCAGGAACTAAAGTCATCAAACCTGTTCATTAGAATGGACAGTCCCAAAACTTTCTTCCATATGTGTGTGTTATTAGTATGGCATATTTTTATTTCATTTACGGTATGTGTAATATTAAACTGAACCAACGACTCACAGTACCCAGAAGACTGTGTGTTATTAGTTAATAACAGACCCTTTAAATGTCACAACCAATTAGACTCGTGTATTCCAGCGTGCTGTGTACTGATCAAACACAACCCCACAGCATAAAAGGAACAAAGTTACGATGTGGCTATTTTGGCTAATTCATACGATCTCATCTTTACATTTTAGAACAATAAGCTTTCTCGCCAGTCACGTTAGGGGTATTGCTTTTTTCTAGTCATCCTATGTTTTTGTACAATTCTCAAGGTATAAATAAGACACCTCGTGAAATAGTTACTAATTCCTGTGAGAGGGCACTAGGCAGTTGCATAAACTGCTCAGACTAGTCTTAGAAGTTAAGGGCTGTTCACATTATAATGATAGCTATAAAGACAACTGTAACTATAACTATATTTGCGTCCACACCAGCAGACGATAACAATAACGATATGTTTATTTTAAGCCTGCGGGCTGCAGTGTTCTCAGTCACTAAAATGAATGTAGATGACCTGCTGCTGATGCTTTCGTTTTCATTCCCGAACGTCTTTTCTCCAAAATATGACAGCAAAGGCTGGATGCTCTCTCTGAAGGCTGAAGGTGCGCTCGTGTCCGGGACGTGAAGCATATATTTGCCAGCTGGCTGACTCATAAGTGTTAGATATATAATATCCCGCCGTAAACACACCGCTTTCCTACCACTACAGTCCTTAATACTGACATAAAAGCCATGTTGCGATCACCAATAGTCAAAGAATATCTGCCAAAAATTGTTTGACAGTATGTTTTATCGTTCATCAGCTGGGAAAATCTTTCTAAAAAGTGATCCCAACGATATCCTTCTCTGTATCTTTATCGTTATAGTTATGTTGTGAACCCCGCTATTCTCCTGAATTAGGAACGATGTTTAAAACGTTATTTTTTATAGTTATCGTTATAATGTGAATTTATTTTAAGACTGGTCATAACTTCCTAAAGTCAGTTACATAAAAAGGTAGATTAGTCTAATTAATATAAAAAGTAAGACTGATTAGTCCTAACTATGCGAGTCAGTGGGACTAGACACGGCTAATTTAGCGGCTAAGTTTGTGCAACTGGACCGAAGTTGAATAATCACTGATAAACTTGCTCTCTGTAGATTATACCCCGTGTTTGTCTTCTGATAAATGGCCTGTTTCAGTGATATTTGACTCAGTGACATCAACAATGCAATTGAATCCATAACTGTTCAAAGGAAACTGCAAATAAAGGGTACTTCAGTCAAGACATACAATACTAATTCAAATAGTTTATTTACTGTGTTATTTTGAAGTACTTTAATATATTTAAGCATTTAGCCTCTGTGTATGTGCTTTTCCTAAAAAATATAATTTTGTTACATCTACAGTATTGAAAAAAACGTACACGTCTCGGTGACCTATAACGAAAAGAAGAGTCACTTTGTCTTTCAGTGTTTGCCCTCTAATTCTTGGTGAAATTAAGCACGGACACCTCCGTCTGTTTTTCTGCCCATGGGATGTTCAGTTGGCTGTGGAACAGACAGAGTGTGTCAATGAAGTCCCACAGCACGTCACATCCTTGAGTCCTGCCCTCCAAAATCCTCACACGGCCGACACAAAAACACCTTCACATTCTGCTGTCGAGTTTCAACCTGTGATCAGGGGCAGATTAACGCACAGACTTGCCTAGACTGCAGCTTAGGGGCCCCGCCTGTTTAAGGGCCTCTGATTGGCCTTTATTTTCTTTTGAATTTACTTCAGCGCGAACAAAAAATAGACCCTCATTGGCCCATAAGAAATACAAAAAAAACTAAGATGTGACATTTGTCCAAGCAGCTGCTTGTAAAATCATGTCAATCATTTTCATTTACGTCACTGCTATTGCTAGACGGCAAAGCGGCAAAATGTCTCAAAGACAATCCGTTTAATATCTGTGTGGTACTGGGGACATTGTATACATGCTATGCAGAAAGAAACATGCATGTATAAAGATCTCTTACAGCATATTTGATTCCAACAGCCAAAACACATGAGCAGCATGTTTAATGAAATGTTATTAGAAAGGTTCACGCTTAACTACAGTTTGCAGCATCTTTGAAGGAGTAATAAAGGCTTTAATGAGGCTCTTCAGTCTGTATAATGTCACGTCTAATGTGAATGTAGTGCCTGTAATTGCTTGTCCCAAATGAGATCTTGAGGAGTTTCCACAAGTGATAATATCATGATGTTCAAGCACAAGAGATCTGCTGAACAAACTCATCATGAGGCCAAACATCACTGCAGCGGCTAAAGGAACCGATGAAATACAATCAATTATTATAATGGTTTTTTAAACATATCTTCATGTGCATCGTGATAGTAAATAATGACATTATAATGAATATATCATGATAAAAAGAATCATGATTTAAAACGTTTCTAGTTTTAGTTGAATCTGTCCCTGAAGTGTTCTCCAGATGATAATGTTGTAGATATGTTAGCTGTGGGATGCAGTGAGATTGTAGAACTAAGAGGTGTTTGAGAGCTGAAGATGCACAAATGAAATACTAATGGCTCGATGAGTGTTAGGTCATAAGGGGTCAAGCACTTTTCATATTTTCAGTCTACTCATGCACGCTGCGTCCTTCTGCTTCACACAAATTCAATTCACACTAGAGACAGTGCAATCCCAAACTCTTTTCACTCTTATATTCTTCATGCTTTTTATAAGTGCATCAAAGCAACTAGCACTAGCACAAAAATAACCACAGTTTTATAATAAGAAATATCACCCCTGTCACTCTGATCTCATTTTTATTTCTACTTTATTAAGTTGTAAAGTATTAGGATTCAAATATTGAAACTTCACACTTTATAAACTCTAAACATTGGTTTCTGGTGGTAAATGTCAGTTTTCATTGACATAACATTTGATCAGTGGTGTGTATGCCAGTAAAAGCCTT
Organism: Triplophysa siluroides; assembly: GCA_006030095.1. NCBI lineage: Eukaryota > Metazoa > Chordata > Actinopteri > Cypriniformes > Nemacheilidae > Triplophysa > Triplophysa siluroides. The sequence goes on along the minus strand of VCII01000221.1, from coordinate 756,872 downwards.
TTGCCCAACACCGTCTCCCAATCTACTAACCTCCTGAACATAATTCATGTTAGTTTTTAAATATAAATGAATTCATAATGACAAAGTTTTTTTAAAGTTAACATATCTTTACATGTTTGTTATTGTTGTAATTGTACAGTATATCTGTATACTCGCTCTGGTTGTCAACTGGATTTCTCCTCACTGGTTGCTTTTTACTGTTGAGATATTTCCCCAGCAACACTCAATACACCAAGACCCATTTGCAACAAATTTAGAAGTAACTAACACCAAAGTGCGTTTACAGAAGTCGTGCCACTCTCCGGTCATATTTGCAACGGCTCTGGGCAGTTATTTACGTCATAGCAAGTCAACCGTCCTTTCTACTTGAATGTTTGAATGCAGGTATTTCTTAAATGGCCGACAAAAAGCACAATTAAATAGCATATTTTCGATCTATGATTTAACCAGATATAGACTCTACCGTAACTTAGTCTTGATAAGCTTAAATCGCTTAAAAACTTTTTGAAGCAGCTTATGGGAGCGCCGCCCCAGAGAATCGTCACTCTTTATCGTCTTACGATTGAATCTCTTTAGCAATTCAATACAATTTTATTTATATAGCGCTTATCACAATGTGGATCGTTTCAATGCAGCTTTACAGGAGAAAAACAGAAAAACACAGAGAATGTAAAACACAGCACAAGAGCATGGTACTTATAGAACAAGCAAGATCATTCTCTCATCAATAATATCTAATAATGTCTAATAAATGCAATCTCCTGATGAGCAGGCCAGCCAACAATGCCCTGTGGCGAGGAACCCAAACTCCGATGATAAATAAATGGAGAAAAAAAACAGTCTTCTCCTCTGTCGTGTCACAGCTGCACTCGTTGACTTTACCAGTAGTTGGGACTTTCTTCGCTAAAGCGGCCATATTGAGCATTGCTTTCCACTCCATTCATTGTAATGGTAGTGGCGCATCTTATTAATTTATGGGCCACTCTACAGAATTTGTGCAAACTGCTTTCCCTAATCAAAAAAACACATTCAAAAAAAGCATTCAAGTATTCAAATCTTAGTAGTTTACAAAGATCCTTTTATCATCTATTGAAACCCACAATAATATGTGTAATATCAGTAAGCTTAATACATATATAAAATCATAATTTATTGGGTACTTTCAATTGGGAGATGCGTGTCCCGAACCCGAAACCCCAAACATTTCAACTTTTGAAAATTACATTTATAAAAAAAAAAAATGTTTGCTTTAGTCCATTGGCTGAGACTGATTTTAGCCACACCCCTACATTTTTATTAAGCATCATTACTGTGTCCTCTGTAATAGCTACATGGTGAGCAGATCTGTCATATCATTTTGAAGTAAATGTGTTCAAAAGTCTGAAAATCTGTCTGTAACATTAAGGAACATCAGTACCAAACATATTTTTTTCTGCAATTAAGCAAATTTTTTTTGGCCGTTATTCCATAAACTTGTTTTTATATGTGTACATCTGTTCAGAACTGTGCTTGCTAACCATGTGCTGATTAGCATCTTTGAGCTAGGCTCAAACCTATTCAAAAATTGAATCAAAATCCGCTACAGGACCAAGAGCACCCGTGGCCTTCTTGTAGTGGAATGAATAAGGATTCGTATAAGATGAAATGTGTTCTTTGTCTCCCACTCACCCAAGAAAATCTGCCTATCTTGACTTTTGAAAATCAAGAGGTTTTACAGCCTTGAGTAGCATGTTGCAAATTAGAAAAGGCATGTCATGTAGTTTGATAAAATAAGAGTTAAATATAATTAAATAGAATCAGTTCTTAAGCAGGATAAAACATTGCATGTGGTTCGTTCACTTCATATTGTGAAAGATTAAATGCTTTAACAAGAATCTCTACAGTTTTATAGTTACATTTACTTTTACTCAAGTACAATTTTAATGTGGCACTTTTTTACTTTTACTCAAGTATGTTTCTGGCCAGATACAGTACTTTCACTAGAGTAACATTTTTGAGTACTTTTCACACCTCTGGTATTTGCAACATAGTAATTTGCATTAACAAAATGTTGAACGTCTGATTCAGCTGTGCAAATTAAATATTGTGATCACTACTAAAACATTACAATCACTACTGAAAATGTGTGTGTCGCGACCGAACTGTGGGATGTTTTGTCAAAAATAAAGTATATAAAATGATCAACTAAGATGTTATGATAGTGTTTGGTTCAATGTATATATAATGTAATCAATCCTTTATCTTTAATCTCATAAATTACACTAGAAATATTCTTAAAATTGTAACTGTTACTGATTTACATGTGAAAAGATATTTTTAAAATTGTAAACTTTTTTTGAAAAGCTTTCCTGTGGCTCAGTGGTAAGAGCATGGCACTAGCAATGCCTTGGTCATGAGTTCCATCCCAGGGGATTGCACATAGTCAGAAAGAAAATGTATAATACAACGCAATTTAAGTCGCTTTGGATAAAGGCGTCTGCCAAATGCATAAATGTAAAATGTAAAAATAGCAAAAATATATTTAAAAAGTAGATTTAAACAAAATCTTAATATGTAAATATTTTCCTTCTTAATAAATTATATATTATTGTGTTTCGGGAGTGACAAAATTTGGGGAGAGGAACAATATTGCAAAACTTCCTGAAATTACAATATGAAAATTTGAACTGCACTATTACTAGAAATGTGTACCTTTGATATGATACAATTTGCATTCATTAACAATTTTCAAGATGTTTCCAACTCTGATTTTGCACAAATTCTGTAAAATGGCCCATATATTATCTTTGCTAACAACCTGTCTATACCAAAAGCGAACGATGTGACAAAACACAATATATCCCATTATAATTCAATTATAGTGATCAATTTAGTCCACACTGGATGCTGCTGCGCACATGTCTGGTGTAGACAGGGTGTTACATCTGCAAAATAAATATGAATTGTTTTGTATTATGTAACTTTTTTTGCATTTGTAATGATCTGCTTATGTCTTTCACTTCCTAATCGGACACTATTTTTGGATTGGATTCAATTTATTGTCATTACACATATAACAAGTACAGTGTAACGAAATGGATTTAAGAAGAAAAATACAGCAAACATGAGGGAAGTGGGGAGAAAAAACAACACAGATACAATAATACACCATAGACAAGACTTGCAACAGGGTAAGATATCCAGCTCCGCTCCGATTCGGTCCTGCCATTACGAACCTGCTTTTCAGGCTGGCGGTTCAAAGCATGCGGAGGAGTGGGAGTGATAAGTCTGTATGTGTGTGTGTGTGATAGTTCTAAGTCTTTGGTTGGGGAGGAACGCAAGAGCGTCTCGCTGCAGTGCTCCCACAGGGTTAAATTTTCCAGCTGCCTTGTCCAAGGCCGTTTCTGGATCCGGGGAGTCGAAAGATAAGATTGTGATTTGTTTAGTCGGGAAACCGTATTCCAATATGTCACGGCAACCCTCATAGTCCAAGTGGTTCAATGGTGATTCTGACCTCCGATATTATCAATTTTCCTTCCCAGAGCTGTTAGGGTTTCCCTGATGGCAACCATATTTCGGTTAATAGTCTCAGTCTCAATGCTGACCGCTCTTCCAACAGCTTCAATCAAAACGGGCAGCCTTATGACAGCTGTTCCCGTTTTATGAATTTTTCGATAACCCAGGGCAAAGCCTAATCCAATCAGCACAAGACCTGTTATCATGGTTCCAAATAGGTAAATATCCTCGATATCCTCGACTGAAAGAGCCGCCAGACACACGATCCATCGTGTAGCCAGCTGCGTACGTTCCCGTCAGGACACGCGGGTTCCCCCGAACCCAATTTTCTCATCGAGAAAATGGTGTCAATTGCGTTGAGAGACCAGTTGATCACTTCCATAATTTCCAAGTTTGGAGAGCAGTGCAGAGAGAGTCTCTCAGTAGATGAGACGAGACAAGACAGGAGACAAAGCAGGGAAAATATGGGCAAGGACGGGGAGTGAGAAAATGCGACCGCCTCCGCTGAGAGCCAAACGAGAGACTTTTGACTTTACAGTAAATACCAACTTTGGCATTGTTGCTTATTAATTTCACAGGTCTATTCACAAACAGCTGCAATCTGATTGGCTGGCCGGTGGCTTCACGAGATGAATTCAGTCTGTCAAAGAATGAAACCTTACCAAGCTGATAAAGTGAGCTCCTCAGAGGACGAGGGATGAGAAGTTAACACAAGCTGTGACACAAGCTTTTAAAACACGTCCTCCATACTCACCTCAAATCACCTTAAGAGAATCTCTGAGACTTGTGAAATGGCTTTTTGTGTCCCACAACAGTCTTTATTGATGTGTTCTTTAGAAGGCAGGACGCATCATGTGATCATAAAGCAAGTTCTAGAGAGATGCCAGAAATACCCTTCCAAACGGAGAGTGCTCCAGAGAGAAGATGCTGCTAAAATGATAATATCCTGACTGTCAGTGCCTGCTGCCGTCTGGAGAAGAGGATTTACGTTTCTCTCGCAACTGCTAAAGCTTTAAAATCAACATGCGTTAAAGTGACATTGAGCTCAAGAGAAACAGTGACGGTGTGCTGATGTGGTGAAGAGAATCTTTCTTTGAGAACACGTGTGCGAACTTGAAGAAAACTGACGTTAACTGATTAAAAGTCAACAGTTTGCCGATTTTATTCGATGCCTTAAAATATTATACATTAATCTGAATATATCTTTTTGTGTTGCAGGCGTATGGAGGAGCTGCAAATAAAGACGGCCAAAGTAAGTCTCAAATTGACCTCACTACATTATTGTGTAATGTTTCATGCCTATTGTTGCTCAGGAATGATTTTTGCATTAGTAATTCAACGTTGAGTTCATGTGTGCAGTGAAGTGTTTGCTTTCACGACAGCTTTATGTCCGTAGCGTCTCACACGTTCTCTTGATGATGTCTTAGAGATCAAGCTTTGAAATTGCCAAATCCAAAACTACCTTTGTATGTCTTTTTGACACTTTTATGCGTGTGTAATGATCTGAGAGCGAAGCAGCAAACTGGCGAATGTCAAACGCAATGGTTTTCCAGGTATTATGCTGTCAGTGGCTCTTTTTGAAATCAAACTGGGCACTTGTTGTTTTGACATGTTTACAGTTTTAAATGGACAGTCCTTCATTTGAATGTTACAGAATAATGGAAGTTATTGATTTCAAGATTTTAAGAGACTATTTTCTATTGCATAGCACGTCATCTGTAGGAAAGGGAATGGTAATGGAGAAGACGTGCATGCAGACTCACTGGAGTGCCGACGGTTTTGAAATGTAAATGAATTTAGGATCAAAAGCGAAACGCTCGCGTGTCTAATCAAATGTTTCCAATCATTTAGAACGTAAACGGCTTCTCTAGTTGTAAACACTTTGTTGAGTCCTCCGTAGGGACGAATTGTTATTTACTGGCTTTGGTCTAAACGTAAAGAAACACGCAACGGTGTGATTGATTTTCTGTTCTTCTCATGGTTGGAATAATGAAACCTTTTCTATGTGTGTGCGCGCGTGTTTTGGCGCATTATCTCAGTTTCCCTGCTCTGTGAGGAGGCCTGTTTTGTCATGTCTGCATCTCACTTCCAAAGGATGGACATTAATCAGACTGCCCCAGTTTCCCTGCATCTCAACAGCCACCATCCACTTGAGCGGCTGACCGAACGCTAACATTACCAACAGGGCAGGCTGACAGGCTTTTGGCTCAGACGCAAATCATAAATAAATAACGTGCCATGGGCAGCACGCTTCGTCGCCGAAAAGGTCACTCAAGGAAAAAAGACGGGAAGAAATCTTGCGAGAAAGAATCGCTTTTACGGCAGACAGACGCATTATACAATGAAATCTTTCTCGTTCAGTAGCATTCAAGGGTCATGATTCTTTGCGCCATGACATCTTGACAAGAGGTTTGTTACTGTCACATGTGCAGATCATTTATATATATTTCTTGGAAGGGAATTAGATAAGAGATGTACGTTGAGAAACTGTGCGGAGGAGGACCTACAGGTGGAGTGGATGATTTGGAAAGGTGCGATTCGCTGTCCAAAGCCACGCCTCCTTTAAAACACATGCATGTATTTCGTAAATCCACGTAACAAATTACAAACTTAAAATTACAAATCCATTCAATTCTTCTGGAAGCATGTACAGTACATACCTGTCCAAAGAAAGAGAGCAACCATGTTGTCGTCCTTCAGACCCTTTGCCTCTATCATGTAAAAGCTGAAGTTTTTCCTCTCACATGATCCAGATGTTTTTTTATCGTCACTGCTTTTTCAAAAACGGACTTTCCGCAGGAATGTTTGATTGTTGCTGATTGTCCGCCATTCTCCCTACTGTACATTGACACAGCTGACGTGAGCGTGCTGATGACGTCTGCGTGAACAGGGTGCGCAGTGGTATGCAAAATACGTTGTCCGAAAATGGACACATGACCTGTCACAGCGTTCGTCCAGAATGTTTTCCAGAATTGGTCCTACGCCTTTCACAGACGATTTATAATAATACAAATATTATTTGACCACTATACTTCTTGATTGCTATTAGGATGGAAAGAGATTTCCAACCAGCATGACAAATAATGTTTCTGTACAGGATCACCTATTCTGCCTTTAAAGGGGTGCTGCAACGATGTGTCATGCATTCTGACTTCTTTACAATTTTATTATGCCTAACATGGTCAACTTGTAAAAAAACGAGTTGGGCGTATTACGTAGTATTTCTGTGCTCGATTCTCTTCCCCAGTGATTGTACAGGTTTCGGAAAGTTTTTTTCGAACATATAAAACTGTTTCGTAACTATTTTTCTTAGTCCCTTATTGGACAATTCTCCCGGAAAAGCACCCGGCCAAAAGGAGAGCAGAAGAAGGAGCATGCGCAGACATCACTTTCACTTGTGTGCAGGAGAGAGAGAGAGAACACGTTCGTGAAGTTCAGGTGTTGGTTTGTTCACTACATTTGGGTGATGAATGTTTTATAATCTGTGGATATAACGCTGGATTTAGAGATGGTTTGAAACTGATATATGGAGCCGTCCCAGCGATAAAAGATGCCGGACATGAACCGCATGCGGTGAGTGAAACTGATGTCTGTGTTTTGTTGACAATGTGCTTTGGTTCAGCGTACCCCGCACGCGCCGTATGTTTTCGGAAACAATCGTAAAGCTGTGTCTATCTTTTATAAATGTGATCACACTAAATACTCTTCGAAGATACGAAGTATGCAACACTACTCTATAGGTACTCAAGATTCATATGAGATTGGCAGAAAGCGCGTGTGTCAGGGCCGCTATAACATAATGGGCTAAAATAACCCTATAATATAATCTGCCCAGTCTGAGAGAAAGCTGTATTTACAGTAAATACTTGAGGTTTCTCTGTTCTGTGGTCGGGTTAAAGAATTTCCAGGTTATTTTCAATGAATGTGTTTGTCCATATTTGAGCCAAACATCCATGAAAACGATCCAATGTTTTTTGAAAAGTTGCTATAGAGAAAGATTGTGTTTTGCCGTTGCAGCATCTACCCATTAACTGGATCATGCTTAACAGTCCAACCTAAAAATAAAAGTCTGTTTAATATTCTTTCCTTAAAGGAGGCCATCAGTTGAGTGACATCCATATTACAACATAACAATACAGGTGATGAAACCGCTCTGTAACACGCTGCGATGTTCGAGCTGAAACAGTTGCCAACGTCAAATATTCTGCACGATCGTCGAACAGATGGAATCTGACTGCAGCTACCGAGAGGAAACATTCTCACCCATCGATGGCATTCGTGAAGTTGATTTTATGAACAGCCAGGATTATTGCCTGGAAATGGTGCGGCTTATCTTTGTGGCCTCAAAGTCAATTGAATCGAATCTGAGCTCGTTCCAAACCAGACCAGTGAACCTCCTCCGCATAGACGAAGACTGTGCCAACATTCCCAGCGCTGGTTTGATGATAGAGAGCGGTATCAGTCGTACGTCACTGTCAGGTTACTGGAGCAGAGCTCTCGATGGGTGTGCTGGTATAATTACTCTTATTCCTGAAAACACAGTCAGCAGGTCTTCAGAAACCAATGCCTAATGCTGAAAGCTCACCATAACTTCTGGAAATAATGAGAAACTGTTGGTGTAAAAGGTTATTCGCAGGAATAAAAACAGTTAAAGGCATGATGACTATACTGCTTCTTGTTAGCGCCTCGAGAGTAGAAACACTGTCACACACTTCTCACCTCTTATTTTTAGAATTATAATTAGAGAAAACAATCTGAAAACACATTTTTTTATCAACAGATTGTTTGCGGTAGGAAGTTGAAATACCTCATGCAGGCAATAGAGGAGAGAAGATAAAGCATCATACCACACAGAACGCTGTACGATTCTTTAACGGACATGAAAACTGAAGCAGCAGCAACAACACAGAGAATATCAATTCTATGAACTCGAAGAACACATTTTCTCGCTGGTTTATCTTGAAAGAATGACCTCAAAAGTGTAGGAGGATGTAACGTACGTATGTTGTTGTTTAATCATAAGTGAGAGTTAGTGGTCAGGTCTCTGTTGTGCTGAGACCGGTTCAGTCAGGTCCTGTGCACCCGATGAATTCTGGGTATCAAGGACACATTTGAGCAGTTTCGTGTGTCCTCTCTACTAGACTTCATAAGTATTGAACTTTGACTCAAACAAGAACACAAGAATAAATAAGCATATTTTAGTACTTTCCTTTGTGTTCAGTGGATATGAGGACATCGTCGCTGTCAGATAGAAACCTCATGTCTCCATATTTCATGATTTTTTCATAGATCATCACTATTGGTCACCCTTCACATTTGTCTGTAGGTTTTGCAAATGGAATATCACATTCTACATAAATAGACATGGCTTGTTTTTTTCTTCACTGCGCACCGAACTGGCTGTTTCATTCAGACATGGAGCTGACAGCAGACAGATGTTAAACGATGTTCTGCCCAAACAAAAATGCATTATCAGATTTTGACGGCACACAGATAAAAAAATTAAAAAATATATTTACCTGCCCAGACAAAGCATTTATAAAACACTATTATAAACACTATTTTATAATATTGTATATTATGTATATTTTTTCCATTTTAAACAAAGTTTTTTCCCAAATAGTACGATGTGTGACTTTTGATAAGCAGTATAATGTTAATGTATCTCAGAGATCCTCAGGCACAAGGATTATTTAAAGAATCCAATAAGATCTGCTATTCATATTTCCTTGTCATTGCTTGTTTGTCACCCTCACTGTCAAATTTGTTTATGTGTTACTCGTGGTTTCGATATTTCAAAAATGTGTTGGTGACATACACAAAATCTCTCTCATTATTATCTCACATGAAACTGAGGATCAGGTTGAGTTTGATAAATTAGAAAACTGTAGGCAAAAAAGGAGGTGAGCTGAAACATTACTATCACATGATTCCTTTTGGCTCGAGGCATGTGGAAGTGTAAAAAAAGAAAATATTTATTAAATTTGTAAAATATTTATACAAATGCTGTGAAAATTGATAATCATTGTTGTATCACTTTCATACTGATTTAAATAAAACAAACCCTTTAAAATGATTTGTATCATTTTTTTACGTGGAACAGGCAGTTTGTCACAAGGCAAATAAAACCCAATGCTCTTAATATAAACAAAACATATGTAGTATTTCTGTTGATCCACCAACTAAACACACTGCTTTAAACAACAACTTCTGATTATTTTCATCATGACAGACAGGTCTAACATGTGGTTGAAAACAATCCAGAATGTTTCTTTAAATCGAGTGACTGAAGTCAAAGAGTTATGATTTGTGAGCTTGAGCCTCGTTACATTTAATTCTCTACAGATATTTGTGTAATATTTTGTCATATATCTGTGTTAGGCAAGACTTTCTGTGGCTGTCTCACAGATATGTAAATGGAGCACATTTGGAAATGATTTGACAGCCAATTACCAACTTCATTTTAGCAGTTTAGAACTGTTACACATTTACTTCCTGCAGAATATCTCACCCGGCATGTTAGGTTTTATGATGTTTTAAAAGGACCTTTAAATCCTCAAAACTAATAATATAATGGACAACAAAGAGGATTTAAAAGAAAGAAGTGTTACTAGATCTTAAACATCTGGCAGCTGTGGTTTTTAGAAAGTAACGGAACGTTTAGATTATATAGTCAAATAAATCATTTTCTGAAATAGTTGTATTATACCAATATACTTAATCCCTGTTATTTATTTTCAAATGTAATGATTTCTATCCATAATAAACATCAACAACAATAAACATGAGAAACTAAAGTTCCTTTTTATCTTCTATTTGTTTTATTGACATGTTATATTATGTTGACACTAGTTCTGAAATGAAAAGGATGTTGACAGAATAGACCGATACAGATGTTAGTGTGCTACTGCTGCTACTATTAACACAATGAATTATTTATGAGCAGGCAAATGTGAATCTGACTCAGGTGAACCAGTACAGTAACCCTCTCTCTCTCTCTCTCTCTCTCTCTCTCTCTCTCTCTCTCGATCTCTCTCTCTCTCTCTCTCTCTCTCTCTCTCTCTCTCACTCTTTATTGGAACATGGGAGCAGATATAGTACATTTTATCTTTTTTATTTAAATGTTCACTGTATATATGACAGGTGACCATGAAGAGTATAAAATAGCATGAGTCTTACAGTTTTTCTCGATTGCTAAAACACAATTTCTGAAACCTTGCTCCATTTTCTGAAAACATTTAACACAAAACCTCATCTTCAAGCACTATTTACAAAACCTCTGACTCCTCTAGCAAAATGAAACTTTCGCCTCAAAACCGTTTTACCTGAGTTCAAAATCAAACACTGCTCTCAAATCATAAACAAAGTGATCAAAATGATATACATTATCAAGCAGTCAGTAAACAATACACCAAAAAATAGAAAACACATCCTTCAAAACATATAGGTCTCAGGGAAAAGTACATTTTTGATCTCAAAACAAATTGCTTATTTTTCCATTGACTTGATGAACGAAAACATAGCTCAAAATTGATCAGAAATTACTACTCTGCTTTGCTCTTTGCAATTTTTTTTGTTCTTCCTCCCCCTCTTCCTCTTTCTTGCCCTCTTCCACTTTCTTGCCCTCCTCCTCTTCCTCGTTCTTGCCCTCTTCCTCTTTCTTGCCCTCCTCCTCCTCTTCCTCCTCGTCGCCCACCTCGCATACACACTCGTCCTCGTCCTCTCACATTGTTTCTTCTATCCATTCTCAGACTTTCTCCTTCCCACCTTCAACAACCTGTTTTCTCTCTGAACTGGCTTATATTGGTTGTGTCACATCATTTGAAACAGGATAAATCAATTTTGAGTGGTTGTGTTCAATCAATGACATGTGTTCTCTTTTAGTATTTGATTGTTGCCACTTGTGTTTACCAGTATGGATGACATGTGCATTAGAGAATAATGTCAGCTGTGCGTTGCACCGGTCTCGGAAGCATAAAAGGACGAGCAATAGGAGTGTACGATGAGAGAGTAAGATTTTATTTTATGTTTTTATTATGTTTTGTGTGGCCGGCAGTCGACAGTGAGGGAGCTTGTCAGCATTTTACTTTGTTTGTTGTTCGATTATTTCATTTTTTATTTTGTTGTTGTTGAACGTTCGCCGGTTTCCGCCTCCTTCTTCCCATTCCTTGAACTTGTTACAGTGGTGCCGAAGCCCCGAACAAACGTTCACTCACGGCTCTCGTCCCGCCTTGCTCGTTACATAAACACAAAATATATACATTTAGATTTACATTTAGACATTTAGCAGACGCTTTTATCCAAAGAGACTTACAAAGAGTTTAGGAGTCATACAGGAGCCATAATACATTAAGTGCCAATACAAAGTTACTGGTTTCAACAAAAGCTAGACCACTACCTGTTGAGAGAAAGGTTTTTTTTTTTGTCTGTCAAGTGTTCACAGAAGAGATGGGTTTTAAGTAGTTTTTTAAATGTTGTGAGAGATGTGGTTGACCGGACAGAGTAAGAAAAAATGTTCCACCAGGAAAGAGTTGTGAATGAGAACGAGCGGGATAGCGATTTACTGCCCTTATGGGAAGGCAATACAAGACGCTGCTGGTTTGCTGAACGCAGGGATCTTGACGGGGTGTAGGAGTGCAGGAGAGTGTGAAAGTAAGCCGGTGCAGATCCAGTGATAGTCCTGTAGGCAAGCATTAGTGACTTGAATCTGATACGGGCTTCAACCAGTAGCCAGTGGAGAGAGATGAAAAGGGGAGTCGGATGAGCCCTTTTGGGCTGTTGGAAGACGAGGCGTGCTGCTGCATTCTGAACCAGCTGGAGCGGTTTGATAGCCTTTGCAGGAAGACCAGAAAGGAGAGCATTGCAGTAGTCCAACCTTGAGATTACCAGGGCCTGGACAAGGAGTTGTGCCGCATGCTCAGTGAGATAGGGTCTGACCTTTCTAATGTTGAATAAGGCATATCGGCATGACCGTGTTGTCTTTGCAATGTTTATTGAAGGACAGCTGTTCATCAAATATGACTCTGAGGTTCCTGGCTGTTTTGGAATGGGTGATTGTGGTATTGCCAAGATGGATGTTGAGATTGTGTTAGACCGTAGCGTGTGCCAGAAACACGAGTAGTTCTGTCTTGGCAGGGTTCAGCTGGAGGTGATGCCCTTTCATCCAAGCTGAGATGTCCTCGAGGCAGGCTGTAATGCGAGCTGCTACAGTGGTATCGTCTGGGTAAAACGAGATGTAGATCTGGGTGTCGTCAGCATAACAGTGATACGAGAAGCCATGTGCCCTTTATGATGGGTCCCAAGGATGTCGTGTAGATGGAAAAAAGCAGCGGTCCAAGCACTGACCCCTGAGGGACCCCAGTGATCATGTGGTGAGCAGTGGACAGTGAGCCGCTCCATGACACCCTGAAGGATCTGTCGGAGAGGTAGGATTTGAACCAGCAGAGAGGAGAGCCTGAGATTCCTAGCGATGACAGGGTTGCTAGCAGTATCTGGTGATTGACAGTGTCAAACGCAGCAGATAGGTCTAGCAGAAGCAGGACCGAAGATTTAGATTCCGCCTTGGCTAGCCGCAGTGCTTCTGTGACCGATAGCAGTGCCGTCTCAGTGGAGTGGTTTGTTTTGAAGCCAGAATGCTTGTCATCCAGTAGTTTGTTCTGGAATAGGTAGGAAGACACCTGGTTGAAAGCTGCCCTTTCAAGTGTTTTTGCAATAAATGGGAGGAGAGAGACAGGTCTGTAACTGTCGGGAGTAGAAGGGTCCAATGTTGGCTTCTTCAGTAGGGGCGTGACCTGGGCCTGTTTGATTGTGGATGGAAAAGTGCCGGTGAGCAGGGAGGTGTTGATGATGTGTGTGAGTGCAGGTGTGAGTGTGCTGGATATGGCCTGAAGGAGATCGGAGGGGATAGGGTCAAGGGACAGGTGGTGGGGTGGCTGGAGAGAAGCCTGGTGACTTCAGTGTCCGTAAGTGGGGTGAAAGAGGAGAGTTCGATGGTTGGAGTGTGGGAGGTATATATATACTGTACATATATAGATTCCCTGTATCTCAGTGGTTAGAGCATGCAGGGATTGCACATACTCGTATACAATGTACTGTAGTATAATGCAATGTAAGTCGCTTTGGATAAAAGCGTCTGCCAAATGCATAAATGTGTATATAAATATATATACATTTTCATGTAATTTCTTCAATTGTCACATTAAAAGATATAATAAAACATTTACACAAATTTGAGGGGTGTACTCACTTCTGTGGGATACTGTATATAAGATTTGTGTGGAATGTAGTTCTAACTCTCATTGCTCTGTTAGTTAACAAGTTGATGTGAAAGTCTATGTGAAATCTGTAGGATAGTGTGTTAGAATGAAGCTGCTTTCTCTCTCTCTCTCTCTCTCTCTCTCTCTCTCTCTCTCTCTCTCTCTCTCTCTCCACCTCCACCCTGTGATTAAGTAAAGTCAGATTTGTCTTCCTTTTTCTCTCAGATGTTTGAAATTCTGTCATTGAAGACATGGACTTACGTTTGTCGTCCCGTTGCAGACAGAGCACCTCGCTGTCAGGGACAATAAACAGATACCTTTATTTTCACACAGCCGACTGCCTTCAAATATTTCCCTTAAGGTCTCGCTGCAGTCTTAGTCTGTTCTCATTCTTTCATTTCAAGTCTTTCAGCAATTGGGACAACATAAGGACCACAAAAAGCATAAGTGCAATCAATAAAAGGCTATACAGAGCTAAGTTAGAAGTCAGAACTGATCAGTCAGGTGTTGACGGAAGAGATGCGTTTTCAGACGATTCTTAAGGATGGCTACAGAATCTGCAGATCTTGTAGCAGCGGGCAGATCATTCCACATAGGTGGAACCGATCCAGGGAAGGCACGTGAGAGAGATTTTTGGACTACGCATGGTTTCTGGAGAGCTTTTAAGACGTGGTCACTATAAGCTGCATATAGACATTTTAGAAAGAAATAACAGAGTTGTTGGAATGATACGAGAGTAAATAATGCCATCAGTTAAGGAGTTTGATCAATTTAAAATGGGAAGCGTTTGCTAGCGAAGCATGAAGCGTGGAGGAGAGGGGATGAGCGTGGAGAAACACCCATCTGTCATCTAAAACCTCTGGGAAATACCTTTGTTAAAAATGTACTTCATATTCAAACACAAACGGGGCAATTTGTTCAAATATCATGTGTATTAGTGGGCAGATCTCAGGTGTGCGGGTACTTGAGGACCCCTGAGAGGGTCTCGCCTCCATTTCATCAGTTACACTTTCAGAAGTGGGCCAGCAGAATGAATTACTTGTGTCATTGGATAAGGACACTGGCGCGGGCAATGAAAGCAAGCGTCCCTGTGATTTCAGATGGATACGCTTGATGAAACAGGGCCGTTCATTCGCTCTAAAATGGAAAGCCTGTGGTTGTTCCAAATCGCACAGATTAATCCATCCCATCACTTTTGTATCATCTGTTTCATTCGGTAGGAATAATTATTTATTGGCTGCTCATCAAAGTAAATCATGTGATACATGATCTAAATATTTTGATATTTGCTACATTGCTACATTGCTTATGTTTATCGCGAGGGTATTACAAATGTCTTCAAGATGCTTTAAGGAATAAAAGAGAGTGAATGTACAGGTGCTCATGTGATCTTCTGTATATCACACATCACAACTTCTCATCATACTGTACTGCAGATGCTCAACAAGAGCTGGAAATATGACGGCAGACATGAACGTTACAGAGGAGCGGCCTTATGAGATCATCATTCTGCAAGGATTTGTGAGAACTGACTCTAATGGCAATTGATGAACACTCATGAATTCATGACCAGAACCCGCTGAGAAACCTTGACCTGTCTCCTCTCCCGCGACACACACTCACGCCAACTGCACGTGTAACAATAATTGAGCACTATATCAAATATGAATTAAGGCGTCGGTGAATATTTTAATGTAAGAGTTAAAATGTGAGCCGAGGAAAACAACCCAGAATCTCCTTGAGTTAATCCTTGGCTATAATTGATGAACAACATAATGGCCTTAGTGTCTTTTAAGTGCTCTCGGTGGTAGTCTTAGATGAACTAAAGGAGGAGTGTTGTTAGACACTGTGAATAAAATGAAGTGGCGTTTCTAAATGTACAATGATCCAACAACACAAATGATGTTTTCAGTTGTAAATGTGCAGTCTGAAATGCTGACAATAATGCATCGTACAAACTGTACAGTGCAAAGGAGTCCAATTTGCAGACAAATGTGAATATGAGGTATAAGGGATAAGAATCATCAAGTCTTGAATATTGTTTCCATGCATCTGACTGAATACAGTGTTGTAGTTGGTATTGGACGTGTGGCTGTAAGCTGTGATAATATGGGATCTGTCAGGAGATCTGCACTGAACAGCTATAAGGAATCAGTGTTATATTCTTATTCAGCAATACTGTTATGCCTCTGATGTAAACGAGTATTGATTGTGTAATCTACGACCTGATTAAATCTGTATCGGCTGGATCTTTAGGCCAATTTCAACACTGTACAATGTGTTACTCTACCTGCCGATGTCAAGTGTTACTGTACTTATTCAATATTTGATTGGTCCGTGATGTTATTAAATGAGCAATTCTTATATAACCAAAGGCAAGTTTTATCTCCATAGACATGCATACTTTAATAAATGCATCACAATCTCTCTTTGAATGTCCTTATTTTGATATTTGTTGTTGCAGAATTCATTTTTTCTTTCAAAAATATGCTGAAGGAGTAGTGATATCATACAGTAGTTTTTAAATGAAATACATTTATTATATTAAATAAATCAATAACAGAAGTGTCACAACTGTGTCAAACACAACCTCGAGACACAGCTCAGATGATCTTTATCTTTTCATTAGCAGAATATAGTCACATGTCAAGAATTGTCTTCATGTGTCCCACGTCTGATGTCTGATGCTCTCAGGCCTCATTGAAGAGAGTTATGAACACCATGTGCGATGTATTCTCATGAGTCCCATACCATTCATTCCCATACCAATCTTCAGCAGGATTCTTAATTACGGGCATTAATAATTGATTTCATATCTCAATATTATTTAGTCACGGACAGAAATATGGAGAGAATTTCAGGACAGGCTATCTTGCATGATTCATTCCTATCATTTTTCTTAGCAGTATAAATCATTTAAATATTTGTTTTATAGAGGGATTGAATTGAAACCAAACTCATGGCTTTTTATCCTTTCCTTTCCTGTCTTCTCCTTTTCCTCGTATAAGGAAGACATATATTTTTCCTTATTCACATAGAAGGGCTGGTGGCAGAGTACATGTAAAAAAATGTTGACAATTGTTTAATATTCTGATATTTCACTCGTGATTTCTATGATTTTGGTTAAAAGGGACATGAATCAGAAGTATAACATCATTTCCAGCTGAGTTAGAAAATATCATACAACGTTCTCTGGCTGAAACCTTTTCAGATGATTTCGACTGGTTTGGCTTTCAGTCTTTAATGGACACTAGTCATGTTCGGAATAAACAATCGATCATGAATCCAGGAAGAAAAGAGAGATTTGTAGTTTAAGAAGGAGACTGGAGGGATTGTTTGAAGGTGTGAGGTAGAGTACATGCTTATTTATTACAGTCAGAATTAAAAAATGCCTTCCTCCTTCCATAGGTGCATTATTAAAGGAATCGTCCACTTTCAACATACATTTTCATGATAATTTACTCACCCCTGTTGTCATCCAAGATGTTTATGTAATTTTTTCTTTAGTCGAAAAGAAATTAAGGTTTTTGATGAAAACATTCCAGGATTTTTCTCCATATAGTGGACTTCAATGGACTCCAAACGGTTGAAGGTCAAAATTGCAGTTTCAGTGCAGCTTCAAGGGCTTAAAACGATACCAGACGATGAATAAAATATCTAGTGAAAAAAAAATCAAAAGGAATATGGTTTATTAACACAAATGCTCGCTTTGCTCTGTTCTTCGACGGGCGTTCATGACCTCATGTAATACGTATCTATGTTATAAAAGGTCACGCTTGACCTGGAGGCGGAACTAGTACTAACATAGTACTTTCGCCTATGTCAAGCGTTGACCTTTTCAACATTATTACGTATTACGTGAAGTAGGGCTGGGCGATATATCGAGTTTTAAGATAATCGATATCTTTTTTCAACGCGATGCGGGATTGGACAATATCTCTAATATCGATACGGGGTGTGTTTTACTTTTACTGTGGTGTCTGACACCGGACGAACCCCGCCCGCCCGCTCTACAAGTTTACATTTTACATGTCCAAGTGGTAAGCAGCTGTATGTTTTCAAATAGCAGGGCTCCAGACTGCGACTAAATGATCGCATTTGAGACTAGTACTTGCGCATGCGCAACCCGCCAATTTTTTGCAGATCGCGAGCCCACCACTGTAGGCCTATGTGTGTGAGAAGGAGAGAGTCCGGAGCTTTGCACCGTGCGCGGCTGGTTGACACGTCATTTAAAGGAGCTGATTGCGGCCACTCTAGTCAATGCTTTTGTTTATAGCAGCAGCAAAGCGTCCCAAAAGCGGCGCTCTGCGCAGCCTCGCTAAAGATACGCACCTAGTGGATTTTTGACGTGATGTTTCTCGCCGTCGTTGCATCGGTCACAGCTCAGCTCATCAATTTTATAGACACAACGTGAACGCATTACTACGATTTGACAAAATGACTTGCACATTTTCTGTTGGTTCAATTGAATTGAGCATTAAATTGGTCTGGTGTATTCAGAGTTCAAACCATTACTGTAGCACTTAAAGCTTCTCGGCTCTGCCTCTTTTTAAATGATGAGCACTGAGCAGAACCAAACCACTGTCACCTGCAGTTAAATGCATAGACAGGTAGTATTTAAAAACAATTTTAGCACATTTACACATACTTACATTTCTGTACAAATTCAAACACATTTAAAACTGTTCCACTGAATTCTTCAGTTTTTCCAATATTTAAGCACAGAATTAACAAAGGCAGAAGTCTGCAGATTCTGTATGACTCTGGTATTGAGTAATGTCATATCCCTCTGAAATGAAAAAAAAACTGCACATCATAATTATTGTGCGTTAAGTCTATTTATTATCAAAGTATTTGTCAGTAATACAGCTATTTTGGGGAAAACAATCAATAATTGCATTGCAGGCTGATTTAAGGTGTGCACCTTCATTTTCTGCTTGCTATCCTAAAAATTTCAGTCAGGGGCTACAGTGCTCTTAGTAAAAAAAGTTAGTCTGGAGCCCTGAATATGTGTTTCACAAACCATTTTAATAAAGGTGATTGCGAGATCTCGCACGAGGATTTGACTTGAAAGTAAACATTTATTCCACTTTGTAGAAAATATCGATATACATATCGGATATCGCCTTTCATCCAAAAAATACTGAGATATGAATTTTGGTCAATATCACCCAGCCCTAACGTGAAGTCATGAACACGCAGATCAGAGAATGAACGCGCATCGCAGAGCAGATCAAGGCGAGCATTTGTGTTTATAAAGCATATCCAATTATTATTTTTTTTAATGATCGATCGTTTCGCTAGATATCGCTGGTATCGTTTAAAGCGGCCCTGCAACAGTGTTTCATGCATTCTGACTTCTTCACAATGTTGAGTGTGCTGTCTTCTCATGCTTAACATGGTCAACTTGTCAAAAAACGAGTTGGGCGTATTACATAGTATTTCTGTGCTCGATTCACTCCCCCAGCAATCGTACAGGTTTCGGAAAGTTTTTTTTAACATATAAAACTGTTTCGTAACTTTTTTTCTTAGTCCCTTATTGGACAATTCTCCTGGAAAAGCATGCGGGCACAAGGAGAGCAGGAGAAGGAGCATGCGCAGACATCACTTTCACTTGTGTGCAGGAGAGAGAGAGAGAACACGTTCGTGAAGTTCAGGTGTTTGTTTGTTCACTACATTTGGGTGATGAATATAAACTGTATATAACGCTGGATTTAGAGATGGTTTGAAACTGATATATGGAGCGTACCCCTCCCCAGCGTACCCCGCCCCCCGCACACGCCGTATGTTTTCGGAAACAATCGTAAAGCTGTGTCTATCTTTTATAAATGTGATCACACTAAATACTCTTCGAAGATACGAAGTATCCAATACTACTCTACAGGTACTCAAGATTCATATGAGATTGTCAGGAACCCTGTGTGTTTCGCCCGGTTTAAAGCCCTTTGAAGCTGCACTGAAACTGTAATTTTGACCTTCAACCGTATGGAGTCCATTGAAGTCCACTATATGGAGAAAAATCCTGGAATGTTTTCATCACAAATCTTAATTTCTTTTCGACTAAAGAAAAAAATACATAAACATCTTGGATGACAACAGGGGTGAGTAAATTATCATGAAAATGTATGTGGAAAGTGGACGATTCCTTTAATATCATGCCGCTTATTTTGAAAAAGTGTTTCATATCGCAGCATTTCTTTTCTCCCGCAGGGAAAACCACATGAAATGTACACGTAAGAGCTCATGTGATCCCATACGTTTGTTTTGATAATATCTGAGATCTGTGACGAGGAATGAAGAGTATCAGCTCTTGTACAAGCACATTACCTTCATACCATGTGGATCATCTCAGCTTTGAGAGCTTTTAGCTGAAGACATCTGACACACGAACGCCTCTATACCGTCTCTACACTCTTTCTGACGTTTGGATGATGAGAATTTTTTTTATATATATTATACAGTATATATTTTTTTACAGATTTCCATTTCCTGAGCACTCACAGAACAGTGAAATAGTTGAAAAGTGTTGGGAGCTTAACACTTGAGAGTTCAGGTATACAACATGAACATCAGCCTCATATCTTCATTGTCTCACATTCTAAAAAGAGTCATTTTATCAGGAATGATTGAAATGCATTTAGTAATAGTCATGTTGTGTGCATGAGGGTTGAACAGATAGAGGACTTCACAGAGGAATGCTGGGAAATGAAGATGACACGCGGTACACTACAACAGCTGAAGGAAACACTGGTGGATTTCGGAGAGGGTTTACGACTCTTCATACTATTCTTCTCAAATCCCTGCTGAGACTGACCTTTTATTTCTCTGTTATACGGCTAAAGATACTGATAAGAGAGCTACAGAGCATCTTACAGTCATGTGCTATTACAAAAAAAAAACTTTTTTACCATGCTATAACAACTGTAATAGCTTTCCGTGCACAAAAGAGTGAAAAATGTTCCTATCCCCGGTCTACCCTATGCTGCATTTGCCACCTTGACTCCTGTCCACTAGTGATGCGCGGATGGCGGTTACATCTGCGGGCTCTTCGGATGATCCGCGGGTCGGGGGGGTCGGGTAATACAAAATTACATTCTGATTAATTGCGGGTGGATGAGATCAGTCGTTAACTACATTTCATACGAATGTGTTTTAAATGCATTTTTCCTCAGGCAGACGCTAATTTAAAAGAAATACGCGCATGGCGACCGTAGAGGGGGGTCCATTTCTTAAAGCAGAAATGGAGGCAAAACCGATCCGAGAGAAAATTAAAAAGGGAGGATTAAAAACAAAACAAAAGAAAGGAAAGAAAGAAAGAAAGAAAGAAAGAAAGACCGAAAGAAAGAAAAGTGCCGTGTGGGAGCGATTTAGTAAAGTGGTTAATGAGGATGAATCAAGTGCTGGGTATATATGCAATATATGTGAGAAAATGTATTGTTATCCAGTCATTCGTATGTGTTGTGTGTTGCAGGGACAGAAACAGCGATATTCAAATTCTGAAGGGATCAAAGCCGGTTGGCTAATCTGGCCAAAGAAAAAGTTTTATAAATGCATTTTAGGATCGGCGTATTATTTTACTATCAGAGATTGGCAGATTAGTTCTAACGTCACTGAATCTGATAAAATCATTCTTAAAACAAATAATTAAAGTAACTAAAGTGAGGTTCAGGTACGGGCCGTGTAAAATTATAAATTGCGGGCGGGTGGATAATTTATTTGAAGCAGCATATGCGGGTGATAATTTAGCTCATCCTGGCATCTCTACAGTCCACACTAGATGCGACGTGACAAAAGACAATAGAACCCATTCTAATCAGGAAGAGCCGATGCTGAAGCTGAATATCTGATGGATTTCACAGATACAAATCTGTCACATTGTTTCTATATTTATTTAGTTACTAGCCTCACTTGGCTTTGTTGAGAAAACATCTGTGTGAAGTACATACTGAAGACAATAAGGCACAGAACGAGAGGTGTGTTATGTTCTGTACAACCCTTAGTGTCACGCGTGATACATGCCAGCTGTTTTCTATCTGACGTCCAGATGTTTTCCTGAGGTGACCACCGAGGTGTCCCACGGATCCCTGAATTCCATTAGAGTCCTGAGAAACAAGCCGTCGGTTTAGAAGATTCATCTTCATGAGCGTCGTGTAGAATGAAAGCTCTCCTCCAGTGTGTGGAGAAGCTGAAGGTCAGATCAATGGAGCCGTGTGTTGGTTCCTCTGCTGATAATATCTGCTCTTATCACATGTCACACACTTCAGTGAAGCTCTATTGTTTAGAGTCGGGAGTCCCATCAGTCTGTACAGAGAGATAGGGATCAGCCGCACGGCATCAGGTCAACTGTCTCTGCCATACGTGATGAGAGATAAGCCGTCTGAAAGCTGATTTCACCCATTTAGTTAATGCTCTTATGTACTTCACATGACTACACATTAATCCTGATTTAAGCTTGAGGATTTTTCTTCTAGCTTTAGTAATGTCGGGTTTCTTGGGTAATCATCGTAATAAGAGAAGAGCTCTGGTGCATGCACACACCAGGGGTTATTATCGTAAATGAAAACTATTAATATGAAAAAACATTTTCGTTAACTGAAATAAAATAAAGACGAAAGTAATAAAAATAAACGAAACCTACACTGTAACTAAAATGTGCACCTACAAAACAATTGAAAAATTTAGTAAAACAAAACTTGCGTTTTCGTATTTTAAATTGTGTTGAATCGGCAGTTGCACATGGAGTGACTCGTGTTATAAGCAGATATTGCTGGATTATTAATGACCCGTAGGTGGCAGACGAACTATGAACTTCTGACCGGCCCAACAGTGAAGCAATGGCGCTGGCAGAGATGGCGAACGTGGTAGGTAGGAAGAGGCAGAGCCCAATTTGGGATTTTTTTTTATACGATTCTGCTTCAAACAGCAGCAAGTGCATGGTGATCAGAAGCGATGGTTGCATTTGTGGGACTTTACTAAAGGGTAAGAATCCAACGAACTTGAAAGTGCATTTAAGAAGTTCACTTGATGTATTTGTGTTTTGTTTAAAACGCTAATAAAAATATCACAAATTTCAACACTACGTTTGTTGCATTTTAGATGTACGGTTATATACACAATTTGTCCATCTTTCCACAATGAGGACAGTCATGAGACTCATACACAACAATGACAAAACCTACAAACGTTCAGTGATGCTCAAGAAGTCAACAATTGTTAGAGCTGTTCAAGCTTTTGATTCCTGTAGTTATTTTAAGTCCGCCTTTAATAAATAAAATATATAAATATGTAGGTCTCTTTAGCTGTTGTGCTTTCTTCTCTCAATTGCTCAAAATTATTTTAAATGAAAACCTGTTTTTGTATTTCCTTTTTTCTATTTTATTTTGTTTCATTTAGCCAGGAAAGCAGGCTTGCTATAATATGAAACTGCACAGCATCTATTACCTGTGCTCAGACGTGCACAGCAGAAACCAGAGAACACATTTTTAGTGTTAGTAATGAGGCTTAAATGAGCTGTTATGCGGCCGGCACTCAGTTTACTATAAACTATAAATCTGTTCATTTATAGTATATATAGCTCACACATATATAGGATCACAGATATCAGATAAGTTCTAGGGGTATGATTTTTAGGGTGCGAGAGGTCCCGGGTTCATATCCCGGGCGAGCCCCCATATAATGTTACATCGCAGATGTTTTGAAAGGGGTATAGAAGATATAATGTAGCAGCAGATTTTCATTTTTCAACTCTGGGATCAATACCATTGCACTGTTTCGTCAAAGAACATCATAATGAGAAAACTGCAATTTTATTCTAATGTTTTCGATTGTTATTTTCAAGCAACGCAAAACTGTGAAAAGCACTATAGAAATCAAATGAATTGAATGTATCACATGAGTATTTGTGTATGGGACTGTAATAAGCCCGATTGCTAAGATATGTAGCAAATCTTGTCCCAAAAACCCTTAACCACAACTCAAACTTTGTGTAAGAGTAGTACGGCGCGTGTTAGCAAACAGCAGTAAATCAACACGCTGCATTGAAAACTGAGCCACATAAAGCATTTGGACACTCATGTCATCACACAACAACCCTTTAAACAAGTAGCTTTTATTAAAAAAACAGCAGAAGCAGACATTCCAAAAGATTTCAGCAAATACAGTCATGTATATAAAGAGCATTTCTTGGGTAGCCTATAATGACAAGAAAATGATTTGAAATGCAGTTGTGTGCAGTCGAATGACATGAAACAGTTTCATCCTCTAATCAGAGAAGTGAAGAGCTAAACACAGATGACCTTCTCTCTGCTAATCTATCTCCTGAAACCTGGCTTCTTACACGAGCAGAAATAACTCCGAGAGGTGGGTGCGTTGGAGTGCATTTTCTGAAAGCCTGGAGCCGGAGAGGCCATCGAGTGCGCGTTTGATGGCGTGTCTGATGGAACGGTTGTGCGCTCACGGCCGCGGTGGGAAATGTCTAATGCGGCTCCCGGCTCTGCTCAACAATGTTTACAGCTGAAGCTCATTGTGCTTGTTTTGCTGGCGAAAAGATACAGTTTTGCTTTGATAAACAAGTTACTCATCCCTCATCCGTTTCTCAAAGCGCCTCTATTGATTTATTCAAGTCCGCATTAGGCATTATGTTGAAATCCCCCTCCCCGATACGCGGTGTCATCGATCCAGGGTTGCACGCACTGCAGGAGGTATAAAAACACATTAAAGGGCCCTGAGTGGAGATTCAACACACATCTAATGTGACAGGTCTGAATGAATGTTAATTCTGCATGCCGCGTGCCTAAAGATATGAGACGCTGCCTTCTACACCAGCGCTATAGAGGGGATGAAGTGAACATTCTCAATCTCGCTTCGGTAGGCAGGTAATGAATATTAATGCAGGCAGTTTATTAAAAAACTGTCAGAACTGTAGCGGATACAACAGTTTAAGTGTTTCCCTCCCGGGGAGAAAGTATTTATATTATTAGACAGGACATATTTGCTGTAGGAGTAGAGCGCTATGTTTTACAGATGAGTGTTGTTGAGTTAAGGATATTTATTTTCTTTATCATCCTTCATCTGCTCAGTTTATTTTTGGTGGTTCTTATAGTAGCATACTGTATATACTGTATAGACATAACATAAGCAGATGTGGAGATCAGTGGAAAGTTCTTTATCATTTGTGAAACTCAGCCTGAACCATTAGCATTGGTCAAATATATAATTAGAAAAACAGCAGATGAATCAGGACTAACTGAAGACACAATGATGAACCATGGTAATCTGTTACATCTCGTTTAATTGCTATTGGTTGTATGGTTTTGGTTGTTGTTGTCTTGCACTTCATGACGTCATGATGTTAATTGCCAGACACACCAATGAGATTGGATGTTATGGAATACCATCAGACCACTATAACAAAGTTTAGATTTTAGTTTGATTAATAATTTAAATTAGCTTTTATGTTTAGATTGATCGTTTTTATGGAAAAAAAATTCAAGTCTTAGCAATGTTGTTCACTTGATAAGTCTTTTATGTTGCTATATAAGATTAATTAATTTTTATTTTAGTTTTTTTTTTGTAATACTTTAAACTCATTTCACTTAATTTTTAGGAAACATTAAGTTTTTCTTAATTTTCTAGATTTTCATCTCGATATCAGAACAATGCCATATAAGAACAGAAAACTAGAAGATTTTTGGTTTCTCTTTCTTACCCTTTTATAATCTAAAGAACCTTATTTCACCACAAAGATCCTTTTGTGAGACAGAAAGGTTCATCGGATGTTAAAATGAAAAAAGCTTCTTCTATGGCATCGTGAAGCACCTTTATCTTAATTTTTAGTGTGTGGCCACAAATACGAATTTGTTCCCATGATTTATGAATACATGAACATGTTTTACTCATTTGTTTTCTTGTTTTGGGTAAATTGTGCTCACGTTTATTTGTAAATATTTGAGATAAATCAGCTTGTTCATTGATTTGATTAATCTTGCTTCCTCTTAGAGAACAAGGTCCCATCACAGTCCTGACTTTTTCCTTATAATTTGTAAATCAATAAAAGTTTCTCTGTCCGTAACAGCAGCTTCTGCTTTTATTATTAAGCAGTGATGGTTTTATTAAATTCCAGGCAGAGATTGATAAAAGGTGCAATGTCAGCAGCCAAAGCCAGGAAACGAATCAGAAAAACATATCACAGTAACAAATGGTGGAAATGGTATAATACATGTTATGGGATGAAATGAGTATTTCTGATACACATCCATTTCTTGAAACTGATTACAGTCTTATAGACATATTTTTACAGTTAGTTAGTATCACTAGATACATATTAACTGTTATAGTATATAAACATATAACAAACGCTCAAGCTTCTTTGCAAAATTGTGCAAAATGCAAAATGCAAAATTGTGAATCTGAAATACTTGATAATGAAATACTGGAGTTCTTGATAGAAATGTCACATCATGCGCTCATCTAGGGCTTATTCAGTTTAATGCATTCAGTGTTATAGAGGGCTCATAGTTTTATCTTAAAGGTCCTGATATATGTAAGAAAACTTTCATCATTTCACCCCAAATTACAGCATTACTGAAAATCATTTGAAAACTCTCTCTGATGTTTTTAAGCTGAAATTCTGCCTATTGCTATTATCTGGGGTATGACTTAATCTTCCCAGTCTGCCTTCAAATCTCTTAAAGGTCTCTTTAAAGGCTTAAAGATTGAATTTTCTTTTTTGTTGCATCTCTTTTGGGTGCGCTGGATGTGCACCAGAGAACACTTCATGTGTGAGTAGCGCTGGGTCAGACAGACAGACAGGGTCACTCATGCCATGCAAATACAAATGATACAAATGAATGAGACACCGCAACACGTGTGAGATGAACTAATTGAATCTAAGTTTAGACTGTGTTAAATGCTGGGTTGAGTCTTTGTCTACATTTATAAAATGTAAATATGAGCACCGAAGTTAAACCACATTACAGAAGCACCTCATATTCTACAGAAAGCCTTTGTCTGGAGGATTCAATACGCTTCGTTTTGCTCAGTCAGACGGGCTGGTGTAAATGTAGACGGACGTTCCGGGCATCACAGTAATTGAGCTAATGCCGTAACGCATGTGGACAGCTACATCGGCGAGCCTCCAGGCTTATTCAAACTTTATAAGACAAGAGAGCGCGTCCCCGCACATGCCTTCTGTATGAATGATGTGTTTTCTCCAGCATGCACTTCTTTTAACCCTGCTTTCCTCTGCATTATTGATGATCAACAGGGTCAGAATTAGCTTTTAGTGCTCCCCGATGACGGCTTTATCCGGGAAGCTGCGGCGAGTGCACTCGTAATATCATGGCTCGTGGAGAACAGAGCTTCTTAGCGACTTTTACCCGAGCGATGTGTGTGTGTTTCAACATGCTTGTTTGTGTAAAACCAGGAGCAAAGAAAGACTTCATGTTGTTTTTTATGTCCATTAGAGAGCGTCTGTACTCTCTTTCAGACGGGATTTGATGAGGATGCTTCGGTGGTTTTTGTCTGGATTATTTATACTGTATATCAGTGAGAATGTTTGTCTTTTCAAGCTGGGCCGTGCGGCAATGAAAGAATCATGACGGAAGCTAAACTTGCTCATGTTTTCGTTGTATAGTGCTGTTTAAAGTGTAACGTGTAGAAGAATGACATTAAGCTTTCTATAGAAAACTCTTTGAGCCGGTTTATGAGGGGACTTCAGGCTCAGGTTAAGTCATTTACAGTAGTGATGGTGTTGTTGTTTTTGTAAGTAACACATTTTTACATGTGAATGTTGAGAGGCAGGTGGCACGCCAGCGGAGTTCAACTCAGATTGCTGCCTGTCTCTACGAAACACAGAGAGAGAGAGAGAGAGAATGAGCAGCGGCGTGCGGTTCAATGTTTGATGAAGACAGCTGGAAGTAATCTGCAGCAGGGGGCTTCTCTGAATAACAGCCAAAATTAGGAGTTTTTTTCACACCCGATCCAGTCATTTTTCTGTGAGCTAAGAAGAGCTCAATGCTATGTGACTGATGAAATTTGCTGAGTTTGAAACTAAGCGTTGCATTTGTGTACACATATTGGTAAGAGACCCGTTTCACCAACATATGACCTTACATTTTAAAACCGTATGGTTATTCCTTTATTAATACATGTTCGTTGAAGGGAGCTTCACCTCAGAGTTATAGTTTTGTTTTTAGCTTTATTCATATTTTAAATTAGCTTTAAGTTTTCGTTTTGTGTTAATTTTGTTAAATGTTTTTGTTTTTTTATCATTATTGAATTATTTTTCACTTCCTGAGGCAACATTTTCAAACATATTCAAAGTTTCATTTTTAGTAAACTAAAGTTCCCTGTCTTCACTGTTGAGGAGCAGAAACAAAACCATTTTTACTCACACATTTTGAGTCTTTTTTCTGTTTCAGACATTTGATTTAAAAGTAGCTCATGTTTCTCTGGAGTGTGTTCTTTTACACCCGCGAGTCGAGCCGAGGCTTCTTTCAGGTGTAATGCTCTCATGATGATCTCTCATCACTTATTTACTCCCACATCCATTATAAATAGTGATTCGCTTGAAAGAGAGAAACATTTTTCTGGCCTTCCACGAGGCCGTACTGATGTTTGTTGTCAAACATTTGCTTTATTAAATAATTGTCTCATATTATTGTGGTTATTTATCGTAATCCTTTGTAAATTATGATTCGCAAAAGTGTATAAGATTAATACATTTAATCATATTAAATTCATTTTAGAAACATGAAAATCCTTTAAATAAATATCCAAAACAATCAGTATATAGTGACTGTAATAGAGAAGATCGTCCTGCATGGTGTGTATAGGGTTTCTGCAGATACTAGAGATTCTCTGTTTTACCTCAAGAATCCTAATGTACACCTGTACACTTGACTATCGGCTTTTTTGTGTCTTTTTTATTTATGAAGAATGAAGTTTATATTGAGCGTGAGATCTCCTGAGATTAAAAACATCACGCTCAGGCCAATATTATTTTCCTCTGGGATGTAAATATGTCATGACCGTGAATCAGCTTCACAACATGTTAACATCACATTCTGTAATTCATTTCCAGTGTCTGAAATAAAAGTGTGGGTTTATAAAGAAATGTTTTATTAAGTGGCTGCTGGTCTGAACCCTGTGTGTTTCTCCCTCTGATGCTGGCAGCCCACTCAAAACCCCATCTCCATCCACACGAGTCTAACCTGTGAACACATGAAGAACTCTGACGTTTGCTCTCGTACAGGAGAAACTGAATGACAACCCAGTCAAAGCTGCTCAGCATGCAGTCTGGCTAAATCACACCCACCCTGAGAAAATTCATAATCTATTAATATTTCTATCTTTTTTTTATTTCCATATACAGCTGCAATCCATAACTTATTTGGATAAATAAACCAAAATGTTGTTGGTGGGCAAGTACATAAAAATCAGTGTTGAAAACTGTCCGTCTACCTTCCCTGATTTAAAGTGGTAAGCTTATATTAGTGATTGATATATTGAGCTATACGATTTTGTGGAAAATTTAACATCGGTTGACTTTAACCCATATGAAGATAAATACATAAAGCAACCCTCAATTTCATTTTTCAAACAGAGATGCAGTTTCAAAAATGTATTTTGCATTATGCGTAAACATATTACAAATATGTATCCATTCTGGCTTGGTTTCATACACTTTTAATTGGGTTTTAACAGTTCCTTTAAGCTGCTGAATCACACCCTATTATACACTCACAGCTGTATATAAAGAAAAGACCAAATCCTTAAAAAAATTGATATTGTAAATTATTTCAATAACTGCCTGTCATCATATCATTCCAACACATTGTTTCTTTGTTGTAAAGTCCATGGTCTCTGTACTGCCATCTTGCCATCTAGGTTAAGCTCTCTTAAATAATTGAGGTGCTGAGACCTAGTCTTAAACTTTATGAATCACACCTATTCTTAAGTCTAAGGTCTAAGGAATAAGAGTAAAATGACGTCATTCTTAGAATTTTGACACACTTAAGAGTACATTTTTACTCTAAGATGCATTATACACACGGGCCATAAATGCTAAGGAAAAGGCATGGGAGGCAGTTTCAGTAAGTTATTTTGAAACTCTTTTAATAGGTGTCATGATTCTGCCTCATCTTGTCATGTCGTTCTTGGTTTGGTGGCAGGATCATGACAGAGCTTCATGTTTTATGTGGAGAGAGGCTTTTTGGCCCTTATGGCCTTCCATTTACTCTCTCCGGTCTCGTCTCTGTTCCCGCCCTCTCGTATCCTCATTGTTGATGGTTAATTATGTCATGCCCCACACCTGTTCCCTCTTGATTAGATCCCTTTATAATGCCCTCGTGTCTTCTGTCCTGTGCCCGTTCATTTTGCGTGTTTGCCTGTTGGCAATGTTACCTTGCTTGTCTTTCCTGCCTAGTCAGATTACCTTACCCTGTTGAAATTCCTTTCCGTGCTTGACGTCGTGTTATTGTTTAGTCTAGTCGTGTTTATTTCATAGTAAGTTCGGTTTCAGTTTTCTTGTTTATGCCCCATCGAGGGAAGTGTTATTTTCAAGTTTTATATTAGTTGTGTTCTTGTTCCAACCCCATCGTGGGTCTTTGTTTTGTGTCTAAAGAAATTAATATTTTTCATTAACCCCTTCTCCGCTGCCTTCGCTTGAGTTCTTCTCGTGCCATTTCCTGACAAATAGGCTAGACTAATATAACTTCACGTAAGCATCAAGTATTTTGATAAGTATTTCAGATACTGAGTTTGCACTGAGTTTGTGTGAATTGGGCTCTCTCCTTGACAAATAATGAAAACGATACATTCATGTATAAACATACTGCTTGTTGATCCATGGATTGATTACGTGTATTATCATGTAAATGTCTTATTTGGTAAAGGAAACCTATATTAATTGTGTTGCTAAATAATGTAACTTACTTAGGTAGGAACACACAGCAACACCACACAAAGACAGTGGACTTTCGATATATAAACTGCGATGTGAATTCCATTACAGTGAACTACTGACTGAAGTCTCCGCGCATGCGCTAGATGAGATCAACAGGTTAGACCCGCACATGCACCGGGAATTCTGCACATACATGCTCATGACAGCATTTTTTTTCTTAGACCATTTGAAAGCGCATCTTTTTCTCTCCGTTTTTCAACTAAAATGGAGCTTTTCAAAAACGCACTCGAAAGTGGATACATTTGGAAACGCTGTTTTCGCGTTGTAGTGTGGATGAGGAAAATGAGGGATTTAAAAAGGCTGGCGCGTTTTTCGTCATGTGACGCAGTTGGTTCTGCTGCTCTCCTGTTTGATAGCATTAATGTCAGTTCATGCTTACCTTAGATCGCATTTTAGGAGACGGAACATTTAATTACTCGCAGTTACTGTTTGGTTGAGGAGCACAAGTGAAGTTTCACTTTCGCTTTTGCAGCTTTATAGTCTTGTGTTACCCACAGCGACATCTCTAAGTTACCTCATTGTCCGTCCATTTACAAAAACTGTGTTTTTGCCCCACATTGCTGTTAAATAATATGCCACAAAGTAAATAAACGCCTGACAGAAATGAGACATGCTGACGTGTCTTAGGTTTTACTCATGCGCAGTACATGGATGTAAGCGTTTTCAGACGTTTCAGTTTGGATGGGCAGCATTTGGGATACACTTGAAAAGTTGGGACAAAAACTCTAGTGTAGACAGAGTCTTAGTTAATCTATTACATTTACATATTTCTCTTCAAATACCTTACATTTCTTCTTACACTTAGACTTATTTTATATTACATTTATTAAATTGACTTGATGTGTCTGAAATTGTTATGAATGTAAACTCTTAACATGCAGGTCTACATCGAGTTCTGTCTCACACCTTTTATAGATGTTCACCGCATATGTTGTGTTTCAGTTCTAATCTCGAATCGAGATCATAATCTGGGTTGCAAATATTGTAAAATCAATTTACAGCATTGCCAAAGCACCAGCACTAATTCATCAATATATCTTTAGTAGTATTGCTAATAACAGCATTGACATGACATGACATACATTTTTACATGCCATTTCAGATCGGGTTTACCTGTGAAACCAATGTTAACATATGAAAAAAACTAAATTGAATAATTAGCTGTACACACTGTCAGGACATTTGTCAACAGGTTAACGCTGCTAACATTAGCTTTTTGTGTGTCTTTAAAATACTCTCCAGTCAGTCAACATACACTTGTGTCATTGGTAGTTCTTTTCTCTGGGTAAGAGCCTGCACTGAGATAATGCTAAACGAATGACTTCATTTTATCCTTGAACTAAACATATTCCCAGTTCTTGTGATGCAAAAATGACGGAAAGCTGGTACCTGGCCATCATCAGCAGTGCTAACTTCATCTTCTTGTGATGGAACCCAATTGAGGATCAAATCTGGACTTGTGTGATGACCTCTCTGCCTGTATACAAATGTAAAAACTAACGTCAAGATAACAGCATCAAATTCACAACAAAACCTGTATCTCTATCTTCAGTTTCAACAGAACTTTATTGTTTAAAATACTTTTCACCGATATCACATTTGGTTTCATCTGAATTATATACTTTATTTCTTCGTTCACCAGTCATGTTGTAATCTTGATTCTTATCGTGTTTTCGCTTAACATTCCATATGTTTGTTCTGTAAGTCATGTTGGACCTCAGTGTCTTTTACTGAGTCTTCACCGGACGCGACAGGTGCGACGCGACATGACAACCTGCTCGTTCTAAATGGGTTTTTTGGTGTGGACTAAATTAAAGATTAAAATGTGTTCTAATGCGTTTCTAATGTCTTTTGTCGTGTCGTGTCGTGTCCAGTGTAGACACAGTGTTTGGCAGAAGGAAAAATTCTAATGCGTTCACTGCAAATGTCATTGAGGTCATCTCAGATGCTTTTACATTTTAAATCACTATGAGACATTGTGTATTTCTCATAGATTGCTCTTTCATAGCTCAGGAAGCTTAACTAAGTTATGTTTCATTGACGTATCCACTTTCTCTGAAACACCACAACACTGGAATGCCGGCCAATAAATCGGCTCCTGATGTAGAAAATACTCATCCCATTATTTCAACATCACCTGATCAATTACTGCCCCCATGATCAATAGAGACGTTTACAAATGTCTCTTTTGTACAAAACTCTATTGTCCGTCGGTTTCCGTGGAAGGTAATAGTTTAATGTCAGCGGCTTTTGTGAATAACACTGTGTCCTGAGATTCCAGTGACAAGCCATTTGTCTGTTTACAAGGAAGGTGAAAATGTGCTACGGCGTGATCACATCAAAACCAATCAGAATCAGAATCAGAACGAAACCCTCACAACACACCTCACCTCACCTAAAACTAAACACACGCACACCTCTGTCAGTCTATTCATGGGTTTTGTCATGTTTACTTTCAGTTTATTATACTTAACATAAAGGTACATTATGGAATGTTAAATCATACATGTATTGCTATTACTACCAGCACAGATATCATCTGATTAAGATCTAATTTAATGGGTTGTCATGTCTCTAGTTCAACTGGTAGAGCTTAGCGCTGGCAACACCAGGCTCAGGGCTTTGATTCCCCGAGAACACACAACTTGATAAACATACTGTACCTTAAATGTATTGTAAGTCTTTAAGCAAACATCTTTGCCAAATGCATTAATGGAAATGTTGTAAAAATACACAGTTTTTTGTGTTGAAATATTCTGAGCAACCCAACTGTTTGGTTCATTAACCTCAGAATGTCGCTGCTCACAGTGCTATCTCACATCCCGGAGGTGCTCAACATCCACTGGACACAGCTTGCAGCCTAAGCATTTCATACAGTTATAAGATCAGACACAAAAACAAACTTTAAGCCAATTTATAGTTTGCTGATGTCTGGAAAAAGAAGTGCATGGCTGTTAATTCACTGTCAGAGAGCGGGAATGGCCACATCATTTTCTAGACCCGTGAGGAGCTGTGACCATATCACAACAAAGCTGATGAAATTACTGTCATTTCTTATCTGCAGTAACATACCTGTCACAAAACATCATTCTGTAATTAATAGAAAGAAAATCAATCATATTTTCGCTTCTGTTCAAAGATAAGCCATTCCCACAACATGCAAAACAGCTCTTGTCTATTGTTCTGCCTTTTTGTTCTGCGTTTATTTAGAATTATAATCATAGGAAAATAAGATGCATGCTGGGCTTCAGTCATGACATATTTTTAGTAACAGTGCAGGAATAGGAATATCATCACTAGATGAATTTAGTAATATAATTATTATTACGGGAGCACGGAGATAAATGAGGAAAGATATGCAATGATATCAGTGTGTGACCCTCCGTCTGCTGTTACTCATTATTACAAGTTCTTGTTGAAATTGATGGAACATCCCACAGACTGAAACATAATTAATATAAAAATAATAATATAACAAAGTATATGTGTCAATAATAACCGGAAGAATGAACAGCTCACTGCAACTTGCACTGTACTGTATTACAAGCATTTGTCACATCAGCAAAAAAAGGTTCCCCACCACCCTATATATTCAAGGTGATGCAAGGTGATGCTTTAAACCTTTTATTGTCGTCATCTCAACATTATCTGTTTTAAACACTTCGGGTATAAAGTCCCAGGGCCAGATTTACTAAACGGCAAAATAGCGCAATAAAAAAAAACGCCGATGAGAGTGAAAACGGGGCGCACATTAAAAAACACAGGCGCAAAATCTAATTCCCATAATGACCAACGCAATCTACTAAGAGCAGTCCAAATTAGCAGATGGTCTGGGGGGTTAAATAAAGAAAAATACCAGTACAATGACAAGCGCAAACCTTAGTAAATCACATTGTGTGTTTCATTTAAATACTCTCCTCACACAAAGTTTGCATCTGAAGAGGAAACTCCTACAAATGCATTTGCAATAAGTTCAGTCGCAAAAACTGCCATGCCCGTGCCTTTTCAGCGCTCTTTTTCCCTGCTTGTCTTTAGTAAATACCCACAGTAGGCTCTACTAAGCCAAAAGAGGCATTTGCGCTGCCGCAAACTGTTAGGAAATCTGGCCCCTTTTATGTGTCCAATATGAGTCAAAACAAATATTCATTTCACCTTGATATCTGACAAAAGAGCAAATTCATTTTAAATCAATACACCAGTGGCTGAAAAGGCTGTGTAGTAATGAATTAATGACTAGAAATTAGAGACATTGATAAGCTGTCTGTCGGATGATAATTGCAAAGCAATGAGTGATAGAGTGGTTGAATTATTATTATGAAAATATGCTAAACATGAAATCATTGATCTTTATAATAAATCTCAGATGAATCCCTTCACTTCTGCATTCATGAGTAGATATTGACAACATTAATAGTCAGCAAATCACTGTTAAGTGTATGTCGTCTTTAATATCCCACATCATCCTCTTTCTTATTTAAAATTGAATGAGTTATACAAATTGACATAATTTTACTTTTTAAAAAGATTAAACTGTAATTTAGATCATTTAATTTTAGTGTAAAATGATGCATTCTTTTCATTTTTATAGTCAAGCTTAGTTAGAAACTAATAATTTCATAAAAATCTACTTCAAGACTGTGTGTCAGTAAACTATAAGCACAATTTAAACTTTACACTGAATGGGGTGATGTTTCGCTTTCAGTTCGGTAAAAATACAGTAATATCCATACTGTGTGCGTGCAGTATATTTGTACTTCATGTGATATTCATAGTGATAATGGGCCAAACAAAATGTTACTTCAGATTTATTGGTGATTGTATTTGTTTACTTTTTGTGTCTTTTCATTCAAAATGTTTATGTTTCGTATGTTCTCTTGGCAGTCAGGTTCATTTTAAAACTTGTGTCTGGCTGCTGGTTTTGGTAGCCTGTCTTTTGTTTAGTTCCCTCACTGAGTTTTATATCTGGTTGGTTATTGTCTTTAGTTTATTTATAGAAGGCACTTTAATCTCCAGAGTATCTCCTATGTGGTCCAGTAGCTTATCAAAGTGGGCATGAGACAGATTTTTTCCGTATTGTGACATATATCTGAGTGTCTCAGCTTCTGGAATCTGTAAGACATATGTAGGGCGGAACATGATTTCAATAGTGGATTGTTGTAAGCCTGGTCATTGGACAGGGAGTATAGTCTAACTCCTGTGTGGAGACATTACTGTACGTCATGCAGAGAAGACAAGTCCTTTAGATCGGTAGACCAAGTGAATGTCTCTGATAATAAATAAATACATTTAAATAATGACCTGCCTGGTTAAATAATGCATAATAAAACTGCAATATTCCATCAAAAAAATGTTTTCTAGAAAAGTCAACAGCGATGTAATGAGCTGCTCCGCTGTGCATCTGTCGCACCTCACGAGTGAGCGAGTGAAACGCTGAACATGTTCTTGATGAAGAACGTTTGATGTTAGCTTGTCAATGATTTCTGGGATTGTTTGATACAATAAGGATGTTGCTTCAGCTTTTAGGAATCCTATGGTCTTTACATGAGTGTGGGTGTAGGAGTGGTTATGACAGGGTGGGTCAATATGATTGTGGGGTCAGGCCCACCCTGTTCCCGCCGTGGAGCCGGTTTGGACAGCCTCTCAGAAGTTTCTGGATGAGAGCCGCGTGTTTAGATTGTGATCGTGTGTCCAGTAAACGGCTGTACAACACAACTAGCCTCTCGCAGCAGAAACATGTGCACACCTCACTTAAATGTGTCCGTCCTCATTGATTCAGTCCTCCACATCTGCAGTAAATGACACGGTCGGTGTAAAAGAGTGCACGCAGCATCTATTCTGAGCTGACAGTGCTAACAGATGGAGCAGGAAGCTGAAGATCAATATGCTGTCCTGTGAGACACAAACACGCTGGCATTTGCTTTGTGTTGACACGTTTACCGCGGCGGTGAAACCCATCTGAGGTCTTAGCAACAGGCCTGTTCAGTTTTCGCTTTCTTACACGCATGTATCTCTACACACACTGACCATGAGATTGAGCTCTGCTCTCCTACCTTCTCGATCTGATCTTTGACCTCTCGCTGTTTCCTGATCACAGAGCAGATGAGAATTCTTCGGCTGTTTACAGGGTTAAAAATTGCTGGGAACTTTCCATGGAAATGAAGGGGAATAAATGGAGCGAAAACAGATAGCTGGCACGGTTGGAAACCCTTCAGGAAAACAGGACACAAACACTCATTGAGTGTAGCAGATTTCTCTGCACTTTTTAATTGTCTGAATTATACAGTTAAAGGTTATATAGAGCTACAGGAAACTGAGCATACAATACTTCAGACAGAAATATCAGATATCTGAAGGCAAATCTCTAAAAGCCATGAATGCTTAGACTGCATTGATATTCAGATACCACAGTCACTGTTTTTAGAAAGAGAACCAATCGTGACATGCTGTCTTCACATATAATCACATTCATCTGTTTAAGAATAAATACACCATCCCCGAAAAGTGCCCGAGAAGAGAAATCTGCTCTATGTGTCAGAGGAATGGAAAGTGTTCACTACATTTGCAAACAAATCCTGTACATTCTGATAAACTCTGACATTAATACCACAGCCCACAGGATGAGAAAAGATCAAACTGAAGACTAAACTGTTACTATTGCTTAGATAAAGGGAAAATCCACTGACCCCAGAAGTGTCAAACCTTCTGCGGTGTTCATGAAGGATATCTCATGCTGACCAGCTCATGGATAACAGTCCATATCTGTTATGTCCAGGGGCCTCATTTATTAAACGCCGCTGCACAATAAATTCATCTTAGACTGTGCGTGCGCTAACGTCAACGCTACGTTCGGAAAAGCAGTCTTAGTCATGGGAAAAGTGCATAGCACCACATCAGGTGCTCAGGTTAAGTAATAGTAATGATAGTAATAAAATCCAGTGGTGTAAAGCAGAGGTTCTCAAACTTTTGGACTCCAAGGCCCCCGCTGTATTCAACAATATTCAAAGCACCCCCTCCAGCTCACAAAAACTTCTACCCAATAAAATATTTCAGAGCTTGATATTAGCTGGAAAAGTCTCAATATCAAATTTTACAAATACAGTTTTTTACGATCGCTATGACAATTTTTCCAATACTTTTAACACAACGTCTGGCTGTGCGGGCTATACAATTATACAAAATACAAATCCCTATATTTAACACAAATTTAAAATGCTTTAACTTCTTTAACACACAAGCTCAACCAAGACCAAAACAAAGTAGATTTACTGCCAAATTTACAATTGATTCCGCGCTGTATGTCAGAACAGATGACATCGCATTCTAAACCTTACTTTAGGCTAAGGTCAAAGTGAACAGCTGTTCATATTGGGAATATCAACACAAATACAGTATATCATCTGTGTTTTAATTCAAATTGAAGTTATGCA
Source organism: Triplophysa siluroides (assembly GCA_006030095.1). NCBI lineage: Eukaryota > Metazoa > Chordata > Actinopteri > Cypriniformes > Nemacheilidae > Triplophysa > Triplophysa siluroides. The sequence goes on along the minus strand of VCII01000221.1, from coordinate 718,728 downwards.
AATATATGTCACAGCCGTAGTCTATATTGACACCTGCTGTCATAAACATGGAAAGTGAGGAACTGAACATTACCGTAAGATGAAACCCTTTCCTAAAATATATATCCATCTATCATTTTCTATGTGTAAAGAAACATTTTAATATTATTAGATAAATAGTGAATGTGGTATATTAGTGTTTAAAGACAACTTATTGTTTCCAAACGTACAAATAGTTGGCTACACTTGTTGGAGGCATATAACCCTAAATAGACATTTTCAATTAAATTGCATTTCTACTGTATTCATTTTCACTTTGAGTGCGAAAAAAAAAGAAATATTCACTAGAAATGTACAAATTTAGACAATTCTGAAAACGATGCATGTAGCAAAAAAAGCAGATGGGCCCCTTGGGCTCCTCAGATGCCCGTTTGAAAATCCCTGTCAAACCACAGGTTATCATACAGAGAGGCTGGTGAATGAATACAGACAAATCTCATCTGAGACCCCCTGGCATTTATTGTCCAGAGAAACCAGCAGGTAGGATATTGCATGAGGGCAGACCTGACACATATAAAATAATGCCGTTTCTGTCCCATCTGATGTTAGTGTTTTTTATGACATTGTGCTTCGATCGACCAAATGTTCCTGTTAGTAAAGAACATGTGTTAGTGTTTTGACTAATGAGTGTTGGAGTTTGGTTTACAATGTGAGTTTTTGAGCATGAAATTAAGAGTTTTGCCAATTCTGTGTTTTAGGTGTGTTGCTGCGTTAAGAGTTAGTTCATTGTTAGGAGAATTGAAAATTGTCATAGCAATTGTTAAAAAAAAGTTTTTGCTCATTTTGTCTTATTATAAACTATTAGTTATCGTGAGGATTCGGTATGCCAACAAGTTGGAATATTGAACAAGAGTACACAAGCTCTTCATAAAGAAGTACAGATGTGGTGTAAGAGATGTGGTCGTGCAGTGTAGTGAGTCCATGTCAATACAGTTATTCATGTGAGTTTCTGGTGCATTAACTGATGTTAACAGACACAACATTTTAAAAACAGTTTAGTAAATGCTGAAATGAAGATGAACTAAGATGAATAAATCCTGTAGAAGGATTGTTTATTGTTAGTTCATGTTAACTTATGCATTAACTACAAATACAAGCTTATTGTAAAAAGTGTTACCATGAAATGTTTTGGTATTTAGAGGGCATGCTGTGTTAATCAAGGTTTTGTATTACCCATCACAGACTCAAATATGTGGTTTTCAAAAGTAGAATATGGAAGGACTTTTTATTATATAAGATTTATATTTATTATATATTTATTTTATAAGAACTGAATTAAGGGGCTTTCGGACTGCAGGAACGATTTCGTAGTTGCGGAATGACTTGCCAGAAATACCTGCTTTATGTTGTGTTCGCACTGCAGGAACCGGCTGGAATTTTAGCTCGGGAGAACTTTTTAGGAGGAACACTTTAGCTCCTTCTCCGAGGCAGGGTCTACACTAGCAGGATAGGAACGACACGTGACATAAGCAAACGCTGATTGGTCGAACTTCTGTTGTTTGTCATTGTTCAACGGACATGCCTAAATGACGTCGCTGTCGACCGGCCTACGTCACTGAATAGTTTCTTTTGCCAGTGCGAATGCCATTGGAGAAATGGCCTGAGGGAAAACGACACACCTCCTTACTCGCTCTGGAACTTTGTTCCTGAACTTATCAAGTCAGAATGCGCCTTTCGACTTCAGAGTTTCATTGAATCCATTGTTCACTTTTGGATGATAACTGTACGTATTAAGTAATTCAAAGAGTTTTTTCAACTACTTTAGCAATCAATTGGCGTGTCTGTTCTTTTACTTACAGTAAGTGTTGATCTGAAGTGAATTTCCCACCAGTAATCCCACTAAAGAAGCTACCAAAAAAAGTGTTCTGAAAATGAATGGCAAAATCAGTAAAACTTCCATTTTTAGTTGAAAACATTGTTGTGTATACGTTTCTTCACCCAGAACGGCCTAGCAACAACTCGCAACACTGTGGCAGCCCTAGAAACCATACAGCAACACCCACTGTCGAACGCAATGTTAGTGCGTTCTTTATCCAGTTAGCTTTATTGTAGGACTAAAACACTGAGCTATGATGCAGGTATGTGTACACCCTCATTTCCAGATCGCATTCACCCTCTCGCGCCCAATTCATATCTGTATTGCTGAAAGGAAATCGTTTTTCACAGGGTAACTTTGGCAAATGACGTCATTCTGTAGTGAAAGCTGCAATCTGTAACTTTTGCCCTTCTTTCGCCACCTCTGTTACTTTATGTACGTTAATACATGTTTACCCAGCTGAACATCTAAATCATTATTAAAAGCTTACCGTTGTGAGTCGGGGCAATGTAAAGAGACAACGTACTTGCCCAATGACTGTTTACGCTTTCAGCCAAAGAAGTTGTAAATCGCAGCTTTAAGAAACTCGGTCCGACTGGCTTTGTTGTGCTCGAGCTTTAATACAGATGTACCCTGGAGCTTGAAGGGGTGGTCTGTTGTTAATGTCAGAGAGATGTTGTTTTGTGGGATTACACGCACGTATCCTCTCGTCCCTGTGAATGGAATCAATTAGTCACATTTAGCTGAAGACAATAGGATGACGCAGAGTAATCCACGGCAGCCGAACAACACTTCCCTCTGTGATTTATTTGACGATTCATATGAAATGTTTGAGGATGTATCATCCAGGCTTAGAATTAATGGCTGACTAACTGAGTTGGAAAAGCGATGGCTCGCAGCTTTTAAAAGTCACATAACAATACGGCAGTGATAAACAAAACGCATTAGCTCCTAAGCTTGGCACAGTCAGAAAGCTTTTTATGGAACCTTTAAGATTCATGCTTCGCATTGTCTCGCTGCCCAGACTCGATGGATTACAAATCAACTCTTTCGCTTCTTAAGTAAACCGCAGTGGGGTTCAGCTGGGAACCGTGCCGACCTTAGCCAGCGTGTCCCACGATTGCAAAAAAAGAGCGAATTACTAGCAGAATTACGAATAATGCATCATAAGGAACATTTGTGGTTTGGATAGATTATTCAACTCAGAAGAGGGAAAAAGCGTCGGAGATGGCTAGACAGCTGGCGTCCAAAGAAGAAAAATCATTGTCACAGAAGCAGGGCTCAGCTAAGCACCTAATCTTCAACGCTCAGCGAATACAAATGATCCCGTAATCGTCTGCAACCTTGACATGCAGACACAAGGTCGTGGTGTTGGGCCATGTCTTACTGTCTGCTGAAGGGCTGTTGAATCGCAGTAAATAATAAGTCAAGTAAAGGCGCTCGTGGCCTCTCCAGGGGTTGTTTGGTGCTGTTGGTGGGATCACGTTGACCACGTCCAGTCAGCGGTCTCAGTAAATGTCTCCTCTTACCTGTTCTTGGTTTATGTTAAACGCTCTATTTAGTGTTTATAGTATTCACTGTGGTAAACTGTAATGACAAAAATCCTGCAGACTTTGGTGATTTTGAAGCATGCTCAAGTAAATGATATATAATAATGCAGTATTTGGTATAGTTTGTTAATTCTGTCAGACGTGCATTAACAAAACCACAACGTAAAAGTGTGTCGAGTGTAGTGTGTAGCAGGCAGCAGTGATTTGTCGATGTCTTTGCAGCCGTTGGTCATCCTCATTTATTTGTGAATTGCAAAGATGCAGCTGAATCAGAACTGAACTCCAGATCCCGCCGCAGCAATCCCTAAAGACCATTTCAGATGATCAGATTTTGATGGGCGAGTGCATTATTAGATTCTGATGAAAGTTAACAAAGCTACTTTTCCTTTGGAACAATGTGCACGGATTGATCAGATCATGTGTGTCAACAGAGTCCTGTTAGATTTCAGGTTCATCTCAAGTTTTTCTTTTCCCAGATGAGGGGCCGTGCCGGAGGACGTACTGCGGTCGAGGGCGGGAGTGTGTGGTCACGGATGGAACGGGCCGTGCCGAGTGTGTTTGCCAGGAAAGATGCCACAGCTCATTTGTGCCCGTCTGCGGCTCTGATGGACGCTTTTACGACAACCACTGCGAGCTGTACCGCACCGCTTGCCTGCAGCGCCGCAGGATTTATGTGCTCCACAGCAAAGACTGCTTCTTCAAAGGTAAGATGTCCAAAACTCGTACATGCTGTGTTTATCAGAGAATCCATCTGCTGTTCTACTAAAGGATTGATCTCAAAGGAAAGTTTGTAGGGTTTACACAGATAGAGTTTATTGATCAGCATCGGTCACAAACTGTTCATTACCAGTGAAAATAATTCAACGAACAAACATTATATTGATGGTTATGCACAAACATAAAGATGTGCTGCCAAGTTATTTTCTATTCTGAACGTATGACTGCACTAAGTCTAAATCTTCGTTTTACAGTACAGGGCCGTTTTTAGGCATGTCTGTGTGATATATAGGCTTTACATAGATCAAATTTGATTAAACTACTCATTTTAGTATTTCATATCTTTTTACAATACATCAACACAGAGTTTGCTTTTATCTAAAGCAAAATATGAAGTGTGAATACATTACTGTGCACAGCGTTTCTGTTCTCTTCACAAACTGAGGGATGAGTCTGAAGTCAGCAGCATACAGATGCTATCCTTAAACCCAGAACATTTCTTTAAAAGCGTGAGATGTTTACACCTTTTGTGAAAGTTGAATGGATGTGAATCGGTGCATCACACATTGTAATGATCTGTCTCATATACTGAGCTTACAGCGGTATTCATTCATCACATCCATTTGAACACTGTATCTGTGAGAGTGAACTTCCCCCCCACCTTGCTCGACCTGTTTAACGTCATAAACCGTATTTATGTGTAGTCCTGATATCTAGAACGTGCATCAGATCATGTGACACGACTCCATTAGTTACAGTTTGTGATGTACAGTGTAATGCATAAGGGAATTCTCCTCACGATAACACGGTCAAGGTTTAGGGCTTCTAACTAAATGAAGGTCATTGTGAAGCACATGAAGCGCTTGACAATGTTCCACCTCATAAATAATAAGGTGTTGTGCACAGAGGCGTGCAGTCTGAAGAGCTTCATGAGTATATGAGCTATAAACAAGAGCAAAACAGCACCACATGTTTAAATTCTAATTAAAGGAGAAGCTCCAATAAAGAATGTCATGGCGGACCTGTTTATCTACATGTATACAAAATCATTTCATTCACTTCACTTGTGATGTTTTGCTCAGTAGAGATGTGTACACCGGATGAGTTTCACGGCTCTCTCACGGCTCATGCTAATGATTCTTCTCTTGACATGAACTGGATGAGAAATTGCAGACTTTGGCATCAGAATGGCAGAGATCGCTTCTGAAACATGGCTGGGGTCTTCACACAGTATCAAAGAAAGCAAAGCCTTCAGCAAAGTTCTCTGTTTGATCTCTATTTCATCTCAGTGCTGTCCAGGAGAAACAACTGAAATATTAAAGATCTTTAGATTTATTTTGTGATGAAATGTTGTTCATCCCGTCCAGGATCGGGATTTTAGTTTAGTTTTTTTGAGGTAAGATACATATGTTCTGTTGTGTTACTGTGACGCTTGATGCTGTCAGATGGATGTTGTTGGACTGTCTACATTGTTAAAGCATGAGAAAGAAAACTTTGACGTGATAAATGTCACAATGGACTGCACCATTTTAACATTGCAGTTGTTTGACATTTATAGATAAAAGCAATGCAGTAATAACATAGTCCTGTAATATCAGAATGATATTATACCTAATAATAAACATCATTTTACAGCGGTGGCTTACAGTAGTAGAAATGTGGGGCTTTTAAAAAAATGTGTTAGAATGATAATATTAATGAGATGTGTTTGTTATTTAGCACTATGGGACTGCAAATTGTACAGTGTTTGTATTTTTTCTTATCAAACTTAATATCTTTTCACTCTCGTCATGTAAAGTCTATCTATCAATTAGACATCTCTCCAGCCCACAATGATGTGTTCTTACTCTCTTTCTTGAAACAGTGCTGAATAAGACATCTTGCTCTTTGTTTGTGTTTGTCATTCAAATGAAAGATGTAACCTAAGGTCACTTGTTCAACTTAACTTTGATTAAAACACACCCCCTTACAACACACACACACACACACACCACACACACAAAAGTAACACGCTCTATTGGAAGCGAGTCTTTCATCTCTCACAGCCCACCAGAGTGCCACAACAAAGTGTGAGAGTGTTCGACTGATACCCGACTCTCTGAGGACCCTCTGAGGACCCTCTGAATCCCCGCGTCCACCATCAAAACATGCCTGTGAGAACCCACAAATGAATCGCGAGCGGAGGTATTTCAGTTCATTTCAGTCAGACTCAGGTAACACGCAGAGTTTAATGAAGTTTAGTTGGTTCGGCTTTATTTATTATCGCAGTTAGTCTCTTATTTGTGCAGTATCAACATAGTTTCAAATAAACGCAGCTCACTGAGCAGTGGTTGACATTCACTGCTAAACCATCCGAAACATAATAAACACTTACATACAGTACACGTCTAGACAACACTGAAAAAAAAAATTTGGTGGAGGTGTAATTTTACAGGGAAAAAACTTTATATTGCAGTCTATTTCTGGCGCTCCAGCTGTCTGAAAATTTCAGATTTTTTAAAGGTGTAATGAACTGGAACGTTTTTCTGTTAAAATTTCTAAAAAATTCAAAAACTACGGTGGCCGTCACGTGTCGCCGCGCGGGAACGAAAGAAAACACATGCAAACAGAAAAAACACCAGCAAATTCACAAAGCCTCTTTATCAGTTTGGTGACACATGCTCTGCAAATACTCGCAACACAAACAAACACAAAAATGCTGCAAATTCTCGCAACACAAACAAACACAAAAATGCTCCAAATTCTCGCAACACAAACAAATACAGAAACGCGCTGCAAATTGGCAACAACACAACGGAAGTGTTTCTGGGGGACTCAAATAATTGATGCACAATGGCTGGAACGAGCTTCATTTCACTGTGGCCATATTCGTAGGTGTAGTTATCAAGAAAACTTATATTGGGGTCCTATTTTCTTTGATGTCGATCATGTTAAATGTACTTAATAATTGATTAAACAATATTACACTTTTCGTTCTTCCACGTTAGTGATACTTGTGAAAGCATGTCGGGCAGCTAACAATATGTTACAAGGTTTCTTTTATTGGTTTTTAGGTTTTCTTAAATCATTAAATAGCTCAAATCGGTCGGCTAGAATAGAAAAATGCATACAACAGAGTTTAAACCCACACGCTGCAAATGCGTAAAACAGAACGTTAAAAAAACGGACGAAACAGAATGTTTATTGACAGACTATTGTATATTGTTGACGTGTTTTTGATGAGAAAACAAGCGTAATACCTATTTTACTCTTGAAAGGCTGTACCTCAGCCAGTGACAGTAAAGCCGACAGCGGAGAAGACTGTTCTTCGTTTGCCCGGTAACAATAGCCGGAGTAGAATGTCTGTTTTTATCATTAAAATCTTCTTGATTAAATAAATAAAAAACAAACGTGATACCTGTCGATTGTTAAGATCCTAACAAATGCCCCGCAACAAAGACGGAGGCATTCGCTTGTTTTCCCGTTTATTAGTAACTGTCATCTGAGGAAGATATTTACTAATTCTACCGATCACCGCCGCATATTAACGTTGTTTTTTTCTCTCGCTTCATTGTCAGTGTCTGTCTTATTCAGCTCTGAAGTGTGTAAATAAATAAAATCAACTAAGGTCTCAGGAACTACAGCGCGTTTTAAAACTAAAAACATCAGTGCAAATCTCATTACGAATTGATTTACAGGCTATAACTTAAAGATGATGACCCGAGTTCTTAGGAGGAAATACAGGTTTGCAATGGAAAAGGGACCAATCTAATGCTAAAGCCAAATACATTTTCATGTTTTAAGCTTAAATTAGAATTAAGTTGATGTATTTTTAACAAACGAACATGAATTTAAAGAACAACAATTTTTAAGCTTTGATAGTAAATACAATTATTTTAATAATTTAATTTGAGATTGGTGCTTTTATACATAATATTTTGAGAATAACGCTATCCAGGCGGACCGTGTGTAAATTAATATATTTAAATTAACTATATATCTGAGTTAACAATGATAGGTGCATATAGCTTCAAATGATTATGTTTATTATAAAACAATTAAAGATGAAGCAATTAAAGTCATGCAAACCCCTATAATATATACGCAACATGCATAATCATTATAATCATAACTTGTTTATGCTTGTATTTATTTGACTGCTGCGGCTTTTATATGTAGCCTATATGAAGCTCTACTGTAACTCTAGCAATATGAAAAAATATATGAATTAGGTCAACCATGCGAACGTGTGGTGTGTAGGTTTCATCCCAGTTTTTTTCCACATATGAGCAGTATTAATTTCTGAGGTAAACCTAAAATAAATAAATAAAAATGTCTTCTCCGCTGTCTGCTTTACTGTAACGGGCTGAGGTACAGCCTTTCCAGAGTAAAATAGGCATTACGCTTGTTTTCTCATCAAAAACATGTCAACAATATACAATAGTCTGTCAATAAACATTCTGTTTCGTCCGTTTTTTGAACGTTCTGTTTTACGCATTTGCAGCGTGTGGGTTTAAACTCAGTTTTATGCATTTTTCTATTCTAGCCGACCGATTTGAGCTATTTAATGATTTAAGAAAACCTAAAAACCAATAAAAGAAACCTTGTAACATATTGTTAGCTGCCCGACATGCTTTCACAAGTATCACTAACGTGGAAGAACGAAAAGTGTAATATTGTTTAATCAATTATTAAGTACATTTAACATGATCGACATCAAAGAAAATAGGACCCCAATATAAGTTTTCTTGATAACTACACCTACGAATATGGCCACAGTGAAATGAAGCTCGTTCCAGCCATTGTGCATCAATTATTTGAGTCCCCCGGAAACACTTCCGTTGTGTTGTTGCCAATTTGCAGCGCGTTTCTGTATTTGTTTGTGTTGCGAGAATTTGGAGCATTTTTGTGTTTGTTTGTGTTTGCGAGTATTTGCAGCGCATGTGTCACCAAACTGATAAAGAGGCTTTGTGAATTTGCTGGTGTTTTTTCTGTTTGTATGTGTTTTATTCCGTTGCAGCGCCGTGACACCTAGCGGCCACGGTAAAAAACAATTGTTTAGTACTTGGGAAAAAGAAAGGTTAACATTTAATGAGATTGAAATTGTGAGAAAAAAAGTTTTGAAAATAAACGTGTAGTATTCTGAATTTACACCAAATGGTGCTTTATAGCACTAAACGTTGTTCTTGGCTAAAAATCATAGCGGAAACATTTTATGCACTATATAAAACCATATTTTGGTGCTTCAGTGGTTCTTCAGCGTCTATGGTAAGATACCAAGATATGGTGCTATATAGCACTAAAAGTGGTTCCCTTATGATTACGAATAAAGATCCACTTTAAGTGCTATATAGCACCATTGTTTTTAGTGTAGACAGTTTCAAAGCAACGACATAAACAAATGTTACTGCATATGCACGATTTTGTGGCCTGGCCGGTACACATCTGCAAAGAATTGAGTCCTTGTGGATTATTCCTGATAACAAGCAAATGAAATAAGTCAATTAATTAAGCTAACGAGTTAAAAGTATGTCTAGCCAGTATTATTTTGCGTTACCAGTAGAAGAACCGATAACTTTTAACTTAAATGCGACAACCTTACACAACCCATTCAACAAAATGTTTATTTAATAAAATGAACACAATGAAATTCAACAAATTGTTTATTTAAAACACTTGTTATAAAATAAAAATAAGAATGTAAATCGAACCCCCAACCCTGGAGGTGTGAGGCGAACGTGCTAACCACTAAGCCACCGTGCCCCCCCCCCAAATTATTCCGATTATTATAATCCTAGATTTATATTAGGGTTAAAACATAAAATAATGCTCAAATGGGAATGATCCTAAACCTAAGCTTTTCTTTGAGCATCTTCACGAAACAATAATGTTACACGCTGTTATTCCGAACTGATATATTGGATGTTAAATAGTTTTTCTTCAAATGTTTTTTCTTGTTTTTGTAATAAATGAGCTCAAAAGAGATCCCTCAGGTCACATGGCCACTTCATTAACTTTATTGCTCCCATGAGATTCATTTCATGAAAGTATTTGCTATTTAAATGGATGTCCTGTTCTACTTATAAATGTCCCCTGTTTATCCACCAGTCCCTGGCCTCATAAACATCACTCTCAGCCACCAGAGACTCAAGCATATTCAAACAATATGTGATGCACATGCCAGAATCCTTCAGCAGTGCTGTTTGCTACAGTATGGTCTGTGTCACTCTCATGGTCAGGGTACGGGTTTAGAGAAACTTGTGCTATGACATGTGAATGGTGTGGTTTATTGGAGCAGTTTGCTTAATCACTTTTCAATAAAACATGTGGATAAATCCTATAGGTGTGCGTTAAAGGAACCCATGGACAAATCTAGAGACCAGAACGTCACTTTATCATGGGACTAGTAGACACAACCACTCCTCCACATCAACATAGCAACACCCTAGCAACCAGCCACATCACTTGAGCTTTGTGCTAATGCAACACGTTTGTTGTGTCATCTTACACACGTGTGAATCGAGCTGAGATTAGTGAAGTAAATTGTGTATTCAGTGTTTATTTGGCTTTCTGTTAATATGGCTTTGTTGTTGTATTAGCATCACTGAAGCGTAAGGCTTTAGACTGGGCCTGAGGGCCAAACTGAGCATTCTCAGTACAGACCGTCACCTTCAACCGTTGGCCAGTCAGCTGAAATACAGCATAATCTCTTTGAAAAAGCCTGTTTTCACATCCCATTAAGAGACTTTGACAGTGATTTTATAATGCTTTTATACTCTCTATGCCTCTCACTTAAGACTCAAGTCTTGGTCTTGGGTTTCAGTGATGGCTTTCACCCAAATGAGCTATAATACTTCAGACCCAAGCAATTTCATTTGAAATGCTAAATTACAATTGCAAACGGTGAAATTAAAATGCTATTTTTAACCAAACTGGAAAAGCGATGACTTTTAGGACTTGTGTTTACATATCTTAAAGGAGCAGGACTCTTCCTCTATTCCTTTGGAGTTTTCTCCTTGATAGCTCAAGAGACTTTTTTTAGGAAAAAGTACAAATATTAGTCAGATGTTGACATGCAGTAACAGTACAGAAAGTGGAAATAGCCGAACTTAGAGAGATAGTTTGGCATTGTCAGAATTTAAGAGGAATTTTTCAGTTGAACTTTTTACATTTTTTAGTGTAACTAACAATTTTGAGAACAGATTTGTGTCCATTTTTTTCACGTAATATCATATTGGTCCTAAAAGAAACAATCGAGAGGAAGACATTTTATTTGCGTTTCTACTTTCCCCACAGGATTTTGTGAGTTTGTTTACTCTCAAGTACTTGTTTGTGAATGCATTTATCATTTACAGACACACTATTGATAATAAAGCTGCTTAGAAGGTTGTTCACAGCGATGCCTTAGAAGACCATTTTTGGTTCCACGAAGAACCATTCAGTCAAAGGTTCTTTAAAGAACCATCTTTCTCACCTTTTTTCATCTAAAGAATTGTTTAAGGTTCTTTGTGGAACCATTTAGACAAAAAAAGTTATTCTATGGCATCACGAAGCCCCTTTATTTTTGAGAGTGTGCAGTGTTTATCAGAGCGTGTTATATACTGTTGTGATGAGGTGAACATAAAGAGAATGTCATTCAATGACTGGACAAGTATTATAAAACAATACAGGGCTTTTAACTGATTACTTTCTAACATGATGTAGCCATTGACAGTGTGAATAGTTTTTACCGCTGCTCATAAACCTGATTCTTTATAAACACTGACAGGTGCATGTGGACGTTTCACTAACTGATTTAGTACAAAGAAGTCATAAAAACCTAAAGAACAGGACTGCTAGAAAACAATATTCCTCCACACCAGACGTGTTTAAGCATTGTAAGGTCAAGAGAAAGATTTCACTTTAGAGACCCAGAAGGTTTAAACGCCAGTGTACATACTGTATAGTTTTGATGTTGAATGTCATTTTTAGTCTTAATTGTGGATAAGCATCCTGAATACGTAGATATGACTGATGGCTTATATCTGAATGGCGGTGTGTATCATTAAGCTCTTATATTTGGCTCTTCGTGTCTGGTTTGGTGTGCACTCTTCACATGAGTCCTGACAGAGTCTTCACACTTTTACAAACACTGAGAGAATATTGATGTCCTCTCCCACTTCTCTGTTTCATCCCCATGTGCCTGGCAGCAAGAGAGATGAGCACTTATACCAGCTGACATGTGCTCTGTGTGCGAGGGCAGCGTCTCAATCATTTCTCTCACAATCCTCCTCTCTTACTGTACACACAGGTATCGGTTTGTCTGCTGAACACACTTCTTCTTTATCTATTTTAAACTATAGTTTAAAAATACATGTTCACTTTAGCTTTTTGCATTAGGAGTAAAATCTGGAAATGGACACTTTGTGCACCTACACTCTTAAAAAAATAAAGGTGCTTTATAATGCCAATGTCTAAATGGCTCCATAAAGAACCTTTAACACCTGAAGAACCTTTCCGTTTCAAGAAAGGTTCTTTGTGGTGAAAAATGGTTCTTCAGATTATAAAAAAGTTTGGAAGAGAAACCAAAAATGGTTCTTCGATGGCATCGCTGTAAAAAAACATTCAAATGCCTTTATTTTTAAGAGTCTGCCACACTGACAATACTTATTTTTTATTCCATATTGTCTAATAACATGTCATTTTCATGTCTGTCAGTGTTTTATTACTTACTGAGATATAGTGAAAGACCTAGTTTAGCACATTTGGACCTGGTTGTACTACAGTAAATATATTAGATGAAGATAATGTGAGAAACAGTAGAATTAGTTTTAACAAATGTTTTGGCTCAAACAGTTTTCTTTGACTAAATAAAGTTTGGACGGAGATAGTATTGTGGAGGATATGAATTATGCAGCTCAAAATATGATAGGATGTTGTGTAAGCTACAGAGATACTCTTTCTGTGCTCCTGAAGCTCGGTTGCTACACTCCGAGATGGGGGTGGTCCACGATGCCATAGAAGAACCTTTTTTGTTTGAAGAACCTTTAACATCTGAAGAACCTTTTTGTTACACAAAAGGTTCTGTGGGGCGAAAAAGGTTCTTCAGATTATTAATAGGTAAGAAAAAGATGGTTATTTAAAGAACTTTTGACTGAATGGTTCTTTGTGGAACCAAAAATGGTACTTGTATGGCTGTGAAGAACCCTTTAAGCACCTTTATTTTTAAGAGTGGACAGCATTGTGACAGCAGCACAAATGTTGAGGGTTACCGATAAAAATGATCTAACTTTAAATAATAGATAAATATTCGCACTAATGCAGAAATGTAAACTAATGAAGTGTAATTGTGTTGAAGTGCTAGCTAGTGATGAAGTCCTTCATATATAGATGAGCAAGTTTGACGTGGTATTTCAGTTTTTCTCTATTTCATTTTTGGAGAAGAGATTACTGTAGTTTTTTAACAGTAAGAGATTACAGGTCATGACAGGAAACAGCAGCACGCCGGTCACACAAATCCTGTTTGTTTTTTCTAAGACAAGCCTCAGTTCTGACGGTCCACACTGTTACTCTGCAGGTCCACGTGTCCAGTCAACATCTGACATACTGTTGAGTTGTAATAACAGTTGATAGGTTTGTCATTGTCCAAAGAAACCTCAGATTCTTATTTCTAAATGAAAGCCTCTAGCTTTCTCTCCATATCTGTTACTTGAAGCTCACCAATATAAGAACTGTCTCTGTAAAAAGTGTTCAGTTTGAAAATGAATTGCAATCAATAAAGACTGTTTAGTGACTGCATGCTGTTCAACTTTACATTTTAAAAACAACATCAATTCCTGATGACTTTCCATCAATAACAACCAGCATTCGGATCTGAACAGAGCTGAACAATGTCTTTCAGTCAAAGTCATGAGAGTCTGTTATTAACTCTGCAGTGGTTTCAGAAACATGAACACATTGCCTTGGCTTATGCTGTCCAACAATGAATCATCTGTCACGCTCATGAGACAACAAACACTGAGAATTTACTCTACCAATGACATACATTAAAAGATACTTCATACTGATCAGTGGCGGCTGCTGATCTTTTAAAGAGGGGAAGCTCATTTTCGGCCTAAATCATAAAAATTGTCCATTTATTTATATGTAAATTCTGCCCTACGTTCCTTTTCAAGAAAATGCTCTGTAACCCTGTCGTACCAACTAGGCGTCTTTTCCAGTGACTTGACCAGTGTCCTCTCAATGGCCAGCAGAGCTAGGCTGCTTAAACGGCCTTGGCCCATTGTGTTACGGGTGTAGGACTTGAGCCGCTTTAAACAGGAGAAGCTCCTTTCTACACCTGCAGATGTAGCTCCAATTGTTGCCACTAATGAGAACAGTTTGTAAAGCTGAGGCATTGCACTGTCCAACTCCATGTCTTTAAGGAACACCAAGTAATCACACAGCTTTCCCCTGTTACTCTGCAAGTCCTGATCTGAATACAGGACTTGAAGTTCAGACCTCAGTCTCCCTGAATCAAAGTGATGGCCATAACTTTTCAGGACACTTTGGAAGGCCTCCTCTGGAAATGCTTGTCTCATGACATCAAATTTCCCTGGATTGACTAATTCTAAGAAAAGCATACTTTCCAAATTTGAAAAACGTCGAGGAATCTGCTCCAAGATGTTATCAAGGATGGCCATGTACAGATTTCTGTAGCGCTCTTGGGGATCCTGCAATTGGGTCAGACGGCGCTTTCTCATGGGCTCATCTCTTGGGTCTGATGTGAGATCTGCTGCTTTGGCATAAACAGCTTGGAAAGCCCCCTCTGACCTCTTCTCTTTGACAAATGCAAGAAGAGACTCAATTCTTTTCTTGCAGTAAAGAACATCCATCGCTCTCTGCTGGACAATATCAAAGACCACATCAGTCTCAGAGAAGATTTGTTCATATGTGTACAACATGAACACAAACTCAAAATCCTCCAGTTTCCTCACGAAGCCTTTGGCACAATCCAGTGTATCATCATCCATTGTCGTATCTGCAATGATGTTATCAAATGTCTGCAGGAGGCCATCATAATTGTTTGCCACAGTGCTCACTATCCGTGATGTGAAATTCCATCGAGTAGGAGCGTTTCTGGGCAACCTTGAGCAGCCTGCAGACTCCAGAAAAGACGTCCTCTTTGTGGATTTTGAAAAATGTGGCAAACCCAGAGAGTGATGCAAAAAAAATTCTGCACTCAGGCAAGCATTTGGCCCCCTGTGACAGCACCAGATTCAGTCTGTGTGCATAGCAATGCACAAACATTGCACTGGGGGCTATTGCTTTCACTTTGGCCTGCAGACCATTGAGAGCTGAAGCCATGACAGCAGCCCCATCATAGGTCTGTGCCACAAGCTTATCCTTAAAATTGTAGCCCTGCATGTTCTCATTTAAAACATCAAAAACGGACTGAGCATCTCGCCCCCCAGAAACATCAAAAAATCCAATGAAGCGCTCCTGAATTTGACCTGCACTATCCACATAGCGAACAATGACAGAGAGTTGGGCACGGCAGGATATATCAGTGGTTTCATCCACCTGCCATCCAAAAAAAGCATCTGAATTTCATCTCTGATCTGATCAAATGGTGGCTGCAAGAGCAGAGATCAAGTCATTTTGAATAGTGTGTGACATACCAGAAAACACAGTTGAGGACTCGAATTGTGTGGACAGGACAGAGTCATATTTAGCTAATGTTTCTGTGAACTCTCTGTAATTCCCCTTGTTGGATGATTCACTACTCTCATCATGTCCCCTAAATGACAGCTCCTGCCGGCCAAGCAAGGATGTCACATCAATAAGGCGGTTTAGGAAGGCCCTGTTTTGTTTAACAGTTTCATTATGTTTAGCCACTTGAATGCGAGCACCTTCATTGATTGCATGCTCAACCCTGATCCTGCCCATGCAACTTAATCTTGCACATGCACTCACATGTTCATTGCTATTTTCATGCCTTTTATATGCCCTGTCAAAGTTTGACAGATCTCCAAACCCCAATTTTGACCAAACACACATCCATGAGATGGTTTCATCAAGAGACATGGCCAGCAGTACATTTTCTTTTTCACAGCACTTCCAGTCAGCCAGCTAACTTTGTCATACCAGGAGAGCTGAAAAGACCTGTTACTTTTCCCTATCTTTTGCACTAAATCAATCTTAGGTGTTGATCTGCCCTGCTGTTTAATTCTAAGTTTCTCCTCGTAAGGAAGACTTTCTAATGGCTTTGCCAAAATCAGGTCGACAATATTAGCACTGTCTGCCATCGTGTGCAGTTTGCTAGCTGGCTAGTTCAGACTATATGAATTAATGAACAAACGATCTAATATATATATATATATATTTAACTCAACGGGAGGAAATGTGGGAATTATGTTAAACTGAAACAATGAATGTGGTGTGAAATTGTGTGAAATATACGATGAAGGTTGCAGCAGTTTGTCTTTCGACTACACATGCAAAATCCGCGATGGGACTGAGTTGGAAATGGAGACACAGAGTGATACGCGTCATAATCTGAAGACCACGCCCACACCAACCGTCTCTTTGCATTGCGAGAAGCTGCCGCCTCCTTGTCATTTATGATTTATAAAAAAAAAAAAAATGTCTAAAAGCTGATATGTGACAATGTGTATAGCAAACAAGCTAAAAAAAACAAGAAATACGTTTTTATAAGCTGTCGACCCCAAAAAACGAGCGTTTTAGGACATAAAAGTGGATTAAAAAAGAGATGACAGACCCTCCAATCATCACGCAGACGCTCGGAGTCCGGGCCAGCCCACTCCTCCATTCATCCCAGAGACGCTGAGCGTCCGTGGGCGGGACATAATCGCAGCATTATCCAATGACCGTCTTGTTTCTAAGCACTGAAAAAAACTGTTTAAAGCAGCCCCATTGAAGTCAATGGACGCTGGGCTTCAACAGAGTAATGCACTGTACGCTACGGGAATGAATGAGAAGGAAATCGAGTCAGCCGACCTAAGTAGCTGATTCTGAACGAAATTGTTTTCGTTCGAGATGAACGTGTTTAACGCATTTTTTAGTCAATAAAATGTTAACATAATAGTACATATATTTGACCATTCATTTTTTGACAATTATAGGGGAAGCTGAGCTTCCCTTGCAGTCTTAAAGAAATCGCGACTGGTACTGATATAACATAAGACTAACTCTGTCCTCATAATATTCTCATTGGCTTCTCCAAATCGTCTAGTTTGCTTCCTTAAACCCAAATCTAAATAGCAACTGCTGACTAGACTAGAAGAATACAATCAGAAATCTATATTCATCTTTTATAAAAAAATGTCAATGTTGGCTGCTGTCATGATCTGCACGGCAAGACATGGCAGGAGAACCCAATTGCAAGGCACAAGACAGGAGGTGAAGGGGTTTTAACAGGGGTATTTATTAAATACAAAACAAGAGAAAAAGGCAAAACAAAAACCCACGAGGGGGAAAACAGGACTGGAATAAATATTAACAAAACAAGAACACTGACTAACTAAACTACCAAACAAACACTTGAATATAACCACACTAACTAAACTAGACTTACTTGATAGAGGAAGACAGGAAACAGGAACAAGGTTTAAGTACACAGCTACAAGCACGACGACAGTTACAAGGACTTTCATACAGTACAACAGCTACAAGGACTTTCATACAGTACAACAGCTACAAGCACGACGACAGCTTAAACAGACTTCGTACATACAATGAACGAGCACAAGACAATGAACACGAGGATGTTTTAAAGGGTGACAAACACAGGATCATAACGAGGAACAGGTGCTGGGGATTAGCACTGAGGAGAGGCTGACGAGGAACGAGATGTAGGGAACAATGACGAGACACGAGAAAGAATCATTCTTTCCCACACAAAACCATCAGGCAATGCCATGGCTCCACTAGAGACAGGAATAAAACATGACATGGTAGTGGAACCATGACAGGCTGCTGTCATTTGGCGAGCTGGTGACAAAAATCCTCCGTAGTCTGTCTCATTTCAGTTTGAACTTCTTGGACTTCAGAGGCCACAGCTGAAGGATCTGAATCTGGACGCACCAATGACAGTTGTCTTACAAATGAAGTCAAATTTCACCGTTGTAGGAACCTGATGAGATGCCACTGATGTTTATGAGCACACTTAATCACACAGCAGGAGATGTTCACCGTGTGTCCTTCCATCTGGACGGACTGGGTTCTGAAGGCCAATTACTTTCACAGGAGGAACAGTCATCTGAACATTCAGCGAGCCTTTCACTCAACACACACTTCTCCAGCGGTCTCGCGTTCAGCAGATCTACACCAGCAGTCATACAGATGCCTTCTACTAAATATCAAATACAGTTCAAATCTTACTTTTATCGCATTTGCAATATACTGTCATTTTTATCAATTTGAGAGTGACATTTCTACACTCTTTTATTCTTACATTTCTGATGTGCTGGAGAAATGAGTGGGCTGGTGTGAAGTAGTAGTTTTGTCTCACATGTATAGTCCACCTGCTGAGATAGACTTCCAGAGCCAAACATTCACTAATAAACCTAAGAAACGTAAATGGGATCTAACTTTAACATGCATCTCAGCAAAACTCCATAGTTGGCTCCTGTATTGTAAAAGTGCAGTTGAAAAAAGCAAGAAACAGTTTGAACTCAGAACAGTGACTTTACTTTTTGACTCAGCGTTAGGTTGCCTAGTCAAAGTAAAAAAAGTTTCCATCTCTGTGGAACTCCGTTCGGATGATGAAATGCTTTTCTTTGTCTAGAGGGATTAGTTCCCTTGTTATTATCTTCCTTGAAGCCTTAATTCTTACGAAAGGCCAACGCTGCCATTACATTAAGAATTTTCATTTTCCTTCTCAAACTGCAGTTTATGATATGAAGCAGTGCATTTATAATGCTGATTTATCTGAACTATCACAGGAGGATCAAACACATCTAACACGTCTTTCTGCATTTTGCTTCGGAAGGATGTGGCAAGCCTTTGGAGGGTTCGTAACACTTAATAAGAAATGAATTTTTGGCTGTTAAACTGCTGGGTTTTTTACTTTTTCTGAAAAGTTCAGTTTTGCTGGTCCAGGGACTGAGGTTGTTGCTGGAATTGCCTGTGTGACTGGTATCTGACCAGATTCTCCAAGTCTCCACAAGATTCTGATTCATGGGTTGTGTTGTTCAGTCTGCAGGTTCTAAGTTTTGGATGTGAGCTATAGTGATGCTTGATTTAGCAAACACCACTAATAATCATTCAGGAGAATAACTCTCAAAAAGATAGATAACAGATAACAGCAGTCAAAAGAAGCACCGTGAGGTACAGATTGAGGTTTGGAAGCTGAACTCAGTACAGTTTGTGGTCTGTTTCTCACGCAGAGATCTTCATAGCTCTTTCTGAAGCGGGTTTGACCCAGGCTGGGTTCAAATGGATTGCAGCAGCTGTGGCCAAGCCAAGATTAAGAGAAGTAAAACGATTCAAGTGGCCGGTGGAACAGAACGTCCCGGTTTCCCATCATGTGCAGTTGTTGGCATTAGTCATGGGTTGGTGGTGCTAAAGAGACCGCGTGACTTTCAATGATTTATACCTCTAAACATAAAACACTGTAGAGAAAAATAGGGTTTTTGTGTAACCAAAATCACAAGATAAATCATATGATATAATTCTAATTAAAACAGCCATGTGCTAATGTCCAGTCTTAAATGACATTTTCATGAAATAAAAGGCACTTCTAATTTAATTTGAATATCTTTTCATATTTTTTATTGAATAAAATGTATTAAAAAGACATGAAGGATGTCATATCATGTCACAAGTTAAAACAACATTTTAAAACAGTAAGTCTAATGTTATAAAATAGATCTGATAAATAAATAAAAGTTCAAATTGAATGAATGAAAACTCTATAACTATATAAGTACACTATAATTACAGAGTGATATCAAAGTACAGTGTGTTATTACGTGTTATTTGAGCATAGCGTCATAGGCGCTCGTCCAGAGTTTAGAGCAGTGTTTCATGTTTTCATTTCAACCTCGAAGGCAGAAAGAAATCTATTGATTCGTGTTTGTTTTCTTTAGGCAAGATTTCAGGCCAAACCATTGACTGGCGTGTCAGATGGGTGCGCTCCTGTAATTTGATTTCTGTGTTGGGTGTTAAGTGGTATGAGAATATCGTCAGCAGTGGTGAAACACTTTACTGGCTCTAGATTAGGATCAATACTTATGTCACCGTTGCTACAATCTGTCTCCATCTTTTCCTGAGACACTCGGAGATTTGCCACGTGTGCCACAGTGATTACAGTCATCACACATTCTCACGTCTCACGAAACCGTTTGTTGATGGATGTCAACACAAAAGCCTTTCTCTTTCATTCACCCCGTGCTGTGGAGATAATTGGGATCGTTTGGTTTCTTGTCACTGGGTTTAAGGGATTAACTTTAGATTCAATAGCATGACCTGCGAGAGAAGGACAAAAAACAGAATTATTTTGGAAACGTAGGTCAAATATTTATTTATGATGTAAATAGGCTTTATTTTATTCATGATAATTAGTTAATAAACAGGGTTTGGTTTTACACAATGCTGTACTATATGGAGCACTTCTATGGTTCGTATATACCGCATTCATCTGGAACAGTGTGGTCTGTGCTTATTATGCTGGACCAAAGGTATTTCACAATTCTAAGAATTAGGCAAATCCTCTGTAAGGCCAGAATGATGTTCATGCATAGCATACATTTGTATAACCAGCAGAAGAAAATCTGCTTGAAATACTAAACAAGTGCTGAATGAAGGCCGATCGTTTGCTCATCACGTCAAAAATGAATCTCAAACCTGTTTACTTGCGATCATAAATGAAAGCAAACAAGCGTGACAACGAGATGCACCAGCAGGTGTACAGACATCTGGTCAAATTCCCTCTGGGTTCCAGCATTACTCGTCGAGATGCATAATTCACTGCATTCTCAGGCCCAGCCGCCATCAGCCCGCTAAAATGCTAAATGGATTGGGAGGAGACGATGTGTTTTGAAAGGAAAGTGTTGAGGGCTTATTAAATCACGCGGTGACGGGAATCAGTGCACATTCGCGCTCATGTAAGGTGACGGTGTTTGAAAGGCACAGCTGTTGAAACAGAAGGAAATCATCAGGATCTCAACACGCCAGTCACGTGTACTCCTGCACTACTGCTCCGTTACATCACAATCCATCCTCTGTACTCTTTGATTCTGCTTCTGTGTGTTCTGCAGTTGTTTCTCTGATGAGAAATCATTTGCACTGTCAGCTCCATGTGACGCATGTTGAGTGACCGTAGTATGCATGTATTTCATCGGTACCCTTCGGTAAGTTATGTGTTTCTCCTGGGCCAGAGACCATTACGGTAAACGAAAGGTCAAATGTTTACATCCCCCTTGCAGAATCTGGAAAATGCTGAAAAAAAGTCAGAGGAATTTTGAGAATGATGGTTTCTTTTTCATTTAGTCCTGAAATATTAACATGAAGGTCACACCAAATGATAATAACAGAATTTCCAAAATAGCCCAGGGCAAAAGTTGACATGCCCCTGATTCTTAATATTTTATGATGTTACCTGAACAATCAATGAGAGTTTTGATGTTTAGTCATAGTTGTTTAAGGGTTTCCTGTTGGTCGTGAGTCATTAGACTGTCCAATGATCTTCAGAACAATCACACAGGTCCTTTACAATCTTTGCTTTTTCAGCATTTCTGGATATTTGACTCGTGTCCAGCAGTAACTGTATGATGTTGAGATTCATCTGTTTACATTGAGGACGATCAAGAGACTCAAACACAACCATTACAATATAAAGAAACATTCAGTTCTGCCATCAAAGTCAACACCATTCAGTCAGGTGGGTGTAAAGCTCTAAAATGTTTTTGTGTAAATTGTTTATATTTCATTTCCTGGGAAACATATATATTTATTTTTATAGCTTCTGAAAGACATTACAAAAGTAAAAAAATAGATATGTAAACAAATCAATAACAATTTACACCAAAAAACAAACATTTTCAGAGGTTCACATGCAGCTGACTTTAAGTGAATGATGTTGCCTTCATGAGCAACCAGATTCTGCAAGGGGGATGTAAACTTTAGACTTTAACTGTAAATGTACTTTATTCAAACATACTTTATTTCATGTGTCCACCAATAATAGGCAAACGTCACACAAGATTCAGTGCTTTTTCACCAGCATTGTCAAAAAAAATCTGTACCTTTTGCTTGTGACAGTGTGAACAATATGTCATTTCAATCAAAATATAAAAATGAAATGTATACTACTGTATAAATCGTTATACTATAAAAGCTGCATCTACTATAAAATCATATTTTCAAACTTTTCCATCATTGCACGGAAATAAAATGCAAAATGACTCTGTTCACTAATGATACTTTGTTTCTTCAATCATCACTGACACTGTTTTTGTCTTTCATCTCTCGTATTTATAAAAAAAAAATTTGGGGTAAAAATGTTGGTTGTAATGGAAATGAGAAACTGATGTAATGTGTGAAGAGAAGGACATGTTTTCACACTATAAATATTTAGCACTGTTCCATCATCAGACCCAACGCTTCGTGTTGTGAAACTGTGTCGTTTGGTGCCAGATGGCACGGTTCGGCTTTCTATTTCCACAGTGGTGTTACAGAATGAGTAAAAGAACATCCTCCACAGACTAAACGCTCTCAGACAGAGTTCTTCTGTTAGGACTTCTTGTCCTGTAAACATTTATTTACTTCACCTAGATATCACCAAACTGACGGGTGAGCAATCGGAAGTGTTGACGTGAAAATCCACAAAAACATGGTCTCGTTGTACATAGAATACAATGTGTTGTATATATTGCTCGGGGCATCTGTCTGGGTTTGCTCGGTTTCTTGAATTCCAGCTCAGCAGAAGTGTTGAGAAAGAAAGACTTTTGTCTGGGTTTTAATTAAGAGTTCAGTCATTTTGTGGAGATTAGCCATCCGTCTGATGGTGAGGATTGTGGGAGATGAAGGTCGCTCCAGGGGAAACATGTGTTCATATTATCAGTCGGCACACATTTCCCCCTCCGTCTCTCTGGGTAATGAAGCACACTTTGTGCCGTGATATTAATTGAAGGAGGGAAAAGCTAAAAAAAGACAGAAAGGGGAGGTGGGTGTTGGCATAACGTTTGCACACAGCATAAATTCATGTTTAGTATGTGTGTGCTTGTGCTTGTGTGTGTGTGTGTGTGTGTGTGTGCGCGTGCATGCGTGTGTGTTTGTGTGTGTGTACGTGTACGTGTACGTGTCCTCATATTCAATGTGTGGCTAACAAACAGAGAAGACAAAAACCAGCTTCAGTGCCTCAAGAATCAGCCAGTGCTTCACACTGTTGAAGACCTGCTTGATTACCATATGGCTGGACAATATTGTAATATTCTGTTTGATACTTTCAGGTCATTCATGGTGCCTTTAAATTCCTTTTCAGCCATATTATGTATACATGATTTAATGTTCAAAAACGCTGGATTTTCCACTGGATTTTTAACAATGCTCATGGCTCTGAAAAGCGAGGTGGGCTATGGGTGTGGTTACACGAGGCGATTCAGGCAGGTCTGGGTGAGCATTGGCTTTTGGACAGAATGCATCTTTTGTTCCCACACTTTCAATTGTACAATTTCACGTGTCTTATACATGCATGAGCAACTTATAACACACCAAACACACAGAAAAACACGTGTTCGCGCCATATGACCCTTTAACAGGAGAATAACATTTTCATATAGATTGACAGTTTATGATTGTCAGACTCCAAAAAGCAGCATGTTCCTGGTCTTATTGTGCAAAATGTGTCAAGTTAACAACCATGGAAAAATGATCAAACGTCAGGAGTGACAAAGTCATCCAACACCAATTTGAATGACCGACAGCATGACAAGACACATTACAACTGTGATCGAAATCCAGATTATCTGACCTGTTTTCTGCAAATCAATTCAAATTAGAAAATATAATTTTATTTGAAATTTGCAAAAATTTGTTCACAGAATGAAACAAAAATGATAGATTTACCTAAACACACACCTATTAATAATATAAATAGATTTCTGATTTTATTAAAAAACTGATTTTGAAATGGTCTCTTAATTGTTTCTGCGGCTGTATATGTAATTACTACATAATCTTTTATCAAAATGCTAAAAATGAACTTCTCAGATGTGCAATCCACTGCAAATTTAGCTCTCTTCTTATGTTTCTCATTAAATATCTTATTCCCTCAGAAATATGTCACATTAAAGAGGTAAAATGGGCTGCTTAAATTGCTTCCATTTAGAGCCTCATCGGGCAAATAATCTGTGAAATGCAATAAAGAAGTTTGGCTTTTTCATTAAAATCCTTTTTTTACTCATTAGGCTTGTGTGCTAATTCATAAGTGTGCTGTTATTGATGAAACACATTTGACCCAGATAGATAATGAATGTTGATTTATGAATGAGGTCCTTCATTAGTTCTGCTCTTTAGGTGATGACTTTCATTCAGCCTGTTTACCTCAACATGAACTAATGATAAACTCTCACACACTGCACCAAACATTTTTTCACATCAATGAACATCTGTGTGTCTGATCGGCATGGTGTTGATACAGAAATAAAAAGATCATTCCTATGTTTCTCATCTCGACTTGGAATAACATTTTACTGTAATAAACATCTTATTTCTGAAAAATGACTGCAGCATATTTTAAAGTCTTTCCTAAGGGCGTAACAATGGATATATGACTGAAAGAAAAAAATGTGATGTCAAAATATGAAGTTAAATGGTTAACTTTTTTTGTTTCAATTAGTTTAGGTTTTTAAGCTAGTTTTATCCTTGCCGGTCTCTTCAGTTTTTCAAGAAGAAGCTTCGCAATATCGAAGGATCATGGAAAACTTG
The DNA here is from genome assembly GCA_006030095.1 of Triplophysa siluroides. Lineage (NCBI taxonomy): Eukaryota > Metazoa > Chordata > Actinopteri > Cypriniformes > Nemacheilidae > Triplophysa > Triplophysa siluroides. The sequence goes on along the minus strand of VCII01000221.1, from coordinate 693,717 downwards.
TTGCTGAGTGATCAGTCAGCCACTATAATTGAAGACTGTTCCAAAAATCACAAAATCATGAGCAAATGCATTGATCAAATTTTTGACTTGTTTCTGGAATGCATAAGAAATGAACGAGCTGTTAAGTCTCATCTGCTTCTTTTTTCTTTGATAAACGCCATAGTCACAGAAGCATTGTTTTTATTATTGTTTTATTGACAGGTTTTGTGTTCAGAATATTGTGGTTTGTGTACACAAAAACCTTGTGGAAAAATCTAATTTAGTATTCTGATCTCTCATCATCTGCCGAGGGTGTTAAGAGTCACAAGTATTGTAATATATATTGAATATACTGGTTTAATCCTTATAGGAGAATGAATTCAAGTCTGGATCTATATTTAGTTGGGATCTAAATATACACATCGGATGAGGCTGGCTGTGACATTTATCCACAGAGATTAGTCCTATTGCTTATAACCTTAAAATATACTGTCAAACGGGCAGATTCCTTCATTGCTATATACTGACACTGCATGGAACTCTTTTCCAACTTCAAGAGGATTCATTTTCAAGAGTATTTTCTATACTTGGCGTTTCCTTCTACAGTTGTTAGGTTTATTACTTTAATGGAGTTTTCACAGGGAACTCTTTGAACGTGTTGCCATCATGCATGAGCTTCAGACACAATTGTCATTACACTTAAAAATGTGCTTTCATTAGATGATAATCCACACGCTTCATTATTCTAAATCAAAATTTAGCAAAATGTATCCCACATTATATCCAATCTCTAATGAATGTAAACACTGTAAAAACAGACATTCTTCAATTATATTCACATTATTTGTATTTGGAAGAGCTGAGAATCACTTTAAAACACTTTTCAGTCATTTCAGCTTTATCATACAGTACATGTTCAACCATAACATTCGGCTTTAGAACTATAGGCATGTAAGTAAAATCATCACTCGAACACTTGTGCATGTGGGAAATTACAGCATTTTCAGTCAAAACTTGTAATATAAACTCTCAGACGATGGAAGTATTAACAATATATGTAATCATCTGTTTATATTTTACTATCCGTGAGGATAAAGTCCAGACATCAGAAAATGTCAATCTAAGCACAAGTTTTCTTAAAGATGGCATATCACAGGCAGTTTCTGCCAATCTCATATGAATCTTGAATGCCCATACAGTATTATTTCATACGTTGTGTCTTCGAAGAGTACTGTATGTAGTTTGATCACATTTATAAAAGAGAGATACAGCTGGAGGATTATTTCCGGAAAAACACAAGCTGCTAGAGGTAGGACTAGTGGGGAGAGTGGGATGGAACTACAGCACGAGCACATAACACATCATCTCTTCGTGTTTTTACATTATGCACGTACACGCCGATTGCCAACAAAACACAATGTATGACTTAGTTTGACTTCCCTCGTGCAGGTTATGTCCGGCATCTTTTAGCACTGCGACCGCTCCATCTATCAGTTTCAATCCATCTCCAAATCCAGTGTTATATCCACCGTTTATATAACATTCATCACTGAAATGTCGTGGACAAAATAGACACACCTAAACTTCACATCTCATCTACCATCAGTATAGTGGAAACTTTGGTTAAAACTAGATTTTTTCATCTTAAGGTAGACATTTGCATGGAATTGCTCTTGTGTAATGTGAGGTTGAAGAACATAATCCTCCCGCTAGATTGACTCTCTGACTTTAAAGCATCCCGGCTGTGTGAATCTGTCATGAACTGGAGGGGGAGAACCCAAATGCAGGCAGAGGCAGGGATGACGGGGTTAACCGATAATTTATTAACACAAAACAAGACAAAGAGGCAAAACAAAACCCACGAGGGGGAAAACAAGACAAGATAATATATATAAACAAAACAAGAACAAGGACTAACTAAACTATAAAATAAACACTGGGAGCAAACACTTACACTGAACTAAACTACACTTACAAGACACGAGGGAACCAGGAACAAGGGCACAGGGCACAGGGCACAGGGCACAGGCACAGGGCACAGGGCACAGGGCACAGGGCACAGGGCACAGGGCACAGGGCACAGGGCACAGGGCACAGGGCACAGGGCACAGGGCACAGGGTGTAAGCAAAAAAGCTACAGAACGTACACTTACATACAATGAACCAGACAGGACAAAGAACACGAGGATGTTTTAAAGGGGAGCAAATCAAGAGGGAACAGGTGCAAGGGATAAACTAATTAACACAAACTAGGAAACAGGAGGGTAGGAACGATGACGCAGACTAGAGAAACAAAGGATCCTGTATGATTCCACCTCTAGACCAAGAAGTACCTGACAAGGAGAGGTGGAACCATGACAGAATCACCTCTCCAGTGTATGGTACGCAGTCATGCTGTTATCTCACAGCTGTAGATTCACAATAAGAGTGCTGAAACCAGCACGCAGGAGAGCCCACAATACAGCTTCTGCTTTTCTTTAGACAACACATCTTTTCCATTAGTCACACTAACTGTCTTTGCTCATTTCTTGAGCTCAGTTGAAGTTAAATGTGACATGACACAGAGCCCAATTCTCCTGAGAAATGAAGTGTCTGTTTCTAAATGTTTGGTCTCCACTTCTCATGATCTCGCTGGACTTTCTCTGGACAATCTGAACCCTGCCGACTGAGCGACAGCAGGACAAACACAAGAGAACTCAACTCAAGCAAACCTCACAAGACACCCAAAATCAATCAGCAGTGACTTTCAGGGCCCACTTTTCACAATCTAAGCGCATGGTCTAAAGCGCAGGGCACAAGTGCACTCAGGGTGTGTCCGAATCCACTTTTGCTAGTATAACGACGGGGAAATGGTCGGCACGCCCGGGCGCATGGTCTAAACGGGCTGTCCCGATTCTCTTAATCAGTAATGGGTGTTTTTGGGGCGTAACATGCAGTAAACCAATCAGAGTCTCATCTCTCATTCCCTTTAAGAGCCAGTTGCGTTCTCGCCATGGCGGATTCGCTATTTACACGGCGGACTTTGCAAGAGCAAAGACTGGACGCTTCTCGAAAGAGGAAACGTATCTACAGGACAAGCCGGATTTTTATCTTTGTCCACAATAATCATCTTTTACATTATATTATACATTATATATGCTGCTGCGCTTCCCTCTGTGTAATTAGTAAAGTGAAAGCGAGTTGTGGACCCGCCCAGAGGCGCATTTTCTACTAATACGCTCTTTAAATAACAAAAATAAAGGCGTTGACTTTAGACCAGGTTTAAGTTGATCTATGGCGCAGTCTATGTTCAGTTCCTCAAAATAGCAACGCGCCAACCATGCGCTTGAAAACACCTCTTTTTAAGACCAAAAAAAGACCATGGGCGCACAAATGCATTTGGTATTTAAACAACGCAGCGCAGGACGGGAAAATGACAACTGCGTCGGGCTGAAACTAGCAGAAACACTTGTGCTGCGCTGCGCTGTGTTGCGCCGGGTGCATGATAGAGCCCTCAGCGTTTCAGTGGTTTGAAATGACAGATTTTATATGAGAGATGTCTCGAGGACAGCCTGATGGATACTGTAGTCTTGATAAGAGATGAGATTCATTCATTATAAATGACATTATGTGTGCAAATGGACAGAATATTCATGCCCTGACACTGATAACATGATGAAGTCTTGATGTGATCTCATGAAGTCCTACATTTTATCTTAACATTTCACTTTAAACATTGTTTAAAGGGAGGATGTCATGTCATTATTCTGACATTTCATTTGTGTCCCAAAATTCAAAAGTATTACACAAACTGTAACATTTTCTGACATTTGTTCTGCCGGTGATATCATAGCTAAATATAACCTAAAGCTAACCAGGTCCTCTGCTTGATATTTGAAAAGGCTGTTTTTATAAAAAAAAACAAAGGAATGTCTTTTAACCGTGCTGAAACTGGAGCAGATTTACAAAGACTTCACTGCACTGAACACTGATAGTTCGGTATCACAATACTAAGCCATCCATGTAAAGATTTCAAACAAAAATAAACAAGATCTCTCTCTGTTTATCTATCATTTATATCTGCTTGAAAAATATGGAACTGGTCATTATTATATACAATAAAAAAACTTTTATTCAGATTTTTAGATTTTTGTTTGCAAGTTAACCTAAACTAAACTGTTGGATGTATTAGGTCAGATTTTATTTATCCTGAAGGCCCGACTATGAAGAAACCATCTGACTGATGTGTACAAAAAAATGACTTAAATCATGATTTAAAAAAATTATTCCAAAATATTAAAAATGATTCCGGTTCCAAGATGAGATTTTTGTGCATTCCAATTAATATCATTCAAACTGCAGTTGGTTTGTGTTGATTTAAGCCATAATTACCAAAAAATACGGCTAACTAACACAATAAAACATGATAACATAATTAAAAAAATGATTTTAGAAAACCGTTTAAAGTTATCTCATTTTGGAACCAAACTCTTCATTTGTAACACAACGTTGTGTTGTATTAAAGCAGTAGTTCACTGAATTTTTATTGCTACCAAGGAAAGTCAATGAGGGCGAATTTTGAAGTGAACCAATCCTTTAAAATGTGTTGTTGTACTAACTCTACTGTGCATGTGAAGACAGTGATCAAAGAGCGAAGTAAGAAACAAGAAGTTTTTTCGTAGGATAAAAGGAGATATCTGAAGACTCAGATTAACTCAGATTTATGGCGTGTCATAAGAATTTATACAGTATCAGTGTGACCTTTCCCTCAGTGTGGAGTGATAGATGTACTTCATTAACATGTTTGAACAGTAGTGACGTGAAGAGCTCGCTGTCAGTGATGGATCAGTGACGTGTTTGAGACGACCCTGAGATGCTCCGGTCATATCATGACACTGAGGGCGTTGTGCTCGAAAACACAACAGATTCATCATTTCACCCTAATCCCACATATCTAAATATATTTATTCAGGGTTTTTTTATATTCCATGGTTTTCATAAGAAAGTGTTTTGCCAAAATTGAGCTATATCTGGAACATTAACTTGAGAATTTACTCCCACAGATAAATGCGATTGTCACAGCTGAAATCCTGCAGCATGGAACGTACACGAGCTTAAATATGTCTACGAGAGCTAAAAAGAACATCCCAGACGTATCTCTTCCTGTGGTGTAAAGTTGTTGGTGGTCAGTGTGCATTAGCTATTGTGTAAGGAAGCTGTGTAGGGATGTTGTCTTCTGACTCATGATACGTTCACTGGTACCCGTTTCATTCTCTGTCATCTATTCCTCCCACTCCAGGGCTCTTATAGAAAGACTCAGCGGGTGGCCTGTGTTTGTATAATTTCTTCGCCGGTGAGGTAAAAACAGCCACCGGCACACTTGATTAATCACGGTTTTCATCCTCTCCGTCATGTTTTATAGACCTAAGAGCTGCATGTGAATTAATGTGACAGTTTAAAACACGCTTGCTAATCCCCCGCTGCTAAAGGAGGCGGCGATACAGCTAAAGTGTCTAAATAAGAATGTTTACCTTTTGTCTTTGGGTGTAAATCACAGGATTACAGAATTAATTGGGACCCCCCACACAGAACGACTGTCCAAAAATGTAAATGACCTCCCCGTCTTTCTTTGAGGAAAACTCCACAGCGCGCTGACTTTGGTCGTAAAGTCTAATTCGCTTCCTCTGCGGTGTCTTTACAGGCGACACGTGCACCATGGCGGAGTATAACCAGCTGAAGAGCATGCTGCTGGATATGCAGCACAGGAGCCGGACGGACGGCAAACATACCGTCGAAAACGCAATGGACCAAAAGAGAGCCACGGTGGACACCTTGTTCGAGTATTTAGATCTAAACCAGGATGGACGTCTGAGCGGTGGAGAGCTGGCAGAGGTGAGATATGCCCAGGTCATTGTGTCATCATATACGAGATGAAATGAAGCTTCGTGTGTCTGTGTCCATAGATGGGTGGAGCCTTTGAACAATACATGACATCACGTTTATGGTCTTTAACAAACATTTCTTTTTCGTCACTGATGATAAGCCTTTGAGAGCTATATTAAGTTTGTGGTTAAATCGTACCAAACCTTCTTTCACAGATCTCCAAAAAGGAGCATTTGGAAGACGTCTTAGTGCAGTGCACCATGCAAGACCTCCTGCGTTACGACGATTACAACAACGACGGTCACCTGACTCTTCAAGAGCTCTACACAGCTTTCCGTGAGTCCCACCCTAGCCCGCTACACACGTGGAGGCCATCGGAGCAAATTATCCTCCCTCACCATGTGGCAAATCTGCAGCTTTTTGGGTTTTCAATGAGCCAGGCACCATTAGGTCTCTCTCTGAGGCGCTTAGTCCATTTGTGGCAAAGCGAGCACCTGATCCTTCGGGCCGATGAATGCAAATCACGGTCCAATGATGAGAGATGAGCGCTTTTGGCTGAAAAAGTGGGATGAGATGGCAAGCCAAGATTACCTCGGATCATCCATCGTCCCGGGCTGCATAAAGCCTTATTTAATTCATTACAGGTTTTTCCGATGCGATTCGCAGTTCCCGTAATGAACAACTGTAACTAAAATTACACATCTATTCCAGAAGGACATAAATCAAACCATTAGAGGTGCCGCGTGACTCTTATATTTTGAGATTCAGCTACTGGGCCAAAAATGTGGCTCCATTAACCAGCACTAGTCGTTAACCTCACTAATGATGGAGTTTAGCTTGTTGTCATTTTACACTTCTTTTGCTTTAAGTGTCCAACTGGGTGTCAGGAAAGCCAGCGCCGGTGCTCAGGCGAGAAGGTTGAGTGTAGGAGTGTGGCTGTAATAAAACCTCGAGCTGAAGGTTAACGGTGTTACTGCAGTGGGATTTTTGGAGGATGTCATGTGGAATGAGAGGGAATATCTCTGGAATGAGGATCATTGGTGAAATTGAAGGACTCGGGTGTTTCACACAAACAAAGGTCCCACAGGAGAGCCCTCTCCATCCCGCTCAGCTCCTTCTGCACTGGTGTGAAAGGCATTTTCATGGATTATTATGTGCTTTGCAGACCACCATGTCCTGAGCATTTATTGTTCAGACACAATCGCCTTTAATCGACTCGACTGTTTAGCGACATTCATAAGTGAGTGATTCAAAAAGATTGATTTCTTCGGTGAGTTGTTGTAGCGTGTGGACAAAAGAAGAACATTAGAGAGGAGCCTAATACTGGATTTTGGGAATCAAACTGGGAACTAATGTGGTGTTTTACAATGTAGGTAGGCAGCTCAGCAGGGGTTTTGGACTGACCTTACAGTGTGTGCTTTAAAATTGACTATACATTTGTCATCATTTAGAATTTATTCACACATGGGGCTTTAGCGGAGCAGGAAACCTCACCATTAATCTGAGACGACTGCAGCTTTGAATTCATCTGACGTTTCTGGATTTCAGTGCTTTTCTGCGAAAATATAACATGTAAGCCTGTCCTTGTTGCTTCATTTTCTGGGCAAAGGAACGCAGAAGAAGAGTACAGAGGAAGTTAGTATCACTATAAACGATGTTCAGAGTAATGGTCACTGGGGCTTTGAATGAATGCACGTACCACACAGTTGACATGAATAATACATGGCTTGTTGAGAAGGGTTTATTTTGAAGCTGTCCGATTTCTAGCTACCAGACAATTTAAAAAGTCAAATAAATGAGTACATAACCTAAAGAAGGCCATAGAGCAGAGTCTTACACGGACTTGAATAAACAAGCACGTGAAACCCTGCATCAGTACCATACATTACATTTACATTTATTCATTTGGCAGACGCTTTTATCCAAAGCGACTTACAAGTAGTAGAGCATTTCACAAACACTGAAATTCATTTAACAATAACAAACATACACGTTACAAACTGGTATTGTCAATTTAATATATATTCTCGTTTTCAGTATCAATTACACATAAACATTATCATACAAAATACAGAATATTGTTGTTACAAACTTCACTTCCAAGCAGTTAAATTACAATTTTGCATCATGTTTGATTCACAATGTAAATTCAATTCAAGCTCAAGGATTTTATAGGCATTCTCTCATGAATTTTAAATCGAGCAGCACCCTGCAGCCAGACCTTACTGTACTGTAACACAGACGCACACACATTTATCAGCACCATGGAGAATACCATAGGCAGCCCCTTCAGGAGTGATCAGAGAGAGAGAGAGAAAGGCTGCTGTCTTTTGGACTGGAGCATTCATTGTCAAGCTGCAGTCTATTTGTTTTTCACGGCTCTCATTAATGAAGGAATTATAAACACACTTAACTGCCGTGTCAGCAGACCTGCTTAATATATCAAGACGCCAAAACAGAGACCATGACGGCACTCAGGGGTCACAGAAAACTACAGACAGAGGGAGGGAGGGAGGGAGGGGTGGAAGAGAATGATAATGAATCTTATTGACTTTCTCAATACATGTTCCTGGTTGGGATAATGGTAAATGATTCATCACTACATTCTAATCATTTAATCAATCGAACAATTTTACTCTCCGGCTGAAGGAAATCCCGTAGAGTAGTGCATGGACCCGTTTGAACTGTAGTTCCATTTATTTACTCTATGAGGTTAAGCAGCCGCTCTTGTTAATGCCGACGTGGAATGTGGGGATTCTCTTGAGGGTGAACATGACCTTCATCCTCCTCAAAAGTGACGGCTGTGTTTCAGCATTCAACATCCAATCAATTCACAATCCAATCAAATCCTGATGGAGAAAATCACATTCCCATCACACAATAGAGGTCAAATGGGTCTGGAATGGTGTTTTATGTTGACTTCAACTGTTTTATAAAGAAACCACTTTAGTCATATAATGCCTAAACCAATCATTACACAGAACGAGTCTTAAAGGGGTCACATGACACGGCTAAAACGAATATTATGGTTTGTTTTAGATGTGATGTAATGTGTATACACGATTTAAGGTTCAAGAACGCTGTATTTTTCACACACCGTGCATGTTTGTATCTCCTCTTTGCTCCGCCTCTCTGAAACGCGTGGATTTTCAACAAAGCTTGTGGCTCTGAAAAGTGAGGTGTGCTCTGATTGGCCAGTTAACCGGTGCGTAGCGATTGGTGGAATACTGCAAGCGTGTGACGGAAATGTAACGCCTCTTACCATATTTGGAACATCAGGTTCCTCTTCAATTGTACTGACAGGTACACCACCTTACTTGCGTATACATTTGGGCGGTTTGATTTGTGGGGGTGTGGTTACACGAGGCGTTTCAGGCAGGTCTGGGTGAGCATTCGCTTTTAGATAGAATGAATCTTTTGTTCCCACACTTTCATTTTTGTAATTTTATGTGTCTACTACATGCATGAGCAACTTATAACACACCAAACACACAGAAAAAAACGTGTTCACACCATATGACCCCTTTAAAGACAGAAAAACACAGAGTGGAGAAATAGAGAGCAGTGGGGTGAGGGAATGAATGAAGCAGTGTCATTGGTTGAGGAAAGGTCTCGCTGAGAGATTTCCAGCAGGTCACTCAAGGTTTCTGTGTATCAGAGGAGGTCACGAGTGTCTCTACTGGGTCAATTACTGAAATACCCAAAGAGTTCATTAAACATAATCATTAAAGATAAAGGTTCTCTTTCAAAACCTTGTCAGCCGTCTACATAGGGTGCCTTCTGAGGGAGCATCCGAGACAGAACCTCAACACAAAGTGCTCCTCACATGAAGTGTGGCTGAGATGAAATTCTATTTTACTTAGAGAAATGCGACGTGCAAACATCACAGCAGAGCAGTGCTCTTAAAAACCATATGAACCATAAAGATGTGTAGACTTTGTACACATTATACAGTATATGTTGCTGTTTGCGATAAAATCCTCCAGCTTTCAAATCCTAAATGAAATTCACTAATAACTAGAAAACAAAAGTTTGTTACATGTTAAACTTGTTGAATTTGTTGAAAGCCAACATTTGAGATGGAGGAGTAAAGTCGCTGACAGGCAGAGGTGTTTTTTCTTCTTTCCAGAGCTTGAGATGAATGTTTGTCCGGCTCTGTTGTTTTCACCTCCGCTTTAGAAAACATTAGTGGAATGAAATGCATTTCTATTCTCTCAGGCAGACGTCTTTTGAAGTTTCTGTTTATGTGCATCAGCTTTTGTGAGGAACTGCACCTGGATGGTTTCCGTGGGAACAGAAGATGCCAGTCATGCACGTCTCATTTATTGCAAAGGTTCTTTAAAGGGCTTTAAGTTTCCATGGCCTTTTCTCCTCATAGCAGACGAGCACATTAGTGATGTTGTCATGTTCTGTCCGGCCTCCGTTGTGGTCTGATGTGAAGAGCCAGCTGTCACCCAGAATAAAATCAGCCAAGCATCCCATAATGCACGATACACTGTGAATCATCTGGAAGAGTTGCCGCCACATTGTAACGTGTAGAAAGGTTTGATAAATGCTATGATGAAATGTCTTTATAATGGACAGCTAAATGTTACATTTGAGTGTTTCTGATTTGATTGTTATATTTGATGGAAAGATTATGAGTGCTTCTATTCTGTCTCTCTACCTCAGATCTCTTTACTTTCCTCTCATCACAGTTTTTAGTCACCTAATATGATTTGAATAGAAACTGTCAACAATATACTCAGCTCGTAGTTAAAACAGGAAAACATCCAGCCATGATTTGACTTTTACACGACGGTGTTTACTGACGGATTACTGACTTTTCCATCATTGCCGTTACATGAAGATCTAAATTGATCCATTATCCTTCCTCAATGCAGGTTTCTTCTGTTATTGTGCATTACATTATCAGTGTTATCCTACAGAAAATAATAGTTCTATTATAATATAATGAATATTTCTGATGGACAGTGGCTTTACTGTAGGCTAGAGTTAATTCAGCTATTCAGTCGTATTGTTTTAGGCCGCTGTTCTTTGTTAAGCCCTTAATCTCTCCAATAGATAAAGCTAAATGACTTGCTTCACATGGTAATGATTGGTTTACGAAAACGGTTAGTGTGTTAATTTCAACACTGAACTGACTTGCAAAGTCAGCCCTTGCACTTCACACGAACCAACATGGATCCCAAATTCATGCGTTTCTATAATGAAGTCATTTCTTTTTATTTCACGTGGAAATGTTGGCAAACCCAGAAGAGGTTTTACGTGTGCAGAAGTGCTGATGTCTCCCGGCTGTTAGCTGCTCAGCGTGTGGTCTGCTTTTATCTCAGCCTCCAACCTGGACTGCGAGAAGGAAATAATTCATTACCGCGCTTCCAATGATTTATTCCTTCTGCAGGCTTCAGCTCCAGTCGGACTTCAAACGAGTGCTTCGGGCGATAGACTGTTCGGCTCTTCCGACCGCTGCCTCTTTTCACACAGAGACAAAAGACAAGAGGGAGGAGAAAAACTCTGAAAGTCTCCTGTCATGAGGGCCGACAGGAGGACATTCAGAAAATCATCATGATCCTAATGCGCCGGTACTGGACAGCCGATGTGTTAACAAATATAGTATGCTAAGATGATGGAGGGCATATGGTGACTCAAGTTTAATTCCCGTCTCGAGGTCCTTTACCTCTCTCCATCCTGTACTTTCCCGTCCTCTCTTTTAAAATATGTCATAAAAATCATTGATTTGTATTGGAGGAAATATAATTGGAAGTATTTCGTCAACGTTTTGAAGCATTATAGGATCACTGAGGTTAACATACTAAAAGCCACAAACCTTCTGTTTGAAGCAGCAGTAACATCTAATAAAACTAAATTTAACCATTTGTACATTGTATACTAATAGCTAATAGTAAGATTTCACCAGTGCACAACACAATGCCGTATAGTTCATCTGTGAAAAACACACACACTATTGAGCTGATCTCAAACCGCATACAGTAATCAGCTCATCGTAGACGAGTACGCTGGAATATCATGGTAAGTCTTAAACCAGTCGTTCCATGCAGCATTTTAAAGGGGTTGCTATGGCAACAGAGTGATGCTGTGATCACATGCACAGGTTGAAGATGCTGGTCTGGTGTCTTGAGGAAATCAGTCCGGTGTGTTTCAATTCAATTCAATTCAAGTTTATTTATATAGCGCTTTTCACAATGTGCATTGTTCCAAAGCAGCTTTACAGGAGCAAATAAGAAAACACAGAGGTAAAACACAGCATAGTGTTTATAGAACAAGCAAGATCATTCTAATAGATCATATCTAATAAATAAATAAATAGATGCAGTCTCCCGGTGAGCAAGCCAACACTGCCCTGCTGTGGCGAGGAACCAAAACTCCAATGATTGATTGATGGAAAAAAAAAACTCGGGAGAAACCAGGCTCAGCCGGGAGGGCCAGATCCCCTCTGACGTGTCATAGCTGCACTCAGTGACCCCGACCAAGTCACCAAGCAACATCCCCGAGGAAGGGGGGGAGAGCCCACCGCCCGCGACCCAGGCAATCCCACTCACCGAAACCATGCACGTCCAGCCCGGTCCCACTCCACGATCGACACCAGAAAAACAGAGGAAAACCAGAGAAAATAGTAATGGCATATTGGAATTATTCCTCTGCTGTCTGACATCGACCACAAAGCAAGACCATCCAGACCACACAGCCCCAACAAATAGAATCCCCCCAACCACAACCAACGAGCCCCCCCCCACCCCCTACGAACATCAGCCCAGCTACCCCCAATCAGGGCCACTGAACTCAGCTATAACTTCAAACTGCTGACATGTGATGTAGTTTAGCATTTAATACCAAGCATTGTAACTTTTAGCATTAATGTGACAAGTATTCCATCTTTGCTCTCGGTTGGGGATAGAATGGTCTGAGCTGGGATGATCAGATGGTCGCCTTTCTCTTGGGTGGAAATGGAGTTGCCTTAGATGGAGCTGGGATGGTCAGTCAGTCCGCAGCTGGCGTATCTCTAAGTCGGGATGGGCATATGATGTCCATCTGGGCCTGGCAGAACTTTCCCTACCTCAAGATGGGCATCCCGAGGCGAAGGCAGAAAGAGAATAATTAGCGTAGCTGCTGTTCATTTACTATGCATTAGTGAAAGCTTGGGTGAAAAGATGTGTCTTTAATCTAGATTTAAAATTGGGAGAGTGTGTCTGACCCTCGAATAGTATCGGGAAGGCTATTCCAGAGTTTAGGTGCTACGTATGAGAAAGCTCGACCCCCTTTTGTAGATTTAGTTATTCTAGGTGTTATCAAAAGTCCTGAGTTTTGCGATCTTAGAGAGCGTGATGGGTTGTAATGTGATAGAAGCTCTGTTAAGTAGTAGGTAGGGGCTAAACCCTTTAAGGCTTTATAAGTAATTAAAAGAATTTTAAAATCAATACGATACCTAATGGGCAACCAGTGAAGAGATGATAAAATTGGGGTAATATGATCGTATTTTCTTGACCTGGTTAGGACTCTGGCGGCTGCATTTTGGACTAACTGTAGTTTGTTTATTGAAGATGCAGGACAACCACTAAGAAGAGCATTACAGTAGTCAAGTCTTGAGGTCACAAATGCATGAATAAGAGTTTCTGCGTCAGCAACACATAAAACATTTCATAATTTGGCAACATTTCGAAGGTGGAAGAAGGCTGTTTTTGTGACATTTGAGATATGATTTTTAAATGACAGGTTGCTGTCTAATATAACGCCTAGTCTTTAACTGTATTTGTCGGGAGTAACAGTGCAGCCTTCGATTTGTAGGTTATAATCTGATATATTCTGTTACGAGTCTTTGGTGCTATAAGTAATATTTTCTGTTTTGTTAGAGTTTAAAAGAAGGAAATTACTAGTCATCCAATGTTTCATATCTTTGATGCACTCTGCCAGTTTGGATAGCTTGAAGGAATCATCTGGTCTTGAAGAGATATATAGCTGAGTATCATCTGCATAACAGTGGAAGCTAATTCCATGTTTTCTAATAATGTTGCCCAATGTATATGGAGAAAAGCAAGGGTCCTAAAACCGATCCCTGAGGTAATCCATAGTTTACTTGCGTTAGATTAGACGATTCCCCATTTAAATGGACATATTGATATCTGTATAAGTAAGATCGGAACCATTTTAGTGCCTGTCCCTGAATACCGGTATAATTTTGTAAACGATCTAAAAGTATTTTATGGTCTACAGTATCGAACGCAGCACTAAGGTCAAGCAGGACTAGGAGTGAGATTTACCTTTATCAGATGCCATAAGTAGATCGTTTGTAATTTTAACGAGCGCATCGGTGCTATGATGCGGTCTAAAGCCAGACTGAAATTTTTCGTGCATGTCATTATTTTGTAGGAAACAGCACAACTGAGTGGACACTACTTTTTCTAGTATTTTAGACAAGTACGGGAGATTTGAAATCGGTCTATAGCTTCAAGTTCACTGGGGTCTAAGTTGTTTTTTTGATAAGAGGCTTAATCACAGCCAGTTTAAAGGGTCCTGGGACATGGCCTAGATTAATTGACGAGTTGATAATGTTATAAATGGGCTCAATTGCAACAGGTAGTAACTCTTTTAGTAATTTAGTTGGTATGGGATCTAATAAGCATGTTGTCGGTTTGGATGTTGCAATAAGTTTAATTAAATCTTTTATAGGTGAAAAACACTGTAGCTTTTTTTTGGGTGATGGTTGGTACTAATTCATCAGACACACTTGGAGGTTGGATTTTAACTACGTCGTCTCGTATTTTTTCGATTTTTCTGTAAAAAATGTCATGAATTCATTGCTACCAAGGTGTGGCGGAATAGCCAGGTCAGGAGAAGTCTGTTTGTTTGTTAGTTTAGCAATTGTACTAAACCTTGGATTGTTTTTGTTAGTTTCTATGAGGTTACGGAGGTGCTCGGCTTTTGAGGCTTTAGTGCCTTTTTATAACAGTTTGCACTCTCTATCCACGCAATTTTAAAGACCTCTAATGGGTTTGTTTCCATTTGCGTTCCAGTTTACGCGTTTCTCTTTTAGGCCGCGAGTGGTGCTATTGTACCAAGGTGCTTTGATCTTCTCGTTAATCTTTTTTGACTTCATAGGCGCGACCGCTTCTAATGTATTAGAGAAAATAGTTCCCATGTTGCTGGTCATGTCATCGAGCGATTCTGTATTAATTGGCAAAGTTATTAAAGGAGTCAGATCTGGCAGATTCTTAACAAAACTATCTTTAGTAGTGAGGTGATTGTTCTACCAAGTCGATAACGAGCTATACGACTGATTTCTGCAGTGCGCAGTGTACATGTTATAAGATGATCAGTGACATCGTCGCTTTGAGGTATAATATCGATATTGGTTAGATCGGTCCGTGAGATATAATCAAGTCTAGAGTATGATTAAGTCTATGAGTGGTCTGTTGATGTTTTGTGTTACACCAAAAGAGTGTAGAAGCTCTTTAAACGCCACTGCTAATGCATCGTTAGCACTATCTACATGGATATTAAAATCTCCAACAATCAGTACTTTATCAACGTTACCAATAGGTCCGATAAGAAGTCGCGAACTCCTTCAGAAAATTAGTGTAGGGCCCAGGGGGTCTATACACAGTAGCCAGTGTAAGAGAAAGCAATGGTTTTTTACTTTTGTTTGGAACAATGATGTTCAACACAAGCACTTCAAATGATTTAAATGTATGCTCTGTTCTCTGAGTTACGGTAAGAAAGTCTCTAAAGATTGTTGCTACACCACCACCTCGACCAACCGGCCGTGGCTCATGCATATAACCGTAGCTTGGTGGAGTAGACTCATTTATACCAAAATAATCATTTGGTTTAAGCCAGGTTTCAGTAAGGCAGAGTATATCAAAGCTGTTGTCTGTGATCATTTCATTTACAATAACTGCCTTTGAGTTTAGTGATCTAATATTAAGTAGCCCGAACTTTAGGAGTTGGTTTTGCTCAACAAATATATTGTCTTTAGGTTTAATCATGATAAGGTTTTTTTCTCTGACTTTTACATACATTTTTATGTTGTTGTATTATTCGGGGGACAGACACAGTCTCTATGTATTTGGATGTTGTAACATTTTTAACAGTTGATGAGAGGAACACAGACTATGGTTAACGCTTGTACTTACTAGTCAAATGCTGCGGAGCGTCTTTGAGATGTTGTCAGACAGGACTTCCGCTCCAATGCTGCTGGGGTGCAGGGGGCGGAAAAAGCTGGGTCGCTCCCAGAACAGATCAAAATTATTTACAAGAGCAGCTTCTGTTCAGTACCCATGACATACCATTGATTGAGCGTAAATAGTCTACTGAACTTTTCATTCCCTCGTCGGTAAGTTGGAAGCGGCCCTGATACGATGATCCTCGCCGTGGGCGATGCGTTGCGTACAGTATCGACCAGACTCCTGAAATCGCGCTTCAGGACCTCCGACTGCCGCATCCTGACATCGTTGACCCCCGCGTGCAGTACGACAGCTCCGATGCTAGCGTCGTCTTTCAGGATCGCAGTTACCTGCGCAGAGACATCGAGAACACGGGGCCAGGGAAACAGTGAGTGCGAGCCTTACCTTGATTGAAGGAAGCGCGTACGTTCCGGACGATTGAGTCTCCGACGACCACAGCGTTGCATTCCGTCTCGCAGAGGGCGGCAAAGCGGTTCCTGGTCGGGATGTCAAAGACCGGTGGCGGCGGTGGAGGAGAGGTTATCGCTCCGGTCCTGGATTGCGCCTTACGCCGTGGGTGTGCCGGTGCAGGAGTGAAGTTCAATTGGGCCCGTCATGTTCTCGAAGCCTGGGCTCTGTGCAGAGAAACACGCGGAGTAGAAGTGGTAGGAGTATTACAATCACGTCGAAAACTTACCGCTGCTTTGCGAGCGTCAGCCCGGGATGTTTCCAGCGCCGTTTTACGTTCTCGCAGCAGTGTCTGCCTTCGAGTAGATCCTGGATGCTCTCTCCCAAACCTCCAGCTCCGACTGAAGTGCGAAGAAAGATTCATCATCTGCACTCAGAGGTAAACACACGTCTGAAACATTCGCCATTAGTGATGTAACAGTGAGTTCAGCAGTAAGGGCAATATTTGGAAAAGTACAGGCTGGTAATGCTAACAGCTTTAGGGCTAATAGCGAGTGATCGTGTGAAACTAATGTATCTGTGCGTTTTTTACGATTTTGGTATGGGGTACACTTAAGGAAAATTTGTACCCACGGTGAATTATCACTTTAGAACATAAATCTTAAGATATAACAGGAATAAAAGATATTTAAAGAAATGTTAGACGGAGCTCCGTCTCAAACCACGCGCTCTCGGCAAACAGCAACAGCAACAAACAGTTTCCTGAAGGCAGCGGGTCTGAGCAGTCATTGTCAAATGATTTATGTTCAGTCTTACAGTGCGATGCTTTCATTACACCTCTGACATGATTTGCACACGAGAGGTTATGGCACATTGAACACCCTCAAACGTTGCCGGTTTGTTTGATTATATCAGTCTAGCGTTTTTCTTTTGTTTTCATGAAGCATTTGGGCTCCGTAGTTTTGCTTTTGTTATGTCTGTGGATGTAAAGTCTACCTAAAGGATCTTTATGTGATGGTAACTGAGAGTGAAGCGTTGGAGGTTAGCACATATCACCTCATTTCTCGTCTGACGTAAAATGATGTGAAAAACCGCAGGCCTGTGATTATCTCATTACAGCTGTGAACGTGAATACAAACTGCCAGCTTTGCTCTGTAATTGCCTGTCAGCACTTCTGATTGTATTTGACAAGAGCGCAGAGAAACGTCAACATCACTTCTATTATTATCATATATCCTCCCTCCTCATGACGCCTCCGGTCTAGTTACACATTTATTTTGACCCAAAGTATATTTACTAAACGGAAAATCAATTATCTTCAGCTGTAATCATTTTTTTTTGTTTGTTTCATAATTGCACGACAACATTTGTGTCTCAAGACCAACAATATCAGCATTACTGGAGTTATTTACAGTTGTGGCCAAAAGTGATCCTTTTCCAAACAGATTAGTAAAAATGTATTCAAAGTGTGTATGTGTGTGTTGTGTTGTGTATTCACTTGCATTGGTTTTGAGTCCATACAATAGAAGTGCTGTTCAATTACCAACTTTCTTCAAAATATCTTCTGCGGAAGAAAACAGTTTGAAATGACAAGAGGGTGAGTGAATGATGACAGAATTTTCATTTTTGGGTGAACTATCGCTTTAAACAGGTTGATGAGAAAGAATAAGTTCATCTGAAAATGAAAATGATGTCACACTGTCAAAGAACCGCAGTTGTTAAATGGGGTGTCCTTTTCATATTTAAATGATTTTCTTTGTAATCGGTTGAGTTTTAAGCTTTCAGGCCGGACACCGGTGGCTGCTAATGGTCCACTGCTCAACTTCATTTAGACTTAATGCCGTAGATCTGAGCGGCTATCGATTAGCGCAGCGTGTTTGCTCTGGAAGCAAGAAAAAGCAATCTCCTCTCTTTCAGCGCGTCTGGCTCTGTCATTACATTACAGGCCAGCGCTGAGCCAAGCAGAGGAAAGGATTTTTGCCGTCATATTGCAACAAGATGGTTTGTAAGGCCTTATATCTGATAGAAGAAGTAGAAAGTCCTGCAGCAAGGTTAGATTGACCTTTTCTCATGTTATTGGAAGTTTCGAAAACTTGATTTACTGGGAGAAAAACATTGCTGGTTTTCGTTGGGCTGGAGAAAAGTGACGGACTGCTGTTAAACGAGAATCTGTAATTACAATCGGTTGTGTTGGAACCCTCCTAAACGTTTACGGCACAGGAGGCACATAAAAAATCACAAGCTGTGACAGGTGCGCATTAGTTTGCTCAGATACATGACATAAGCTGAGGTGTGCTGACATCACACTCGCACCATCTGTACACGTAACCTGAACGCCGTCTCGCTGCCGTGAGTGATGACACCCGCCTCATGGCTGTCAGATGGCTCCTGACACGACATGATACCTGCGACCCCTCGAACATGCACTGAACACACCGGGGGACGCACTACTGCTAATGTGATTAATGCTGTGTGGAAAAAGAGGCCACAAGTCAACACATTCTCTTTGCTTTTATTATTATTATTCCGATCATTGTGAGGTGTTACTGTGCTCTTGTCGGGGTTGAGATGAGAAACGAGCTGAAATGGACCTTTACATTTTTCTAAGACAACAAATGACAATAATACAAATTAAAAGCATATATATATATATATACAAACACAACCAAGAAAATGTGTAAAAAGAAAACAGTTTTGCGTCGTTACATGACCTTGCATGTTGCACTTAATGTCAAAATAAGTAAAAAGTGAAGAGGCAGAAGAATAGGTATTTGAGCTACAGACAGAAGCAAAACCTCAAATCACACAGATGTTGAGCAGAGGTGACCAGACTTGTGATTTTCAGCCGTATACATAATAAAGATGAACACACAGTATGTGAAAGACTAATGCTTAAGAAATCCCATATCATGAGATCAGGGTAGCACTGAGAACGGCAGTTTTTCAAAAGCAAACATATGAAACAATGCAGAACTAATGATGTCATGTATTATGGTGGGATTCATGTGGTTGGTTTTTCATTTTGTCATTACAACACTCAGACCAGATTATTTCAGTCAGAAATTTGTTTATAGTCTGTTTTACTCTTTTATACTTTGAGAATCATTTCTGCTTATTGTGAGGCCAAGATTTTAAAAAGAACCGAACAGACTGGCATTGAGTTGTTTGGAAAAGAGCATGTATAGTAATACCAAGCATACAGTCATACCACTTCATGAGACATCGCTGACATTTATTGACACCAGGAGATGTGTTGGGTTATCTCCAGTGAGTACATTCATTCATTTGGCTTCTTCAGACTAGTTTTATCATTGTGCTGAATTTCTGGGAATCAAACCCTTGGCATCAGGCTGCAGCAGTTGAGCTACTCTACAGTCTTGACTCTGTGAGGAGAACGTCCACTAAACTCCTCTGTACCCTGCCTGGTGTATGAGGACCCTTATCGTTTTGTCACGGGCCTCATGAGTTTGATGACTCTGGGGGGGAAATCACATTTCCTCAGTTGTGTGAATCTGTCCTGGTGATGAGACTTCAGCTAAGCAACATTTTGTTCACTCTTCCCCGGCTATTTGTTTTGGCATCTGGGCTCATGTTTGTGCCAGGGGAATGATGCATGCTTCACAGCTGCTAAAAGATTTAACATAGAGTTCAAAGAAATGAATAAATCACCTGCTATCTGAACATCTGATACTCACTTCTGTGTGTGCGTGCGCGTGTGCGTGTGCGTGCGTGCGTGCGTGCGTGCGTGTGTATTTTTAAGGTCATATTATGGACCATTTACAAAGTCTTGATCTTGTAATTTGGTTGTCTTATAACCTTTTAAAACCAGAAGTGTCATGTTGTTGTTGTTGTTGTGTTGTTTACAGTAACTCTTCAACCGTTTGTGCTATCATTTTATTTCAGAACAAAATGACACCTTGTATACATTGATAGCACATTGTGTGAGAAGTTAACAGCTCAGTCATAAAACACGACGCCAGCGCCTCTTCTTCATCTTTTCTAAAGCAGCTCCGCCTCGCCCCCTTTGTTGTGTGTTCTCAGGGGGCAGGGTTTATGTAAATTCAGGGGTTTGTGATGTCACTAACCAGAGAGGAAGCTTGTTGTACCTACGAGTCTTTTGGCATAGTCCTTAAAATGTTATTTCTGTTCAAGAGAATAGAACTCGCTCTTGAGCTTTGTAAATGCAGATCTTTTTTTATGCTCAAACAACAACATTACACACTAACAAAAGTTGAAAAGGTTCAAACGAATCATATGAGCCCTTTAACGTGTACGTGATTGATGGAGTTCTATGTTGTGTTTCATTTAAGTATCGACTTAGTCTCAGGTCACAGTTTCTTCTCAAATTGCTTAGGAAAAATAAAAACGGAAATAAATAAAGAGTAATAAGGTGTAAAATAAATGTATATTGTAGATGTTAAATCATTTGGATTTGGGCAACCCAAATGTTCATGTTGCATATTACGTTTTGATTGCAGACTTGACAAATCTGAGCTCAGTTTGAGACATTGTTGAGATCTCTTCTGAAATTCTAATGACAGACACATTTGTGAGATTTCTCTCGCTGGAGAAATGTCTGAGACACAGATGAGATTTCAGCAAGTTTCATTTGCTCTCTGTTTAATCTTGTTTATGTCTAGAAGTAAAAATCTGTGATTTCTGTTTCTTTATGGGATCATAAAGTACACATTTTTAGTTACAGATTAAAATGTGGTAAATGTTCTAAACCTCCTCTGGTTTAGTAAACTGCCCGTGGGCAGGTAATGAATCACGACTGGTGCCCTTCACATTCTCGCTGTGTCTACAGGGATCAGCATTAGAAACTCTGCTGAAAGTGTTTGTTTAGGCCATGCTGCACTGGACGTCGGCTTTTACATTCATGGGATTTTATATCGTCTGGCATATAACCAAAAAAAAACATTTGATTCATTTGTCTTTTTTGAGTGCTTTTTAGTGGTCTTTGTTTTGAAATCATAACAACAAGCTTTGATCTGGAAGACGAAAGTAAATGTAGTAAATGAATGTGTTAGGGATTGGCATTTTGGATCATATTTCATTTTGAACGTTGGACAGGTTTGAAAAACGAGTACTCGATTAACTGGGGGCGGGGCATTAGGGGATTGGGCGTCTCCCTCATGGGGACAATGAAAAGATTTGAATTACAGCAATGACACGAAAATGTATGTTGATAAACCTATGACAAGATTGAGTTAATAAAAATTCACTTTCAATGTTTTTGAATATACAGTAAACATTTCAAAAGAAATATCACCATGAGGTGAAACGTCATCAGTGCCTTCTCGCATTTCTGCTGTCAGTAGCCAGGCTTCCATTACCCTTCAAATGCGCAAATTGAAATAACGCATTGAAATCAATACGCCCAATGGAAGTGCATGTGGTGTCTTTTCAGGCAATAAGATAAAGGCATATTTAACAAAACTGCAATGGAAACACTGGACAAGGCACAGATGACGAACATTTGGAAAAATAGGATGTAAGGAATTGACATTAAGTTATGTCTTATATGATGGCCCAAATGTGGGAAAACGAGTGAGTGCAGTATGGAGATTTATTTGGAACAGTGAGGTTATATTCAATATTCAAAATGTGCAGAATATCTATAATGCTCTGAGAACACACTAAGGTTGAGGATCCTCTCACAATATTTTTTAAATTGTAATCCAGAATTATAAAATAATCACAGACAGAGGTCAAACACAGGGATTCAGTCACAAGACCACAGAAGAACGCTTTGAAATGCAGTACATGTACAAGACTTTGCAAAGACTAACTGTAAACATGGTTAAACAATAATGAGTCTTTGCAAGGGATTTTGGGCAATTATGGGAAATAGTAGCACATAATGGGATAGTAGATAAATGGAACTCATGCTCAAGACACTAATTCACGTTCATGTCTGTCTTTTTCTTTCAAGGTGATCCCTAAGAAAACATTCACAGTGATTTGTTAATGTCAATTGTTTTTATTTCATTACATAGAAATGAATGTGATATTTAGTTGTGTTTGGCCATTCAGCATTGGATATTAGAATAAACGTCAGCATTGCTTTGTCCTGTGGGCTCATTCTTACACCTCTGTATTATGAAAGAGAATCTAATCACAAGTGTTATATTTCCCTCCCACCATCCAAGACCTTTTCTTCAGAATAGACAATAACTCACTCGGCGTTCGCATTCCCACATTCCCATGAGTGTCTATTTCTGCACATAACACATACTGTATATAATGAGAGAGTGAATATGTGTCCTCCCTACACCTCCAACAAAATCCATTACAGCGTCACTGTTTCCAATTCTTAGCTGTTTTATGAAAGGATATTACAGTACCATCGGTAAAAAAATGTTATGGAAATACTTTGTTATGACACATATGACACAGAATCTGTTTTTAAAATCAAACCAAGTGACATAAAAAAATTCCATTAACTTGACATTTATTGTCTACTTTTTGCATATAAATGATCTCAAAGCAAAGAAACATTTAAATAAAATACCCAGTTCAAGTTTTTCTGAATACCTTCAAGGCCATTTTTACTACTACTTCAACTATTATATAAAACCATGTTGAATCGCAAGGTGACGTGGTTGATTATTCAATTAAGTACTGTATATAAGGCCTTATATGCCCATAGAAAACACTATATAAGAATATTCATCCATCTATAAACAGTAAATATGTCTAAGAGAAAGACGTTATTCTGCACAGGCAGTTATGCATATATTAGCGGTCCTGTTTACTCTCTTTTCGCTCTTATTTTAGAGCCTTTGCAGTCAGCAGGTGTTGTGCTTTTTGGATGTGTTATATGTTATGTCCTTATTTTTAGTAATAAAAAAAACATTTAATAATGTGACATGCTGAGTATGAAAGATCTAACAGGTATTTTGCGTCACATTACAGCTGGGAAAAACCTGTGTGACTTTATAAAGTCATTGAAGAGAACCGGATCACGAGGCTCAGTTTTCAACTGGTGAATTCACTGCCAGAGAATGCACTTACTGACAAAATTCACTCTCATTCTACTGGGTTTAGACTGCTGTGCTTAACACTGGTAGTGTTTTGTTGGTTTGAAGAATCGGGAATAAGAGCCAGTAGTCAAACAAGCACTTTTTCTAGTTTCTCTATACAGCTTCTGTAGTTATCTCTGTATAAAGGCACTCTGATCGTTGATGTGCCGTTCCTCTCTGATTCAGGAGGCGCTCTGCATTTATTTAGCATTTGTCTGAAAATCCCCCTTAGGGGAAGGTTTTATTTAGGTGGGAAATGAGTGTTCTCCCCATTGGCTGGTGCCAGCAGTAACACCTCGCTTCAATACATCAATAGTTTGCAAATCCCAGGAAAGACAATTATTTACGTGGAGAGGCTATTTTTGGACAAGAGGGGAACACAAAAAGTCATTACAGAGATAATGTCATTCCAACTTTATCCAGCTGGGAGCGGATATGTGATTCGTCTGGCATCTCTACCACAGAGACGGCGCGGTAAACAATCGTAAATAGTGCTCCTTCTATTGGGGAAAAGTCAAGGTGTTGTCGGGAAACAAAGTAGTTTTATTGCTGGAGGGAAGAAATGAAAAGTAAAACATTGAGGCATCCGCAGAATCATGAAAGTTAAGGTTTCATATTCAGGTTGAAAATGGGCAGCTGTTTCGGGGTTTGAGAGTTGAGACTCTTTCATGTGAGATGAACTCTTGCATCGTTGTCTTCCATGAATGCTATTCTAAAGCCACAAACACACTGCAGAGCGACAACCAGATAGAAATGCAGTATACCCAATCTCTAAACGTATTTACAACAAAAATATCATAGCAAGGCATAGCATCATAGTTATATGGATGTAACCTGTTGTTAACACTTAATATCAAGTTAACAGTAATAAAGCACTTATTAATCATAAGCTAGTTTATTCATACTTTATATATATTTCTGTACATTCATCTACATTGCTTATTCATTCATAATTTGGTCACAATAGGGACCAATTCTCACTATTAACGTCTTGGTTACGTATGTAACCTCAGTTCCCTGATGGAGGGAACGAGACGTTGTGTCGAGAACGACAGATGGGGTTCGCCCTTGAGAACCAATCAACTCTGACTACTATAGAAAAGGCCAATGAAATTTGGCGAATTAAATTTGCATGCCGGGCTCCGCCCCCGGATGTCCGGTATAAAAGGAAGCCGGCATGTAGCATTCATTTACCTCTTGTTCTGAAGAGCCTGAGAGCCTCTCACGACTGCAGCAGAATACGTTACGTGTTTGTGGCATAAGGGACACAACGTCTCGTTCCCTCCATCAGGGAACTGAGGTTACATACGTAACCAAGACGTTCCCTTTCTGTCGGTCTCTCGACGTTGTGTCGAGAACGACAGATGGGGTTATCTATGGAAAACGCCACAACGCTGTATCGCATCACAACATCAGCGAAGCGACGGTAACAAGCCTGGGCGTGTCAGCTCGAAGCTTCGTGAAACTGTAACCTTCCAGTGTGGTGGTCGGGGAGTTCCAGAGCTTTCTTGGGAAAAGATGGGTACATCCCTGACCGGTACCTTTTACGGACGGGGCCTTAGCTCTCTACAGGCGAGAGGCCGTCCGCTCGGGTTTACACCGGGTGAGCGCAACTCTTAATCAGAGAAGCGCTGCAGAGGCCACCTCCTACCCATGGGGAGGAAATGGTGGATATAGGTATGGTCTCGTCCTTGGAGGAGAACGCATGGAACGTGCGGACTGGGTAGTTAACCGCGAGGTGGAGGTCCACCTGGGGAAGCTCATGGGTTACCATGTGTGGGAACCGTTGCCATGAGGGTATATGAGACGGAACAGCCCACGGGGGGGGTGTTACTGCGTCCGATAGCACTAGGTCCGGTTAGAGCTATCTGTGATAGGTCATATGGTGTCCCGGCCTAAGGGGGAAGGCTGCTCTGCCCAGCCAACCCCAGGGGGTGCTTGCATGCCTGATCTTAACTGTCATGCCAGCAGTGTCGTACCAGTTTCTTAGCCATGTGTTTGGGTAAGAAGAAGGTAGATAGCACACTGACCCAACCTCTTGGAGGGTGGGAAGATGCTTTCGCAGGCATACGCCCCCCCCGGATGCCAGTCCTACATGTCGCCACGCAGGACGTGGGCGGACACCGGGTTTACGCGAAGGTTGTTAACCCTTGCGAAGGTGTTTGGGCGTAGCCCAACCCGCAGCTCTACAGATGTCTGCTAGAGAGGCGCTTCTGGCCAGTGCCCAGGAGGTGGCTATACCCCGTGTGGAGTAAGCCCTCAGTGGGCATGGGAGATTCTGAGATCGGAATGCCGTCGTAACGGCATCCACGACCCAGTGCGCCAGCCTCTGCTTGGAGACAGCCTTCCCCTTCTGCTGTCCTCCAATACAGACAAGGAGCTGGTCAGAGCTACTGAAGCCCTGCGTGCGGTCCAGGACACAACACGGATGGGGTTGGGTCTTCCTCCCCGATGGGGAGCGCCTGCAAGTTCACCACTTGGTCCCGAAGGGGAGTAGTGGGAACTTTGGGCACGTATCCGGGCCTGGGTCTCAGGATAACGTGAGAGTTACCAGGGCCGAATTCAAGGCAATCCGGGGACACAGAGAATGCTTGGAGGTCCCCTACCCTCTTGAAGGAAGCGAGCGCCAACAGGGGCCGTCTTACTCAGGTGAGGAAGATCGGAGCCTCTGGGGGCTCTTGGACCCACGTTAGGGTCCCCAAGAGGGTATGGAGCAGAGATGAGGCGGATTCCGCCCTCTCGCGCCCTTAGGAACCTGGTGACCAGGTCATGTTGCCCTAGAAACTTTCCATCAACTGAGTCGTGATGAGTGGCGATAGCGACTACATACACTTTCAGTGTGGAGGGGAGATGTTAGTCTCCAGTCTCGTAAGAAGGACAACACAATCCTGATCGAGCACCTCAGTGGGTCTTTCTCGTTGAGAGAGACACCAGACGAAAAGAGGCGCCGTCTAGAGGCGTGTAACCGCCTAGTAGATGGGGCCCTAGCCTGGGTGATGGTCTCTCTGCTGTAGGGGGAGTAGCCATCTCAGGATCTTCTCGTCCCGTCTAGAGACCAGACATGGGTGTTCCAGGGGTCTGATCTGGGATGCCAGAACATGTCCTTCCCCTGAGAGAGCAGGTCCTCTGTCAGGGGAATGGTTCAGGGGGAGTCGCTGTCCAGAGCATCAACTCTGAAGCCAAGTGGTTAGACCAGTGCGATGTAACCAATAACACTTGGTGCTCCTCTTCCCTGACCTTGCACAGTGTCTGTGCAAGGAGGCTCCTGGGGGGGAGGTGTGTTTCCGCCCGTCCCGCGGTCAGCTGTGCGCCAGGGCATCCGTGCCGAGGGGGCCTCGGTCAGGAGTACCAAAGCGGACAATGGGTGGTGTCGTGGGAGGCAAAGAGGTCTATCTGTGCCTGTCCGAACAGCACCCAAATGAGCTGGACCGGGGGTGGAATCGCCACTCTCCGCAAGGCGTATACTGACGAGAGAGCGTGTCGGCTGTCTGGTTCAGTTCGCCTGGGATGTGTGTGGCCTGCAGGGAGCGGATCACCTGCTAACTCCACAGGAGGAGGCGTCGGGCAAGTCGTGTTAGCTGCCGTGAGCGTACGCCACCCTGGCGTGTACGCTACGGCTGTCATGCTGTCCAGGTGGACCAGCACGTGCTGGCCCCGCACTAGAGGCCATAGCCTTCTCAGCGCAAGCAGCACAGCCCACAACTCTAGGCAATTGATATGCCAGCGCAGACAGGGGCCCGTCCAGCGCCCCGCTACTGCGTGCCCGTTGCACACTGCGCCCCACCCCTGCAGCGAGGCGTCCGTCGTCACCACGACGTGCCTCGTAACCTGCCCGAGGGGAACCCCGCTCGGAGGAAGGTCATGGAAGACCAAGGGGTTAGGGTGCGTCGGCAGCAGGGCGTCATCACCATGCGCCTGCTGCCGGTGTGCCACGCTGTCCTCGGAACTCGACTCTGTAGCCAGTGTTGGAGCGGTCTCATGTGCATCAATCCGAGGGGTATTACCCCCGCGGAGGACGCCATGCCAGGAGCCTCTGAAATTGTTTCAGGGGGACCGCCGACTGCCTGAAGTGTTCCAGGCAGTTCAACACTGACTGGGCGCGTGCTGCGGACAGCTGCGCCGTCATGGTGACAGAGTTTAGTTCCATACCGAGAAAGAGGATGCTCTGCACTGAGGAGAGTTTGCTCTTTTCACGGTTGACCTGAAATCCCAATCGATCTAGATGCCGGAGCATCAGGTCCCTCTGTGTACACAACAGATCTCGCGAGTGTGCCAAGATAAGCCAGTCGTCGAGATAGTTTAGTACCCGCACACCTTTTTCCCGAAGGGGAGAAAGGGCGGCTTCCACGATCTTCGTGAAGACCCGTGGAGACAGGGACAGACCGAAAGGGAGGACTCTGTACTGATATGCCCGCCCCTCGAACGCGAACCGCAAGAACGGCCAGTGTCGAGGGGAATTGAGACATGAAAGTAAGCGTCCTTCAGGTCGATTGCCACGAACCAATCCTGACACCTGATAGATGTCAGGATGCGCCTCTGCGTGAGCATCCTGAACGGCAGCTTTGTGAAGGTGCTTTTCAGGGTACGCAGAACTATGGGGCGCAACCCACCATCTTTCCTGGGAACGATGAAGTGCGGGTCGTGACCCACTGAACATCTTGGTTTTGAGGGACGAACTCGATGCCTGTTTTGCCAGAAGGGTGGTGACCTCTACCCGAAGTACGGAGGCGTCCCTGCCTCTGACAGAGGGAGAGATGATGCCCCTAAACTTGGGAGAGTCTCTGGCGAACTGGATCGAGTAACCAAAACGGACCGCCCTCATTAGTCAGCGAGACAGTGTGGGCAGCTCTCGAGCTCCCAGGGACTGTGACAGGGTGACCAAGGGGACGGCCTGCTTCATCATTCCCATGGTGGGTGGTTCGTCGGCTGGCAGAGCTACCCTTCTGTCGCGGGGGGTCCCCGGAGGGAAGGTTGGCTCCGCCTTTTTTACCTGCCTGGCGGGACCGCTGCACGCACTGTCGGTTTGAGAGTGGTGGCAGCTGTCGTGTGTGTACGACCCAACGCCTCGCCAGGGCGTAAGGTCGGGTCGCCGGGCACAGTCCAGTGGAGTGTGCGATCGGCTGCAAGTACACCCGGGGAGAACGGAAAAACTCTGCGAGTAAGTGGGCGCCAGGCCCTGAAAAGGGCCCGGCTTTGGTGACGAGGCAGGAGCCGTCCCGTACCGACCGATCAGAGCCGTGGCTGTGAAGGTCGGGCCCGATGTTGTTCTCCTTGGGGTCTTCCCGTCAGTGTCCCTTCTCGGGAGAAGGTTGCTGACGGGGTGGAGGTTTCCCCCTCGACCTCCGCTTCCGGGTGCCGCCTGTGGGGGCACAGAAACCGGAGCCGATGTCGAAGGGGTCCTGGGTTGCCGGGAAGCAGACGTCACGCGGGATCTCGGAGGCCTAGGCAGTCCTCGACGGTGTTACCAACAACCCACCCTGCGAGATGGGTGCATCAAGAAAGCGGACTTCCTTGGTGTCACTCTTCTGCGCAAGGTAAAGCCGGGGGTGACTCTCCTGGACCACTACCGTGGACATCGTCCGACCCAGGGTCCGTCGCCGCCTTGGTCGCCCATAGAGCGCTGTCAGCGGCGGCACGGAGATCCTGCATTATACCCGGGTCGGCCTTACCCTCGTGGAACTCTCTCAACGCCTTGGCCTGGCGGACCTGCAGGATGGCCATGGCATAGAGAGAGGAGGCAGCCTGGCCCGCGGCATCGTAAGCTTTCGACACCAGTGATGCCGAAGTCTTGCGCGCTTTGGACGGTAGGCGTGGCCGATTCCCCCCCAGGTGGTAGCCGTCCGCGGCACAGGTGCACCGCAGGCGGACGTTCCACCCGGGGGATCTCGACGTAGCCTTGGCTGCCCCACCATCGAGGGAAGTAAGGGAGCCGGAGCTGGTTTCACTGGAACGGTCCGTGAGTGGAGCGCTCCAAGTTTTACACAGCTCCTCATGCACCCCCGGGAAAACATGGCACCCGGGGTGGGCGCGGTTTGCACCGCGCTCCGACCTCAGGAACCACATATCCCCCGGGTTAGCACGGATGACATCACTTCTGCTTCCTCCTGAACTCAACCGCTGGGGGTGGAGCTCGGATTCGTCAGAGTCGGATGCCAATCTCCCTCCGATGCTGCGAGCGACATCTCATCTACGTCACACATCGTTTCCGAGTGTGTGCCTGAGGATCCGGACGGTATGCCACCGCCGGTTGGGGAACGTTCAGAAGAGCGAATCGGGGTGATCGGCCCGTGAGCACTTGGCTGGCGGTTTACGTTCGCAGAGTTCCCCATATCACTAACGCTGCTAACGTGGGTGGTCATCGGGGCCGTAGCCACAGATGTCACGCCCGGGTAGCAGACGAAATGGTGGCTGGTTCCCGTAGGAAGACAGCCACCTGTGACCGCAACTTCTGAATGACAATCTGCCCGCAGTGCGGGCAGATGTGTCAACGAATGCTGCTTCAGTGTGCTGGACGCCCAGACACCTAATGCAGCGATCGTGTCCATCCCCCTCCTCGATGAGGGTGCCGCACCCAAGAGAACAGCGGGACATGCCGCGCTGGAGAATGCTCAGTCAGTCCTGAAAAGGATGAAAAAATCTCTATCACCTACGGAACCGCCGAGACGCCCAGGGGAAGGTCGCTGCAGGTAGGGACGATCCGCTGCTCTACGTCGTAGATCCGGCAATGTAGAAGAAGAATTCATTGAATTCGTATTGTTCGTAGTCATGAGCGAGGGCTCTGAAGAACAAAAGGTAAATGAATGCTACATGCCGGCTTCCTTTTATACCGGACATCCGGGGGCGGAGCCCGGCATGCAAATTTCATTTGCCAAATTTCATTGGCCTTTTCTATAGTAGTCAGAGTTGATTGGTTCTCAAGGGCGAACCCCATCTGTCGTTCTCGACACAACGTCGAGAGACCGACAGAAAGGGAACTTACTATTACTATTATTACTTTTTATTCTTTTTTTATTCTTATTCTTATAACAAACTAGAGAATTTTGTGCTGTTATGTGATTCAGGTTTGCGTTAAATTATTGCCTGTAGGAATGAAGAACTGCTGGCATGTATTCAGTAACATTACGGAGCGTGTTAAATGGCTAGTATAACAGACATAAAGGTATTTTAAACTATCCTAAAGCAACAAGTCTGTATAATGGAATATAGAAAACGCACCAACAGCTCGTTTGCCATCCACCGTCAAACTCGAAGTGTTCACGATGTGGGAGGTGTTTTCCCTGTTGGTCCTTGACCAAAGGCTTGTTGTTAGCGCACTTTGTCTGCGTTGTGTCGTGTGCGTAATGCTACAACAAGAAGATGAAGGATGACAATAAACCTTGTTGTTTAGACAACGATCTACAGTCTAATCTTCCTCAAATCGATGACGAGGCGACATGGACAGATCCTTAGGAAGCGACTGCAAACCTGAATAGCGTTACAACAAATATGGTCATTAACTTCTGTGTTACACACTGTAGTGTCTCCAATTCAGTTTACACATCAATGCTGTGCTGCTGAATTTTAACTACAGTATGTGACACTGAAGTGAATTACTATTTTTGTATAGCACTTTTAAATCTAAATTAAAAACACTCTTGTTTAGTCATTCGTTTACAACCTGAGCACTGTGCTAGTTTATACCAACTGCAATTTATTTCTACTTTCTTTTTCCTTCAGTTTTATTCTTTTTTTATAGACATTTTAAATTCATTTTATTTCCTTTTTATTGCCATTAAGTTGTATTTGTGATTTTAAATAATGTACTCTTCAAAGATGTTTTATGCATTAGGCCTGTGAATTCTGTGAAATCCTTTGTCAAACATTTTTGAATGAATGAAAATGTGCTCTATAAAAACTTGCCTTGCCTATTTATGATAGTAGAAACCTAGTGTGAGAAGAGATACATTAATGTGTTTCAAATGTGTCTTTATGGAATATCACCTGACTGCGGGACTGATAATGATGGTGCAGACGTCAACCAGATAAATCCAGCCATGCATTGTGTAGTCAAGTGCACTTTTGTTAGGTTAAAAGAGTGAGGTATGTACGGCAACTCACACTAGTGTGAATTGTGCACTGACGTTAGTGAAGTCAGAATTTGTCCCGTGTGTATTATCACTACTTTTTGGCCCGTCGCACCGTTACACAATCTGTGCGTTCTGTAAGTGCAGTGTCATTTATTCTCATTAAATGTCCGCTGGTGTGTAGGGAAGAGGCTTAAGCGCTCAGGAGAGATGTTAGCATCCGGCACCTGCTGTATTTTCTGTTATGATGACTGCAGTTTGACAGGCGGATCGGATGCAGGAACCCATTTCTCCTCCAACCACTGCAAATCAATGTGTTCAGCTCTTCTCACCGTCACCTAAATTACCTCTTTCCATTTCAAAGAATTAAAGCCACCTGGAGCTGTCAGAAAATCACACAAACAACATGTTATGGGTCAGATTGTGTCCACTGCTGCCCTGGAACTGAAATTGACACATGAATTTGAGGCATTTGCTCAAGTATCGGCAACCGAGCATCAGCTTGGCCTACTGAACTGTCAGCACCTGAAATCATTATTTTCAAACTGGCTCTGATACGTCACATCTGAAATCCAGACTCTTATTGACCTAAGGTCACTCAATGACGTATGTGATGTCTGGGCCATTTCTGTTTATCCACACACACACACACACACACACACACACTTGCTGGACTGGTGAAATTCTTTTTGGCACTCACATTGAACCCTCATCAACAACTAAGAAAACTCTCTCTCTCCTGTTTGTTTTGTTTTGTTACAAAGCATAACTTTGAATCATTTAATGTTGGACAGCTATAAATGACATTTTTCAACAATAGATGATGATTTATAATTATAATTCAACAATATATGATATTTTGTCCAGCCATAAATGAACATTCTGTCCTCATTTTTCATCCTGACGTCTTCCATAGAAATCAAACAGATAAATGTTCACACTGTAGTTTTCTGTACTATGTGTACGTTTGTACTTTTGTGCACTACATCTCAAGTCTCTTAAAGCCATACAGCCATGGACAGACATACAGTACATGATTATTCACTGATAAACTTTAAGAGGCAGTTTACCAGACAAGAATTAAGTCTAGTCCCAGAGTTGTCTTAAAGGAGGCATGAATTAAAATCACAATTTTAACCCGAGCTTTTGTTATATGAGAGGGAATCGTATTCACGCAAACATCATGTAAGTGTCAGAACTGAAAACGCTCTTGTTACTGAGATGACATCTGTTATTGACACCAGGCCCAGCGAACGCCAGGTTCTGGAATGCACCTAACTATGACGACATTGATAGGTGGAACACCGCCTACACAGAGAGAATATCAAGGACGCCTTCTCTAGCCCCGCCCACTGGTTTCCGCATGACACTTCTGAAGTAACACAAGTGGGGCGGAACAAGATAGAGCGAGCAAGCAATAAACAAACATGCCGTTAAAGATCGCTAAATATTGTGCTATCCCTGGTTGTGGAAGAATTCAGTCGCTGCATAACCTTCCTTCAGATTCCGATATTAGGAATGGATTGAAGTTTGTTTTTAAAGACGTTCCAGCTCATGTGGGAAAAACATGGAGTGTTTGTTCGTTTCATTTCTCCACGGATTCCTTCATGAACAAGGCACAGGTCGACAGAGACTAATATAAAAAAGCAGCAATCTTATGTGAGTAAAACATTTTGTACTATGCGTCACTATTGCTTTGTTAGAGATGGCTTGATGTGCCCTGAGCACTATTCACACGAGATCAGTATTACTTGGGGACCTCTAGTCATTTGTATTAATTGCAGAGGTTGTCTGTGATCTTAAGCCTGTGCGAATCGGGATCTCTGTGATTTGGCGGCTCATATATCATTTTCAAGGTTTTATCCACCGTTTGTGAATAATGGAGGCTGTTTTGAAGGGTTTTGGTAATATTTCGGGTGCTGGGTGACATCCATAAGTTACCGGGAGTCTCCCGTTTGTTTATTTATCATGGAAACTCTCGTAACATTTGAGACCCGTGATCGCGTTGATCTTTTGTCCGGTTCGGGATCACGGGTCTCAAATGCTGACAGGTACGGTCATATATCATTAAACACCATACAACTATAGGCTATATATCCAATCAAAGCAGTGGGCGTTTACTTCCAAGTCTTCAATACGGCTCGCCCATTAATACCGAGCGTTTGTAGAGCCGGCCTCAAAACCAGTGTAGAAAATAGCCTATTACTTATTGATTTTGATGTTTTTTAATGTAAAAATCACGCAAACATCATAAGTAGACCTCATTCAACAGTATAAAACAATGAACAAGCCCAGTTCACCTTTAATCTAAAACAACCTGCACTGATATCTTAAAATAGATCAGTACGATTCTTTTGTCTCAAGATGCACACAGTGATGTATTTATGTAAAGTATGTTTTTAACACAACTTCTAATTTAATCACAGCCTAGTCCTGGTTTAAGATAATCCTTGTCTGGGAAACCACCCCTTAGGATTTATGTCTCATAACCCCTCGCGATACAGCAAATTAAAATAAACATTTATTATGTTCTTATCATAAAGCAATTGTATGACCTCATAGTCAACAGCACACGATTTACGACCCTTTCCCCTTTATAATGTTTGTCTTGCAGAGGTTATCCAGCTCAGTCTAGCAGATGACAAGCGTGTGAGCATCACCACCGTGACTGTTGGTCTGAGTGCAGTGCTGTCCTGTGCCATTCAGGGTACACTGAGACCCCCCATCATCTGGAGGAGAAACGGCATCATCCTCAACTTCCTCGACCTGGAGGATATAAATGTGAGTACTTTTCAAACAGCCTCCTACACTCTCGGAAAAAAAGGTAAAATTTTGTTCCAAAGAAGGTACAAACCATTGTCACTGGGGCAGTACCTTTTAATGGTACAAATTTGTACCTTAATATAGAGAAACAAATTTGTACCATTCCAGTTTGTACCTTTAAGGACATGATTTGTACCATCTGTAACCAAAATGTACCTTTTGTATTTTGAACCTTGCTGGTACAATATTGTACCTGCAACAAAGGTACAAATCTTGGCCTTGAAGGTACCTCACCAGTGACGAGCACTTTTGTACCTTAACTATGGCAAATGTGTTCCTTTCAGCACTATTGCAGGCCATTTATCAATTGAATAACACATTAAACATCTAAACTGAGAAGGCATCATTTTAATATAAATAAATGTTAATACATGCCATCAAATACATAAGTGTTTGAACAAACACTGGTCTAGCACATAGTAAAAAACTTGTAAACATCATCTTTGTACTTTACAATAAAATGTAAAAACAAATTACATCACTTTTAAAAACATTTCTTTTTTTGATGCAAAACATTTTACTAAAACGTAACATGTAAAATACAATTTCCCACCAACAATATAATACTTACAATATAATGTCACAAACTGTAATAACTGCAACACAATTTAACAAATTCATATTTTTTTGTATTGCTTTTCATTCAATACCAGTCATTTAAAGGTATGGTTCAGGCAAAAATGAAAATTCCGTCATCATTCACTCAAGCTGATCCAAACCTGTATACATGCTGTACTCAAAGGAAGATATTTGGAAGAATGTTGTTTACCAATTAGGTCTCGACCACCATTGACTATCATAGTAGAAAAAAATACTATCACAGTGAATGCTAGGCGAGATCTGTTTGGTTAATGACATTCTTCCAAATATCTTCCTTTGAGTACAGCAGAACAAATAAATGTAAACAGGTTTGGAACTACTTGAGGAGGAGTGAATGATAACAGAATTTTCATTTTTGACTGAACTATACCATTAATATTACAATTTTAACATTAACATTTAAAGCATAAATTATTCCTAATACAAACTAATGCGATGTTTAACGCAAAACATCCAAAAAACATTTTAACAATTCTACTATTAATTAACTACACATATCTGGCTCCCACATACAAAACATCATCAACCATATAAAGGTCAAGTGCCTGGTATTCCAGTTCATCTCCTGGCATCATACAAAACCAGTCCTTGTCATATGAAACATGAAATGCATGAAAATGAGAATCAAACAAATGTGGAAGTAACAGTTTTTTCCACACAGTACCCACAATGTGTCTATGTTGAAAACATACTTAACCTGAAAGAATAATGGAACTTCCTCTGTATGCACAACATCAACAACAAATACATCTTTGGTTGCATACTTTACATTGTTTAGACAAGCCTCTTTTACACAATGAATTGTTTTACCTGCAAAATCTATGGCTTGACATTTTTTGTGACTTTTCAATGTATTTTGAAGCTCTTTGGGTAAAGATGTGAAAGGCGTGCTCACATTTGTTCCAGTAACTTTTTCATAATCACCCAGCATGCTTCTGGATGAAAACTCCCAACACTGTTTGAATTGGTGTCTTTTGCTTAAAGAAGCAGTGATGTTCATGAAGTTTTTACAGGTGCTTGAAACATTCTTAAAGTACAAATGCTTGCTTTCAAAACGCATACACCACAGAGGGCGCAGCGGACCGTAAGATGAAATAAGTCTTGCGTAATGTATTAAATAATGACACTTTGGTGTGATGACATCAAATACATCTTTTAACTCTTGCAAGAACTCGTTCACTTTCAGGTCAAGAATTGAAAGGCTTTCTCTTTTTACTGTAGGTGCCATAACAATATCTGTAATTTCTCGACATAGAAGGTAGACATTCCAATACTTGGAACCGGGTGGTATGCGTTGTGCGATCAAAAAGGGTAAAATCCTAAATAGACACCATTTCTGTGAGGCTGACCCTGAGATATTTGAATTATGTAACATTTTCTCTGAAAGCTGGGATGGTTTGTTTGCTCTATCATTTTGACCTAAGGGAAATTGACTCAGTTCAGCATTTACTTCCTGTATAGTCATATGCTTATCTCGGTGTGCCTTACACAAAACTAGTTTGACCACTAATGGTATTACACCTTCTAACAAGTCGTGCATCAAGTCAGGAGGCAATCCTTTCGTCACATCAAAGTAACTTAGTTCATCAAATGGACAGATTCTCTCAACACCATATACAGCAGTGTTGTTGGGGTTTTCCTTGATGGAATCCAAGTGATGCTTATGGACTGCTGAAGTTCTGAGAATAAACTTATCTTCACTGAAAGACTCATTCTTACTTGAGTGAGTTGCCATACAGTATCTGCATATCCGTCCAGAGTTAAATGACATAGTAAAGCCCCCTATCATGTGCGCCGACAAATTGTCCCCAGAGATAGATGCCAGAGCAGCACACACTTTGAAGGTCTCATCACTGAACTTCAAATCAAATCCATCAGTTGACAGTAATTTTAACTCATCCAACAATGGTTTTAGAATCATGTCCATATGCTGCTTAAACAATGAATGCTCAACGAGTAAGGCAAGGTGAATATGTTTTAGCTGAGACCTATATTTTACATCTATATTGCCAACAGTGTAGTAGATGGCACAGACTTTGTGTTTGTTTCTTTTAGAACCTAGAGGATTAACCACTTCAAATTCATCCTCATAGAAGTGCAGCCTTAATGCATCTGGATGTTTGGCAAAGAACGGATGTTCCTTAAAGTACATTCCATCACTGTAGTCTCTCAGCACATGCTCATCCCTTGGCTGAATATGTTGTGCCTGTATACAATCCCATATATCCTCGTGGCTGCAGTACTTTTTGAGAACATCAGTGATGGGAACATAAGCAAAATGTTAACATCTCTTAAAGTATGTTGCACAGGTTCTATCATGTCCAAATGTGATACACAGTATGCTTTAAACAAGTGTTCAGTGTCTATCACTTTACAGGCCTCAGAAAAGAAGTCAAATGATTGTAAATGGCCGACAAGTTCAGGAATGTCTTCGATATTAAATCCATTCTGCTTTAAATGGTAAATAAGCAAGGAATCATAGTTTTCTTTGAAGAAACTAAACAGAAATTTAACATCGTCCAATATTTCCTGCTGAACAGACTGTGGTAGGATGTTTTTTTCTCTGCATTTCAACACAAAAGAAACAAGATTTGCTCGGAAATTAATCAGAAGATCATTCATGTTTGGTATAACATCCCTTGCTGTATCATTGTTGACTTCACTGTCACTTATGTCAACTTCAACCTCTCCAGTGACATTCCTTTCATTTGGCCAAATGTGAGTTCTGTGTTTTCTATATACGTGACGCCTGAAAGACTCATATTTGCAAAAGAAACGCTGACACTCATCAAGTCCACAGCAGATAGAAAAATTAGGATCGTGAGCATGAATCAAGCCTATATGTTTAATTAGTTTTACTGCTGAAAAATGTCGACGTGAACACTTTGGACAAGCATAGGGCCGTGGCATCCTCGGGGTCTAGATTAAAAGATTGATAATCCTAACAACAGCAGTTGGCAATGGCTTGTCACCAAGTGTCGTTACCTTCAACACATGCCTCTGGAGAAAGAGCAGGGTATTCCTGTTGTGCGAGGGATACGCAAGGTTGAAGACAAAATACGCACAAAAAGCAGAAAGAACTCCGTCCTCAACCCCAACTGCTTGGCAGATTTCAGATCCCTCCATTTTCACAGTGCTGAAGATTCTCTTCTCACTGAAGACCTGTTTCCAGTTAGACGTTCCCAAAATCTGTACAGTGGGATGTGGTGTAGCTGGTTCATCCTGAACAAAAAGAAGATAATCTGTTTTAGAAAAGTCTGAAGTAAATTTATGTCCCAAATGACTATAAAAAGCCAAAAACTCCTCATAATAATTGATTATTGACATCACAGAGATTACTGATATTTTAGTAAGGATGTGTGAATGCCATTTTACCAGTAAAGAAGTAGATTGTCGTTGCATGTGTGAACAGCACATTATTGTGATTACCGGTTAAGTCATTCTGGCAATCTTTCATAAATTTACTGATTTTACAGTGTGAAAGGGGCTAGAGTTTATTTTTTGATAATGTATGGGAAAGACGGCAATACCTGTCCGACTCCAATTGTGACATAATTGTCCACTTTCTCCCTGAATATCACTGGAAGTAAAACCAGAGCAGCTCGGAAATCCATATCTAAAAATACATTTAATAGATATAAGGATGAACAGTACTAAAATATATTTTTTTAAAACAAGCAGAGCCTAGACAGAAATCAGGCATACCACAAAGATTCTCTGCTACAGCTTCTCCTCTGGCATCCATGTACTGTGCTTCTATAGCAGATTTCCCCTTAGCCAACCTCAACACACTGGGCACAATTTTGCTGAAGGAAACCTGGAAGCGCCGGCTTAAATCAGATACGTCATGCATTCGGCCCATTTCCTGGAATAGCTAAAATGCAGATACAAATATTTAATTCCGTTTGCATGTTTGTCTTTGCTGTTGTTGAGAGCAACATTTCACACACGGGTTTCATTTTTATGGAAACAGACCATAAACACAATGTCTATACTGTACAAACAGAAGGTTATATGCCCTCACCCTGCCCCTAATCTCAAAAAACCACAACATGAACTATATTATAAACTATATACACATATAATTGAATATAAAATATACATATGGATACATTTGCATTGTGACAGCAACTGTACAAATAAATTCATATTAAGCCCATGGAGCAATTTTGATTAAAAGTACATAGGAACATACTGTAAAAAGATCAACTATGACATGAGTACAGTTTAACTCCCATTTGACTTGCATAAACACATTTTGGTATGCTTTGCAATGTTGCCTTGTGAAATTGAATTGAACCCATAAAAATTGCAACACTGAAATAAGTACCATTTTTGAAACAATGTAAATTAACTACAGGTCTGAAAACACACTTAACGTCATACAGATGTAAAACAATGTGGGTTAAGCTACTTACAACTGAAGGAGACCTGAGGAAGGGATATTTTTGAAAAATCTCAGCAACATTCACTATTTCCCTCCTCCTCCAGGCAAATGTTTGTTTCATTTTCTCATCCACTATTCCAGCGTCTGGTTGAGTCTTCTTGTACTGGTCCTGTAAGGTCTTCACATGGGCATTAATTGAAGTAGCATCCTCACCAATAGAAGGGAAACAGTCTTCATCTACCTACAATGTAAAAACAAAGATTTTCACACACACACACACACACACACACATATATATATATAAACCCAAGATTGCTGATTCGTAAGTAAACTATTCCTTTGATGAAAGACTACAGTTCAAAGCTAAAGATAAATATTTATTTAAGAGTTTTCTATTGGCATTTATAACGGCTCACCACAGATCTGCTGGTTCTTTGACAACTAGCATCTTTTTCTCCAGGTTTCTTTACACTGTGGCCATATTTCACTTTTATCTTCTTTACCTCCTCTTCATTAACAAGCGGGGATCGTTCCGTTTTGAATTTTCTTTTTAGAGACATGTGCCAAGTATGCTGTTGGACAAAAAATGTGTCACAGCTAGTACTTTCTGGGAAACCAATTTTAAAGAGCCTTGCTCATTAAATGCCTTTAATAACAAATTGCAGTGTTCTGTTAAAAGGTCATGAAACTGTAAATAGGGCTGCTCGATTAAGGCAAAAATCATAATCACGAAAATGTGTTTATTAAACAGTTCACTTACATATCCATTTCCCTCTGCATCTCTTAGGAAAGGGTATTTGGAGGTTAGAGCCTTGACTACAGAAACATAGTCACTGTTTGAAGGATAGCTGTCAAAAGGAAAGAGTGTGCAAATTTACAACAGGAATTTTGGCGTTTCTATTTTTTTTTTAATAAACTTACAGTGTGTGCTGAGCCATAGACTCTTGCAGCACTCTTATAATTTTATGCCGGTATGAGCTGATCTTATGACAGGGTTCTTTGTTATCCAGTTTTGACTGAACGTCCAATGGGAATTTTGGTAGTGAGAAAACTGGAGGAAATGGGGCTGGGGTTCTTTGGTCTAGGCTGTTTAGAGAGGGGAAGGATGCAGAATCATGAAAAAAATAACACCACAGTTATTGTGAACAAAATCATCAATATTATCATCTTGTTTTTGAACTTGTTGCATCCCTACAACATACTAGTGCTCTCACGTGCCGTCGGAAAATTCATAATTCCTACTTCTGAAGTCATGATCACGGGTCGAATGGCCTTCTTCAAGTGGGCGTCCGAGCACGTAAAGCCAACGTACTTTAAACCAACACTGCACCTCACTAGACATTCGTGTAAAACTATTCAATCAACATGTGCCGACGTACTTAAAACGTGCAGCAAACTAACATGCAATATAAAACTCACCTTTGAATTTCCTCTTCTCTTCCTCTGATATTTCAAGCCCAGCCTCTGTTAATTTTAAAATAAGTTCATCTGATGATAAAGACGCCAAAGCCATGGCTGAGGTGATGCTTGTGATCGGTTTCCCGCTCTCCGTTCTGACGGAAATTCCGTAATGGCGGCGGTGACTTCGGCCAATCTCGAATGGTTTGCTATACCAAATAGTTAACGAAGTTCATGGTTAAAGTCAACACCCTAATGAGTATGCACCCGCGATAACCTAATTTTAAAGTTATGAAATGTCCAGGAATGTTTAAAAAATCTAACAGCATTGGGTACATACGTAGGCCTACCGTTACGTGAATGCCCGAATTTAACCGGGTGACTGACATTTAGAGAACTAAACATAACCATAAACCTAAAAACTCACCTTCAAATTTTGTCCAATTATAGTTTGATAATCAAAATTGAAACTCGGATTTTTAACTAAAAAAGACACCACGAAACACTCCCATCCAACACCTGGTTCCCGCTCTCCGCTCTGACTGAAAATTCTGGAACAATATGCAGCGGTTAACTTCGGCCAATCGGCGTGTTGTTGCTATGCCTAATAATTAACATAGCAACCAATAATGCGTGCAAATATTTGTGGCCGTATTTATGCGAATTTATATTCTCATATATTATAAAAGCATTTATTTAAAACTGTCATAGGTATTTTATATATCACAATACATACTAAATACTCATTAAATAATATTGTCAGTGTTTTGTATTACAACTGAAATTATAACGAACTTTTAAGTCAATTGAGTAAAACCAAATGTTGTATCATATTTTTATAGGGAATTACTCGTAACTTAAGAAAAAATGTCCATATCATATGCTTTTTGCATGTGTGATAAAAACGAGTTATCTATCAATTAAGGTTACTGTACCCTTGATGTGAGAACAAATATGTACCTTCATTTCAATTGTACCTTAAAAGGTACCGAACAGTATCATCAGTGGACTTTCTTGTACCATTATGGGTACAATTATTGAAAAGGTACAAAATTGTTCTTCAAGGAACATTTTTTGTACCATCGTGTACCTTTTTTTCCGAGAGTGTAGTTAACAGAAAAAAACACAACATTTGAGAAAGTTCACATTTTAACATAAGACTGTATTACAAAAGAAATTGTTGTTAAACATCTGTAGAAGCACTTGATGTTCGTAGAATGTTTTTATATATATACATTTTACATGAATGCCAAATTTCAGCACTGTTGTTAGAACTAGATTTGTAAAAGATTCTTATTATCTCGGACATCCTTCTTTGTCATTGACCCATTTCCATGTTAAAATAATCTCAACAACATGCAAAATGCTTTAAAGTGGATTTCCACAGAGAATATTGTGTGTTTCGATTAGAGTCTGTAGAATTCTGCACAGACAGAATAATACAGCCTGAAACAGAAGTGTGTCCCCGATATTTTGAACGCATTTTATTTCCAAAACATAAACAATTTTCTTTTTTTTCTTTATTATATCCGACTATAATTATAAAATTGACAACATTCAAGCTTGAACTGAATCTTTGATATGTATGTTAATACAATTCAACAGTCTTAGCCTGTCACTGAAATATAAACAAAATTAAAATGAAGAATAAATGAAGTGAATATAGCTATAACAAAAGAAAGAACTTTTTGGAATTTATAAAACTTCCTCAACTTGAGGATTCATTATTTTTTGGTTATTTGTATTTAATTAGACTGCTGATTAATATTTGACAATTATGACACACAAGACTGCATTGCATTGATTTTGCAACAACTAATCAGAATGGTAGGAACAAAAAACTCCAAAACACATGATGAATGTTAATGTTGAGCTGTTTTCCGAGTCACGCATTCCATTTTCAATTACTAAACATGTTTGTTTTCTCTGCACTTCATATCATGTTGTAATGATTTTAGTCGTAGGAGCCCGACCAGCCAATCACGTGTGTTCGGTTTTAAAATGCAGACGTGCTGTTGGTCGGAATGAGAAGTGTTTACTGAAGTGTGTCCTGTCTTGTGTTTATCCACGCGCTCATTACAGTACTCTAATTGCATGTTAATGAAGTGTTTGTTAAATGTTGCCCACTCAACAACAACACACAGGTCAACAAGACCTGTGCGGCAGTAAAGACATGGCACTCGATGAGCAGCTGTGATAATCGCTCGTGTCACACGGGTTTAAAGATTTGGGTCTGTGCCAGTGCTCCAGTAGAATGTAGCATGACCCGAGACTTGACTTTACAAATGAAAATGATCAAGATAATATACGTATATTTCTGTTGTTATATTTATGTTCGGTGTAGGTAAACATAAACATCTTAAAGCTATTATGAGATTAAGATGAATGCCAAGGTTGTAAAAAAATAAGTAGAAGATGTTTAATAATGTAACCTTCACCGAGTAATGTCCAAACAAAAAAATGAAGGTAATGTCTTCTAAGAAGCAGCAGCAGTACATTACTGCATCGGAGTAGTTTTATGTGTTACAGTACTCTCTTCAATGAATACTCTTACACAAAACAGAGTTTATTGGTGGCATTCACACAAATACTACACACAAGGACGGTCCCCAAATTACCTCAGCAGAGATGAGATTCCACAATACATCCACAGCACAGCAAATCAAATTAAAGAAACCAAAAATATACACGCAAACACAGCATGACAAATTACATAAGGAACCCTGGTGAGATTACTATAAATAATAATTAAGGTCTCATCTCTGCCTACAGCGTTTTACCTTCTCCATGCATGGAAATGCTCAACATAAAACAAACAAACAAACAAACAAAAATAACTCTAGTCACGCCTAGGCCTCCTCTCTCTCTACACCCTCCCGTATCAGGCGACAAAGCCATCAAACCAAAAAACCAAAAAATAAAAAATAGAAATAAACAAGAGCAACGGTTAGGCCTTGCCGAGCCAAAGTAGCCGTTGCCGTACTGCAAATGAAAACAACACATCTTTGTTCTAAATACATTAAAAAACCCTCATCCCGCATTCCCCAATTAAACAACCCTTCGTACCCATCTCAATAGTCCAATGAGACCCGCCTATGTGCACCCTCGCACATGGTCACTACCAACAAACTCCTCCGAATCCGGCATGAACATCCGTCCACTTCGGAAGTCACACGCTATAATACACAACCATTAAAACCTTCTCGTACATATTAAAACCAACAACCTATTCAATTTAATAAACAGGCGAATTACCTTTCCAATATTCGCTTCCGGTGTTTCACAGGACACGCACTATGCACCGCAACATCAACATGCGAGTCGGTGTGTCACCTTCATTCCTGCCGGCCAGAAACATACACCTCTCCCAACTCTTTCCTACCGGGCACCTTTATTCTCCTAGCCACACCCCTTGTCTTCGGCACCTCCCTCGGTCGTACCCGCTACATATGTAATTGTGTTGTGATTTCGGGATTGGTCAGGTTTGACACTGATGTAGCTCACTGCCGCACACATCATTTGTTCCGTCCCTCATTGAATGACCGTCATTCTATTTCCTGCAATTAAAAGGAGAACACGGAGCCTGTCCTCCTACAAGAAAAACGACATTTTAAAAAACACATTCTGATGTTGCGTGTAATACAGGGAAAAAACGCTTTACCAGCGTAATGTGGGAACTACTGTTTTTACAATATCAAATTAGCCAAATCTGCTTTTATATTAAAATATTATTAGATGCTTCAGACATACGTGCGTGGGTCAAAACAACCCAGCGTTCAAAAGAGTTTACAAGTAGAATCAAATCTAATCTTATTAAGCATAAAAAATGTTACGATCATATTCATTTACATTTAAAGCTACTTGTCAAG
Source organism: Triplophysa siluroides (assembly GCA_006030095.1). Lineage (NCBI taxonomy): Eukaryota > Metazoa > Chordata > Actinopteri > Cypriniformes > Nemacheilidae > Triplophysa > Triplophysa siluroides. Next base: position 649,125 of record VCII01000221.1, on the reverse strand, counting down.
CAAATACATAAACAGAAGAGTGTTCAAACCTGTGGCCTTATCCCCCCCCCAATGATTAAGAATTTGATTGACGGATGTTTTTGTATGGCAATTTTATTCTTTTTAAAATGTTCTTTTACAATGCAAATAAATGATATACAGTATACATTATTTTGTTAGAATATAAGCTGTAGTCCATGACGTCAACCCCCTCATTCATGTGTGTGCCAAAAATAACTGTTACTATACTGCGTATATTAGCACAAATTGGCCGTTGCTTTGACGTTTCAGCAGCCAACATTTTATTAAATCATATTAAAGCAACACTATGGAACTTTTGCTCACGGCCATGTGGTTGATAAGTGTAATCGTCTGTTACTGGTGAAATAAATCATGTCGCTTTATAAGCTTCCCTGTGGGCAGCGCAATTCACGCAAATTTGTTGACTGAGCTCATGAAACCGGCGAACGCAGAAACGTTCTTTGGAAACTCTTGCGCTGGCAGGGATGTGGTTGACCTGACCCATAACACAGACCTTACAGAGTTAGTTTTAGCCGCTAGGAGGCTGCTCAGGTAGCAGTGGCAGTAGAACTTTTCAGTTTAAGAGTTGTTCTACCACTGAAATCATTTTAGAGACATTATTTTAAGGTCGAAAAACTACAAAGTGTTGCTTTAACAAACACTTGAAATATGTTTTGCAATATAAATGTTTGGAGAATGCTGTGTTTCGGCGCTGCTGTGTTGGCTTCTTTAAATCTGTAAAAGCGGAATGTGTGAGCTGAAACTCAGCAGAAGATGAGTCGAGAAAAACACCAAGACTGAGACCAAACACTGGAGGAAATTACAGAGGTAAATGAACAGCTGAAGGTTTCATAGAGAAGACTCTCTACATTTCAGAAAGGACAGATCAGAGTCTTGACCTCAATCCAGCTGGAAAGATGCCGTGTGGAATGGAAACAGTTTTGTTAAAGCAGAGCATCAGAGCACACTCGAAAAAATGACTTTCTTACTTGAAAATTGAAAATGACTTAACATTCTTGAATCACGAAGCATTTTCTTGATGAGCAAACTGACCTAAGAAAAGAAGTCTTGTTTTAAGTTAAATTTCATATTTTTTACCTAAAACGAGACTTATTTTCTTAGGTCATTTTGCTCATCAAGAAAATCCATCTTGATTCAAGAATTTGTAAACAATTTTAGCCTATTGGAAAACAAGAAAAAATGACTAAATAAGAAAGTCATTTTTTGCAGTGCAGTGTGTGTGTGTGTGTGTGTGTGTGTGTGTGTGCTGGTTCTTCAAATATCTTGTATTCCTCATGACCTGAAGATCTGGTGACATTTTAGTCAAACATGCAAAATGCAGATCATATTAAAGATTAAGAAGAGGGTTTTTCCTCTTGATTTGACCATATACTGTACATTTATATTTTACATTACTACCACTGCCAAATGTTTAGTTACTGACTTACTGAAGCACACCTTCCCTTTTCAACTTTTGGTGCCGTCTAAATACGTGTTCATTGAGTAATTCAACAAATTTAACTTAAAGAAATTAAAATTGATTTGAAAATGTTATTGACAATTTCCTAATTACAGTATCAATGCAAAGTTACCACCGATACATCTCCACAGATTAAAAACGATATTAATGCTGCATAATATTGACCTCATGGCATAGGAGAAGTATTATCAGTCTCACAATCTTTATTTAATATAAAAAGCTATTAGTTTTTGTCATTGGGTTTCAGCAGCATCCGTGCCCTTGAAAGAGTCCCAAAACTTCTTCAGTATTTGCTAGCAAAGTAATGTTTTTACAGACTCTGATCATTTATCTAGCTGGATTAGAGACAACCCTGCTAAACTAACAAATGGCTGTTTTGTTCCCTCTGCGGAGTGCCGCCCTTTTTAAGAGCTCGCCCTATAAAGCTGCAGGTGTGTTAGGGTTTAAAAGTGAGCTTTCATGTCCTTAAATCATTTACCCTCGGCAAGCTCATATAACTACAAAACGGTTTAATGTTGTAATCCCCCTAGAGTCCCCCCGAAACCCCCGATGAAGGGGACGCATCCTCACAAAAGCTCAACTGGCTTCATTAATCACGCTAATGTTGGCTATATTTTTAACCCTTGCCATTTATCAGCCTGAGACAATGTGGCGGGGAGGAACAAACCCCTGTGCAACGGGACGCCCGCTGATGTGCAGTCTATTCATTCAGCGCTGTTTCATTCTCCATCATCTCCATCGCTTGTTCCGTTAGGACTTTGGTGACGATGGCTCCCTCTACATTACGAAGGTGACTACGATTCACATGGGCAACTACAGCTGTCATGCGTATGGATACGAAGAGCTGTCCCAAACCCACGTGCTCCAGGTGAATGGTTAGTAATAGAACCTTTCATATCTCACACTTGTTTAGGTAAATTGTCTGGAATTTGTGGAATAGTGTGAAATTTGCCAAATTGTGTAATCCACATTATTATCATTGTGATCTGAGAACAAGCAGAGGCACTAGACAGTAGTTGAGAAGCTAAATGACATAGTTGAGGAATAAAAATACTGTGAGAAGATCTAGTTCTAGTATGTCTGGGATGAATGCAGAGATCTGGTGTCGATAGATGAACGAAAAGGTCTCGGGACCAAACTCTGCGGAACTCCAGTGTTGGAGGCTGAGAGCTTGTTATATAGGTGGGATGTAAATCAGAAATACACAGCTTCAGCTAGATCAGGCGGTTTATGAGTACACAGATTATATAATCAGAGAACAACTAGTCATTTATTTGCCTTCAGTGCCTCTGAAATTGTGTAGTTATAGGAAATACATTTTGTCTTTTGATTGAACTGTTTAATTACAAAGCATCTTTCTTCATCAGAGGAACATAAAAAACAAGATAACAATCCACTTTCATTTGCTGTGTTATGGGAGAAAAGGCTGGAAGGATTTTCAATTAAGAGGGACAATAAGCGTGATTGTTCAAGAGCTTGTTTTGTCAGTAGAATCACTCTCGTTGAAGAATGATACAGCTGCATGAGGAACATTGAGCAGGATATGTTTTTGTTCTTTGAACCCCCTCCATCCCATCTCTCATTTATTTCATGGCTTTCATTAAATGATTTATTTGCGGTTACCGGCTTACACAAAGGGGGAAAATGAATTATTCTTGAAATGAATCACTTCTTAACTGCTTTCCCACCACTCGTTGCCCTCTTTATTGGTGTCTATTTGTTTTTCACAGTCTCTCTCCATCTGTCTCTCAGTTCCACCGGTAATCCTAGTCTATCCAGAGACTCAGGCCCAGGAACCTGGCGTGGCTGCCAGCCTGCACTGCCATGCTGAAGGTGTTCCAAACCCTAAACTCACCTGGCTGAAGAACGGCCTGGACCTCCAGCCACATGGATCGAAACAGCTTTCCCTGCTCGGTAAGATTACATGCGTGTCCGTTCATCTCGGGAATCAGAGGTATCAGTTGAATAAATAGACGTGTATAAATAAACAGATAGATGGATTGGCTGTTTTTTAATAAACCAACAAACGAATAGGAAAATCTCATTCCCATCCTCCAGTGAAGCTGCAGTGGATTAGATTGTTATTGAAGCGCTTCAATGGCGAGCGTTTAGTGCTGTGGGAGAGAATGTGAGTCTCCCTGCAAAGATCATGATGATAAAAAAGCAGTCAATGAAATGACGATAACACCCCGACCAAATGGGCTTGATTTAAAGAGCGTTTCATTTTCAGCAGGAGCGCAGTGTTGTTTACAGAAAGCACTTTATTGGTTGAGTGCAGGCCATTGCTAGCTGTTTTAGACTGCTATTCAGATCAGATGCGTGTACTAGTTCTGTATGAAAGTCCAGACTCGGATCTCGTTCCTCTCTAATTTATTGTGTTTCCAGCATCATTATTCTGTGATGTTTTAAGCATTTCTTGTTATCTGTTTGTCAAAGCGAGGTTTAATTTGACATGGTTGTAAAAAGACTCAGAAGGCTTATTTCAGAGATGTCCAGACGTTGATGCTTCAAAAGGAACATTAGTGTTCCTCCGGCTCTGTGTTATTCTCTTTCCTTTCATTTCTCAGCGTTCTGAATGTTGTGTATTCTAACTCCTTTGAAGGCTCATGACACTGCTTGTGTAAACAGATATATTTAAAACCCAAATCACAAAACCACTTTCATTGGATGACAAATAATCGGCTCACTGATGGCGGAGACACACTGTAGGTAGAGATGGATGGATCTGTAAGCGCACTGAGGTGCAGGCTTTACTCTGGGTTATTTTCAACCCAGCGTGGGGTCAAAAAGAGACGAACCCAGCCTCAGGGTTAGATTAACCCAGAACATGTTTATATTTGACCCAACGACGGCTTAAAACAACAATGGGTTTGTGTATGCTAAGCAATGCCAAACAAACAGTCGTACTGTAGTGTAAATTAATGTGGTTTCGAATTCAAAAATGCGAGACTAAAATTGTTTATGAGCATGTTTTAATCATTGCTATTACATGATATTTTCACTCTCATCAATTTACTTTAATAACCATGTGAAGCTTTAGATATTCTAAAATATCATTTACATGTCCTATCTCAAATGATGTGTTTTGTTTATAGAGAGAGAAAAAAACTCAATCAACCACCTATCAAAGAATAGTTGCTAAGCCTTAAGACCAGTGGAGCCCTTGCTCAAGTTTTGTGTAAGACTAGAAAATAACAAAATGCACAAATAATGATTTGAAAATATGCAATGAAACATGATAATGATGTCGAGCTTCGTTTTAACTATGAAGCCATCAGCTTTCAAGGTCGGAAGTTCTCATTTGAATCAAGTCTGTAAAGGCTAGACAGAATGAGATCAAAAACAGACAGGAAAGCAGAATGCCGGAGATTTTAAAAAATCTTTTTTTTTAACATTTTTATTTCAATAAATTTAACCATCCTCCTCTTCATGACTTCCACTCAAAACCCCTATCCCCCTTCCATTGCCGGCTCCCCCCAACAACACAATGAACGATCTAATACACCCATCCCTTAACCCCTATTCCCCCCTTTCCCTGTCTTCTACTATTCTACCCCCCCCTTCCCCAAGTCCTGCCATGACTGAGCACTGAAAGGCGTATGTGACACAGACAGTGTTCAGTCAAGGTGTTGTGTTTGTGTTGTGTTGTGTTGTGTTGTGTTGTGATGAAGACAGCATCAGAGCTGAGCGCTACATCTGACAACTTCACAAAGCTCACTGACACACTGAGCAGATGTCCTGACTAATCACACAACTTCCCCCGAAGCAACAATATCAGCTTTACCGCTCACTTCACAATGTACTACATTCATCGCGCTGCTCTTTCAGAAAGCAGAAATGTCATCTGTTGGGCAATCAAATATATATGACATCATATTTTTTTAACAGCCGATTTGACATCATGACCAGTATAAGGTACAGAACGGTATGTAAATCACGAATGCAATGAAATTGACAAAGGGGTGTTGGATAATTGAAACGGATTATACCATGGTCTGTTTGAATACTGGATTCTGATTGGCTGGAAGGTGTGCATTAAAACCGTTTAATGCACAGCTAGTTCCAGTCAGTTTGATCAATGTTTGAAATTAACTGACGAAATTGTCTGATCAAAAATGACACTGTAGACATCAATAACAGCTTTAACTTGGCAAATGACTGTAAGGGACAATCCACGCCTTGTCGTGCGTTAAAGGGATTTTAATGCACAACGTGGAGGCCAAGAACCACCCGACGCTAGCCATGGATTATCCCTTACACAACGCATTGGCAGTGCTTCATATAGGATATGTTGTAAAGAGCAGTTGAAGGGCACACTGTGTACCCTGGCGGTCCTAGAAAGGATATGGAATGTTGGGTGTTACTCACTAAACTTGTCCAGCGTGCTGGGTGTTGTTGAGCTGTGAGTGAGTGCAGCTGGATGTCGTGCTCTCGCCCGTCTGCTGTCTGCGATGCTGAAGAAGCCCACAGTGAATCATTCTCAAATACTCTCATGCACTACAGCTGTCTGAAGAACATCCGTGTTAAGTCTAGTGATGTTTTTACAGTGTTAGTATAGTATTTGGGCTTTTACAACTAAAGTATTATTGTTCACCTCAGAAAGTCAGTCTACATATTAGCAGTATGTTTTATTTTTTTGTTCACTCCTGATTTCTATGGGTTTTTTTTAGCAGTATTCTTTTAATTCCTTTACCTTTAAAGGGATACTTCAGGCTTGAATCAAAGTGTCCCCATGTTTTACTCCCCCTCAAGGCATCCAGAGTGAATGTGACTTTCTTCTTGAAGAATAATGCAGTTGGAGTATAATACCACTTATCCTTTTACTCTCGAGTGGTAGAATGGGAGTCAATGGGGGGCAAAAAGTGCATCCATCAATCAAAGAACGGCTCGACACGGCTCTGTGGTCTTAAACAAGGTCTTCTGAAGCGAATCCATGCGTTTCTTTTTGAGAAATATCCCTATTGACAACGCTTTAATGATGGTTCAGTGTGTTGTTATAAGGGGAAATTCATGCATATTATTAAAAACAAAATAAATATGGATACTAGTGCTTTCAATCGATGAAATAAATGAATCTATTTTTTCTGTGATTAATCTCGATTAATCGCACATAACATAAATTAAATATCCTTTAACATTCTAATAATTTCACATGTAATCTTCGAATGAATGTAGAAACAACAGATTTCTTTAACAGCATCATTTTATGAATGAAGGCCAACATTCTGATATTAGTACTGTCTATTTTAACATTAATTATAGCCATTGAACAGTATAATTGACAGCTATCATGTCAAACTGGTAGGAAATACACAGAAATTGAATGAAGTTCTCAAACACTTTACAGTCTTTAACGTGAAATTCTAAATTAAATACAGAAGAATTCTGATTAAAGCTACAAAACACATTGAATTCCTCTTTTCTTTTGCTCTTTGATTAACATTAATGACAGGAGTCACAGCAGCAGGTATAAGAGCTGTCTCTCTACGCAGATCTGACGCACCTCCCATTTTCACAACTCTTTACATTCATTTAAGATTGTATTTAACACGTTGAAGTCTGTGCCTAGGAAAATGCTAGAAAAAACAGGCTTTCTTGTGCTGTCTGAGAGATTCTGACAGAGATTCTCTGACGCAGCCTTTAGCCCGTGACTGTATACTCCAGACTGGACTGCTGTCGCGTTGTGTTTTGCCGCGTCCCATCGCGTCTATCTTCACCGAACGCATCAAAGCAACAGTTTCAAATCACGCTTAAGTGGTTTAAAAGCCATTACACGAATAAGAGCGTGATTATATAATGTAACGGCAGACAAAGGATGCGAAAACAAACGGATGCTGCTCTGATTGCGTTAAATATTTTTAATCTGAAATAAAGTAATCGCATGAGTTGACAGCCCTAATGGATATAAAAAGAAAATTAAAATGGGACTCCAAAGTGTACCACACCAGTACTCATTCTGGTTAAACATAATAGATCAAATAAATACAGTATAAAAAGATCACAGATGACACAAACCAATTACACAGTGTTGTTTTATAAAACTGTATATGCTGTAAAAATGGAGTTTATGATCTGTAAAATAACTTCTGTTCTAAATGTGTACTACTGAAAATGTACATTAGAAATAAATAGAGAGCTACTTTTATACAGGAATACATCTGAGGGAATTTATTTTCCAGTGGCTCGGTGGTAAGAGCATGGCACTAGCAATGCCAAGGTCATGGCTTCGATCCCAGGGGATTGCACATAGTCAGAAACAAACCTATACTACAATGCAATGTAAGTCGCTTTGGAAAAAAGCATCTGCCAAATGCGTAAGTGTAAATGTAAAAAGAATTGCCTTTGAAAGTCCATGTAAAACTCCAGCGTACAATAGGTCTCCCTGTTTCTTTTGTACCTTCTCTTTCTATGGCCATTTCCCAAAGAAACTATTTCTAAAATCCAGACACTCAATAAATCCAAGTATTGGACTTTATAACCTGGTCCAGTATTATATCTACACCACAGGGAAACCTTTTATAGGTTTTAAGATTTCCACCCAAAGCTCTGTCAATGAAAAATGTTATTGGTTATGTGTCATTTTGTTCATGTGGGAACAAACACCTTAAAGTTGATGATAGTTTTTGCTTATTTTAGAGGATTTATGTTATTGCGCTGCAGTTGCCTGTTGATTTTGCTGGAAGGCTTGTGTGTTTTCTCTGTGTTTGTGTGCAGGTTAGACACACACATGACTGAATGTGCTAATCGTATAGACCCTTTGATCTAAAGGCTTGTGTTCAATGTTTCACATTAGTTTTGTTGAAAGTAATAAACAAAAACACTGCATGTGCAGGGTGAAAAAAAAAATATCCCATGATGCACCAAATGATCATTCAGATAATGACCAGAGACTTCAGTGATGTATCGTATATACAAATGAAGAGTTTGGTTCCAAAATGAGACAACTCCATTTTTATTCAAAAATCATGCTTTTATTGTGCAAGTTAGCTGTATTTTTCAAGTTATTATAGCTTAAATTGAAACAAACAACTGCAGTTTGATTGATATTATTTGGAATGCACAATATAAAAACATGACATGTCATTTTGGAACCAAACTCTTCATATATATATATATATATACTGTATATAGATATAATTTATATATGACATACAAAGTCTCACAGTTCCCATACTTTCTTTTGTGTTTGATACCTTTAATGGCTTAACAATAATTTCAAAAAGTCTAGCAATAGTGAAGGTAATAGTTAAATTATATAAATATAAAATATGATAAGTACAAAAAAAAACTGTCTAAACGCTTATTAATTCAATAGTCAAATAAATATGAAATATAAGTAAAATAATGTGTAAATGCTTAATTCAATAATCAATATAAATAGTAATAATAAAGCATGTGTTTTCACACTTTTGACTGGAAGTGTATGAGTGGATACATAATTATTGAAGAAAATGTATTATTTTAGAGGTGTTTGTTTACCTCTTGTGTTTGTGTTTTCCAGTGAATGGCAGTGAGTTGCAAATCGGTAGCGTGCGGTATGAAGACACCGGAGCTTACACCTGCATCGCAAGAAATGAAGTTGGCGTGGATGAAGACATCTCGTCTTTATTTGTGGAAGACTCGGCTCGCAAGACACGTAAGAGATTAAATCAAAACTATTTCAGCACAGACTGCAATGATTCTATAAGTCCATATAGGTGTTTTTACTCCGTGTCAGAATCCCTTTCAACAGGATATACTGACAAAAGTCTGGTTAGTAAAGTGTTTTCCCATCTTGTTCAGTCATGAATAAAATCATCTTTCACATGCAAAGGACAGAGTCTCATTATTCGATTTAATGTGCGTACAGTGGTAGACGTATTTTGCCATTTCTAAAAATGATAGACATGTTCTGGACTGTTAAATTTACAGCGTTCAGTTATATTAAAATGAAGGTCATCATTGGAAAAATATCAGCATACGGCTAATTCCTCATCTAAGCAAAATGTTTCATCTCTTAGTAAGCTATGATTTAGTTTGTAACATTTATGAAAGATGGGTTAGGTAAGTCTCAACAGGATCTTTATTAGGCACACACTCAGATCACAGCTTGTTTACTCCCAGAGTTAGCTCAAACACAAATCACAGTTCGTTAAGTCCCAGAGGTTTTATCTTGGTTACCACTTTCGTAGCTTTCGTAGTTCTGTTCAGCAGGGCTGAGACGATGAGAGTAGAATGCACAAGGGTGCACCTTTCCATCACCGACGGGATCGCTGAGATGAAACCGCCCCTATACCGACATCGGAAGCATCAATCTCAACAATAAATCGTCATTCAGGATCTGTACGACAAAGCACAGGTGCAGAGACAAAACTGGACTTGAGGTTATCAAAGGCTACCTGAGCTTGGGATTCCATTTGAACGGGCCCTTGGAGGTCAATGCTGGGAACTTGCTGAACACGGACCGGAGATCAACTCCTTCGATTTAATGTGCGTACAGTGGTATTTTGCCATTTCTAAAAATGATAGACATGTTCTGGACTGTTAAATTTACAGCGTTCAGTTATATTAAAATGAGGGTCATCATTGGAAAAATATCAGCATACGGCTAATTCCTCATCTAAGCAAAATGTTTCATCTCTTAGTAAGCTATGATTTAGTTTGTAACATTTATGAAAGATGGGTTAGGTAAGTCTCAACAGGATCTTTATTAGGCACACACTCAGACCACAGCTTGTTTACTCCCAGAGATTCCTTTAGCTCAAACACAAATCACAGTTCGTTTAAGTCCCAGGGATTCCTTTGGCACAACACAGACCACAGTCCGTATATAATCCAAGAGAGAGTGAACTCCCCTGGAACGGCGGCAACGGGACAACCGGTGAGAAGAAGCTCGACTCACCGGAGAAAGGAATGCAGCAGAGCAGAGGTAGTTATCCACCACGGGAGGGCTGCTCGACCCGACAGATCTCTCGGGTCGTGAGAAGGGATGCCCAGCCGTAGGACAGCTCGGAACCTCGGTTGAGGAAACCCTGCAGGAGGTTAAATCCTCCGTGAAAAGAGTGGTGCCAGACGGTGGAAAGTAATGCAAGCCGGGACTTCAACGGGATCTGGAGAGATGCAGAGAGAAGAAAACAGGACAGTACAACTACGGAAATCACTGACAATACTATCTGAGAATAAGATAAATTACCAGGGATAAAACTAGAAAAGACAAGGTTACTTGTAGCACTAGACTATAGCCGAAAAGGCAGAGCAAAGCGATCGGAGGGTTTACACTAAAACGGCCAACACAATACAAGAAAACAAGAGGGCCTAAATAGGAAAACCTAACAAGCCACAGGTGGCGGGGAATTAAGGGTAATGAAGATAGCGATGGCCGGGAATATCTACAGGTAAACAGGGTGAGGAAGGGATGAGAAACTGGTGAGGGAAAAGTCTAACAGGGAAACACGAAGGCGGGGTAAGTGACGCAGACACCGGACGCTCGGCGAGCTGTAAAAAACACTAGTGCGTGCGTCCGACAGAACAAACACAGTGACAAGAAGAGAACCCACGTGACTGGGATCACGACAGGGAAGACCCTTAAATGGGAATCTGGGAGAACATGACTCCGTTTTAGTTGAGAGTTTTTATTATTGATTTGTTTAATTGCATAAATGCAGTAGTTGAAATACAGTTGAGTTTCATAACTTAACAAATGTACATTGATGATTGATGGTGGTTTACTCACAGAAAGTAATACTCGGACATAGAGTATCTGACACGGCTGAGATCATGGCTGTGTATCTGCTACAGATCTTAGCAAGGGTTTTAAAGGAGAACTCTCCGCAGCACAGTTTTATCATATTTAATGCAGATCTCAGAGAGGTGATATACCACGGCTGGTTTATTTATAGGCTGCACTGGCTAATTAATTAAAAGATGAAGTGTGATTTCATATTCCAGCTCCACATATGGGGTGTTGCTTTTCCAATCACTGTAATGTCATTCCTGTGTTTGAACGCAAGTTAATTCTGCGAATATCTTATTTTAGGAAACAGACATGAATAACAGTAAAGACAGTAAAGTCTAAAGTAACAATGTAGTAACTAGAGTAAAAATAGCATGCTTAAGGTTTACAACACATTTGGACACACTGTAAAAAAAATCTTCTTTTTAGAAACTGACAATTTAATAGTAATAGTTTTAATAAAATGTGACATAATAGTGTTTAGTGTACTGATTTAATATGCTTTTTTTTAGGAAAATAAACATTTGAGTAACCAAATAATTTGACCAAGATATATTTTTAGATTAAACAAAAAAAGAGTGCTACTAAAATGTAAAATACATAATTGGGCCAATTACTTGGTTTGTTTATTTCCATTGGCTCAACGTATTATTTCTCATTGAGCCCATGTTAACAGAATATTGACACAACTTGTCAAATTCAATTGGGAGAATTGGAAATGTTCAATGTTACTAATCAAAATGTGGAGTTGGGGAGGTCTGAAATATTTTACGTTGCATAACGCATTTTAGAATAGTAAAATACAAACAAACCCTAAAATAAAAAAAGGAATAGTTTCATAAAGCCAAATCAGACTAAAATTTGCAGAATGAAACTTGAGGGTGTGAAAATAGCTTGTCCTGTCCTGTCTGACTCAACGTTTTTATCAGACAGCCCTTGTGTGCCATTTTCTGTGTTAAACAAGCACACACACAGAGATTAATAGAAAACAAGTCTGATAGGAAGAGAAGGGGGCCATTGTAAACATATTGAAAATATGTGAAATTGTGATGTTTTTTTTCAGTGTTGTTTTGTGCTCTTCACTAACACTGTGTCCTGTTATATTTCACGCTGTCGATCCAGTGGCCAACATTCTCTGGCGAGAGGAAGGTAAATATTTTATGTTAGGATAATCTATGATGTTTGATACTATTATCTGATTATCTAATGATGATATTTATCAAGCACAACAAACACTGGACGTGGCAAAAAAATAAATTATATATATACAGTATGTTGGCAAATATAATGCAATACATTAAATAACGCATATCCAGATATTGCAACCAGGTGCTTGTGAAAAGCGGCAATTCCTTATGAATGGTTAAATATATTTTAAAGTAGTAACAATGTATTATTCTACATATTTTCAAATATATATTAAATGATTTAATACAATAATAGTTATTATATAGGTCAAGTATTATAGACAACTACTAAAATGCCTTTTACCATTATTGGTAAAGAAATGAAAAGCTACACACTGCATCAGTAGAATTAAAACAAGTTTTTCACTGCACTAGTTATCCTTTTAAATCCAAAAGACTTTGAGACAATGTAATTATAATTGTGAATATAAAACTGATTTTTTAACTGAATTAAAAAATTGCAGTTACCACCATTTCATAACAGCAATAGGATTTTATTTACACTGCTCATCCTGGCCCACAATATCAAACACAATTTTGAGATGTTATATCGTTGTTTCTGCTGGATAGCATGAAAGTTGAAATAAGAGAACATGTAGACTTTGAATCCTTTGTCTATATTTCTATGAACTTAAAAACATCTCCTCTGAAAATATCTGACCTTTGCTATCAACATTCATTTGAACAAATGTATTTTTTGAAAACCTTTAGTCATCTAACACAGTAATGTTTTTCAGTCAAGTTTCCGAAGAAGTAGAAACTGTTTTTAGCAAGTCTTCCATATAGCTTTATAGCCCCGTAATGACTCGGCACTCACTGAAATCAATGGAAGTCATTTTGTGGTCATGGTTTGCCTAGTGACCGTCATAATGACCACAGTTATCTTCCTCAACTTTCCTTTAATGCACATCATAACAAGTTCAAGTAATGCTCCAACAGTGAGAGCTGATGAGACGCACATACTGTAGTATACGTGACAACATGACAACAGTGTGCCGCCAGCATGAGCGGCGTTTCTCTAATGAGCAGCTGTTGTTTGCTGTCAGGTGACAGACCTGCGAATGCACTTTTTGGAGTCATTTCAGACTGTAAAGCAGCAGCGGGATTTTAAGAGTCTCTGCTGTCTAACCGTGTGACGGTCTGATCATTTGAGACCCGGCAGAGCCACGTTTTTCTGTTGTTTTCTTGCATGCATGTAATGGAAGCTGTGATTAAGCGGTCGGTGTGAATGTGTGTGTGTCGTGTGCGCCTATAGGGCTCAGTGTGGGGAACATGTTCTATGTGTTCTCCAATGAAGGCATCACCATACTGCAGCCTGGAAACTGTGAGATTCGCAGACACATCAAGCGCTCAGAGAGGATTCTGGGTAGTCATGTAAGTCAGAGCAAAACTCCCTCTGCACTACACAGAACATTCATACAGTATTTTAACTCAAATGCTAAATCAGGAAAATGACATGTCCATCAAGAAATCTTGTCCTGTAAAGCTGCAATGCCCAATGTTTGCCTCTCTATCGCCATCTCTGTTTGAAACATAAAAATGCACTTATGTTTACATGTGTCAAAAAACCATTAGATCAGACCCAACAGCTTCACTTAGAAATCATTATTAAATGTTAATCAAGGTAGGGTAGGAGACAGTTTTCAATTCTCAAAAACAGATTGTTTTTACCAAAAAAGTTATTGCGAAGATATTTTTGAAACACTTGAGTTATTTTGAGACTCTTTTATGACAATGGAGTACATTATGTGCTGTGTAACATGTGTTGTCTGTGTTTCCCCTCAGGAGGAGTTGTGTCCCACAAGCACAAGTGATTCTCAACAGGAGTGTGTTTGGGCATCAGCGGTCAATGTTAGAGACAAATATGTGTATGTGTCCCAACCGCTTCACAACAGACTGCTGATGGTTGACACACAGACACAGAAAGTCATGCAGGTGGGCACATTTGTCATTCCTCAGCGAGCTCAAATGACTTTGGTTTGAGAATGTTCATGGCCAGAGTCTTTGCTCTGTGTGTAACACATATATACTCCAACACGACCCAGTAATGATGTTCAGAGAACAAATGATGTTTTCATGTTTCTCCTAAAATGCCATTGAAGAAATAGACACACATTTGTCTACTGTGGACCCACAGGAACTGTACGGGACACATTTCCCAAAAGCATCATATGCCTAAATATTATCATTAAAACAATGGTACCAAAGACTTTCAAGTGTAAGAAGACCTGTGTGACAACAGAAAAAACACAATAAACTGCTTGTTTCCATTTTACATTTAGTCATTTAGCAGACGCTTTTACCCAGAGCGACTTACAGATGAGGGAAGCAATTGGAACAACATAAGGAAAACAAAAAGCATAAGCCCAATAAAAAACTGGTCTCATATAGCCAGTTGAATTTTCAATTAAAGGCAAAAAAATCGTTTCAATAATATAAATATTAAATAATGAATAATAAAATAATTTAAAGAATAAAAGAACAATGCACGAAACTTGAGTGCATAAATTGGTTGGTCAATAAAGAAATAAGGTAGATCGAGAGTGATTTGGGTCAATAGTCTTGCTTATGCTCTGTGTTGTTGCAGAAAACTGAACGAGGTTTTGACAGGATGATAATAACACATGAACTCAACATGGCAAAAGCAGAATGTTAATAAAGCAGTGATTGTTTGGCATATTAGGCACTTAATAACCACAAAAAATGTAATGAAATTATAGAAGAATGGACCCGAGTTATAAAAAGTCCCAGTGGAAGTCTCTGACTTACAGGCTTCAGTAATTTGTGAAAATCTTAATTTGCTCCAATTCTTCTGCAAATGAAGGTGCTAAATGATGCTGTAGATGAACCACGAAGAACCTATAACAAGCTTTGTGTTTTACAAATGATTCTTTGTAGTGAAAACAGACTTTATTTTTCCTTCAGATTATAAAAAGAAATTGTATCTTCATTTTAAGATCATTTGTTCTTGCTATTGCAGTCAAAAGTAAAAGCATCAGAAGTAAATCACCCACTTCTGCATTAGAGCTTTGATGTTAAGTTTCTTTTGTTGTTATATGGAAGGCAGACACTATATAGGATGAGAAGATGAATGCAGACAGTGAGAACATTGTTTTTGAGTCACAGCAGGATTATGGGTTATACTGTATATCACAGGTGCTCAGTGAATCAAACTACAGATGCATACAGAGCCGGATTTCTCTAATGACTGATCACAGACATATCTATCTAATATACACCCACAGACAAAAAATATGCCCTAAATCATATTCTTAAATCGTGAAAGAATGAGACAATAAATCAACGCATTAAAGTTGTGAAAAATAATTCATGATTTAACTGATAAGGGCATTAACTTTCCCGGCCATGGCTTAAGCCTGGTCCCAAATGTTGAATGTTAGAGTCGAAAACAACTTGCACTGACGTATCTACAAACATATCTGTCTATATTCTGTCTCAAGATGCACACCAGGAATGTTTTTTTGTAAAGTATGTTTTTAATAACAACTTAAATATCCTAATTTTACTAAGGCCTGGTTTGAGATGATCCCTGTCTGGAAAACCGAACCGCCCTGTGAGCTGTTTATAGCCCTCATACAAATGTGTGCTGATGTTACATAAAAAAAAAATCATCATTTTTAATTGTATTTACTTGTAACAGCAATAGCAGAAATGAACATGTTCTCGTTTGTGTTTGAATGACAGGCTGTGGAAACGGAGGCCATGCCTGTCAAACTCTTCTATGATAAATCTCATGATCAGCTGTGGGTCTTAAGCTGGGGAGATCTGCTGAAATCCACTTCTACTTTACAGGTGAGTACAAGCACAGAATCTCCGGCCACGTCACATGAAACTGTTTCACATTAATGCTGCAAATTCAGTCAATAAAAGAATGATCATTATGTATGTCATAAAAAAGAATGTTACAAAAATCTTGACCTTTTTTATGTTAAGGGTCTATAGAACAGGCTTACAATCAGTTCTTATGTAGAATATTGTTTGTTATTTTATTCTTCGCACATTCAGATGTTTGTGAGATGTACAGGCTCTCAAACAATTAGAAATCTCACACATTCATCTGCTATCACTTCTCATTATGTTATCAGCCCTGTTTTTCAGCATCTCTCATCATCAGTTCGTGAAGGGTTGTTTATCGCTATTTTTGAACGTGAGGTGTAAACATGATGGTCTTTGCTGTACAAACACATGTCTGCACCGATCGCAGGGTGTTTAACTGGATCGGCGCTCATTCATTTCTTTTCCCCGTCAGTGTTGACTAGCCAGAGCTTTTGGGCGACTCCTCCCATTTGAAGTTCCCTGTACCGTTTTCATTGGTCCTCATGGCAATTCACAATTGAGAAACGCACAGCCTCAAGCGCAGCATGAAAGGGCTTTTTATTTTACAAACAAGTGATAATTCAGAATTCATGTTTTATTAAAGAGTGGGGAAGTCCTCGGGTGCGTAACAGCACAGAATAACGAATGTTTCGCTATGAATCACTCAGTAATGTTAAAGATGGCCTTCAGATAATATATTTCAGCAAATAATGCTTGATAATATTCTAATCGGTTCCAATGCAAGCCATTGACCCGGGCTTGAGCAATTTGTCAGGACCCGAGGCAGTACTCAGCTCGAGTGGCAGAATATCAAAGGCATTTTTAAACGGCTCAATATTCTTCCTCAAACATCTTAACGTGTCTGTCACTTCATTAGATTAAACAAATGAGAGGCAAACGGAGAAACTCATTGTCTTGGCTGTGCTCCTGTAGTCTTCACTGAGAGGAGATCACACCTTTTTCATTTGCATTCATAATCACTGCTCACTTTTCATACCTGTTTCCCGCACTGAAATAAAAAGTGGCAGATCCTAAAACGGTCAACGTCAAGTAACAAAAAAGATTTAAGGGTCAAGTTTATTATATCACTACGGTCTACAGTCTACTCTTTCAATCGATTTCTTTTCAAATTAGTGTGTAATATTATATTTATAAAAAACACTGAAAAGGGATTAGACATGAATTCTGAACTGTGTTAAATAAGAATCGTTATAAATCATTATGTTACGTTAGACATGTTGGGTGAATAATAATGTAGCTCCAGTGAAATGACCTGTGGATTTTGTCCAGGGCAGGAAAGCTGTGCTACATCTAAAACTCAATATTTTAGAGAGTGTGATACGTGATGTGTCCAGCACATTAACAGTGAAGTCAGCATGTAAAACATTAGAGGCGTGATTAAGTGTTTGTCATGAGGGCTACCGGGCAGCATCACACCGGGGACTGAAAAGAAACTCTCATCCCCAAAGCAATGAGATGAGACAAATCACACCTTTCCATGTACAGTCACCCTGAAAAGTATTTGTGGTTGGCAGGCATTAGTGACACGGGCAATTGAATTAACCTGCGTTTACTCTGCTACACCGCTGACAGTTGCTCGGTTTTGAAATGTTTGCTTTACGGCTCTCACATGCGCTTCTGTTCAAGTCTTATCGCCTGTGCAGTCTCAGGTCACATTTACAAAATTGTATGTTTCTATAAGGTTGTAACATTGTTTTCATTTTGAAATATTTTTCGAGGTGATCTCTTCTGCAAGCTTGGGAGATCAGCATCGAGTCATCCGTACTCCGTTCGAAAGAGTGGAAGACTTCTACATCCCACCCACCAACCTCATAATCACTCACGTGAGGTAGGAAAGATCCTCGCCGCTCAGCGTGCACATGACCTCTGTCAGCTTTTCAACATAATTCTTCCGAAAAGGGGAGCTTAGCAAATTACAGTTATAATTAAAAGTGAAGCACTTGAATAAATCTCCGACAGAACATTAACCTGTCTTTGACTATTGTTATCTCAGGTTTGGCTTTGTCTACTTGAAATCAGAGGCAGCGGTGCATAAAATCGACCTTGAGACCTTCAATCTAGTCAAGACCATTAGTCTTAAGAACTACAGCTGCGTCCCGGCCAGCATGGCCTACACTCATCTGAGCGGTTACTATTTCATCGAGTGCCAAGGCCCGAACCCGCAGCTTCTCATTGACAGCGTGACTGATGCGGTCATCGGACCCAATCCCACCATCACCGGCCAACCGTTCGTATCTCCGGACGGCCGCTTCGTCGTCTCCGCGGATAAGCGACGTGGGAAGCTTCAAGTTCAGATCGTCTCCTTCCAAGGTGAACTTCAACTCAGTCACGAACTGGACGTCTCCTTTGCAATCTCACACTTGGAGTTCCAGCCGTCCTTCACAGAATTCAACCAGTATGTGGTCGTGACCTCCTCGGCGAAGCGCTCGGAAGTGGTTTTCTCGGACCTGTCGACAGGAACAAGTCAAGTTCTCAAGAACATTAAAGAGCCAATTCCAGCCCCTAGCCGGATTTGGGGAGACACCAATAGGCTTGTGGTCTCCAGCGGGGTGTTTGGACGGTACTTGGTCACGTCGTCGGCCGAGTCCCTGTTTGTTCTGGACGGCAAACAAAGTCGTTCTCACTGTGAGGTGTCAGACATCAAGACAGGGAACACAGTGGTTTGGGTGGGTGAGGTATGAGTCGGGCACCGCTGGGCGGTCCTGAGAGGGATCGCGGCGGCCACCGAGCCGAAACCTTTAAGGGATGAGAATGGACTCAACACTAGTAGTGAGTAAAGTTAACACACATGCGGGTTTCTAGATGAGTAAACACACACATGCACATACATGCAACAATACAATAACAACAAGGAAAGCTTCAGTGCAACAGTGAGCGAAATACACAAATGACAGATGTAGCTGTTTTGCACTTTCCTGTTAGCAGAAATAGATTTAGTACGCAACAGAAAGGCTAGGGGAGGACTGAACTATGCACAATGCTTTTTCAAAATCTTCTTTTCTCAATGTGATCACTTTGTGCTGCAAAAAATGTGTCCATTAATGTCACGTGATCAATGTTTTCTGTAAATAACTGTGTTGTTCGCTTCATCCGTGTGTTTTCTGACCACGCATTTCAACGGCTGTACACATCTGTCAAATCCTCTGAGAGAAGCCTATTTTACAGGGATTCGTTGTAATAAAAATATGACGATAACATTTGTGTTTCTTTCTTCATGCACACCGTACACTGCTTATCTTGTGTCTCTGTGTCAGTGTCTGGGTTTACTCAGCTTTACAAATCGGACATTCATATTATTAGGAAAAAGTCTCCAGCATTGTAAACGCAAACCTACAACTCTTCAGAGCAACATTTGCTTTCGTCACAATATTTCTACACTTCTAGTCACATCAGAACAGGAGGAAACCATGATAGTAGATGTAGATTAAGAAGTAGAAGTAATTACACTGTGATGAAGTGAAAAATCGGCTTTTTGAGATTTTTGAATAAGACAACATATATGCAAATATTAAATTTGACCAATAATAAAAACGTTTAAGCATTGAAATCTCCCTGTTTGAGACAAAAGGACAACACTGGCGTGCGGTTCAGGGGTGCGTTTCCTAAATGACAACTCACTGCTTAATACAGTGCATTGTGGGAGAAACCAGCTAGTCACAACTAGTCTAAACATCTCTTTTTATTTCCATGTTGTTTTATTTTCAGATGTTTCATTCATTTGTAAGTTTCCTCTTATGATACTCCAAAATTTCTGCGGTGTATTAGAGAAGGTTTTTTAAAACAGAGCTTTTAATTTTTTTACAAAACTAAAAAACGAAGCATAGAATTTGTATACATGTCAATTGATGGAAATAGAATGCATTGCATGTTGCTTGTTTTTTCCTGTTTTTTGCTAAAGAGCATGATGTGTGTACATCTAACCACACCTCGTGAGCTGTAGCGAATGGCTAGACTTACTAGCGATGCTGATTCTTACTAGAATCTTTGAAGCATGCTGTCAGCGACTGAACGCTTACAATGCTTTTGGGAAATGCACCCCAGGACAGTTGGAGGCATGCGTATATCATCATCACCTCTGATGGTGAAGACCTATATAACCATAGGGACACAGATACATTTAGAGTTCTGACTTCATACACAATCTGGTCAGGTCTCAATCATTAAATGAACGTCGTTCGAATGTATTTCACTTTTAGTTGTGAACATCAACATAACAGTAAGAACCGCGTGAATATTGTGTGCTCTGTATTGTAAAAAACTGTATTGAAAAGACTAGAAATGATTCAATTTGTTTCTGGTTAAAATCAAACAATAATGCATTAAATATTTATTTCTCACAAGCTAGAAAAAGCCAGTTGCATACTTTTATTACTGTAAAACATCATTTATTCTATTAAAAATATTAAAATTGTATATACGCACGTGTGGTATTTTGTAATAGTTCTTTGAACACTAAAATGCCAGCCTGACGTTTGAAATGAACGATTATTGAGTCACATCCATTAGTCTTTATTGCTCTCTCGCATCCTTTTCTTGTCCTGATGTCGCTTTGGATTTCCATGTGTGTATGTTGCTGTTATAAACCTGTTTATCACACGTCAGTTTCTGTGTGTCTCACTCAACATCACTTTCACCCAGAACTACTACAAAACTTAAACGTTTTGGGGCACATAGTGAAGTTTTGTACATGTTTGAAGTTTAGCCCAATAAATGGGGCAAGAACCAAAGGCTTTATTTGCTTTTCTTCGTTTGTTTCTATTTTTAGTCAGCAGACAACTAACTGGCAAATGAACAAAATAAACGTCTACTTATTTACAGGGTATGTGAATAAATTGATTGTATATTTATTTTTAAAAAAAAAACAGGACAGATGTAACGGGTAACTTTTCATTTAATGTCACAAAACATGCGTGGCTGTCTGTAGCATAAGATGTCAAAAAAGAATCTGAAATATTCACACATGTCGGCTTTTATTGCAAAGATTTTGTGTGAGTGTGTGTGTTTAGGTTTATATCACACATAGTGAATTGTGGATAAATAGTAAATAAATCCACAAATCACACAACACATTTTCTCAACCTTTCATTAATGACAAAATGCCAAGGACCTTGAGGACACATGACTTATTTACAGTGATTTTTTTTCAATAAACCTTTAAAAATGTCTTAGGTGTCTTTGTGGTGGTTATCTCTATGCAACACATTTTTCATTGTCTCGGCAATAACTGTTGAAATGTTGATGTTTTGCTTGTAACGACAGTAATCACTCTTTTGGTTTGTTTGTTTGTTAGTTTTGTATGATTTAGTATACTGGTTTATTGTCATTACAGTGTAACTGACCACGCCAGTTCATGTATAGTTTTCAGCTTGTTTTGTGGTCGAGGAAGTACATTTTTTCCTTGTGTCTGTTTTATTAACTAGCTTTTGTTTTAGTACAGTTAAAAATTGTACAATTTTGCACTTTTTGAAAAGACAATGACTTAATTTAAATACTTAATGGGATGTAAAAAAAGGTTGAAATGTCATGATTTCAGTAAATAAATATCTGTATCATGTAACAAGTATTGAGAAAAAAATTCCTGAAGTCATGCCACAGTGATTTATTAGCATTGGCTGTAAAGATTTCTTTATTGTATAATGTAACATAGTGTTGCCTGGAATATATATTTCTTCCAGTTTTACAATAAAATATGAGACCAGAGTTCAGAGTATGTAGCTTGTTAGTTGAAAATATAATTAGAAATGTCAATCCACAATTCTGAGTTCTTGTTCTGATTTTACACGACAACATTATGAGAACATTGAATTAGATTTATCTGACAGATTGAACCGGATTTTATGTAATGCAAAATCTTACATTTATTATTTTTCTGAATTTAAAATATCTAATGTTACAAGTAAAATAATTTGCTATGGTTTTATCCTGTGAACTGCTCACAACATTCTCCCAAATTCCCAATGAAAACATAGTTTTTATATTTGCTGATAATTGAAACAGGATAGACTGGTCAAAATAACAAAAAAGTTGCAATATTTGCAAATTCGTATTTATGTTTAAACAAATAACATTGAAAAATTAAGATATGTTGGAATTTTTTCACATCTTTCAAATGCATCTTTGCAGTCTCAGAGTTTTTCACATACCTGAGGTTATACATTCTGCAACGGAGTAACCAGGCAGGAAAGCGGATCCACGTGCAGTACACGATTTTAATAATTGTAAACAAAAAAACAAATAACCAAAGAGCCAAGAAACACGAAAATCTACTGAACACAAAAAGACATCGGACCAAAATCTCTAACAACGTTAGACACCAGACAATGGAAACACAAGGGCTTAAATACACAGAGTAATGAGACACTTCAAACAGATCATGACACAGAACCAATGAACAAAAGAACTACAACAGGAAATAGGAAGTAACAAAAGTCCATAAAATGAAGGGGAAACACTTACAGGGATTATGACACATTTAACACAACCCTTAAAGTCCCCGTGAACCGGAAGTTGCAATCGTTTTAACTTCCATATTCTGACACATTTCCGAGTGAAATGGAATTTCAAAAGGAGACAATTAGTGGGCGTGGCTTGCGTTTTTCACTGCGAATTGGTTGGATGTATAAAAACAGCAGTTGCATTGATTTTGATATGAAACTGGCAGCAGACGGATAGTTGTAGGGGAGGAGTTAAAGGATGCTCCGCCCAAGCCGTCTAATTTACGTCATTTCAGATGGATAGTCATTTCAGGGCGGGAATGCATTTTCAGATTTTAACTGAAGATTATGAGGGTACATGAATTTTAAAAAGAAAATGACCCACAATGATAAGCTATTTACTATGAATGCTGCAATAGTTCATGAAAAAATAAGAATTTTTAATTTCACTGGGACTTTAAATATAAAATGTTTTAGAATAAACTCAAAGAAATTTGGTTATTTTTTATTCAACTTTAATGTCTGATTATTCCTAGGTACACTGTTTAACACACCAGAATTTCATAAACTTGCGTATTTGATCAGTAAGTGTTATATGCAGAGATGGGCACAAATACATAAAAAAGTATTAAGTTACAAATTACAAATACTTTTTCATAAAATGTATTGAAATAAAATACAAAATACTGCTGTGAAAAATGTATTTAATTAAAATGCAGGTCATTTGTAATTTGAAAATACAAAAATACAATAGCAATAATTTAAGTAAGAGTAACAGTGGAGTTAGATACACACAAGAAAGAAAGAAAAGTTTTCTAAACAGCAGTCCATCAAACACTCATTTAGCAACAC
This sequence comes from Triplophysa siluroides, assembly GCA_006030095.1. Taxonomy (NCBI): domain Eukaryota; kingdom Metazoa; phylum Chordata; class Actinopteri; order Cypriniformes; family Nemacheilidae; genus Triplophysa; species Triplophysa siluroides. The sequence goes on along the minus strand of VCII01000221.1, from coordinate 625,602 downwards.
ACTTACATAAATATGTAGGACTTCACATCATTTTTATATTATTACCATTATTGATTATCTCATTCTCCCGCGACCAAAGTCTGTTTTTTTAGGAAGTCGTGTCACTCGGCGGCCATGTTTGCAACGCCTCTGGGCAGTTAATAACAAGTCCACTGTCCTAACTACTTTAATGGGGGAAGGCAGATATTTTCTAAATCGCTGGCAAAAATCACAATTAAACAGGATATGTGTATCAATAATTAAACCGGAAATGAACTGTACCATAACTTGGGTTTCCTAAGCTTAAATTTCGCTAAAAATCCCCTTTTTCAAGATCGCTTCATCTACTGTGCATGTGCACAGCCTTTCAAGCGCCTCACGAGAGCCCCGCCCCAGAGAATCATCTGTCAATACTGATTGACGATTGGCTCGTATCACTGGAGGTCCTTCGCTAAATGTAATACTTAAATTAAGTATTTAAGTGTTTTAAAATACAAAACACAGTCTCTCAAAGTATTTAATTACAAACTACATTTATTAACTACTTTTTATTGAAAATACAAATGACAAAATACTCAAAAGTAATTAAATACGTATTTCAAATACATGTAATTAAAATACTGCCCATCTCTGGTTATATGGACATTCTACAGTGACCCATGCAGTTTAGATTTGTCTCTACACAGCACGACTGGCCTCTTGACAGCAATGATCTGAACATCTTGAATGATGAATGGCCTCTACATAGAGGTCAACAGCTTTTTAAATGTTGGTTGATGATGTGTTCGTGGTGGACTAGTGATAAGGTCACCTGAAGCTTGTCTTTACTTCAGCCAAACTTCATATAATCTATAAACTTTAGTGTTCTACACTGTCTTCAATCTATGGCAATTATTCACAACAACCTGACAATGAAAGATGTTGTCAATAGGACATCCATCAATGTCACATTAATGCACTGAAAGAAGTCCATTTCTGGGCTGAAGGGAGTCACAGAACATGAGAATCTGATTGGTTAGCTGTATCACTGTGTGGACACATTCTTGCCAAATAAATCTATATAGGGTACTCTTGCTTTTTCAGACTTAACTGAGATAAAGAGAGAAGCTATTGACTGAACAGCTGCAGATTACACACACACACACACACACACACACACACACACCACGCCCAATGACATGTCCAGCAAACCTATGGAAATGATCAAATAAACACATGAACATACTGCAAATGTTCAAATGCAATGCAAAATAAAGCTCGGCGTTCCATGTCAATTAATTACATTTTCCCTCAAGCCCTCAGAAAAGTATTATAGGAAAAGCACGCACACAAACATTTCACAAATACGTTTGCAAATGAAAGGTTACAAAATTGTAATGTCTACAGTAAAGTGTGTAGTTTGTATGAACTGAACCTGCATGTGCTTGCTGTATGGCAACACATTCTCACTCCCAACTCCTCACAATTTGAAGCTTGGTCACTTTTAAATGCACCGTGCACCTTTTAATGTCAGTTTTCCACGTGCATAGACTTAGGGGTTCAAAAATATCTTTGAAATGGCAAAGATTTATGCAACCATTTATATCTTTACAAATGGCAAGAATTAAATTTGCCTTGAACTCATGATGCGTAAAGCGAACGACCTAAAAGCAATGGAGTACATCGCACGTCGAGGGTACTGACGCTTGAAAAGTGACACGGAAGGGTTGTGACCAAGCTTCAATATGTGAGGAGTTGCTAGTGAGAATGAAGAAATAAAGACAGATCTCTCAGCAACATACAGCGAACTGTCAGATTACATTAGTTGAGGAGTGTGAGAATGTATTAAAGAGTTGAGATTGAGGTGACATCAACACTGAGATCATAATGTACAGCTCATTATTCTAAAGAATGATCACTTACGACACGTCATGTTTATATAATATGACTGCTATGTACTGTATGCTCATAATACCAATTGAAGTGATTGAAGTTCACCCACAGATGAAAATCTGTCATCATTTCAAACGTGTATGACTTTCTTTCTTCTGCAGAACACAAAAGAAGATATTTTGAACAACGGCCGTACCCTTTCACGTCTTTTGTACGGACACAAAACAAAAGCAAATCAATGGGCACCACCGTTGTTCGGTTACCAACGTTCTGATAGCCACACATAACCATTCACCTGCAGTTGATCTGTTGCACTGTTTGTCAACTCAAAGATGAATTGTGTGCTTGCACTTATACCCGTGATGGTACGGTTAAAAGCAGTGCTTACCCAGGAGTCCAGCATGTGTTGTCACACCCGTGGATTTAACAGGTTAATTATTCCCTTATCTCTCGTACATGTTGGATGACAGATGAGACGGCTGCTTTTCTCACATCTCTCTGGCAATGATTCAGATCCCTTGAGGCTTTTAGCCAAAGGTATCTCAGCTACAGATGACGACCTACAAGCAAATGAGCTATCAGCCTGCCCACATTTTATCACCCGAGGAAACATCTCCATCTTTTTTACAGCTTGAACAAATCCATTGTGAGCTTGGAAACAAATGCATTTTTCATTTTAGGGCTGTGAAACATGACAACTTCGTTGTGCCAAGACGAGAACGGGAAGGTGTCGTCCCATTTCACACCCATGATAATGAGGCTGTACGCCATGTTACATGTCTTCTCGTCTGAGGACTTCAAAGCAGATGCTTGCCAAGGATTCCTGGAGGCACAATTCATGCCAGGCATGGCACACGTCACAGAAAAGACGTCTCTGCTGTAATGAGGGGAATGTAAATATCATCACCGCCCCCCATTATAGACGACAGAAAGTGCTGGAAGTGGTTTGATCATTCTCACCTGTTTAATGGGGTATAGTGCACCCAGTCGTAATCTTTTAGTAGCAGTACATAATGTCTGCCAAAAAGCTGCACACTTTGAATCGGCAGATGGTGCAAATCCCATAAATCACACCATATACTGGATGACACTCACGCAAGATAAAGGCCTTCGGGTCTATACCGGGTTTCCGGCACTAAAAATACACTTCGATACACAGAATTCATTTTTATTTACAGTTGCAACAGATCTGGAAATGGTTCACGCGAGTACGCTTCGACTTTTCAAAAACCTTTTTCGGGTGGTAATGTTAGTGCATGGATGTACCTGTGTGACCTATCGCCATGAGATCTACTAAACCTCAACTACTTGAACTCACCATTTCTGATAGATGATGCCTCGTTTAAGTACAGAGAATTTAAACACCGATTGTGTGGCAGGCCCCAAAAAACACAAGAAACTAGAGCACAGAAAACAAATTGTTGCACAAATAACGTGAATGAGTCTCTGGTGAATGTATAATTTCTGCTGGTGGCATATAAATGCTGCAAAATTTGCCCCCAAATGATTGAAAAAGTACAAAATGGAAAAGTAAGGACAGCACGTGGCTCCGATAGCTGCAAGTCGTGGTGTTCTTCTGAATTATGCTATTTGTTTTTCAATTCTAAAAGCCTTTGAGGGTTTGCTTTCAACATATTTCACAAGGTCCCTAAAGACAGAGAGAAAAAAGAAAGCGTGCGAGTCTAGAGGAGTCAGAGTAGTTTGGGGGCATCATGTTTTCCTAATGGAGCGAGCTTCATAGGGAATTCACTGCCCACAACTCCCTCTCCTCCTCCTTCCCTGTTCATTCTCAATCTGTGCCAGTGCCAAACACGCATGAATATGCATAAACAGCAGTGCTGTGTGGTGGAGACAACGTCCCCTCTCTGCGATTTGGCTGTTGTGTCCAATGTATATTCAAATTCCATTTCCATTTGATGTTCACACAGTTTCAGGGTTCAAGTCATATTGAGCACCATATGGAACTATAGCCTGATGCTTTGTGCTGCATTATTTATTTATAATTGAACCCTGTTCACTTAAACTCACGTCTCATTTGCAGACCATCATCTCAAGTTCAGCTCATTTTTGTATTAACAGTGTAAACAACTAGCTCAGCTCATGTCTTGTCAAACCTTTTAAATTCACATCATGTTTCAGGGCTTCATCAAGCTTGAGGGAGGTAACGTTATATCTACCTTTATCTGCTGGGAATTATGACAAGGGGTTCCAGTCCTAAGGGAACCGTGCTTTTCCCCATTTGAGAAATTCTGTTGCGATGTCATTTATTGTGAGTAGGGTGACCGTACGTGACATTTTTCCCGGACACGTCCTGGGCAGGATTTTGGGGGGTCCTTCGGGGTTCGCATTTGTCCACCGCATACGTCATCAAGGTCTTCGCTTTTTAGTAAAAAAAACATTATAAATGGACATTTATTTCTCTTCAGATGTTTAATCATTCTAGTTTCATTCTTACCTTGAAATATAAGGGTTGCTTTTCTGAAATAAAACCTGAAATAATAAACCATGATGAATTGGACAACGCGACCTCCGGAGGACCTCCAAGTTCCAGTTATGTCAAGGCTGGATTTCTTTATTGCCCTACTGACCAGCCTTTCAACCAGCACGAGCAGCCCTCTCCAAATGATCCACAATGTAGCAGCACGTATGCTTTTCAGTAAAGCCCATGCCACTGGCAACCGACAGCAGCCTGCATAAAAGTCTCTAACACCGCACCCTGATACCCCAACATAACCTCACTCCTACAATGAGCAACAGCTCGCAGAAAAACACCAAATCACTCATAATTCGAATCACTAATTGTTTTTTTTTATGCCAAAAATTCATTAGGATACCAAGCAAAGATCGTGTGCCATTAACATATTTGGTTTCCTATCGCAAATATCCAAACTTTGTGATTAGATGCGGCAAAATCTCTAACAAAAATGTCGGGGAACACGCCTACAAACTTTGCTCGCTGCTGCTGTGACACTCCCGTTGGTCCCTTCCCCATTTTGCGGGATGTCCTTTTCCCACGCTCCCTCACTTGTTTAGCCCTTGTTATCCGTTTTATTTAAGTTCTCCCCTTAGTTCAGTTCATTGTCGGTTATTAATGCAATGCTACATGTGTGGATTACCCCTTGTTCCCTGGATGTTTTTGCTCTTCGTGGTTTCTTGTTCCGTGGATGTTATTTGTTTATTGGATTACCCTGTTTTGTTCCTGTTCACACCTATTAAACCATTTTTACTCACCATCCTTTCCTTGTCACCGTCATCTGTGGAAAGGTTTGGTAATCATCGTCACCGTCATCATTCTGTAATTACACACACAAGTTTGGTGGATACCTTAAAATTTCAATTTAGAATTTCAGCTTCTGGGTTCATCTACTCTCCACAACTTCATTACAGTGTAAACCCTTCGAGAGCGTTGAAACAAACCTGTTTCTTCTTAGCAACGGCCTGCTACAGCGCCTCTGATGGACAACTTCAAAGGCCACTTTCTCAATATTATTATTTTTTTGCACAGAGTTTCAAATAATTGTATCTCGGCCAAATATTGTTCTATCATAACAAACCATATACTGTATCAACGAAAGCTTATTTATTCAGCTTTGAGATGATGTATAAAGTGTACACTTATGACTGGTTTTTGCATGTAATACACATACACATGCACATGATATCACCCCTGTGCAATATTCAGGTTTTTGAAGTTTACTCCAAGATAATAACATTTAAAAAATCTTGCACTTAAAATACCAGTTTTCATTTGAAAAATGGTGTTAATTGCCACTAACACTGCTATCTATTGTTAACCTCCAGTTTCAACACTACTCCTACAGCATGGTCACATAGCCCAGCCCCTCAGCTAACAGAAACTACCTACAGCAGCGTGCGAGCTAAAAAGGATTTCTATAAAGCAACAATGCAAAGGGCTATACAAACAAGTATGAACGATCAAGTGTTTATTTCTTTCTTCACATTTTTTTCTTCACAATTTCAGGCTTTGTGCCTTGTCTGTGTGATACGTGTACTTTGATACAGTAACGTAGCTGTGTTATTCCCCTGAAGGAAAAAAGCACTTATTGAAGCTCACACTACGGCTGAAAAAATATCTGACCCAAAGAAAAAGAGCATCAACCACAGGGCTTCTGGCAGTCAGCAAACACTGGCCCTCATAGTCCATGGAAAGGCCAACTGAAACAGATCAGTGGTCATTTGAGAAGAGCTTTAAAAAACTTGTTTTACAAACTTATGTCAACGCATGCATCTTGTTCAGCTGAATTTTTAGGTGACTCAAACTGCTCAACGGAAACTGCCTGTAGGATCATGAAAACATGATGCAAACAAACTTTTTTTTGCATTGATTATCATGTTTAACATCAAAATTCAAAATGTAAGCACAGTTTTGAACAAAACACGTTTTAGACATTGCGGTAGACACCGTGTGGTATTGTTGAGACGCCGTAGTATGTGGTTATGGGGTCACTGGGTACAGAAATAATAAAGTATTGATTTTCAGATTTGTGGGATTATAACATAATACAACGATTCGGGGAGCCAAGAAATAAGCTCGCTATTAGGTCCAAAAGGATTTGTAGGGTTTCTCACTATGCTACTATTATTATGCATTATTATTATTTTTATTATATTACACAGCCTTCCTTTATTCTGCTAAAATTTGATCTGTATGTGCTCAGAGTTCAGCATGTCACAATTAATGCAAGCCTATTTAATTCCTGCCCAAAACCCTCACAGGAGCAGAGATGCTTTCTTGCCCTTTCTCTTTCTACACACATTATGCAGATGCACAATTTTTTCTATGATAAAACTGTTCATCATGCATGCAGATTAAAGCTAATAGCTTAAAGTTTATATATTTAAATAAGTTAGAAAAAGTATATGATGTGGTCATCACTAGGACCATTTTAATAGCACAAACTATGCCAGTGATTATAATGAAGGAATAACTATTGACTATGCCAGAACATTAAAACCAAAAGGTTTGAATGTGAAAAAGAAAGTTTCAGTTCTGGCTTTACTGGCAGAGTTCCAGAGATCCAAACACCAAGCTCTGACCCAGAACACCAGAGTGTCATTAAAAACAGAAGACAGCTCACAGAGGTGAAACGACTGAGAAGAAATACCAGACGCACAGTTTTATGACAGTGTTTGTCACATGTTTCATAACATTACAAATGTATTGCAGATTAAACTGATAGGGAAATATTCAATTGGTCAGACTTTATGAAGTTTATGCATAGACACAATAATACTGATGCTAATAAAGAAACGCATTTATCAGATTTCTCCCGCCTGTTTAGATACATTAACTTAACACATTTCAAACTCCACATGCAATAATAGCTTAAATCAATTATGTTTCCATATCAGAAACAGCGCTTCCCTACAAACCGTTACAAATCCCTTACAGAAAAGATTTACAAAAAACATGATTCCATGTGAAAAACAAATGGTCTTTTGGCATTATTAATGCTCCTATATAATAAATAATATGTTTATTTCACATTAAACTTAAGAGAACACTATCACATTTTCTATACATATCGAACTGGAAGAACGTGATCTCAATAAAGTTTTATCTGGTCACACAGCTGTCGCTTCTATGTGCATTAAAATGTGAAGAAATGACAGACAGTTCTCCTCCAACACCTCATTACACATGCACAGGTCTAACCACACAGATCGAACAAATACTAGATTTAAATTGAAGATGCTGAGATTGCCTAATCTCTCATTACCTTTAAACCTTGATTAATCCGTGCATTCCAGCGGTCATGCCAACCTCCATTCCAGTCCTTCATTTTGCATCTGGTTGTTTCATGTCTGTCCTGCAGTCATTTTGTAGTATTTTGGATTGGTTGATGCTGACTGTTTCCCCGGGGTTCTTCAGTAGGAAGCACATAATATGCTGGGTCTTCTTTACGAATGCCCTGAAGCCCTCATTCTCCACCACTAACATGGCTGTGAAGCATCATCAACCCCATATGCACTTGCTAAAAATAAAATAAAATACAAATGAATAATGACTGCTGTGTAATTTTTTTTTATGTTATATCGTTTTTAAGATTTGAGGGCTGAAAATGTGTGTTCTTTAATTACTGGGCATGCAACATTTTTTTGTAAAAATAATATCACCACTTTATATGCCCATTTCATGAATGAAAGTGTTTGGAGTGCAAGTGTTTTAACATTGTTGAGGTGGTGTTATGTTTTGCTATCATACATAAAATGGTACCATGCAATTGACCTTTGACTTTTTACTCCACTCATATTATGTATGACACATGCCAAATGATCCTTTATCCACCTCACAGCTCAGCAGTTTTACAGTTGCAGCAGCTTTACGTTAACATGGCAGAGGAGAACTGGTCCTCCCGGTTGACCCCACTTTCACACAAATATACAATACATTTAGTGTGGAGTTTTGGTTTCTTGTCACTGGAGTTTATACTGCATAAACAGCTTACATTTAACCTATGTATTTAACTTCAATATACATTCTATTTGCATGATATGGTGTTATTGCAAATTATTCTGGTATATTGTAAATATCTGGTATCCCATCATACGAGCACGTGGCTTCTCATATCACTGTTATGCTGACCACACCCAGATCTACATCTCGTTTCACCCAGACAATACCACTGTAGCAGCTCGCATTACAGCCGGCCTAGAGGACATCTCAGCTTGGATGAAAGAGCATCACCTCCAGCTGAAACCTGCCAAGACAGAACTACTCGTGTTTCCGGCACACCCCACGGTGCAACACGATCTCACCATCCAGCTTGGCAATACCACAATCACTCCTTCCAAAACAGCCAGGAACCTCAGAGTCATATTTGATGAACAGCTGTCCTTCGATGATCACATTGCAAAGACAACACGGTCATGCCGATATGCCTTATTCAACATTAGAAAGGTCAGACCCTATCTCACTGAGCATGCTGCACAACTCCTTGTTCAGGCCCTGGTCATCTTAAGGTTGGACTACTGCAATGCTCTCCTTTCTGGTCTTCCTGCAAAGGCTATCAAACCGCTCCAGCTGGTTCAGAACGCAGCAGCACGCCTCGTCTTTCAACAGCCCAAAAGGGCTCATGTGACTCCCCTTTTCATCTCTCTCCACTGGCTACCGGTTGAAGCCTGTATCAGATTCAAGTCACTAATGCTTGCCTACAGGACTATCACTGGATCTGCACCGGCTTACTTTCACACCCTCCTGCACTCCTACACCCATCAAGATCCCTGCGTTCAGCAAACCAGCGGCGTCTTGTACTGCCTTCCCATAAGGGCAGTAAATCGCTTTCCCGCTCATTCTCCTCCACAACTCCTTCCTGGTGATACATTCTTCCTAACTCTGTCCGTTCAACCACATCTCTCACAACATTTAAAAAACTACTTCAAACCCATCTCTTCTGTGAATACTTGACACACAAATGGAAAAAAAAACACTAACCCTTTCTCTCAACAGGTAGTGGTCTAGCTTTTGTTGAAACCAGAAACTTTGTATTAGCACCTATTGCATTATTGCTCCTGTATGACATATTGCTTCTTAAACACTTTGTAAGTCGCTTTGGATAAAAGCGTCTGCTAAATTACTAAATGTAAATGTAAACATTCCAAAGAGAAACTGGGGACCAAGAGGGAACAACCCTCCATGAGCCGTGAGATTCACAAAGTGGTTAAAGCTATTGTAAGGCTTATGCATACGTATGTCAATTTTCCTAATAATGCAGAACATCAGATGTTAGTTTTGAGGGGGTTCTATGAGATGAGTGGCATACATAATACCATTGGTGCAATAAATTGTGCGTATCAAAGCATCATCCGCAGACGCAATACACTATGTGAAAAGAAAAAATGACCACTCCATCAACGTTCAGTTAGTCTGCGATGCTAGCTGCAACATATTAAATGTTGTTGCTTGCTGGCCCGGAGAAACACACGATTCCTTTATTTTACAAAACAGTTATTTGGGACAACGCTTGGATGCTGAAGGGGTTGGAGACGGATGGCTTCTGTGTGAATAGAAGCGCCCAGAATATTTGTATTCATTTATATACAGGTTCATTACCATGATATGCTAATCGTAGATGACAGGGGTTATGGTCTAAAACATGGCTCATGTCACTCCTAGCCAACCCAACGACCCCTCAGGAAGTGCGCTACAACATTAAACATGCCCGTGCACGCTCAACGATAGAACAAACTATTGGATTACTCAAGTCTCGTTGGATTTGCTTGGATGCAGCTGGTGGAATGCTCTTATACAGGACAGAGAAAGTCTGTCAGATGTTTTAAGCCTGATGTGTACGGCATAATATCGCAATGGCATGGGGTTTACCTATTCCTTATGGACAGCATGCTCAGCCCCAACCTTTGGGTGACGAGATGCACGTAAACGTTCCCGCCAAAGCAACAATGAGGGCATCTTCACTGGCGAGCACCTCGTCGGTCAAGACTCATGCACCGTTGCCCCTCTGTGAACGGAAGGTAGATGCGGGGGAAGTAGGAGGCTGGACCTCAGTTTCTTCTATTTCATCTGCTGTATGTGGATGTTCTGCAAAAGCCAGTTGAAGTTTTCATTTATAATCTGCATAATTTAAATAAAGTAATTTACCATGTTGTAATTGCTCCTCCTGTATTAGGTAACTCTCACCCTCAGTCCTTTCTATAATGCCACTTAAGCTGGAATGACCTATTAGTGCAGCCATCCTTTCATCAAAGGCAGATAAACCAGGTGGCCCCTGCCCTCCACCCATGCCTTTTTTCCTCTGTTGAACTGAAATTCTTCTTTTTGCCTCAAACCTCATCGGACCACTTTTCTTTATTTGGGCAACTGTCCAAATTCCTGGGGAAACCACATTAACTGCTCCTGTTGCCGCATTCCATGGTTCTTTTTTACCCGTGCCCGTTACCCCTGTGGACACACTTTTGAATAATACGTTTGTTTCTGGCTTTCACCTCCGCTAACAAAACCTCACGTTCGTTTTCCGTAAAGTTCCTTTTTCTGTTTTTTTTACTTGACGACATTCTGGGTGCGTTTCTTAAGAACAAGTGATTGTGAAAATCCTATATATGGAGGTACTTTGGGCATGTATTATGGAAATGACTAACCATGTGCATGTGGCCGCTAATTAAGAACACTCCAAATTCATTAACATTAGGACGAGGTTAAGCACAAATTCATGTGCATACGCACGTGTTGTGAATTAGGCAGAAAGTTTTCGTGGGAAGTGCATATAAATACGAAAAACCTACACAATTATACATTTTTCGACGGGGGGGATGGCGTACATACGTGTCTTTTGCATTCGCGTTGTTTTTATGTGGCGATACGGGTAGCTGGGAGCACGCTCTCAAATAGCCAAACTATAATATGTCACGACTACGCCACCCCAGCATTGAACCAGCTGGGGAAATACCCCTACAAGGGCACACAAATTCGTTTCTCTCTCTCCCACAATTACAAGACACTGAGACGTGAATATGTACAGAAAAATATAATTATTTAATAATCATAAATAATTTAAAAACCACTAGAATCAGTAAAACAATGGTGCTATCGGGCCAGGTCACTTGTTGGTATATGAGCAACAAAGCGTAGTCAGTACACAGACATGCAGATTCTCGGGATGGAGCTGGGGTGCACCATTAGCTGGGCAGGCTAAGCGGTGGGCCTCGAATTAGCCCACAATGAGGACACCGTGCCCACAACTTTGCAAGCACACACACACTGTGAAATACACTACAAGAAAACCTCTACTGCACACTTAAAAAAGGAGAATTTCCTCCACCAGGCATAAGATGGCTAGCCTGCCCGCTTTTGGATCACCCCGCTCCTGTGAAAGAAAGAAAGAAAGAAAGTACATGAGTATATAACTGCAGCCTCTCAGAAAACAGCATTAATGGCTAATGTTGCCAACAATAAACACACCATTGCTTACCGATAGTTGTTACGGGATGTGATTGACAGTCGATTGTTCTGGTCTGCCAGTCCCGGGCTACTGGGTTGGCTAGTAAAACAGCTACTGAAACGCACGCGCTTGTCTGTCTCTTATTTGAACATTAAACAATAGTAGCAAGGCCAAAAGCACAAACCTAAAGAAATCAATTAAAGCTGAATCTAAACCCAAACCAAATATTACAATAAGAAAAAGAAACAAACGTAAAGTAGCCGTACGCAACAGCTGCACGCAAAACAGCAGTAAGCAAGGCAGTTGTCAGAAACGAAATAGTAATTAAACAGAAGCGAAACAAATAACAAAAACAAATTAAACGAAAATAAACAAAAACAAATAAACAAAAGCAAAACAAATTATAACAAAAACAATTAAATGAAAATAATCAAAAACAATTGGTTCACGAGTTCACCTGAGCAGATAATGAAGATAGCAGGGGTAGTAAAAGTATGCGTGTTTGGCGTGCTGTCCGGGGAGCAGGTTCCGAGCTCGCCGATTCCATCCGATCCCGGAACGCTCCCGCCCCCCAGTAGGGGCGAGTGCGCCGAGCTCGGAAACGGCCGAACCCAGAACTCACCCCCCAAAAGTGCAAGGATATGAGTTGGACAGCAGCCAGGTAGCGCATACTCCCCAAAACAACTGCTGAGAGGAAGGCTTCCTGGATGGTGGCTTGCGGTCGCCATGGGCTGGGGGGGGTCGCGCAGGTCCTGATGTAGTAGATGTTGTCATGGCCTCTGGATGTAGATTTTTGAGGGAGTTCTTCTGTGATCGTGAATTAGGATCATGTTCCTGGGGAGCAGCAGAGCTGGAAGGTTGGCTAGCTTAGGCAGGCTGACTTTGCCTGTCTGCTGTGGCAGAGCATTAGTTGGAAGCACGGGCTTCTGCTGGGCGGTCGCTGTGGCGACGCTGGCTTTGAGGATGAAAGGCGTTTTGCTGAGGCAGAGCGTGGGTAGGAAGCAGTGGTCCCCTGCGGGGCATTGCTGTTGCAATGTTAGCTTCAAGATGCGTGACATCTGCTGCGGCAGAGTAAAGATTGGGAGCCCTGGGGTGGTCACTGTGGTGACTCCGGCTTCTAGCATGGGTGGGGGTTTGGAACACGTTCTGCTGCGGCAGAGAGAAGTATACATCAATGTGCCCCTGTGGGGGTGTTCGCTGACGCGATGCTGTCTACGTGCTGCTTGACGTTAACTGCTGTAGAGCCATTGTTGGAAACCCGGGAGTGATCACACTGCGGTGACACTGGCTTGTAGCTGGGTGGGGGTGTGGAACACGTTCTGCTGCGGCAGAGAGAAGTTTGAAGCCATGGTCCCCTTCTAGTATTGGGGGGGTGGGGAGCACGTTCTGCTGCGGCAGAGAGAAGTATGAAGCTCGGGCCCCTGGTGGAGCGGTCGCTGCAGCGATACTGGCTTCGGGCATGGTAGGGGAGGGGAGAAGCACAATACTTCGGGGGAAGGGGTAAGGGAAGCATGCGAGGGATTCTATCAGAGGAAAGACATTCTGCGGCGGCAGAGTGAGGGATGAAGCACGGGCCCCTGCGGGGGCGGTCGCACAATACGATACTGGCTTCGGGGGAAGGGGACAAGGGGAAGGAAACATGCAGGGAAGGGTCAGCTGGGGGTAGGAAAGACGTTCTGCAGCGGCAGAGTGAGGGATGAAGCACGGGCCCCTGCGGGGGCTGTCGCGTGGTGCGACGCTGGCTTCTGGGGAAGAGGAAGGGGTAAGGGAAGCATGCGAGGGAATTTTGGGGAAGGGAAGACATTCTGCTGCGCCAGAGTGAGGGAGGAAGCACAATACTTCCGGGAGAGGGTAAGGGGAAACATGCGAGGGATTCTGTCAGAGGGAAGGAAAGATGTTCTGCGGCGGCAGAGTGAGGGATGAAGCACAGGCCCCTGCGGGGGCGGCCGCACAATACGATACTGGCTTCGGGGGAAGGGGACAAGGGGAAGGAAACATGCAGGGAGGGGTCAGCTGGGGGTAGGAAAGACGTTCTGCAGCGGCAGAGTGAGGGATGAAGCACGGGCCCCTGCGGGGGCTGTCGCGTGGTGCAACGCTGGCTTCTGGGGAAGAGGAAGGGGTAAGGTAAGCATGCGAGGGAATTTTGGGGAAGGGAAGACGTTCTGCTGCGGCAGAGTGAGGGAGGAAGCACAGTACTTCCGGGAAGAGGTAAGGGAGACAAACAGGGATTCATCTAGGGGGAGGAAAGACATTCTGCTGCGGCAGAGTGAGGGATGAAGCGGTCTGCTTCTGGGGAATGGGATGGGGGAAGGGGAGCATGCGAGGGAATGATTTACTGGGGGGGAAGGGTAAGCTCTGCTGCGGCAGAACATGCAGGAGCAAGTGGCATGGAGTGAAGGTGCCTCTGGTGAGGGGAGGCGCAGTGATGATGCTTCATCTGGGAAGAGCTGCTTGGTGGGTGGGTGGAGGCTGATGTTGAACGAGGTGGGTGAGGAGAGTCCGGTGTGCTTTCCTGATGAGGGCACGGTCGGTCCTGATGTAGCTCTTGAAAGCATCGGACGACCAACGGCAGAGTGTTTGGATCTGAGATTTTGTGAGGCCTTTTTGGGCGGCCGTAGTTGCAGCGCCGATGCGGAAAGAATGGGTGGAAAATAGATCCGCCGGAATGCCCGATTGTAGTAAGACCAATTTAAGTGTTTTTGGAACCAAAAACGTGATGCAGGGTGATTTGAATCGTCCACAAAGAGAGGGTCAGATGGAGATGAGGCCTGTGATGTCCTGGAGTGGAGGTATGCTGCTAATGTTTGGAACGGCTGGATCGGTGAAGGGAGTTTGAAGATGTAAATTAAATGACCACGTCTGGCCTGGTCTGTCTTGCTCTGCTTAATGAAATATGAGATGGTTTCCTGATCGAGTGTGGACAAATCAGCAATGGAAGGGTGAGCTGAAGGATCGAAGTGAGATGTAGTGGTAAATTCTGAACCTCTGAAAAACCGAAGAACGCCAGAATGAACATGGCATCGAGGGTGCGTGCGGTGTGCTTCGTGTGGTAGCCTCTGCGAAGAGTAGAGATGCATTTTGTTAGGATCTCTAAGGTGATGGGGAGGTCGGGTTCTTTGGATGCCCTTGAGGAGCAGGGATGTCTGAGGACTTTCTATGGCTGGGGAAGGTGAATTGTAGATCAATTTGTGAAAAAATTGGATCCCGCTCAAGTAACCTTTGATTGAGCTGGCTTTGAGATGTTTTGTGTTATTGAGGAAGGAGATGAATGACGTGATGGAGAGGAGGGAAAAATCTGGGAAGGGGATGTTATATGAGAGGTGGAACGATTTGAAGTTCTTCCAAGCCGTGAGGTATGACTGTTGGGTCCTGTGAGAAACGGCATTGATGATTGAATTTCTGGAAGCGGTGAGCAAGGTGTTTAGAGGGTGATTTAGTTGAATATTAAGGCCGAATAGGGAGGAACCGGCGTTGGTGATTGGTCTGCCTCTGGCGCAAGCAGCCTGAATTTCTGCTAAAATCTGCGCCCTGATGTTAGTGGAGACCGGAGGAGGTTCCAGGACCGGAGCGTTTGGAGGCATCGGCATGGGGACAGCAGTCGCCAAAGAATGCTGAGGCGTTGCCTGAGTCGTAGAGAAGAGGGTTGTCGTGGCTTCCGCTGGAGCGGCCAATTGGTGCTTTCTCATGCCGGTGACGTCATCCCGGCCAGCGATGGCTGCTAGTAGCGGACCCGCTGGCCATGAGGCGGGTGCTTGGTTAGGTGGAGGCGTGGTGCTTGGCGGGTACATGTGACCGGACAGTGCTGTAGTAGGCCAGCTCGAGCTGTGCTGGTGGTTGCCGTGCGAGGGAGCAGGAAATGTCCCGTCTGCCCCCCCCGACTGGAGAATGGCTGGCATCGATGATGGCTCACCTGGAGCGTAGCCTAGCCTAGCCGATCGCCTGTTACGGTGGCCTGAGGGTGGTAAGGCGTCGCCGGCCGCTGAGGTGTTTGGTTCAGGATGGTCTCGGCGTAGGCTTTGCGCCCGGTGCGGATCCATCAGCACTCGTGGCTCCTGCTTGGAGATTGCAGGCGGGAGAGAGGAAAAAAGACCGTATAGCTCGGCTTTGGTCATCCGCTTGCTGAAATAGATGTCCCATTCGGACAGCGCTGTGCGGAGTCCTGAGATGTTCCACTTCCCGATGGCTGGGATGAGAGGACGCGTCGAGGAGTAGGAAGATGCAGGCGAAGGCGGAGGGTGTCTCATAGACTGCTGCGAAGAAGAGCGGGGGCGTTTTGAAGTGCTTTTCCCGGCCCAATGTTGCTGGCGGCCTCGCAAAGTAGTTTCAGCTTCGGGAAGCCCGACGGCGCTTGAAATCACTGGCTCCTCCTGTTCGATGGCACTCGCGCTAGAATCTGAAGATTCGGTGTCTGACATTTTCTAAGGATGGCAAAGATATTACTTTCGGAGATCATGTGTAATCCTTGAGAGATGGCTTCGGTAAGAATCTTTCTCTACTTATGTGCTGGTTCGCTTGAGCTGATAGGGTAGAGTCTATGATTGCTGATTGCAAACCAGCCGGTCTTGATTATATGCTCTGGCTTCTCCCGAACTTTGTTAATCTATAGTCATCCATTAACATCATTTTATCAGGACAATATGTTAAAGAAGTATACTTTTATTCAGTTTAGTAAAGTTACATCGTATACACTCTTGAATGATTATGCATGCATGCATGCATGCTATATCTCTTAATTGTTTCATAGGAGGTTAAACAAAAAAAGTCAGCTGCACGCAAAACAGCAGTAAGCAAGGCAGTTGTCAGAAACGGCTGTAACCAAATAGTAATAACAGAAGCGAAACAAATTATAACAAAAACAAATTAAACGAAAATAAACAAAAACAAAAGCAAAACAAATTATAACAAAACCAATTAAACGAAAATAAACAAAAACAAATAAACAAAAGCAAAACAGCAGCGTCGAGGCCAACCAGCGTCTTGATCAAACGCCGAATTTAACCCCCGATCAGCAGGACTTCAGTTCACACATCCGGCAAACCATTCCTTCCTCCCATTTACTGTACAGAGGAATTCACGGGTCATACGCAACATAACTATAGTCCCATGCCCGCATATACACCATATCATGGACCTACCGAGCAGGATTGCAGCAGTCACTCAACACGCAGTGTTACACGTGTGATCGAATTAGTAAACCGGAACTTAAGCAGCTATGTAGAGGGAAACCCTCGACCAATACGCTCTGTAGCTCCAAACAGACACCAGCTGCGTGGAAAAGTTAGTGAGCACGCGATCTAGATGCTAGCCCATAGTTATGGCAACCAAACACCTACCTCACGCCACTCGCAGTAGAGCGGCAGTCACTCGCAGCACAACGTGTGTGTGCGATCGGTTCGCTTTCCTACACTGGAACTACAGCAGCAATGTAAAGGAAAACCCTCAAGCAGTACGATTCGCACCTCCAGACAGACACCAGCTGCACAGCAGTCAGTGGCGCCAAACCGAACTAATAAAACAGCATGCACCTCGCACTCGAGCACCGGCCACCAACACCCCGATGACGCAAGGATTATGCAATATCCTACCACTATGGGGATGCCCCTTATATAGTCCAAATAAGGCCTGCAAACTAATCCTGGGGCGGGGACAAGCTTAAAGGGGCACTTCACTACATTTAGTAAAACGATTGCAGCTGCTTTTACCACATTGTGAACACTATATTAATTACATTGTGTTGTTTGTTCAGGGACTAATGAACAAACTTTAACCTTTATTAAGCTTTGTGATTAAAATAAAGAGCTATTTACAGGCCAAGAGGAAATGGGAGAACCTCAAATTAAAATACAAGGTATTGCTTTATGCACATATGAATATCCATGGCACTTCATTGTAGTGTACAGTAGATATGACCTATCAAGTAGCTTATCCAACAAACCTTAGCTGCAGATTCTGGTTGACCAAGGGCAATACAAGGGCCAGTGCCAAGGGCAATATTTCAATGGGCAATACAAGGAGGCAGTGGAACACATCAGCATCTAAGAGACATGTGCTGGTCATTTTATCAGGACAATATGTTAAAGAAGTATACTTTTATTCAGTTTAGTAAAGTTACATCGTATACACTCTTGAATGATTATGCATGCATGCTGTATGTATGCTATATCTCTTAATTGTTTCATAGGAGGTTAAACAAAAATCAAAGATGACAGGGTCGGGGACAGAAGGAGGAGAGGAGTCAGCAGGCACTTGGCTGTTCTATGCAGCCATGGATGAGGCTATAGGGGCAGGCCTTCGGTCACTACAGTCAATTTGTTTGCATCAGATGGATCAGAGGGATCCTCAACCATCAGTGAAACAGAGAATCATGCAAAGTGTGATATGCCTTCAGTGGTAATTACTCAGTCCCCATCAAAAGATAACCAGTCCTCAGCAGCAGGCACCCAGTCCACTGAAGCCGAGCCTGGGCCATCTGTTGTCCCAGAGAAATCAAAAAAGAAAAGTCCACGTAAAAGAAAGCAAAGAAATTAAGTGCTTGAGTATCTCTGGGAAAAGGAAGAAAAGGAAGAAAAATGACAAAAGGAGGAGTTAGACAAAGAAGAGCAGACCAGACTTCAAAACAGAATATTTTTATAAAATATGGTAGAGAAAGTGTAAATATATTTTTTGAATTTGTATCACTTTTTTTAGTTTATTAAGAGTGTCTCATGACACTAATATCAATTATGTTATTGGACAAATAAAACAGGTATATGACAAAAATAGTAATGTGTACAATGGCAGTGTTTCCCTTATCATTTTTCTCTAAGAATCCAGACAATACACCTTTCTGATGTATCATCCACGATTCCCGATTCAAACGATCAGCTTATTGTTAGTATATCAGACAATAAATCAAAGGAAAGACAAATACGTGTACTGATTCAGTTGTTTTGATTGATTGTTCAAGGACTTGTATTTCAGATAAACAAAAACCAACTTAAATTTCACTTTACAACACTGCATTAAACTTTTAACCATAAAGTCAACTTTCGAAAATCATAATTTGCAGTATTACAACACCATAGTAAATGCAAGCAGTAACGTTACAAATAATCATGATCCAACAACTGAGGAGCCAGTTTGTCAGCAGCAGACACTTGAGCGCACAGTCTGTCCCTTGTGTGAGCGCCACTCCTTTCTTGAAGGCCTTCTCTGTCATCTGGTAGAGCTTGTTCATCCATAGCACCAACTGCTTTGCAGAAGGCACCATGCTGTGCCAACGGGCAAAGCCTTGACCAATACATTCAAGCTGATCTCTCCGTGGGTAATTTATGACTTTACCCTCCCTCACAATTTTCTTGATTTGAGCTGTGATCTTGTGGACTTGAAGAGAAACCGTTGACTTGGGCATGGAGTAGACATTTGCAGTCACTCTGTAAGCCAATACACAAAGACCAAAACCTCCAAGGTCCGTCCCCAGCCATGGTCCCCCGTTTGCATGGATTATGGTGTTCATTGATGTCCGAGAAATTCTGAAATTTTATTTCATGTTCCTAGTGATGGGAAAATGAAGCCTCGAATGAAGCCCCCAAGCTTTGAGAGTGTCCTCTGAATGCAGGCGTCCCATTTATCATAAACCCTTTTGAAGCGTCTGCAGCGGGCACGTATTTTGACATATTGCACATAGGTTCACGTGAAGCGCTGAACACGTATTTTGAATTCCTGCTTCCCCTGAAGAGGAGGCACTGGTCACCACTGATATAATTACATCCTTTCCTTTCAAGGCAGGGTGTCCGATTTCTCTTAGCCGTTGTTGATGTTCAAATCACCAAAACAAACACACCCCTACCCCCATCTTTCGCTTTCATCAGCGCTCGGCTCGGCTTATGTCCGTCCTGTGTACTGTACACCTTACTGCTGATTGGCTACAAGGTTGTTTTGGTACTTGGCCCGACTCCGTGGTCAAATTCGGAAATGGGTTACCCTGCCTTTAACAGATATTGACTAAACGACAAGTTTAGTCCGTTAGTTGGTATTTGTTTTTTATTTTTTACCTTAACGCTGGTTAAGTGTCATTCAGATTGCTGTTTGTTTGACAGAGGAGTAAACCTTCTATAGGATAATACAGTGCCTTATAAAACATTTAAAAACAGACTGAAATAGTTTTTACAGTAGCTGAAGAGACTTTAGAGCACTTCATTAAAAAAATTCTCATTGACATTGTGGTGTGAAGAAAGTAATAAATTGTGATCCCTGCAGAAGAGAAGAATATTAGTGTTGCTCAGAAGAATAAAAAACAAAGAAATGAAGAAGCAGAGTAAGAGGTGATTAAACTGAATGTGCTCCTCTGACACAAGCGTTCTTACACCCAGGGATGGGCAGTATTTCAAATACATGTATTTAAAATACGTATTTGAAATACAAAATAGTATTTTGTATTTTAAAGCCTTTGGAAAAAATCTAATGTAATTTGTATTTAAATACATTTAAGATGAGTTTTTGTATTTTCAAAATACTCAAAATACTTTGAGCCAGTCAACCTTTTTATCAGGGTGTTTTCGTGCATCAACCAATATAATTCAGGCCAGACACGCCCTTCCCCCAGCCCCAACATTCATGCACGTGAGCTTCAGCTGTAGCTACAACCCAGCATTGGATCTGCGACTTTTCTGGAATAAGGTGAGGATTTCATGGTCAATTTTATTTGTGTTTAAAATATTAACGTTACTGCGTGTTAGGTACGGGTGATGTCATGACAACATCAACATGTCGTAGATTCGTAGCGATTATATAAATTGATTTAACTTTTTTTAAATAGTTTATAGAGCTATTGGGGTAAGTAAATATATATGTGCACCTTTTAGTGGGCAGGAATAATTGGAACATGAGAGTGGAAAAAGAAACAAGTGTGAATGAGTAATTGTGATTTGTTATTATAACTGCCGCGAAAGGAAATTCAAATTCTCACTTTGCACGTTGGCAGGCAGTTTTTTTGTGCACGCTCTCCGATACGGAGTGTCACGTGTGACGCGGTAAGCGTTGGAATAAGCGCACAGTTGCCGCTTTCTCTTGTTGCTTTGTGCAGTTGAAGCCTTGTTTATACTTTCACAATTCGCATAGATACGCCGCGAAACTGTTTACTGCGCGCACTCCTCATTAAACCGACGAGGCTTTTATGCTTGACGTGCTCTCCGTTGTATAAATCTGTGAAACGACAGGGGGCGACTCTGATAAATTGTTCTCCAAATCATCAAAAAGGAGCGATGAGAGGAAGTCATTTGTTTGCCGAATAATTTGTGAAACACTCCACTCGTGATTAATGGATTTCTTCACATATAAATTGATTAGGTTTTGGGTCATTTTTAGGTCATAAATGGTGATAAAACATAATAAAATAAAAAAATTATAAAGTTTCTTTTTTTGTAGTTGTGTATTTCCTACCGGGCAGGGGAAGGGAAGCGGTAAATAAAATGAAAACGAAAGTTTCTTAGCAGTTAAACACATCATGCTTTTTGGCATTTAGAATAGGCCCAGATAGATTTCAGCCTAATAGGGGTACCTGCACTGAATCACCAATTTCACATGTATTTTGTGTATTTTCAAAATACAAAATACTGTATTTGTATTTAAATACATTTTTCCACACAGTATTTTGTATTTGTATTTTAAATACATTTACATGTATTTATGCCCATCCCTGCTTACACCTTCAGCTGTAATGACACCTCCATTCTCTGCTCTTACTTGTCTGTCACACACACAGCCACCAAAGGGAATGTGCAATACCATAATACTATAGTGAAGTTTTTTTTGCCCTTTTTGCGGTCACTGTTCACAGCATGGAAAGGTGCGGCGTAAATACTGTGTTATTTCTAATGTAGTCAATAGTCTAACTAGACACTGTTACGAACCACTCCGAGACTTGAAGGGGTTGAGGATCTGAATGCAGCTTTATTAGGATAAACAGGCAAAAGGTCAGCAAACAAACATAAACGAGGTCACAGTCAATGGTCCAGGCAGAGGTTCCCAAAACGATCCAAAAATCAAAACACAAGTAAAGACTGGCCATGGCATGCAGGACTGGAACAGAAAGAGTCAACAGGTTTATAGCCGTGCTGAGAGATGTAACAATGCCTACAGGGGAAACCCAAGCAGCCATCTTGACTGAGAAAGGTATCTCAGGAAGATCATCAGCGTCCATCTTGGACAAGGCATGGAACTCAGAAAGATCATCGGCGTCCATCTTGGACAAGGCATGGAACTCAGAAAGATCATCTGCGTCCATCTTGGACGAGGCAGGGAACTCAGAAAGATCATCGGCGTCCATCTTGGACAAGGTATGGATCTCAGAAAGATCATCGGCGTCCATCTTGGACGAGGCATGGAACTCAGAAAGATCATCGGCGTCCATCTTGGACGAAGCATGGATCTCAGAAAGATCATCTGTGTCCATCTTGGACGAGGCAGGGAACGTCAGCTTTTACGCTCACGGTCAAATATACAGTACTAACAGTGAAATTAACGTGAGAATGTGCATTCCTCCACGCGAGCTTCATGTCTGTTGAATGAAGTGAATTGCAAACATTTTCCTTTCAAATTGTTAGACACGTCAATCGCAACACCACCACCTGTGAGAAACATTGCTATTCATTTGTAATTGGTAAAATACTGACATATTATTGTCACACGACTTATGGGAGTATTCTATCAATTATGCAATTAAGTAAGAACATACAAAAGCATGAGCTAAAATAAAACAACCCTTAGTCTATAACAATGGCAGCATTAGCCTTATTAGAGGACATTGCCAATGGCCAAATCCATAGAGAACGAGTTTTTAGGGACCACAGTGATTTTCTGGACCACGATGATGACTGGCTTATGAGCCATTTCAGATTTCCAAGGGCTATCCTCCTGGAGATCTGTGCTGAGCTGAGTCCGAATTTGGAGAAAGAGATAGCTATAAGCCACGCATTACGTTCCCTTACAGGTGCTGACAACACTTGGTTTCCTGGCAACTGGTTCTTTCCAAAAGGAACTGGCGGACCGCTCAGGAATAAGAGGAAATAAAGATCCTGATCCTCCATAATTTTCATTTGTTCCTGTGCGTGACTATGCTTATACAATTCTAATAAGTAAAAATGTTGCTTCACCATTGGTGTACGATCGTCAGATGTTGCTTGGTATTGGATCGACTATGGGGCTCAACTCGGGCGGGGATGTAGCGGGTCCGATCCTTGGTCTACCACCTCTTCTCAATAACATACCTGTTTGGTTGCGCTGTGGGCTTTTTCTCGGAGGAAACGGCGTAGGAGGAGAGGAAAGCGGGGCGGCATTGCTGCTAAGCGGAGATCCTACCTGGCGTCACGAATTGGTGACCAAACTCGCTTGGATTCCTCAGAGGCAGAATTGGATTACGGTATCTACATATCAAGGCGTTCGCTGGAAGTTCCGTATCAATGGAGTGCTCATCTTTTGCCGGATTCATTAGCACGGCCGTTTCGGCCTCGCTCGGTTCGTTGGCGACGTGGTGGGGTGGACCACCGCCAACTTCATCCCCTGGAATGGGTATCACACTCCATCTCACAAATGGTCGGTGACTCACTTTCTATCAAAATGGCTTTAGTAAATGCAAGATCTCTGGGAAACAAGACATTTTCTTTTCATGATTTTAAAATCATTGATCATTGCACCCATGAAAATGAAGAAACCAAATACCAAAAATATAGTTGACCCGTGGCTAAACAGCAACACTCGCAACTTAAGACAAGTCTGCAGAAGAGCAGAACGTAGATGGAAAAAGGACAAACTCCAAATATCATATGAAATCTTACGGGAATCCTTAATTATGTATCAAAAAGCAGTGAAAGCTGCAAAGTCAAAGTATTTTTCAGCAATAATCTCCAAAAACACAAATAGCTCTCGGACCCTGTTTAATATTTCTAATTCCATTTTTAACCTGGCAAGAAATTTCTATCTGGCAGAGTCTTCTACTTTGTGTGAAGAATTTCTGAGATTTTTTGTTGAAAAAATTAAAGCTATTAGAAAATCTATAAATCCTTATGTGGATGACCCTTCAGATTCTATGACTCCTACTAAGTTTCTGAGCTCATTTGAGTCGATAAGCATGCAGGGTTTAATAGATTCCGTTATCAAATTAAAACTTACCACGTCCTCTCTAGATATTCTTCCCACCCACTTTTTTAAATTGATCTTCGATAGTGTTGTGATCTGGATTTTTGAAATCGTAAATAAGAGCCTTCTTTCTGGGGAAGAAACAAATCTGGACACAACAGTTTTATCAAATTTTAGGCCAATCTCAAATTTACCCTTTATTTAAAACATTTAAGAGAGAGCTGTGTCAGAACAGTTACTGGCCAAGCTGTCTCATTCTCGCGAGCAGTCCACATCGTCATCGGGCTAACAGGCTCGAGGAAGCGGTCTCGCGGACGCCGCGCGGGGAAGGCCCCGGATTTTTCGGGGGTCCGACGCCTTGGTCAACCGAAGGGGAGACCGCCCCGAGCAGACCTGGGGTGAAAGCGCGCCCCCCCACACGAGGGGGTCCGGACGGGAGACGCGCCAAGCGGACAGCCCCCCAGCTGCGCTTCGGCAGTCGGCCACAGTGTGGCGCCAAGCCCGTCCGCGGCCCAACTAAAGCCAATGGGGCTCATCGCATTGGCGTAGTCCAGGGGTGGGCTGTCGGCGCTTCCCCCGGATGTCCGCGAACGTGATATTCATCCCACTACCCGACTATCTTTGGCAGGTGGTCCCGGGACCCCATTTCCTCTCGCCGATTGGTCCCTCTTTTGGCGGGCGACGCCCCCTGACACGCCCCCCGTACCACCAAAGCACTATTTGTCCACTGACCAACTACTTTTGCCAAAGTGGTCAGGTGACCACCCGGGTCGACCCCCGCCCCCCCCGTACCACGGAAGCACTATTTGACCAACTACCCAAATGGGTCAGGTGACCACGGGGGTCGACCCCCGCCCCCCCCCCGTACCACGGAAGCACTATTTGACCACTTACAAACTAAATTTGCCAAAGTGGTCAGGTGACCACGGGGGTCGACCCCCGCCCGCCCCCCGTACCACGGGGGCACTATTTGACCACTTACAAACTAAATTTGGACATGTCCACCTGCAGTTTATAGTAATGGGCCACACGTATTCAGTTGGTGGACACACTTTAGAATAATCTATATGCAATGAAGACCCTGTTAGTCTGTTGGTACACTTAAATAGACATGCATATGTTAGCAGCAACTCACAGAGTGCTTTATTTTGCTTAAAAAATGAAGTTCCACGAACTCACTACATGTGGTCCATTCATATAAACTGCAGGTGGACACTTCCTGGGTGCCATATTTGTAGTCCTTTGTAGTTTTTCTTGTTAATTAGTTTCCCCAAGCGTTTCTTGTTTACTTTTTTGCCCAATGTATTCATATATACGATTAAAGAACCACCTTATTCCCTTAGTACACTTTATTAGACATACATATGTTAGCAGCAACTCCCAGAATGCATATTTATGCTTAAAAAATGAAGTTCCACGAACTCACTACACGTGGTCCATTCATATAAGCTGCAGCTGGAGGGTTCATGGGAGTTTGCCCAACCAATCCACATGTGTTTTGTGGATTTGGAGAAGGCATTTGAGTGTGTCCCTCGCGGCATCATGTGGAGGGTGCTCTGGGAGTGTGGGATTCGGGACCCTTTGCTAAGGGCTATCCGGTCCCTGTACGACCGGAGCAGGAGCTTGGTTCGCATTGCCGGCAGTAAGTCAGACTTGTTCCCGGTGCAGGTTGGACTCCTTTGTCGCCGGTTCTGTTCATAATCTTTATGGACAGAATTTCTAGGCGAAGCCATGGGCCGGAGGGTGTCGGGTTTGGGGACCACACGATTTCATCTCTGCTCTTGCGGATGATGTTGTCGTGCTGGCCCCATCAGACCAGGACCTTCAGCATGCACTGGGACGGTTTGCAGCCGAGTGTGCAGCGGCTGGGATGAGAATCAGCACCTCCAAATCTGAGGCCATGGTTCTCAGTCGGAAAAGGGTGGCTTGCCCACTTCAGGTTGGTGGAGAGTTCCTGCCTCAAGTGGAGGAGTTCAAGTATCTTGGGGTCTTGTTCACGAGTGAGGGAAGGATGGAACGGGAGATTGACAGATGGATCAGTGCAGCTTCTGCAGTAATGCGGTCGCTGTACCGGTCTGTCATGGTGAAGAAGGAGCTGAGCCGCAAGGCGAAGCTCTCGATTTACCGGTCAATCTACGTTCCTACTCTCACCTATGGTCATGAGCTGTGGGTCATGACCGAAAGGACAAGATCCCGGATACAGGCGGCCGAAATGAGCTTTCTCCGCAGGGTGGCTGGGCGATCCCTTAGAGATAGGGTGAGAAGCTCGGTCACTCGGGAGTAGCTCAGAGTAGAGCCGCTGCTCCTCCACATCGAGAGGGGCCAGCTGAGGTGGCTCGGGCATCTTTTCCGGATGCCCCTGGACGCCTTCCCGGGAAGGTGTTCCGGGCATGTCCCACCGGGAGGAGACCCCGGGGAAGACGCTGGAGGGACTATGTCTCCCGGCTGGCCTGGGAACGCCTCGATGTCCCCCCGGAAGAGCTAGAGGTAGTGTCTAGGGAGAGGGAAGTCTGGGCATCCCTGCTTAGACTGCTGCCCCCGCGACCCGGCCCCGGATGAAGCGGAAGAAAATGGATGGATGGAGGGTATTATATTCACACGAACATCGTGTAAGTGTCAGAACTGAAAACGCTCTTGTTACTGAGATTATATCTGTTATTGACACCAGGCCCAGCGAACGCCAGGTTCTGGAATGCACCTAACTATGACGACATTGATAGGTTAAACACCGCCTCCGATGAAAAATATTAACGACTACTTCTCTAGCCCCACCCACTGGTTGCGCATGACAGAACTGAAGTACCACAAGTGGCGTGGAACCAGATAGAGCGAGCAAGCAATAAACAAACATGCCGTTAAAGATCGCTAAATATTGTGCCATCCCTGGTTGTGGAAGAATCCAGTCGCTGCATAACCTTCCTTCAGATTCCGATATTAGGAATGGATTGAAGTTTGTATTTAAAGACGTTCCAGCTCATGTGGGAAAAACATGGAGCGTTTGTTCGTTTCATTTCTCCAAGGATTCCTTCATGAACAAGGTGACAGAGACTAAAATTAAAAAGCAGTACTGTGCCGTCAATATTGGATCCGATAGGAATGGCGCAGCAATCTTATGTGAGTAAAACATTTTTGTACTATGCGTCACTTTTGCTTTGTTAGAGATCGCTTGATGTGCCCTGAGCACTATTCACACGAGATCAGTAATACTAATGCCATGCGAAAACTGTGAATGGTGCTAATGTGTAACCTAACGTTACGTCTTGAACCAAATTCACAGAAGGCTCCAACTAAGCAAACTGCTATCCAATCAAACACTTCCAAGTGTCTTCAATGTGGCACGCCCATTAAAACAGAGCGTTTGTATAGCCGGCCTCAAAACCTGTGTAGAAAATAGCCTATTACTTATTGATTTTGATGTTTTTGGATGTAAAAATCACGCGAACATCATAAGTAGACCTCATACAACAGTATAAAATAATAAACAAACCCAGTTCATCCCACCTTTAATACATATAGGTCATATAAGATTGCAAGGTGCTTGTTACACACATAAAGTTGATTGTGTAGATAAACATGTACAGTTACCACATGAGCAAGCGAGTGTAATTATTGACAAAGCATTTAATTTAATTCTTACAACAAAAATTAAGATGTTCTTAATAAAATATTTGAGACCTTTTTTAAGAAATTTTTGAGAATCTCATTTATGAACATTCTTACGAACTTCCTATAATGTATTTAAAGAACAATCTTATATTTTGTGTTAAGAACAGTTTTGTGAATCCGGCCACTTGTTAGTAAAAGGTTTTAGCAGTATGGATGGTGACAAAAAAAAGTGTTTCTCTCTGCAGCCCTGAGTTCGGTCCGGTGTGTATAGGACATGGGGTGACTCGGGTTGATAGGATGTTCATGGTGAACATAACATGTTTATGGTCATTATGTTTTTACCAGAGGCTTTACCAGTATGTGTCATTACATATGTTTGGTATGAATGCAAGAATGAGCAGTGTCACTCACTTAATATAACAGTATACAGCTAGAAATGTCCCAACCCCCTGCTGACCAAAATCATAAAACCAAATTATGACTTAAAATGTCCCACGTGTGCTTAAATCAATGTTCTGGTTGGTTTTCGTTTGAATAAAAATGTTGTTTTGGTTCTGGTTTCTTATCTCTCTCTTTTGAGCGTATGCAAAATCTTTGTAAGAAAAGTAGTGGGACATACAGTACTGTGTCAGTGTTTCCAAACTTCACTTGTTGACCGCTCACTGTGAGCCTGCTGGAGCGAGTCCTTGAAGTGGCTTTGACATGCAGCTTTGATTTCACTGTACTGTTCTGTATCTTTATCTGTCTCGTATGGGCAGTATAGGCTGGATGTAGCAATCCATTAAGGGTTCTCTTCAACCACAAAGTGACCCAGTCAACCCACTTTCTTTACCCTTCACTTTGTTACCCTCTCTACTCTTATTTTTGTTTTTTTGTAATGTCCACCAGGAGTCACCCTGTAAGGTTGTGATCTCAAGTGTATGTGGGTTAGTGTCTACACAGGCCACAGTCCCTGTGTCACTGAGCTCCTCATCGATCACACATACTGAAGCATGAATGAGGCCATGTCCGCTAAAGCATCTGCACTAAAATGAGTTCAATGGCGAATTCCTGAATTACACTAAATATTAAACATCACTTTCATTCCCCTGCACTAATTCTGTATTGTTTGCTATTCGCTGGACAGATGTGTTTGACCATTGCAAGACACCTTTTGGTTCTAAATACAAAATGAAACTGAACTGAAACAGAAAGAGCGGTTTTTAATTTGTCTCTGTAGACTTCATCATTAGGGTGTAAAGTTCAGTACCTGAGAACTGTATAAATGTGTAACCGTTGCTGTCGTATGATCTCTGTGTCACGTGGGTATTTTTAGAAAAGTGGCACAGCAGATTCCATTAGAAACCAGAAAGAACCATTTGAAATCCTGCCTGTGTTTGCCAAAAAACCATCATAATGATCCAGCCGGTTCATGGAAAGGAGACCCACGTACATGTTTTTAGTTAGAATTTAAAGAATAAAAACCTTTTTATTGGAGCGGTGATGTAATGACACTCAGACTGGTCAACAACACAATAACTTACAGTATAATCAAATATATACTGTAAGTTTGGCACACGTATTTCTTCATAAATGTCACATGTGGTGGTGTTCATTTCCGGGTGACCTTTTCTTTTACAAATTACATTTTAAAATCTGAAATACATTAACAAACAATACAAATCTGTTCCACCATGTAAAAGGTAAAGCAGACCAAAACCATAAAATACATAAGTAAAAAAACGTGGGAGACAAACCTTGAGCGAAAGTTTTCTCTCTCAAAAAGACAAAAGGTGCTTTTGGTGCAGATATGCTAATGCTGTCAGGTGCACAAAGCATTAGCATGCTGTTCACTGAGGTTTAATGTCAATTAAAAGCAGAAGTGTGACAAGACCTCTATAAAATAACTTCTCCGTGACAGTAGCTGCTCTCCGCATCTGCTCTATGGCCCTTGAATGAGTTATGCTAATAGACACCAGCACTGGCCAAAACGCCGTTTCATTTGCATACGGCACTTTTTCTCTTTTTATTGATTTCTGAAGGGAAGGCTTGACTGGATTGACAGTTTATTGGATTGGATTGATGCTGTATGACATCCTTTTTTGCACTTTCACTTTCAATTAACACAAACCCAATTGCCCGGACCAACCGTTTCGAATGGGCTTTTCAATCGGGTTAAATGAATTCAATCTTGTGGCGGACATTCGTGCGATGTTCTGTGTTTAGAAACATCATCAGTGCCTGATCGTGCACTAAACGCTTTGATCCAATTGATGTCAGATCTGTGTTATGGTGCAGTGCTGTGCAGTTTGAAGCGAATGCTTCAAACACATTTGTTTGCGAAACACAATAAAAGGGCTGTGTTTGAAACACAGAAATGATTACATTACCATCCGTCTTCACTTCCACCTCATTCCGGGGACACATCAAAGATAGCAATAGCCCTCCTCCCACAATATCTGAGAATGAGACCCAGTCGCATGTGCCAGGATCTCACACCTGTGAAGTGGGAAACGGTGCTCAGCAGTCGACTGAGGGGAAGATTAGAAAGTCATTTTGATTAATGTTAAATCACACGGTGCAGCGAGAACAACGTTACACAGTCCCTTACAAGCCGAGCACATTGGGAAAAGGAGCACATCTAATACCAAAATCAACCCGTCCCAGCTTCCAGAACAGTTTTCAATCCAGTCTTTGGTTGGAGGCTGTCCTGTGTTTCTAGCTAATGCTTCAGTCCTTTCTGAAATTACACATTCTCAACATCTGAGCAGACTTTCTCAGACGAAAGCGCCCTTAAAAAAGCATCATGTTTCCCATGTTTAATCACATCAGAATTTTCAATCTTACAGTCAGTTAGTACGTAATGAGATTTGGCATATATTTTGACATCAAACCTTGAGTCATGGAAGATTTGGTGTCGTGGACTACAGACTATTTAGGCATCAGCCATCAAATGAGAACATTTATACGATTTTGACAGACAGACAGTCAAGTCTTCACGGCCTTTTAATGACACAAACATTTTTATGACTGATAAAAATTATAAACGAGTCGACACACGTGGTGTTTGTGAGAAATACTCTTTAAAGACAGTTTCTGCCAATCTCATATGAATCTTGAATGCCCATACAGTATTATTTCATACGTTGTGTCTCGAAGAGTACTGTATGTAGTTTGATCACATTTATAAAAGAGAGATACAGCTGGAGGATTATTTCCGGAAAAACACAAGCTGCTAGAGGTAGGACTAGTGGGGAGAGTGGGATGGAACTACAGCACGAGCACATAACACATCATCTCTTCGTGTTTTTACATTATGCACGTACACGCCGATTGCCAACAAAACACAATGTATGACTTAGTTTGACTTCCCTCGTGCAGGTTATGTCCGGCATCTTTTAGCACTGCGACCGCTCCATCTATCAGTTTCAATCCATCTCCAAATCCAGTGTTTATATCCACCGTTTATATAACATTCATCACTGAAATGCTGTGAACAAACAAACACGCCTTAACTTCACTATTGCAAGAGTAACGAGCAGCGCAGCCCATCCTGACGCAGCGCAGATAATCTTGGTGGTAAGCGGGTCTCGCTCGTCGGTTGGCTCGTGTGCGGGCTCCTTCACCTTCTCGTGCTTGGCCAAAAGCATGGCAAGGCGAAGGATCACTGATGTGATCCAGAATTAGAAAAAACTTTCCAAAACAAATTGGAGTGCTGGGGGAGTGTATCAAGTACAGAAATACTACTTCATACGTCCAACTCGTTTTTCTAACAAGTTGACCATGTTAAGCATGAGAAGCCAACACGTGTAACAGTGTAGAGAAGTCAGAATGCATGACATAGCATGATCCGCTTTAAAGTCTCTGAGACGCAGTATGAAATGTTGGATATAGTTTTCCTAGTTTCTAAACATCCATGAATTATTTTTACATAAGAATTTTAAATAAACTGTCATTGTCGGTTTTCCATGACAGTAGCCAAATAATGTGATTATTCTCATTGTAGTGTCTGTGTTTTTGAGGATAGTATGGCAGTGGCCCGTGCCCTTGCGGAAGGTGTTGGCAGTGTGACACCTGGCACAGCTGTGGGAACAGATTAGCTGGGCATATGCTGCCTTCTGCATTCTGCAAAACTCATCTTGGGACTGCAATAAAAGTGGCAAGTAATTTAGCATCCCTGAATCCCTGTCCTATTTACCCAGAGACTTACAACATGCCAGGGCAGGCAAGGGGACGATTAATGCAAAATCTTCCTGAAGACTAAATCTTGTGTTAATGGATAAGCAGCTTCTGTTACGAGATGTCAACTTTAAACACAGCTGATTTTGCTGTCTTGTGTAATTGTTCCCACATACAGTATTATTTTAGCAAAGACTGAGGATAGATCTGCACAAAAGTGCAGTAAACAGCTTGTTTATAATTCTGGCTGAACCTGAAAGGACTCATAATTGTAGTGACTTTAACAGGGTCTAAAGTTTAGAATGATTCTTTGCGGGAGGTGAAACGTACCAAGCACAAGTCACAGATCACTGATGTGAACCTGCAAAGGTAAAGAAAAACATCTGAATGTTGGGCTGGGAGAACAACACCTTCCCAATCCTTGACCGAGACTGTGTTCAGAGTACTGGCCTGTGCTCCATGTACGACAATACTGTACAGTATTTAAAGCAGACTGTCACACATCTTATTCTAGGAAATAATCCTGAGGGTAGATTTATCTTTATTTACAAAAACCTTCATGTCGTGACCTTTAAAAACCCCTTTAAACTTTTTTGAACTGTTAAGTTTCTTTTAAGAATTTGTGACAACATGCTTTTTACCATTAGGGTAAATCACAATATCTGGAGAAAGTTCCTCCTCTTACAAAATTTCAACAATTACGACACAATTCATAAGACAGCAAAACTATGAAAAAGTAACATTCAGAAATCAATAAATACATATTAAATTGTATAAATCTGAAACATTTTGAACACATTGTTAAACCTGACATTTATGAAAAAAAAACTTTCTCCTGAGAACAAAATTACATTTCAGTTTTATTATTGAAACTACTGTCTTAGTGTAGTTTTATTGTGTTCAGTTGTTTAGTTCTAGCAAAATGTGATGATGATGATCTTGACATTTTTTCTTTTTCAGTTGTAAACCATGTTTTTGAAATCAATCTACAAAGCCACTTCTAAAGAAAACATGTGTAACACGAAACAATAAAACATATTTGACTAAGATCAAGCACGTTGCATTGTGGGATGCAGAATCACACACAGTGTGCTCTGCTTAAATTCCCGAGATCTTGGCATTGGTCTAAATGTCCTTTACATTTTAACATATTTTGATATGGTTTATGGATATGTCACAGCTAGCAAAAAACTCCTTCCCAATGTGACAAAATGATAAATGAGTTTATTTGTTGTAGATAAGATCTGCATTAAACTTAATTTTGGCAAAGTGATAACTTCCTTCCCAGTAGATATTGAAGTTATTGAGAAGTCAAAACTGAACAAAACTTTCTCAAAGTTGACACACTGTTGTGCGAAAAAAAAAATATATATATTCATTTAAATACACCCAAAAGCAGCTGAATTAAACAACCGATACATTTTTGGTTTGTTCTTTCAAACCAGTTCACTTTTTTAGAAATGGTATTCCGCTCTTAAAAACTTTAGATTGTTGTATTTCTCGTGTTTAAGTTTACCTTGCCATCCACTCTCAATAGAAATAATGGTTAACAAATTTGGGACCTTGATAATTTAACAAAATACAAAACTTATACATAACTAATTGACATGAATCATTTGACATTTGCATGACTTTGTTTTGCGTGTCAGACTCAAATCTCAAGATGTATAATATCAGAGACTTTTTGGGACATCCATATCCATATCCATATCCATGTCATACTTTTCATACAGTGTTATGGTTAATGTTCAACTCCTGAATTTACTTTATAAACCTCACAAACCACAGTTGAAAATGGACTCAGCACAGGTGTTCTGATGCTTCCTTTGGCAAGTCTTCAAAAAAGAGGCATTAGGGTGTTTACTGTGTTAGGGGAATTTGAGATGTTTCAGGCGTTTGGTCTGTTCTTGGTCTTGACACACTTTGCTCAGTCTTGATTTAAGGTAACAGGTTTATCAGTTTGAATTTATAGTACAATCAACATTAAATGTAACGATTGCATTGTGTGTGTTCTCACTTCAACAGGGTACTGTTAAACGATTTGATCAATGAAAAAAGTCAAGAGAAACTGATAACTTCAGAGTCTTGTCTTAAAGTTTACAGACAGATGGTAAGCACATATTCTGCATGATCATACTCCACATCCCTAATCCTACCCAATACCTAAACCAAACAACTACCTTACTAACTATTCATAAGCAACAGATAAAGAGTTTATTAGGGAAAAAGTCGTATAGTGATTTGTTAATAGCAAGAACTGCCCCCTATCCTGAAGTGTGACCCATCTGTTTGAAGGTCGGCAATATGTAAAGTGTTTTTAAATATATCAACGATTCATCATTTCCTAAATGATTTGGTAAATTTCTCAATACCAGAAGAGCACAATAGCAGGTCATACAGGTTAGAAGTGGTGCCATAAAATACACACCAATGTTTGGATTATACGCTGTAGTCTGTGCACGCATCACTAACCGCACCCGTACTTTACCTCATCATCGATCTTACATGTCGATACACAGATTGAGAGTAATGGGCTCTTTTGTGAATGGGTGTACGTTTCATTATGTTGACTGCTCTGATCAATCTTTTGGGTCATCATGCGGACAAAAGGTGGTGGAAGACCTCTCCAGACATTGCTTTACAAAGTAAATACCATGCACCAAGAGACAATGAGAATCTTGTAGTTTGCTGAGAATTTAGTGTGCTTTTTGTAGTGGAAGCAACAAATAAAGTGAACTGCCTACCTGTGGATGAGCAAATGTGTTTTATAATGAGAGAACTGTTTTATTGCCTCGGAGAGAACTACCATTAAACTGAAAGTTGGGTCACCTCTTGCACAATTTGATCTTACATAATAAGTAAATGTGTTAATGTGAGCCTTATAGAATAAACAAACAGAAAGATCATTACTGTTCTGTGACATTCATGTACAAATGTCACCTAAAGAGAGATAAGCAAGACTTTGAGATGAATAAATATTACCGGACGTACTGTGTGTGCTGCGGTGATGATAAGAATAGGAACTGACAGTCAGACCATTTATTATTTCACAGCAGCAGTGTTTAAGTCACAGTGTTGTGGTGTTAATTGTGATTTGTTTGTAGATTTTCACATTTAGAAAAAAGGTTCCCCTGCTGGACCCCCATACACTATCTGTCCTCAGAGACAAATTGAATGTCCACGTGTGTTCCCATCTCGTCAGAGTATGAGCACAGAGTACAAACAGAGAAGGCCATCCTAATAAAAGCAATGTTAATAGAAAATACAGTCTCCAACCAAAACTCCAGCCATGAATAAATGGAGAAAAAAAAATTGCGGGAGGAACTACTGATCTATGTTGATCCCTGTACAACTCACTACACATCGCCTCATTCTGTGGTGTAGTGGTGTCTGTCCACACGAGACATTCAACCACCAGCCAAATAACAAGCAAAGTATCTCCACACATAAGTGTTCTAATAAGGAGTGTGTTGACTTTCTTCCCACAAACAAGAGAACTCGATTTGTGAGTTTAATTTGTTTCCTATTGAGAGTTTAAACCCTAAACTATTTCTGCACTTATAATATATATATGAAAATATTAATGTAATTAATGAGATTGTTTCATAATATCAATAATTGTATCATATGATATAATATAAAATCTGAAAAAAGAACATTTCCATTAAACATTCAACCAGCTTGCAGAGAGCTACAGTGTGTCTTCTGATCTGATTTTCTGATATATATATATATATATATATATATATATAAGTATGTATAAAGCCCGGAAAAACATTGTAACATTTCAAAATTATTTTCACTTTTTCTGAATTTACTTTTTATAGGTATGTGTTTAGGTAAAATAAACACTTTTGTTCAATTCTGTGAACTACTAACATTTTTTCCCAAATTCCAAATAAAAATACTGTGTCTATTTGCAGAAAATAAAAACTGGAGCAACAGGTGCCTCAAATACTGCAAAGAAAACAAGTTCGCAGTTTTTAGAAAAAGTTTTTAGTTTTTAGAAAAATAAAAATAAAATAAAAGGTTGACTTACCTTCATACCTTATTAAAGGGCATATGAATTACAGTATACAGGTGAAATAAGATGTTATTTTTTACGTTGAGAAATATTGCTTGCAAAAAACATTTAACCGTGAAGTTCAGTTCAAACTGTGCAAGTACTGCAATGTAAAATCTGGCTGCTGAAGTGAATTATTATACATGATTATACTTCAAACGTCTACATAGATTTTGAACGCTGCAATCCAATTTTTAATTTTGATACCCTGCTGTACGTACGTACACAGACTTTTATTCAGCTCAAATTCAATTATAAAGTAAGAAGAGAATACAATATAATGCAAATGCACCCCGAGATTGTTTGTGAGGTTGTTCAATGTCTCGGTTGAATGTTTGAAGGAGCCATAAATGCTCATTTCCTTATTTAGGTTTGTGTTGTGAGAAAACACACTTGAGGTCCCAGAACAGTTTCTCAGAAATGGAGCGCGGCGCTCTCGACACACTATGTAATCTTGGCTCGTGTTGTTGGATGTTCAAGGACATTATCACCTTCGCCCATATTGAAGAGAAAAGTGAAAT
This sequence comes from Triplophysa siluroides, assembly GCA_006030095.1. Lineage (NCBI taxonomy): Eukaryota > Metazoa > Chordata > Actinopteri > Cypriniformes > Nemacheilidae > Triplophysa > Triplophysa siluroides. The sequence continues at coordinate 589,372 of VCII01000221.1, read as the reverse complement.
TTAATTGAGAGCGTCACAGAACCCAGCGATGTTAACACACAGCCTGTAACACATCTCACCTGAAAATCCCTGGTGTGTTTTTCATCTCATCAGAAATGGAATGTGTTTGTGGTCAGCTTTTGTCCTGAGCTCTGAACAGCAGAGCTCAAGGTGAGAGAACTTATCAAAGTCAGACAGTAAAGTACTATAAGGTCATCATAATAAACACAAACACACACACATCCACAAGGGCAATTACTGCCATAATACACCATTTTCCCTCAAGACACACATTACTTTGACACTTTGATGATTGCCAGCCGCAGCACAATATGAACGAAACCATCAAGTCACCTTACCATAATGAAAAGAATAGAAACGTTAATGGCAAAAGCCCAAGACATTTGATGCCCCGGGAAAAAGGGTAAAGCTATAAGGTACAACAACAACACGAGAGCTAGATGTATTCTGATGCCAACGTTTCTTTCGTGAGATCCGCTGTTTATTGTTTCTACCAAATCGGTGACCGACTGATGTATTTATAAAACGCTCATTCATCTGTCTCACACTAGCCACAGAAATGTAATATGTATTAATTACACAATTGCGTCTGTGTTTATGTCTCTGTTATTGTGCAGGTGTCTCATGGCCGCACTACAGTAACAACTCCTGAAAACATGAAGCACATCGTCCTCATAAGATCAGATAATACTTTATTATTTCACACTATTATTATCTATCTATCTATCCATCCAGTCCTCTGCAAGGTCACGGGAGGGCTGGAGCACATCCCAACATCTCAGCAAACACAGATGGCACTGTTTAGATGTTTAATATTTTAAACCGACTTTTCTTTGATGATCACCAGTATGGGCCACGATAGCAGATAAAGGGCACAGTCTCCAGCCTGTTCAAGTGAAAAGTTCAAATGAAGATATAAAGAAAGTTTTCATCATCTGAGTCTCATTAGCAAAATGTGGAGCAGTTCTATTTCAGAGCATCTCGGGGAATTCCTTCAGTCCCAAACACAAGTTTATTCAGGTGTGCTAATAATAGACTTCTTTTAAACTGAAGATGATACACTTCAGTTGACTTCTCATGCATTTACGGAACTACACAGACGCATATAGAAATATACTTTATGCACTTCTTAAAGCTTCACTTACTGTAAATGTTGGGTACTGTTAAATGGATGCCAAAATAAAAGCCCCACGTACTGTTGTGAGATGTGTGCAAATGTTCCGCCTTGAACATCTCGTCATGTGGTGTGCAGTTTCTAATCATTAACTTTACATTTAAATGTAACTTGCCTGAAGATTGAAGAGGTCCGAATACCCATTGTTCCCCGTCGAAACGGAAAAAATGTTCAAGACTCTACCACGCAATACCGGTTGTTTACTATTCTACATCTTAAAATTCCAAGTGTCAGAATGCTAACATTCTTAAAAGCCTTTACCACGTTACTGCAGTGATTGTGCCTTTAATCTTTCAACATACACTAACGAATTTCATACTTAATTTAATACTTACAGGAACATAAATGTGGTCTAGAGCCTGCGAAACCTTGGTTCTCCTGTTTGAGCTGTGTATCTCGAGTCACCAGTGTAAAGCGTATCCAATGGCGTTGAGCATTGGTTGTGAAATTGACAGCACTCTAATCCAATGGTATCTTAAAAATATGGGAAATATTTGGTAGTGAACCAGATAATGAGTAGGTGTGTTCTACAAACGGTGCTACAGATTATGACATCAGTACAGCGCGTGAGATTTTAAATGCACCCGAATTCCTCCTGCAGATGTTATGCTCTGATCAGTCAGTGCTGTTGTGGGGGCACAAGAAGGGCAAAGCATATTTTGTGGGGGCCGGTGCCACCCTATTAGACGCGTACCGGCCTGCGTATACTAACAGTGGCAAACGTTAGCAAATGCATTTACTGGAACACAAACCTGACACATAACATGAGCCTTCTTACTGTTCCCTCTCCCTTTATACTAATGCACCTGTGATAACTAAAGAAAAAGAGATCACAAACAGTTTTCTTTATGTTTAGTTTCTGGCCGATAGTTAAATGCTAGCTGTATAACTAACAAAGTATGCTATAGCATGCATACTCTATGCGTTCAAAAGTTTACCCTTTGTGAAAAATAACCCAGTTTTTTCCCAGTTTCTGATATGGGCATACGTGATCAAGATATTTTTAGACACACACCCAAATCATAATCAACACCAACAAAAGACATTAGTTTTTTTATCTTAAGTGTTATGAAGTGAAACGAGAGCATTTTTAATGATCATTTCTGTTCAGTCCGCTCGTTTTATTGTGTTTAACCACAGCTGTCATCAGTGTTTTTGCTGGTTTTGGGCACATATTGGCAGGACAATGGGGAAATGGTGCAGGACAAACTTGGGAACACTAAACTTGGGTGGGACAGGGGGCGGGGACTTGGGAGGGACAGCGGCCAGCTTGCTAGACCGGGGGCGGAGGGGTGGGGCAGGAAGACCTAGGCGTGGTAGGGCAACCTTTCTTGAAGTGGGAGGGGCTGGCAGGGCAGGAAGGAAAGGGAAAGACATGGCAAGGGAAGTTGGGGGCAATACCGACTGGGCTGCCGGCTGGACCAGACTGGGCGTCTGCACTGGAGGCGTGCCCGGTTGCAGGGAAGCGACATGGGGTGTGGGTAGCTCCGTGCTGGAGGAGTCGGACAGGGAGTCCCACGACTCCCTTCTCCCATGCCTTCCCCGGAGGCTGGTAGGAGGGCCAGGACCAGCGGAGCTTGAGGTGGGAGGGGTTGAGTCCCTCAAGGTCAAGGTGGCCAGAGTACAACCCTCCGGGATTGTAGCCAATGAAGGCCGAGACTTGGCTGTAGGTGAGGTCCTGGACTCGTCTCGGTTGACCTGAAACTCATCATCTCGCAGAAGCCCTAGGGGCTTTAGCAATCGGGTCTCACTGGTGGTGAGGGATTCAATGAGGTCGCTGTTAAAGATGAGCTTAAGCTCAGCCTCATTGTACTCCGTCCCCACTGCTGCTGTCAGGAAGTCCCAAGCAAAGTAGTGAACATCTGGGTCTTTTTGGTGGACGCTGAACAAGAGGTGAGCTTGCTGGGACCTTAACAGGGAGTGCTCACAGTCCACAGCTGCCTGCTGGGTTCGGTTTGGTCGGTTAATTCTGTCAGGGTGCGGACAGAACCTAAGTGCAGGCAGACAAAGGGTTAACAAAAAAACGTTATAATAACGTAAACAAAAATTATTACGTAATAATGAAAACAAAAACCAACGATGAGACGATAAATAAAATAGAAATTCAAATCAAAACTTCCCACGTGGGGGCAGAATAAACAAGGTCCAAGAACTATAAATAATAAGTCCAAAACAAGAATGGGGGATGTCTAACAGGAACACAGTAATTCTCAGGAGACACGAAAGGGATGAACAATGCAGAATACATACATGAACGGGCAAGGAACAAAGGGCACAAACACAATATATATGTAAACACTAACTAGGGAAGATTGAACAGGGACGGTGACGGGCAGGTGACAAGACTTAAACAGTAATGGAGACTGGCGGGAAGATAATGGGACAGGTGAGAGGGATGAAACACTTAGGGGGAGCTGATGGAGAAACAAGCGGGCGGGGCTAAAAGATGCGTCACCAGAGAGAGAGCATGACATTACAAAACCAAAACAATGCCATGCCCTTTCTCCACATAAAATACATGGGTATGTCATGATCCTGCCACAAGACTCGAAAATCATGAAAAGAAGAGGCAGGACCATGACAATAACACCTATCAATTCCTTTTTGCACTTTGTATTTTTAATTTGTTTTAATTGTAATATTTAATATGATACTATAAATATGAAACTTATATTTACCTTTATTTTTTATGTAAAATAAGTTTAAATCAAGAGCTAAAGGATGCTATTGAATTTTTGAAGATCACCGTCATATTATGTGACTACGCATTACTTCACGGAGAGCTTATGAACTACTAGATACATTCTTCCTTAAGATCGAATGGTGTAACCAAATAACGTACATACGCGCCTGGCCCGAAGCTAACTTCCGGTTTATGTTTGTTTATCGGTCAATTTCTTTTTCATTTTATATTCAATTACGATTAATTTACATTTATTTTTTATGGTATACTAATTGTATTCAATTAAATAAAAACTTCTCAACAGTTATTGATTTTTTGCAAAGGTCTATTAGAAGTTAAGTTTGGGCCACATAACGTGTGTTCATGTTGTTGCCACTAAAACCATCTATAGCAGTAACTAAGCCGCGGTAGTGTCAGTCCTCCTTGTGTGAAATCCTCATTTAAGAAATGAAATGAATGAAATGAGGTTTTATACTGTACTTCTTGGGTTCATCCGTGTGTCTGGATGTATGCCCACATGCAGCAGGTATGAGTCAAATAAGGTGTTCTCTTCCACACTTTCATCAGAAAGCCATTGTGTTATTGCCCTATTGAAATGCTTTCACTCTTCTGATCTGAGGGTTTGAAGAACAAACAGATGTCAGACTACTGTCATATCGAAATATCTTTTTGTACACATCACAGCTCCTCATGGGCTCTTTTCAAAAGACAGTAAATGCATTTACGCAGCAAACAGCAGCAGATCACAGTCCATATTTGTTTAGTGCTTTCATATGCAACAATAATCCTTTTTTCAATCATTATCATTTGGGGCATTTAGGGGCTTCTCTCAACAAACACTGATGATGATGCACATGGACACGTGCACTGATGTCTTGTTATTTTGCACCAGACCAGTGATTGTCTCAGCATATACTGATAGTGATATATATAGTTTTCATCAGGGTGGAGTGAAGTTCACTACAAACTCCTTTAGAGGATTTACAGTCAGGAGTCCGGCTGTGAGCAAACAAGACTCGGCTGATGGAAGGTGAAGCCAGAAACACAGGAGGACGATCAGATGAATCCGAGTCTCATCCATCACAGACACAAAACTGAGCCTCAGTAATCACATCAGACACACAGGGTGATGTATGAGCAGAGAGGTCACAGCCCCGTCATCATACACACAACCTTCATCCACTCAGGAAGTCTCTGGCCATTAGGACACAGACGACAGGTGAGACTCATAGGCTACTGGAAATGAACTCAACCCATCGATTGTTTCAGCCGGTACTACTTCTAAACTCTGTTTGAAATCAATTATTCGATTCGATTCATTTTGATGTGACACGCATATTCCACTGCAACACATATTCATATACTGCAACGCTAATAAGCTTTTTTATTCGTTTTTTTTCATTCAATACAGTACATTGTGAATGAACAGTTGAGAAAATAATATCTTAAAAACATTGCCAATTGTCAGATGGACATAACAGACATTGTACTTTGAGTGCAATTGGAGAGCTGGAAAAAGTTTTAAAGACACCTTATAAAGGAAAGATGAATGAATGGAAATCACGTGTGATTTCATGGATCGGGGTCACACCTCCACACCTGAATCAAAGCGAACACAAGAAAACAAACTCTGTGATTACAAAACACTTCCAGCTGTCAGCTGCTATATAATTCATTTTCTTAACATGTTATACCGTCAAGTGCCGTTTAATGGAGGATTATTTCCCTCACATTATCTCCAGCGTCCAGGGCCAGTTTATGGACAGAAAACTCATTTGAAATGGACCATGAAGTCTCGATTAGACAAGACACCACACGGAGGAGACCACCACCACACCATCAACATCCGTTAGCCGACACATCACTCATTTCCCAGCGGCGGTCTCCTCAAACAGCTTTATTTATAACTCCTTCTGGAGCTGTTAAGAAAAGACGGCCGCTCGCTGAGAGTCGAACTGTGAGGCCACAGTTTACATTTATGACCAGTAGGATTGTGAATCCAACATTTCATTTGCAATTCAAATGAGCTGTACTTCACAAATGAGCGTTCTTATTTTACTCAGGTAAAGGTCCTACGAGAGATGTTAATAAAATCCTCTGTGGAGGAACAGAGCTCAAATAAAGCACTTTACATGAAAAACTCTTCTGCCATGTGTTTGTCAATGTATTAGAAAAAAATCTGTTTTTTAAAGAAGAAAACGATCTATGTTAGAGAACCGTTACGTTACGTATAATTATGCTATTGTTTATAGATTTGACATATCTCATTTGAACTGATTTCAGAGTAATTCAAATGAAAAGAAAAATAGTACTGTTTGTGTTTGTGTAACTAAACATTGTGTGAGGGATTTTAATATTATATTTAAAATAAAAATAATGGAGTAAACAGTAAAAGATTATTCTTTGTTTGTTTATTCAAATGTATTTAGTCGTACCGTTTATTTTGTCAAGGTAGGGAAAAAAAGCCAATAAACAACAAACTCCTTTTGAAAAGAGACCAAAATTACATTTCTAAAAGACTGAAATACAGTATAAGATCAGTCTGTGTCTTCTAATTTAAAGTTTAGAGCCCATATTTGAATTCAAAAAAGGTTTTTCCCAGTCCTAAGCTGAGCATTCATCTCTATTAATATAATCATTTTCATTGTTATCTATTATCTATAAATCGTGTTATACTATACTATATAATTGGATTATAAGCTTTAAAACAAACAACAGAAAAGAAAATGCTTGATCTCAAGAGGCAGACCTCAGCTCTGATGACAATCAAAGACATGATTAAACCATGAAGAGAAGGTAAAGATCAAAAACATGCCAATGCCTTGATCTGTGCGTTTTATATTTGGTTTGATGCAGTTAATGTAATGTTCAGGAATGTTTCCATTGGTTATTCATGTAATAATATATAATAATAGAGTTGGGGAGTGAAACACCTTTCAAGCATTAAAGTCGCCATGAAACTAAAAATTCGAATTGTTTTACACAGTGTTGCAGTATTTCTTTTAAATGATTTATCCGTGCACATCATTATTTTTTAAAAATTCATTAGCACTTGTAATCTTTGATAAAAACGTTAAGCTCCTCCCCCCTGGAAACGACCTCTCTTCACTTCTGGTCAAGAGGAATGGCGCGTTTAAATCTTTCACCTTTTAAAGGGGTCATATGACACGTCTAAAACGGATATTATGGTTTGTTTAAGATGTGATGTAATGTGTATACACGATTTAAGCTTCAAGAAGGCTGTATTTTTCACACACCGTGCATGTTTGTATCTCCTCTCTGAAGCTCACTGATTTTAACAAAGCTTGTGTCTCGGAAAAGCAAGGTGTGCTCTGATTGGCCAGTTAACCGGTGCGTAGCGATTGGTGGAATACTGCAAGCGTGTGACGGAAATGTAACGCCTCTTCCACTATTTGGAACATCAGGCTCCTCTTCAATTGTACTGACAGGTACACCACCTTACTTGCGTATACATTTGGGCGGTCTTAGTCAAATCAAACCACCAACTGACGTAGATTTGTGGGGGTGTGGTTACACGAGGCGTTTCAGGCAGGTCTGGGTGAGCATTCGCTTTTAGACAGAATGTCTTTAATTTTTGCAATTTTACGTGTCTAATACATGCATGAGCAACTTATAACACACCAAAGACACAGAAAAACACGTGTTCACACCATATGACCCCTTTAACGATCCAATCAGTTGTCGGAGGATGAAATCAAGTCCCGCCCTAAATTTTTTTCTCATTTAAGAAGTCATTTCACTCAGGTATACGTCACGATATGGAAAAAAAGACAATCCGGTTCATGCCGACTTTAAACAAAACATTTCTACAGAAGCTTACTTTCTATGCATGTCCATTAATTCACGCAGAACATCACAATACGAACACATCAAAGACCGAAAGAGGACATAGACTTACCATTCAGATTTCATTTTACAGAGTTAAATTCTTTAAAAGTGATGGCTTGACAGTCAGAAAGTTTAAAGGTATGGCATTAAAGACAAATAGAGGTGGGATCATCTCTGAATATTATTGAACACTTTCAATCAGAATTAAGAATGTTCTCTGAGTAAGTATTTCATCAAGACTTGATGAGAACATGTGCGGCCTTGAGCTGGTTGTCAGTATAAAATGTCTGGACTCATGATGGAGTTTATTTGTTCTCTTTGTGGTGTTTTCAGTACAGCGGTGGCCACAGGGTCATCCTGCAATGAAGAACGTGACATGAAATGACCTGTCTGCCTTTCTGCTGTCTCACTGCTCACAGACATGACACACTTTCATTAACCCCGCACACAATAACACCCACACACAGAGGGCACACCAACACGTGAACATGTGTGTGTGTGTGTCAGATGTCTGAACAGTTGAACGGTCTGTGAAGCTCATTCTGATTTGTTCCAGATTTCATCATTCAGAGGGCTGGAGATGTCAAGTCTTCAGTGTTTCTGCTCTCGCTCGCCAGCAGGTCAAATACACCACTGAACCTAACGTAAAGAAAATGTCAACAAACAGTTTTAGTATCAATTAATGGAATGGTCACTTTCTTCTTTAGATTGATCCTTTGCGCTTTGTTTAACTCACAAAGCCTGTGACATTTTGAGATGCAAAGTTATAAAAATAAGCAATAAGCAGGTTCACCCTATTTTAAGGACTAAAATGTTGGTTTTATTAAATATGAATCTTATAGTAAAAATACAATTCTAGCAAGATCTTCTGTGTGTTCTTTTGAGCAACATTATAATGGAGCTGCTTATATTCTGCATCTTGATGAAATGTGCAATCCTGCTTAAATACCAGACACACATCACTGACCGAGTGAACAGTCATGAATGAACACTGACACCATGTGTGTCCTCGTGGAACTGCGTCTGTCTGTGTCAGATGATCACTTCAACAGTTTTCTGCATCAGATGTTAAGACGTTAAGCCATGAATCTGCAGTTATCATTCATGAAACATACAGCAATGATTCAACCACATTCCCCACGTGTTTCTTCCACAAACAAAACTATAAAATTGGTTTTACATCTGTTCTGAAAAAAGTGTCCTCTTTTTTTCAAACACAACAAACATTTTGGTCTTATGATCAGCGTCTTGGTTTGCCATGAGGTGCAAATCAATCTAAGAGAACGATTGACAGAATTGTGTGGCAAAGTTTGAAAAGTGAACTGTACAGAACTGTGCGGTTGATAAGAATCAGGTTCATTTCTCTTCTGTCGGCTGATGCTGTGATGTATAATGCATGTTGTCAATCACATCCAGAAGAGCCGCAAAAGCCTAAAGGAAGAGAAGAGGACGAATAAAAACGCCCGTTTAACTCTCTCAAATATTCTCTGTTAACTTCGCAGAGCTTTGAACATGTCAGTTAATATTCAGAAGCTGACACCTCTTCTCTCTCCTGAGCTCATCACATATCAATGATAGAGAATCACTCGACAAAACTCACTTTCACGCTATCGCTTTATTTTACACACTGACTGTGAATGTTCTTCATCGGTGTTGGTGTGGGAGAAGTAAAGGATGAAGAACGCTTGGCTTAAATACAGTATTTCACATTGGGGTCAAACACATGAAACCAGGAAATAAAAAAGGAAATTATGAGCAAAGAAATAAAGTCTCATATGTTTGAGATGTAGGCTGGAAACTTTACTATCCGCTCTCATTTTGAAGACATTCATACGAAGGTGAATGTTTCAGCATTGTAGCACACGTGCATGTGTAGATCGATGTATCTCCACGCTCATGAGAAACACGGCTGTCATGTATGTCCAGACCCCTAGCACAGTAAATATCAAAGACTTTAGCGGCTCGAACAGATGGAATTACAACAGCGTTCAGCAGTGTTAAGTTACTTCTTCAAATGTAAGGTTCAAATATGATTGATGAGTTTAAATGAATTTTGGTAAAATCAAGAGGGACTGAATACAGAACAAACAGAAAGAAATAATTTCAAGCAGAGTTGAATTAAAGTACTGAACAGTATAGCATTACATTTTACTAGGCCCTAAATGCCGAATTGAACATGAACTAAGATGAATAAAAGTATTGTTTAGTGTTAGCTAATATTCATCTGAACAAATAAAACTTACTTAAGGTTATGATAAAACGACCTGCGACTGGACTAAAGTCTGGAAACAAACATGGGCATACCGGACAGTGATTTACGTAGAGTACAAACACACCCCGTCTCCAGAATGCTGATAGCTGGACAATACAATGAATTTATTGTCATAAAGAATTATAGAACTCACACTTGCCAAGCATTGATTTGGTTTATTTTTCTTGTGGTTTCGGACACATTTCTAATGTAATGTACTTGAATAAACATGAAATGTAGACGGTCAGCAAACAGCTTGTTCACTTCAGAATAAAAAAAAACTGAAACAGTGCATTTGTAAGTGTCCTGGTCTCGTCTGTTCCCCTGCTTGTGTCACCCGAGTTTTCCCCAAGGACTTCAACTCCCACAATACTTCACGCTCCAGCGCTATTAGCGCTGTGACCGCGCCATCTATCAGTTTCAAACCATCTCCAAATCCAGCGTTATATCCGCCGTTTAGATAACATCCATCACTGAAATGTAATACACTTCCGAACAACGAACGAAGACGTGCTCTTTCTCCCTCTCTCGCCGGTTGACGTGTGGGTGTGCTCTTTTTCTCGCTCTTACTGGTTGACCCGTGGGTCTGCGTTTCCAGGAGAATTATCCAATTAGGGACTAAGAAAAGTTGTTGCGTAAGGGAATTTCATGTTCGAAAAACTTCCCCAAACAAACCCCAGGGGGGATGGGTCGAGCACAGAAACACTACGTGATACGTCCAACTCGTTTTTTGGCAAGTTGACCATAAGCGTGAGAAGCCAGCACGTTTAACAGTGAATGCATGAAACACTGTTGCACCACCCCTGCAAACACTGATGCACTGAAACAACTGACCTGCACCTGTAACTCTGATGAGCTCTAGACTCTAGACCTAGTCTGGAGCGGCACAAAAAAACATGATTATACAAACAAACAGTTTTTATCACAAGGTGTGTGTCTTTATTCATCTAAAACAAATGAGGGAAATTTTATTCAACCAATATGTTTGTTGTCTTCCTCACCATCTTTATTGTCAGCAACATTAGCATAAGCCACATTATTTATTAAATCCAATGTAAAAGCAAAAGTTCACATAAGCGTGCTTCATAAAACATCCGCCTTTGATCTCACAGGTGTCTCATCCACAGTGAAAAGTAAGACTGCAGTTGCCTATTCTCACATCTATTTCTTTACTCGCAAATCTATCGTTTCGCATCACAATATATACAGTATATTAATCCGCCAGAGTCGTGTGATTACTCTCATGATTGAAATGGCCTTTTTGGAGCTACAAAATTGACGGCCCTATTAAATGACATTACCATGTACGGAAGAGCCAGGATATTATTTTATATTACTCCGATTGTGTTCAGCTGAAGTCATATACGCCTAGGATGGCACGGGGTGAATACATTATAGGGTTAATTTCCTTTATACAGCTTTAAAACCACAAACTACCATACTGAAGCGTAAAGCAGGTACTGACACTGAATTTACAATATTATCATATGTGTAACATTAAAAGTCCAGTGTATTAAGCGGCATCTTGCAACCAACGGCTCACTCCCCCCTCCCTTTCGAAGCACTACTGTGGCTGACACAGAACTGAAATGTTGTAACGTTTTCGCTTCTTTGCTGAAGAAGATAACGTACTTAGAAAATGCCAGCAGTTTGTCCGTTTAAGGCTACTGTAGAAACAACATGATGAGTTCCATGCAAAGGGACCCGCAGTGTATTTGTGCTGTTTAATTTGATAAACAATATAATGGTCTGCTGTCAGTGCCACGACAGTTCTTGAAAATATTGTGTCTAAGGTAAATTCAGTTAAAACTTCACTTCACAATTTTCATTGTTGCAAAGCAGCTTACATACGTTATAATTTAGAAAATAATAATAGTAATACATGAATAAATAAAAATATAGCTGCAAGCAGTAATTACAGGGTCAAGCCCAACCACGGCCCTAAGGGAAATATTTTGGACATGTCCGATGATCCGATTTTGAAAAATTTGTATAAAAACACAGGGAAACACAGTCGCTTTTATCCAAAGCGACTTACATTGCTTTATCCTATACATTTTACATAGGTATTTGCAATCCCCTGGGATCGAACCCACAACCTTGCGTTGTTAGCGCAATGCTCTTACCACTGAGCCACAGGAAAGCGGCCCTGCTCTCGCAGACTCCAGGGTCATTCTTTCTCTTGTGATTTTCATAGCCATAGATGGGTGGACCCCTTATGCTTTATAGTAACGGATCCTGCAGACATGTGTAGCTAGCCCATACCTGCCCCGGTGGGGTCTATTCCCTCCTGCCAGCAGTCTCTCCACGCTGTCACCAGGTCTTTCCCTGGTTGTAAGCTGCCCTTTCACAGCAGTCACTGGTTTTAAACAGATTGTTCAGATTTGCTTATTAGGACTAGGTGTTATAATTCCACTATTTCAGCACAGTTGATTTGCCCAATAGGACATTTCCCACGCCTTATGCATGATAGGGGGGAAACAAGTTGCAAAACAAAACAGTACAGATAAATGTTAGTAGCTGACACAAGAGTAATTTATTACAATGGGATTTAATCTGTAGGGGAAGTTGCTTTACCCTGCGGTGACGTAGTTTCCGACTCATGTGAAAGAGGCTTATAGTGGTGTCTTCTCTACGCCACTTCGTAGCTTGACCCCTAATAATAAGAACACTAACGGAAGCAATAGGTATCTACGCCACCTCGAGAACTGGGTAGGGTTGCACCAGCCTTTCGTAAGAATTCAGATGTTTTACATAATTAATATTGCACATAGGAATTTATAGTCCGTTTAATATTTGACCTGTGTTTCTCTCTCTCCTTTATCTTAAATGTGTGCTTTCACTGTGAGTGTGTGTGTGTGTGTGCGTATGTGCGTCTATGTCGATGTGTGTAGTGTGTGTGTGCATATTGTGTGTGTGGAGCGTTTGTATGTCTGTCTTTTGTGTTCTCACCTTTTTCTTGTTTTTACAGGTATATGACTTTAGTTGTTTTACTTGTAGTCAAAATGCCTCATGTACAGCTGCTTTGTAACAATGAAAATTGTAAAAAGCGCTATATAAATAAAGTTGAGTTGAGTTGGGTAAGTTCTTTCTTAAATGTGAATGTAAAGTCAACACTAGAGCCTTAGTAACTACTAGCTAGTTTTTAACTAAATCTGTATGTTATTTGGTTGCACCATTTGGTCTTAAAGCAGAACGTAGCTAGTAGTTTGTAAGCTCTTCGTAAAGTAACGCGTAGTCGCATAATATGACGTTTACCTTTAATAGTCCAATAGCAGCCTTTAAATTTGTGAGAAGTTGTGTTTTTTGTGAATTTCAAAACATTCTTGATTTAAACTTAATGTACCTCACATTTAATAACGGTAAAGAAAATATTAAATAGAATGCTATCTATCATGAATAATATATTTCAAATTAGATTAATAAACAAATGCTGATTAAAAACAATACAGCCAATTTAACGCAATAATAAATTACATGCAATATGGGTGATTTCATTTTACTGTCAATCGCCAATGAAATAAACAAGATGATATTATTTTGACGTGCACAACACAGGCAGATATACACACACGGAGGCGCGATAGGACGGTTCTTGTTAGAGCCGTCAAAAATGTAATCACATAATGTTCTCTTTTTTAAAAGGTAAGTGACTGTAAATGTCAGCTTTATCATGTGTGTAAATCGGGTAAGAATGTTGAGTGAAACAAGAGCTTATTCAGTTATTTCAGTCTTCTATTGTATTCCTACAGTTAATCCTGACGGGAGGCTTCCGTAAATATTTAGTTTATACGTTGAATGGTGCAACTCAAAAATATTTTGTAGTGCGTATGTTGTAACAGTGCCCGTTTAAGTCAAAACTAGACTAAGTTGTAACTTACGCACCGCTGGTGCAACCGGCCCCTGAAGTACATTTTATTTGAAGTATATTATTAGGGGTCAAGCCACGAAGTGGCGTAGAGTAGACACCTATTGCTTCCGTAAGTGTTCTTATTATTCTGGTTCTTCTTCTGCCTTGGAAGTCTATGGCAGCCCTTAAAAGCGTACATGGGAAAGTTGTGAAATTTGGCACGCACATAGAGGACGGTCTTAATTGTTACCATGGCAAATATGGAGTCTCTGACCCAAGATCCATAGCGTCACCAACAGTCCATTCTTCCACATGCATTGTTGCCTATAACTTTTGAACCCTACATGCTTGAATAACAAATATTTTTGTCTCATGCCGATTCGAATGCGCTATATGATGTCATTTTCCTTCATGAAAATGTTCCTGCCAATTTTATTTTTTCTAAAAAAAAAGGCAGTATGCCCAATTTGCGCAAAATTTGGTATGCAGCATCTAGAGATCGCGCAGACAAAAATGTTTTTGAATGTTTTTGAAAGTCCAATCCGTTCTCGTATAGCATTATCATGTGTGTAAATCAATGAAGAATGTCGAGTGAAACAAGAGCTTATTCAGTTATATCAGTGAGTCTTCTATTTTACGAATGTGACAACGAGCACGCCAAAATGGATTTGATGCTGTATCTTCGCCAAACTTTTGTGTGTCGACACAACACTTGGTACATGTCATCGCAGTCATGAACTGAGGTAACATAAAAAGTTTCAGCACAGCACCCCTTACTGGTCCAGAGCTATTTAAAAAAAGGATATTTTGCATACAACTTTTTAAAACTTTGGTGTAAAATCATAAGAGTGGTTTTAAGAGTGAACTATTATCAGTACTGGAATCTTAAACTTACAATATACTAGAACAATTTGCAATAATACCAAAACATGAAAACAGAATATATATGTTAAATGCACAGATTATATGTAAAATGTTTATGTTTATAGAGTATAAACCCCAAGAAGCAATTTCAGCAGTTTTCAATTGAGTAAACCAAAACCCCACTATAAATGTATTGTAGTATAAACCTCAGCCAGGATGGTCAGTTCTCCTCTAGCATATTAATGTAACACTGCTGCAAAAAAACAGAGAATGAATACTCTTAAAATGGGAGGTTCTACCGAATTAAGTGGAGAGATAACTTGTGGGAATAAAAAAGATTTTCAGGTCTGTCCCATATTATTCAGGTTCGGGTTGACTATAGATCTTGGCTGTAGTTATCATCAGGTGGCAGAAGCCTGAGCATCTGGCTGAACTGAAGCGCGTAAGTGTAATTAATTAATCTTGTGTTATTGAGTAAAGCGCAGTTTTGTTGATTTGTTTACAACCGCTGTGTCACGTGGTTAAGTCACGTTTGTTGGTTTGCGTGTTATTGGGTGATATTTGAAGGCGTGTCCTGCTGAATTCCATTGCGTGATTCAGACGGGTCTTTAAGTGTGATTAACCACCGCGGCAGCGGTCGCGTGAAGACCGAAGAGAGTAAAGACCATCGACTCTACCTGTGCGACTAAAGACCGAAGAGCGCATCGACTCTACCTGTGCGAAAGATCGACCATCGACTCTACCTGTGCGACTAAAGACCGAAGAGCGTTAAGACCATCGACTCTACCTGTGCGACTAAAGACCGAAGAGAGTAAAGACCATCGACTCTACCTGTGCGACAAAAGACCGAAGAGCGTTAAGACCATCGACTCTACCTGTGCGACTAAAGACCGAAGAGCGTCAAGACCATCGACTCTACCTGTGCGACTAAAGATCAAAGAGCGTTAAGACCATCGACTCTACCTGTGCGACTAAAGACCGAAGAGCGTTAAGACCATCGACTCTACCTGTGCGACTAAAGACCGAAGAGGGACCATCGACTCTACCTGTGCGACCGAAGAGCGTTAAGACCATCGACTCTACCTGTGCGACTAAGACCATCGACTAAAGATCGTTAAGACCATCGACTCTACCTGTGCGACAAAGACCGAAGAGCGTTAAGACCATCGACTCTACCTGTGCGACTAAAGACCGAAGAGCGTTAAGACCATCGACTCTACCTGTGCGACTAAAGACCGAAGAAGACCATCGACTCTACCTGTGCGACAAAGACCGAAGAGCGTTAAGACCATCGACTCTACCTGTGCGACAAAAGACCGAAGAGCGTTAAGACCATCGACTCTACCTGTGCGACTAAAGACCGAAGAGCGTCAAGACCATCGACTCTACCTGTGCGACTAAAGACAAAGAGCGTTAAGACCATCGACTCTCCTGTAAAGACCGAAGAGCGTTAAGACCATCGACTCTACGACTGCGACCATCGACTCTACCTGTGCGACTGTCGACTCTACCTGTGCGACTAAAGACCCGGCGTTAAGACCATCGACTCTACCTGTGCGACAAGACCGAATCGTTAAGACCATCGACTCCCCGTTACCATCGACGACTAAAACCGAAAACCATCGACTCTACCTTCTACCCCGTGTCGCTACTAAAACCCCTGACCATCGCTTTAAAACTCTCCATCGTTGTGCGATCGACAGAGAAAACCCGACACTAAAACCGAAGGGTATCCCTCCTCTCCTTTCTAAAACCAACAACCAACTCTCCTTCACCAAGACCAGAGGTCAAGTCATTCCACTGACAGCGCTGCTCTCTGTCATTGAAGCACTGAGACTGGAAAGAGCTGCCTCAAACTCATCTGTTCTTATCCTACTGGATCTATCTGACGCCTTTGACACCGTTAACCTCCTGTCGACCCTCAAACTATGGGTGTCTCTGGAGTGGTCCTAGAATGGTTCAGGTCTTACCTCTCAGGTAGGTAATTTAGAGTATCATGGAAAGGCGAGGTCTCTGAGTCCCAACATCTTGACACAGGGGTGCCTAGACAGTTATCCGACAGTTTCTGCACGCATTTCAGCATGCCTAGCCGACATCTCGCTCTGGATGAAGGACCATCACCTGCAGCTGAACCTTGCAAAAACAGAACTGCTTGTAATCCAGGCTGACACTAAGACTCATCACAACTTCTCTATTCAACTGGGCTCATCAACCATCACATCTTCCATAAAGGCAAGAAACCTGGGAGTGGTGATCGATGATCAGCTTAACTTCACAGATCAGGTTGCCAGCACCGCCCGATCCTGTAGATTCATCCTCTACAATATTAGAAAAATTAGCCCCTTCCTATCTGAGCATGCTACGCAAGTCCTAGTCCAGGCCCTTGTTCTGTCCAGACTGGACTACTGCAATGCGCTAATGGCTGGACTCCCTGCTTGCACAACCAAACCTCTACAGATGATCCAGAATGCAGCGGCAAGAGTGGTCTTCAATGAACCAAAAAGAGCACACGTCACTCCTCTCTTCATGAAGTTACATTGGCTCCCTATTGTGGCCCGCATCAAATTCAAGTCTCTCCTCCTGGCCTACAAGTCCACCACTGGCTCGGCACCCCCTTATCTTCTTTCGCTAATGCAGACGTGTGTACCTGCCAGATCTCTGCGCTCTGCAAACAAACAACGTCTTGTGGTCCCAGCCCAAAAAGGTAAAATCTCACTAACCTTCTCTGGATCGGTTCCACTTATGTGTGTCACGGTGCACAAAGGGACTCAGATGCAGGTAAGGTTAACACAGTTTATTTAGACAGGACTCCACAGAGAGAAACAAAAGTAAGGCAGGGAACTCCTGTCCAAACACTCAGGTACACAGCTGGCTGAGAAAACCAAAATCACCAAAATCCGGGAAAGGTAAACGGGAACCAAAAAGAACTGTATGGGAGAAAATAATCCAAACCGGCTCACGGATTGCCACGTTCCTACGAATATATGAAAAGGTTAAGCACCAAGCACAGCGAGAGCAACACAGTAACAAAAAATTACATCGCCACAAAGAGAGCTGGCACAGCCAAGCTAAAATAGAGGGAAACAGCGATGAGGAACAGGTGAGGGTAATTAACAAAACAAGGAGGCTAAACAGGGTACCAGACGAGATGAATCTACAGGGACAAAATACAGCAGAAAAATAAAACACCAACCAAAAAATAACATAAAACAAAAGGCAAAGCCTGACAATGTGGAATGATCTGCCCGCGGCAACAAGTTCTGCAGATTCTCTTCCGTCAACACCTTACCGATCAGTTCTGACTTCTATTTCTTTTCTACTCTTCAAAAAAAAAAAAACCTTCCAACTTAGCTCTGTATACTGTGGTAGGCTTTATGAAACCAGTTTTATTGAGAGTGCACTTATGCTTTTTGTTGTACTTATGTTGTCCGAATTGCTTAGATTGTTTACCCCATCTGCTAATTGCTTTGGATAAAAGCGTCTGCTAAATGACTAAATGTAAATGTAACTGGGACGAGCACCAGAGGCCAGACTGACTCTGGTGTCCTCCGGGACCCGAGAACGAGACATGAAAAACAAAACAAACTGATATTAGTGTAGAGGCCGCGCACAGTAAGTGAGATAAAGTAATACAGCGTGATGGAGGTGTGTGTGTCCGGTTCTGACAAGCTAACTATATTGCAGCATATACTTGTTTAGACTCTGAATGCTTGATTAAAGAGATAAGTCTTTAGTTTAGTTTGAAACTGATTGAGTGTGTCTGAATCCCAAACATAGGAGCCAAGTACGAAAAGGATCGACCACATTTAATATTGAAGTTTGTTTTACTTAATGAAATTAAGTAAAATATTTTATTTAATAAAAAGTTTTATTTAAAAAAGTTTAAAAATATGCTATATATATTAAAATATTAGGGGTGTTCATTTACCGTTACACCCCTATTATTTACACAAAGCGTAACGCGTTTTAAATATTCCTTTGATTTAACTTTGAATGAAATCAAGCGAGCACATGTAGAGACTAAAAGCAAGCCATGTCTGAGGTTAAAGGACGACAGGAAATTGTGTCCATTAACAGGAGCATCGCAACCCCAAATTTATTAACAAAATATTCAAAATACAGTCTTTATAGAGCTCTCTGTAGTCAGCTGTACAGTAACATTCATTTACAACAAAAATCTCATTAAAAAAGACCTTGAAGCTTATAGCAATAATATCAACAATCAATGTTGTTATATGGCAAAACAACACAATAATAATAATAATAATAATAATAATGATGATAGTTGCGTCCAGACAGGCAGAATAAATCATACAAATGTAATACTCCAGTTATATCCCTTAATATAATACAGATTTGTCTCAGTTTAACTCTATACAGCTACAACTCAGTTTGTGTACAAATGTATGTATTTGTATACAGAGCAACAACTATTAAACTTTTGCATTCTATACAAAATGTACTTTCCAAAGAGCATGACGTAACTAGGAATGAAAATGCACATCTGGCATATAAATATATTATCCCCTGACAAGCGGTATAGATCTTGGTCACTATATACAACAACACGAGTAGCAAATCCAATCGCTAACAATGTACAGATCAGATGGAGGCGAGCATAAAAAACTGCTCACGTCTACGATCGCACATTCAGTTGTGAAACGGACGACCACTAGCTCTAACAAACACTGTAAACAAATTGTAAGACTCTGTGTAAACACGTCCAATGCTGCGAGCATGCGTTACCACCCGACAGTGTTCATGTGCATGTGATATTTCACAGCGGATATGCTTTGTTCATCAACTTAAAAACCTGCTTTCCTACATGAAGATCATTAATAAAGTACCATTAACATTCGTCTCAGATTTCAACATCGAGTGAATCTTCCTTTGACACCTGTCTGAAACTGGATTGGTCTCAACATGACACAGACGGCTGAAATTTACGAGGGCTTGCTGACATCACACCACGAGTAAACGTTTTTTTTGGAACAACATGCACTAAGAAATTGTGCACAGTAAAACCAGGAATGTTCATAAACTGGAAAGTTTAGAAATAAGAAATCAAATAGGGTCAAAGTTGATTTCCTCCAGGGTCACGCTGTCAGTTTTGATCACTGGTAAAACTCATTCACCATAGACCGGTAATCTCTCTTGTATTGGAGTGTCTGAAAGCTTTGCGTGAAATGAGGCATCAATGAAGATGCTCGGAACTTCTGTCGGTCACTGAAGGCATTCTTCTGCGAGCGAGTTTGATGATGATGAAGAACAGAAAACAGATCAGTTCACATAAAAACACGTTGTTAAGAGTTTCTGCTCGAGTAAAACATGGATGGCTGTTGTTCAGAGCACTCTGTGATGCTGAGATGAAGATCAGACGCCTGACGACTGAAGTCACACTGCAGACACCTGCTCATCTGAAAGAGATCCACAACATCCATCAATATAATGTGTCTAAATCACTTATAAAAACATATCGTTGCACTGAAAGTCATTTCTTTTTTCAAAATACATGAAATCAATTTGGTGATTTCAGCAAAATTAAGCTTTAGTTTTTTTGCTCAGTTTTAGTTGTCAGTTTGCATCCTCAATAGAATGAGACGGTAAAACATGAAACAAAAATAAAATGATTACATTTATCATTAAAACTATTACGTTTTTCTGTTCTAATTATCTTTTCTGTACCAATTACTTTACTAATGACATATGAATCAGTCAGATAAGATCTGACTCACTGAATCAGAATAGCCCTGACTCACTGAATCAGATTAGCTCTGACTCACTGAATCAGATTAGCCCTGACTCACTGAATCATGACTCACTGAATCAGTCTTGACTCACTGAATACTGAATCAGTGACTCACTGAATCAGAATATGATCACTGTTCTGACTCACTGATCAGATTAGTGTTGACTCACTGAATCAGTGATCACTGAATCCTGACTTGAATCAATTTAGAGAATCCCCTGACTCACTGAATCAGATTAGCCCTGACTCACTGAATCAGCCCTGAGATTTGACTGATCAGTAGTGGACTGAATCGGATCAGTGAATCAGATTTGACTCACTGAATCAGACTCTGAATTCAATCAATCACTGAGGAATCAACTCACTGATCAGACTGACTCACCTCTGACTCACTGAATCAGATTAGCCCTGACTCACTGAATCAATCAGATTATCCCTGACTCACTGAATCAATCAGATTAGCCCTGACTCACTGATCAATCTCAGTGACTCACTGAATCATGACTCACTGCTGCCCTGACTCACTGAATCAGATGACTCACTGAATCAAACTGACTCACTGAATATGACTCACTGAATCAATCTGGCCCTGACTCACTGAATCACTGACTCAATCAGATGCTGACTCACTGAGACTCACTGAATCAAACTGAATCAGATTAGCTCTGACTCACTGAATCAATCAGATTAGCCCTGACTCACTGAATCAATCTTAGCCCTGACTCACTGATCAGATGACTCACTGAATCAAATCTCTGACTGAATCAGAACTCACTGAATCAAATGACTGAATCATGCTGACTGAGAATCAGATGACTCACTGACTCTGAATCAGATCTGCTGACTCACTGCTGATCACTGAATCAGAGACTCACTGAATCAAATCTGACTCACTGAATCAGAGACTGACTGACTCACTGAATCAAATCTGCCCTGACTCACTGAATCAGATCTGCTGTGACTCACTGAATCAAATCTACCCTGACTCACTGAATCAGATCTGCTGTGACTCACTGAATCAAATCTAATTACAACTCTTGTTAATTACAAAGCAGTAATTACTGACACTTTTCCACATAAAGATACATTCACAACAGACTTTCAGTACTTCTATAAAAATAAACATCTATAGTTCACCAAAAACTAAAGTATATAATCCATTAAACACTTAAAGCAAGAGACGCGAGCAAAGCACAAGCACTGACTCAACAATGAGATTTCATCTGGATTCCCAACCCTGTCAGGAAAAAGATATTAAATCTGATGAAAAAAATGACAGCTATTTTGTAACAATTTTGCATCGTTATGATCTTAATTTTCTTGACGCAAAACGCGCGTGATTGATTTGGGGGTGAAATGCGAGGTTCCTCATGAGATCCAGTCACGTACCCTCCTCGCTATCAGCGTGAGGAAGGAGAAGAACACTGGGCGGTCTGGACAGCGTCGGCTCAGCCAGGCTGTTTCGCAGCTTGCACCTCTGCAAGGCCACGTTATAGTCGGGCGGCTTAACGTGGGCCGGCCGTAAAACTCCTCCCTCTATTGCATGGGTGTCGGCCAGAGCCAGCCCCTGATAACCCGGCGGAGTGGGGGGCGGAGCTTTGAACCTGTCGTCTTTGCAGGGCGACGTTACACAGTACACTGGCAGGATCGTGTTGAAGGGAGGTGACCGAGATGAAAAGGAACACAAAAGAAAGAAAACAAACACAAACAAACACAAACACAAGACAATTTAACAAACGGCTCACGAAAATGAAGAAGACATTGACTAAAAAAAATAAAGCAGCATGCAAGAGTCATGACCAAAGCAGATTTGCACTTTTCTGTTCGTTTGGAATATTGTACGATGACAAGATGTGACTTTCCACCAACAGAATACAAAAGTACGGAGCCCTTTTAGGGACATGGTGGTGGGAAAATAATGAGAGGGAAGAGAAACATTTTTTGGAATTTAGGAATCTGCGACTCTGGACCAATGTTTATGTACTGAGGTAGTCTTAAATTCAAGACATTAAACATGAAGTGTTATTCCGAACTCGCAAAATGTTTTGCGAGATAACGCAAATATGTTTGCGAGAGAACGCAAAAGTTTTGGGATATAACGCAATGCTTTAAAAAATATTTTTTTCCACCACCATGTCCCTTAAAGGGCTCCGTACAAAAGAGAGCTTTAAACTGGAACCTGGAAATATTTTAGAAATAAGGTCTTCTAACAATACACACGGAATAAATTTAATGAGTAGAGACTAGATGTTTTTTTGTTTGTTTGTTCATTTCACAAAGAGAGTTTGGTCTCCACCGGCACATTTCTCATCGAATCCCTGAAAGTAGTGAAATCTGCTCGTATTATTTTCCACAAAACCCAACCCAACGGCAAATGGGGCGGAGCCTCACCTATGAGTCCTTTCTCTGTGCTGGACGTGACCGTTTTATACGCGGGGTCGTTGCTTTGGCCGTCAGAAGCCGTCGGATCACCCGCTCTGCGTTTGATGGTGCCGTAAGCGCCCTCGTAGGTGTCGGACAGAGAGCTGGAGGACGTCCAGGACTGTCTGGAGTGACCTAGCTCAGAGCAGCTGTCCTCCGCCAGGCCCGGCACCTCAGCGATCGGCCCGCACATGGGCGTGTGGCGGAGGTTGAGCAGGTCCAGAGCGCGCTGACCCGGAACGGTCTGCAGGTTGTCGTGAGAGTTACTGGAGCAGGAAGTCCAGCTCCCGCGCCCGCTGTCTGCCAGTTCGGAGACGTGCTCAGCGGCCGGCAGCTCTTCGGTGCTGGTGGAGGAGGTGAACGTCGAGCCTCTCATCACGGGATATCGGGCCAGAGACGAACTGAAAGATATGGTAGCGAAGACTGTAAGTACATTGTTCCATCGGGTGGACGTCTCAACGTCTGGCACCGTGTGTGAAAACCAATAAACCACATCAGCACATCTCAGACTATAAACCCTGACATCTGCTAACCGCATCGCTTTACTACCGGACAAATAAACGGTCTATAAGATACTGAAGCTTATTCATATTCCTGTGAAAGACGCTTTAACAGCTGTCTAATGAAACGTTTGCCTTCGTGAAAAAAAGTGGTGAGGTGTGATGATGTGTCACCTGGTGCCGGGCTGACAGCAGTCTGTGATGTTGCTGCTCTCCGGCGGGCAGGAAACTGAAGCTGCGGTGAGCATGGAGTCTACGGAGCAGTTACTGACGATACTGGAGCGAGAAGAGATCTCGCTGGAGTCTGACAGGTCTGACCTGCCGGCGGGCATGAGAGCGTAACCTATCAGAGATCAGACAGAGAGATGTGTCAGCGTGACGGAGTCTCTTCACGGGACATCACTGACGCGAACACTGATAGACCAAACGTCACAAAAACAACATCTGCCTTTTATTAGAACATCTCTACAAAAGCTTCACATGACATCAGACGCGTACACATAACATCCAGTCAGATGATCACCAAAGCAACAATGAAAACCGTATCACTCTCTGACCCTTAAACTGCTCCGAACTTCCTCTATAAAACACTGAACTGTTGTTACTCTAAACACACGAAACGTTCGTGAGAACATCACTGGAGATTTGGGCTGAATTTCTGAACAAACTATTCTTCAGTTCTTTCTGACGGCTTCTGTGCATTAGACCGTCACACAGTTTTTCGTCTCTTCTGTCTGTCTTTCTGCAGCGGCGCGGTGGACTGCGCACCGTCCTGTCTCACTGAACTGTCTGTCTGTGCGGCGCTGTCTCTGGATCTGAAGAGGCTGAAGGGTGATCTGAAGCGCTTTTGGGGGGGCTCTTCACGTCTCTGTCTACTCTCCTCTGTCTGCTCATCTGACAGGTCATCCTCAGGATGCGTTTCTGAAGGAAAGCCCCACCTATGCCGTAGGTGCGTCCGGCCGGCCCGCTGACCGCCGCTCTGGTGCTAGCCTCGCTCGTGAGAGATGACGACGAACCCGACAGGTGCAGCTGACCACTGTTCTGTTTCAGAGCTCCGCCCACTGTCAGAGAATTAAAGGAAGATTTTACTGATAGCTCAACCACTAAAGACAACGTTAAGGATGCAGGGGTATGTGTGAATGTGTGTAATGTTAAATGTTTTCCGATAATGTGAGTCAGTGAACATACAGATACGGTTTGTGGGATCTCACCTTTGCGTGGAGACCCCTGTGGGGAAACGGTGGGACTGGAGTGCAGGGACGAGCCGGTGGACGGGTCCTCAGGTCTCTTCACACACTTGTCATCAGTGGAAGGAGCTGCTTTCTTCTGAGTGTGAGGTGAGTTTGGACCTGAAGACGACAGAAATCTATTCAATAACAACATCTGAGGTCCCAAACGTGACACTTCTGTTACTGTCATACAGTAAATGAGCACATCTGAGATTTGTGTCTATTTATATTTGATAAATGAACAATGTAATACAGTGAGAAACTTCTTTTCTATTGGTTTTGAAGTTGTTTTAAGGGCTGTTCCAGAATAAATGTTTGTGTTTATAATAATATATGATCTGTGTGCATATTCATTTTGTCTTTTTAAACACATACACATACATATTTAAGGGAAAAAAGGAAATTTAAATTATATATAAATATTATTATATACATGCAGATATTTCCAAAGACGAAAAAGGGTTTAAGCATACAAACAATACGTGTAATACTGCTTTAAATTGTTGTTGTTCAACAAAGAAAATGTTTTCTGTTTAATTTAATAGCATTTTTGCTTTTCTGAGCAAAAATTCATTATAAATATCAAACAGTTTAATATAATAATATGCCATTCAGTGTAACAATCTTTTTAGGCATATTTACAACAAAAATCTATTCATGACATATTAAAAGACCCAAATGCTAATTAGTTGTAAATTTACTTTTGTTTTATTTGCCACTAAGTTTTGCCCATTTAGGAAGGTTTCTTTTTTTTATATAAGATTTTTAATCATTTCAAGCACAATAAAATGTAATATGTTTTTCATATGAAATTGTATATATTTTCATATGTGCAAGTCAGAATAAGCATGTTGTTTGAATTTGTGCATAAATATTGTGTTACAATGTAACATTATTATAACCAAATTTTGACATTTTATTCTCCAAAAAATTACATTATTTTACTTACATTTAATGTGCTTTCTATGGACATAAAATCCTTTTTGTAAATGTATTTTGATACGGACATCTTAACGTCTTGGACCCACATACATGTACGTGTTTATAACACAAACTTTAATTCCGGATGCGATTAATTGTGGCACAGCCCTAGGTTTATAATAACACCTGTAATAGTGAAAGAGAATATGAAACAGGAAATTATGTGATTGTGGCGTACTGAATGCGGCAGCCAGGTCTTTAGCGATGCTCTTCTTGCGGAGAGGATACAGACTCACAGGAGGAACCTGCAGGACCTGAGAGACGCGGTTCTGAGACTTGGCCGAGGACAGACCGGACCGCGTGGACACAGGAGACATGTCGGATTTCGCGGACCGCCGCTCGCTCAGGTTCTTAGATACTGCAGGAGAAACACGCACAACATGAACGCTGGAAACTGTAGTGACACATCACAGGCAAAATCAATGTGACGTCAAATCAAACGATGCTAACTGAAACCTAAAAGTCAATCCCAGCCCTTTCAGTAAATCGCCTTTTACTCTTCTTACCATAACCTTTATTTAGACTTTAGAAAGGCTGAAAACAATGGTCAAAAACAATGCCTGCCCAGCCATTTCGTCGGTGATAAAGCTGTCCACCAGATGGCAGTGCATAACCACAAATGAAGCATCACCACGCTAGAGTTTGTGAAGGAAGAAAACGCACGTGTGCTGTAGGCCGGTTCGCACTGCAGAGACATGATCTGAAACTTCTCCTCGTCCGTCTCCACCTCCAGGTGTGCCAGGTACTGCTTCACCTTCCTGGCCATCTGAGCATCCTCGTACAGCTTCTTAGCGTTCAGCAGCGAGCTGCGTCTCACGCGCTTCTTGTGGTTGCTCTGGACGTCCAGCAGGTTTGAGTTGGTGCTGCCCTGACTCAGAGATCTGAAGAAGAGAGAGAGAAGAAGCGAATGAGGAAAACCTGCTGGAACGCACGACGGTTGCGCCTGTTGGTTAACACATGTCATATATGAGCACTCGGTCTACACTGAAAGCCACCTCAGATGTTCACTGACAACCGACCAATCAGCTGTGAGATCTGGACATTCTCCATAGTGAGTGTGGGAAGCAATGTTATGTGTTATAAATGTCAGACGCTCAGCAGTCATGCGACACATGTTCACCTGATGTTCATGAAGTGTTACATGACGTTTAGTGCTTTATAAAAACTCATGGGCAGCAGGCAGGGTTCAGTCATGAGAGATGCACAGAAAGTTCATGACACATGCAGCAGACTTACCCTAAACTCTTCCATCTCTTCTTCCTGTAAGCAAAGCCCACGAGAGGCGGAAAGCAGGTTAACAGAAGAAGAGAGAGACACACTCAGAGAGACCAGCACCAAAAACTGGAGGACATCATCCTACGCTACAGAGCTGTGTGTGTGCTGTGTGTGCGGACGGGAGTGTGCGGCCGCACATCCATAACATTGAATCTCGTGGGTCATGTGACCAAACGCATCTACGAGCCTGGTTTAACAATGAGGACCCATCAGTAGACACTCAACCTGAGAAAGAAACACATGCATCACGTGCGTGTAGAACGGAGTTAAGCATCTTCACCTCTGTCTGAACATGAGCGCCGGGTCCATGTTGGCCGACGTCATGCGCACAACGTGTCGAATCTCTTTGGCGATCATTCGTAGCTTTTCGAAATTCACCAGGCCGTCCACACTGGAGTCGTTCCCTGAGCGAGAGGAAAGCGTGTCAACCGACAGACCAATACACTAACTCATGCAATTACTAAAAGGGGCGAGGGAGAGGTTGAGGTCCTGACCCTCGTGTAGGAAGGTGAGATCTTTCTTCACCACAGGAAACAGAGGAATGATGGGCGGCTGGACGCTCTGACTGCTCAGGATGTTGCGGTACTTGGCCATGTTGCGTGACGGGTCAAAGATGTCTTGAAGATCCCGGAAGAGTTTCTCGTATTTACTGGGCAACTTCTCCCACGTGCTCCTCAACCGAGCGACCGGGGCCAGGTTAAGACCACTGAAACCAAACGCACCGTCACATCTCAGATATCCCACCTCATCCCATCTCTGGGATTGTTGGACGTAAGAGACGCACGCACTCACCTGATGATGGCGAACATGGAGTTGAAGTTCTTACACTCGCGGCAGTGCAGGGCGATCTTGATAAAGTGTTTGATGGTCTTCATGCGTTTGAGCGTGTTGGGCTCGCCAAGGATCTCGGTGGCCACCCAGAAGGTCTCCTGGTTGATGATGTCCTCGAACTGCTTCAGACGGCTGCTGTTGCCTCCGCCGGGGTCCAGCTTGAACAGGTTGTCAACGTACTCGGTGGACTCGATGTTACGGAAGAGGCCGAAGTCTCTCATGGAGAGCTGTGCGGCGACCTCCACCGTGCTGAGCTGAAGAAGGCCGATCTGACTTTCCCTCAGCAGCTCCTGAGCATCTTCGTCAGAGCACAGCGTTTCCGTCTCCATGTTGTTCTTCAGGTAGTACCTGTGGAGGAAACGTCATCTTCGTCAGCGGATCACCATCATGATGTTACTTGGGCTAATTCGTGTCAAAGGGTCTCTCACCTGCCGTTGAGCTGGATGCGGTCGGCCAGTTTGGAGAGCTGGTCGGGCAGTCGGCGTTGCTTGATGACTCCTTCGGGGCTCACGGAGACCTCGCAGAGCGAGTATGTATCTGAGGCGGCGATGAGACCAAACTCATGGACGACGTGCGACACCACGTCTTTGGCTGTGGTGTCTTTACTGATGATGATGTAGCAGCTCTGCTGGTCGGCCTTGAACACGCGGATCACCTGATCTGGAATGTCTGATAGCAGAAGAGCTGAACATTACTGACCGCGTCAAACACACAAGACAGCACATGAGGTCTGTAAACTCAGGAGAAATGAAAGGGCAGGTCATGTACATACACACGGATGCAGTCATTCTCGAGGTTAATAGTGAGTCTGGTGTGATACATGAACGTGTCTTCGTGCCATTATACTCCGTCGTCCACCACGCTTCTGAGAGCTTGTGTTTAAAGACTCATCTGTCCTCAATCTGTCCTATCAGGGCTCTTAACTCAACGGTTATGAGACTAAAAAGTTGTGTATAAATATCCAATCTCTTGACCAACGTGAGGCTAAAGGATTGAGTCAGGTAGCAGTATTGACAATAACAATGATTTCTGATGTCACGTTAATACTAGACATATGATAATATTGAAAACTGTTTGAATTTGCACCTATTTGACATTTTGTCTCTCTTTGCAAGTTCAATAACAGTATTATTGCTTTATTTTCTAAATGCCATAAAAATTGCAATATCGTTGTTATTTTGGCCACGATAACCGTGCCGTAAATATCTGACATTGTGACAGCCCTATAGAATCAGGAATAACTACATGATAACTACAAAGCAAAGTAAAATAGACAAAATAACCAAATCTAACAATGCTTTTAACTTGAATTTAACCCGTTCTCCTGGAAAAGAGTCTAGCAAAATGATGTAATGATGGTGTACAAAACTACTGCGACGAAGCAGAAACTCCTTCAATTCATTTGATGGTACAAACAACCCCATAGATAATAATAAAGTGAGTAAACTTTGTACGTTAATGAGAAAATGCTTTATTTCCAGTGTTGGGTAAGTTACCCAAGGTAATCAATTACTAGTTACTAAATACATATTCAATAGTGTAATTAGATTATTGTACAAATACTCTCTCTAAAAAGTATTTAATAACTTATTACTAATTACTTTCTATATTCTATATCAACCTTGATTAGTTAAGTGATTCAAGGATAGACATGAAACGGCTCTTTTAATTCATTCAAATAAATCATAAAAAACTACAGAAAGTAATATTGTTAATTACAAATGTGAGAATTATACACTAAA
This sequence comes from Triplophysa siluroides, assembly GCA_006030095.1. NCBI lineage: Eukaryota > Metazoa > Chordata > Actinopteri > Cypriniformes > Nemacheilidae > Triplophysa > Triplophysa siluroides. Next base: position 559,973 of record VCII01000221.1, on the reverse strand, counting down.
GAGCAGGTTTTAAAGTTAGACTTTGTATTTTGATGTCAATTCCACTATTGCATATATATTACAGTGTTTAGTTTAATTATATCTGAAGAAACTGCAATTAAATTACAGAAAAATAAGAATAATCCCTTAATAATTAAATTACAGGAACTAATTACTTAGTAACCAGTTACACCCAACACTGTTCATTTCATAGATAACTTAATAAGTGTCTTTCAAAGTCAGACAGATACAAACCAGTGCAGAGCTGTTAAACTGTAACTCATTTAGGAAATGATTGATAGCACTTTACAGACAGTGTTTTGGTGAAAGTTCTTAAGCATGCAGAGTAACGTACATCATGCCACAAAGCAATAACCACATGACAATGAGTAACAGTATGATATGAAACAGAAAGAGAGTCGAGACAGACAGTCTGAGCAGATGATGAAGCTGTACTTACAGTAGAAACTGGCCACTGGATGAGGCAGAGGAAGAGAGAGAGAGAGAGAGAGAGAGTAAAGACATGACAGACGAAGGGGAAATTTGATCTGCTGCTGGATCTCCATGTGTGAACGAGCGCTCATTGAAGTGTGTGTTGTGATGTTTCACCTGATGGGTTGGTGAAGTCCAGAGCGCTGGCGGCAGGATGGAGCAGGTCCGGGCTGCTGGACGACAGGCTGCCGGGGATGGGCATTATCGCCAAGCTGTGACGGCACTGTTTAGTGCCCACGATACTGTCATCCTGAGACTGAGCCATACCAGAATCACTGCCAATGCAAATTTTTATATTGGGTTATAAATAAGCGCCATTTTTGGACAACGATACCAATACTTGACAGGTGTGTATGCTGTGTTTTTGTCTTTTTCACTGATCTACATGAATGAGGATCATTTTCTGTAGACAAAACTTCAAAACGTTTTTAGTACATTATTGTCATGTAAACATACTGCACCTGTGCATTTTTTTTTTTTTCACGCTTGATTTGTTGGTCCAAACTGAAGTTTGCATCATCATCATCATAAATATGAGATATTACCGTTTTTAATGGTTTGCTTCAGGGCTCAAATATTGTATTGGTATTAAGAGTTGACCCAAACTGGTCTACTATTGTACATGAGAATGCTTTGTGATGTGTATTATGACAGTTTTTTCTATTGGAATAATGGAGCACACAATGGGAGAGCACCAGCTATTTCTGTTGGAAACTGTTCCTTTGGCCAGCTTTCATCACATGACAGATGAATTTATGCCAAAATACAGTAGAGATGAATTGGACTTGCAGCCTTTGATGTTGACAACAAATGATATGAGAAACACTGGGCGTGCACACACACACACACACACACAGGATAATGCGAGCCAAAGTGCTGTCTTCCTCTCAGAGAGCCAGAGTCTGATCTCTTCATCCTGAGAGAGAAGCAGCAGATCAGACCAGCGTCATCACATCACACATCAATGAAAAACACATGACAAATATCATGGACATGAATGTTAGGTTAGTATGAATACATGAGAAGGAACTGTCAGAACATTTCATTTGGCCGTATATTCCAGAGAGTGTTTTCATCCCACACAAGACTGAATGACTTCTCTGTGGATGGGTTTGAGCCCTAACTGATGCCTACAGCTGTATTCAGAAAGAATGCTTGTGCAGGTCACTTGATGTCACACAGGAACAGGAAGTGAGAATGAATGACTTTCATACAGGACGGATCAGGTGAAAGAACATTTACACAGCAAATGAACACACAAAAAGACAAGAAGATATTAAACCAACTGAAACCACAAACAACGCTTCACAATCAAACTGTGATCATGAGAAATATCCCTTTGGCTCGAGATGCTGGGCGAGAAAGAGAGGTGAAGTGAGAGAGAGAGATGTGCGGGTGTCTCTTACCCAAACAGTCCCCTGTGCGAGAGAAGCAGCAAAAACAGAAGAACAGTGATGTGAACCGACAGAAGCAAACAAACACGCAAACAAAAGCCTTACACACACACACACACACTATGCAGAGCTATCGGTGATATCGATTGTTTATGGAAAAATCAATCCTTAGTACAACAGGCGATATCACATGACGCAACATCCTGGACACTGTGCTCTTAAAGAACTCTTATTTGTCCACACCAGCCTCGTTTCCTCATGCACTCATAAGAGTGATTCTCAGACACGTTTATCTTTTCAAAGTTGAGAAGTCAGCTCCACGTGTCAAATGTGATATTGTCCTCACCTGAAGGGTTTAGGAGGCAGAATGCTGAATCTGGTCTTCTCCAGCATCTTGCGGATCTTGTTGCGGCCTCCGGACACCGTGTTAGCCTTCATCTTCCTGTGACTCTTGCTATCGGTGGGAAACTCCATGTCTCCGGGCAGCTCGGCGATGGAGAAGCGATTGCTCTTCTTCTCCTGAATCTTCGGGATGTGCGGAGCACCGTTCTTCTTCTCGTTCTTCAAGCGACTCTGAAGCTCTTTGAAAACTACAAGAGACGTACGTTACCATCACATCGTTGATCTCACAACAACAAAGCGCACTGGTCACATATCCTAACAACTCATTTTTTAATCCCATATGTAAAACTCTGCATTTATTTGTCTGTAGGCAAACCTACAGTACCAAACCAATGACTGTCCCAGTGTTTTCTGAAGTTTTGCATTCACAATGATTCATTCAAGTCCATGAAAACCCAGCTGAAGTCATTTTTCATGATTATATTTTGATTGTTTTTGACATTAAATCTTCCTACGTAATGTAAAGAACGTCTGTGAAATATTACCTTGATATCTTTAATATGGACTGAGGAAGGCCATATCCAAACATTTTTAAATAGTAAAATGAAATCAAACTTTAATGCTCCTAATATAATGTAATGTAATGTGATATCATTTAATATAATATATTTAGATTAATAACCAAACATTGAGAATGATCTTGACTTTTAGTTGCTTTTTAATGTTTGAAATAATTTTCATATCTGAAGTCATCTTGAGTTAAGAACCATAATGTCATGACATACCAAAGATGTTGGTCTTGACGGTGAGAGAGAGGTGTGTGTTGTTCTTCAGGAAGTCCATGGCTTTGGAGTACGAGATGTTCTCAAAGTTCTGTCCGTTGATCTCCATGATCTGAGTCACGGGCAAAAGGAGCAGATGAGTTTGGATTGAAATATGAAGATGACAGATGTGGTTTAGAGTGTAGGAGTGTGAGGGGTACCTGATCTCCACGCTTGAGTCCTGCCTCTGCCGCTTTACTCCCCACCTCGACGGCCTCGATGAAGATGCCGAAGCCTCTCTCACTGCCGCCCTGAACCGCGAAGAGCAGCGGAGACTCTCTGGAGGCCTTCTGCAGGGTGATCTGACGACACTTGGCTTTAGCGGCGCACGCGATGTTCAGCAGACGCAGGTGACCCTTCATTTTCTGACACAAAGCATTAAAGGTGAAACACATCACATGTATCAATGTTGTGCTTATGTGTGTAAAGTAAGGGATAATGTACAGGCAGCCGGTTGTTATCGCAGAAATAAGCCCGACAGTGTGAACAGGTCTTGTCTCACACTGAAGGGGCTTATGACGCAATAACAGCCAGTAGCATGTACATTATCCCGCTTATTACACGGCTACTTGGCAATTTGGTTTGTGTTGTTTAGTCTGATGAAACTCACAGAGGAATCCAGTAACTTCTCAAAGTCCTCCAGGAACTGAGTCATGACGGGATCTCCTTCAAAATCATTGAAATGATTGTTCACCCACAACAACACGATCCTCGTCACCTGAAGTGAAGATTTCAACCAGTTAGAAAGGAGAACTACAAAAAGAAACACATATGAATACACACACACACACACACACACACACACACACTGACCGTGTCTCTGAGACTGTCCACTTTGAACCATTCCAGAAGTTTCTTGCCCACTTCCATGGGGCTGGAGAGGAATGTGCGGTATGTGAGCAGGAAGTCCTCGATGTAAGTGGGGTCTACGACTGACGGCTCCTCCACCAGATGCATGATGAGACGCTCAGGTGTGCCCTGACACACACACACACATCTTACAGTTAACACTAATGAAACCAATGGAGCAGAAGACATTATCTGTCGTTATCTCTGTCAGACATCGTTGTTTCATGTCATTATTTCAGAAGTGCTGCAGGTACTGTCAGGTTAGCGGTGATGAGCAACAGTGATGCTAGCCTTAACACACACCAATACTGTCAATACGATGAGATGACGGCCATGACAAGAAACGGCACGTGACCTTCAGCTACAGTAAATCGAACATCACATGTCTTACAGAAAGAGGCGTCAGGGTGAAGGGGATCAGAAACCAACATGAGCCCTCTGAAACACTTCAACACTGAAGTGAAAGGTGAAAACACACATCACATTGCTTCAGAAAATACAGACAAACACCCCGACACACACGCTTCAAAGTCACGAAGTATACAAAATGATGATTTCCTTCAAAGACTATATTATGCATTACATCAGAGAAATGTCTCCGGTGCTATCATTTGTTAGTTGATCCTACCGCTGTAACTTATTACAACAACACCCTGTTATATTTCTGTGTGAACACACAGTTACCATCTGTCTGTTGGTTTATGTTAACCATCAGCCATCCTGGCATTTGTGACATCAGCCAGTGAGGAAGTGGTTCAGTGACGGAGCAAATAAACAGAGTCCTCCTCACCTTGATGACGACGTGTCCCTTCCTGGTGCCGCTGCGGTCCAGCTCTCTGTGCTCCTTCACCATGACGATCTCACCCTCCTCCTCCACTTTATGTGTGTTCTTCTCCACGTGGTTGAGGATACGACAGTAGTCCTCCTGAGCGATGCACACGAACTGATCCACAACAACATGGGGAAGAGCGATGAACTTACAGTACAGCAGAACATTAGCCCGCACCAAACACGGCAGCGGTGCCGGCTCATGACTAAATGTGGTGGCTGTGATGTGTGCAGAGGCAGTCTGTGCTTTAAGGAATCAGAAGTGACGCTGTTGTATTAAGAGGTGTTTATATGGAGGGTTCCTTTAATCATCACCACGCTCAATCCGTCACATGATTGGCTAGAATCAGCCAGCGTTGAGTTGCCGATGTATGTGTTATATAACTCACGGTTGAATGCAGTGAATGTGGTTCTAAACCTCTCTCTACTGTATATGACAGTGAGTGTGTGAGAGCGGCGGGCATCACCTGGCAGTCGTCTCCTCTGGTGCGCACCACACCGTTCATGAACTGTTTCTCTAAAGACGGCGTGATGCCGAAACTATTCCCCATACACAGGATCTCTGAGCGACCGTCTCCATAGCTCATCTCCACAGCACCGTTGAGGATCACGTACCACAAATCCAACTGCAAACACACAATGTGTAACATCACTAAATACATGGGTACACCGCCTCGCTCTCACACACACGTTTCTTTCACTAGGATATTACATAGACTTCCATTGAGTTTATATCAGGCTAATGACATTAAGTCCTCTAACCCCACCCCTAAACTTACCCATCACACAAACATCCGCACGACATAGTTCACTGCATCACTGATGACAACTGGGCGCTCACAAGTATAGATAGACAAAACAACCAAACACACTTTCTCTCGCTCTCACACACACACACACACACACACCATAGTCTTTTGTCTTGTGTTTAGATGTGGTCTAATAAGATGAGTGTCTTTCTTCAGGTGGGTGTGTAATATAATGACCTAAACCCTCTCTGGAGGAAGAGCCGGTGATTGTGTTACTGAATTGCACTACATCAAATACAACTCTGTCCTCCTCACATCAACTTATGTACCTGTGTATGTACCAGACCCATTACTGTTCATCAAAAACATTATGCTTTAACAGCACTGCTGCATCTGTACTTCCATACTTTATAGTAGGCGAAAACAAGTATGAGTCACGAATAGTATGCAAAAAACAGTAGGCGAGAAATACTCGGATGGTCTACTACTTCCGCCGAGATTCATGAGTGTGGAACGGATGGACACTTCTCTATCTCATGATGCCACGGGAGCTGAGCATCTGCCAATTTTCAAAAGGAAATCAGATAAAAAAAGCGGGAAACTTTGAGGTGCGAATGTGCGCTTAATCTAGGTGCCAATAAAAGAAATTCTCGTGACTAAATTCCGTTTTATCAATGATTACGTACAGGTTAATATGTCAAAGAGCATACGGGTCACATGACCATAAAACATGGTGGATGCAGTATGTCCGAAATGTGTTCATACTACTCCCAATTTCCGTAATATATGGAACGCACTGTTCTAAGGGTCAATGGGTAGGTTCTTATTTTAATTCAGTGCGTACTGACACAGGATGCGATATAGGATGCAGGGCATGTTTACACCAGACGTGAGGGGCGCGACGCAACAAAGAATACAGTGTGTGCACTAGCCATGCTAGTAAATCATGCTTAAAACTAGGAATTGAGTGACAAATTAGAAAAATAATGAATCCATGAATCGATTGAAACAATAAACATGCATTGAAAAACACAAAATTTATATTTTGTACAACATAGAAAGTAGGGCTGGGTATAGGGCTTCACAATCATGAAATTTTGCTGACGATTAATTGTCTAATAAATGATGGCGATTGATTGTCTGTTTTAGGGCTTTTTCAAACGATTAATCGATTTTTTTGGCCAGGCCCTAAGAGACAGTCGGGATTCGTGAGTGAACTGTACGGCATTCAACAATGAAAAAGAATGGGCTTATTTTAATACGTGTTAATTTTGGAGTTCGTGGTCAGGTTTGTTTACCTCCTGTTTGTCGTGCAGTATGACAGTTCCTTCCTGTTCCACCACCTCAAACATCATGACCCGACACAACTCTCTCCTCACAGACATGGTCATGTTGGCAAACGCCGGCAGCTGATGCATGAACTCCAGCAGCTGCTCTGTACGGCACACAAACACACGAGAGAGAGACACGTGTGATACATATTTACAACAACAAACATTTAATGAGGCTGAATAACTGTCAATACAGAGAATCATCTGCAATGAGTAGTTCATTGATTCCCTCATAAACATTGTTATATATTTTCCTTGTTTGAATTTTTCCATCTTTTGTGAAGCAGGCTGGTTTTGCCCCAAATTGAGTTTTTTTAAAAGGAAGAACATGAACAGAACGAAAGAAGTTTTGAGAGCATAGAAACAGGGCTGTTCTGCTCTACAGACAGATTCATGGCTTTACCGATGTCATCGTCGGTCCGATCCACGGAATCCTTCTCCAGACACTCTCGCACCAGATCTCGAACCAGAAGAGCCTCAGAGGAGCGCTCAATGTCTTCATCTTCCTCCTCATCCTCAGAGTCCACAGGAGCTTCAGGAAGACCCGAGAGATCCACATCACCCATCTCACTCTCTGTGGCCTGTGGATGACCAAACATTCACCATCCCGGTTTCTCATAACGTTTCAGCAAATACTATCACATAGTACACATGTTATGCATGAACTACCCTAATACTCAATGTTAATGTGATGTAGGCTAACGTGAGCGTACAGCAGTGCTGTTTTCTGACATACAAGATGTGATTTTTGTGCTGCACAACATGCTAAAATCAAAGCCTGAACATTTGCATGATTTTCAGTCACTGGCTGTCTCTGCAGTGCTGATGCAAAACAGCTTGAGTGATTTATACCTGTGTGAGATACAGTCACATTTACAGCTATTTATAATGACATCATCCCCAAATAAGTAACAGTCCACTCAAGCAAAATGTCAGCGTCCACATGTTGACTCTTTGAGACGGAACAAAGTCGTTCAGTAATGCTGCTCTTTCCGAGTTGCATGGCTTTACAGCACTGAATAAATGTCATGCTACATGAAAGCCAGAGAAACGGGGCAATACCTGATAGATGTCTGATAGGCTGCTGCTCCCTGAGTCACTGGCAATGCTGCATCCTGATTGGCTGGCTGGCACATGGGGGTGGTCTGTCAAGTGCATCTTGCTGAGGTCACCAGGAAGCTGTTCAGACAAGACAGGAAGACAGAAATGTGTACAAGATTGCTTAAAATGTCAAGATATAACAATTCAGTAACTGTCTGTGTGTGATTTCACAGAATCTAGTGGTGCAGAAAACACAATCACAACTACCGCATGCAAATGATTTTATAAAACACATCCCAGAGAAATATAACTCGTACGCCAACAAATCTCACCCGTCTGAGAGAGAACATCTGACAGCTTGAATATTATTTGAAATAGTAATTAATTACCACAATGAAAAAGAAATAAACTAAAACCAAAACCAAAATAAATCAATTCTATATAGCAATGTCGAAAAATTTAGCAAAATTGAACTAAAAATACGATGACGATACAAAATATGAATAAAGCTACAATAAAATTATAAAAAGAAACTCTTGAGCAGGATTTTATCTGCCAGACTCATCATAACTTCTTGACCTGTCACATACACAAAATGAGAAGAAATCAAGCATCGCGTTAGTTCAGACAGGTCACGTCGGTCAAGCTCACATCATCTGACAGTCAGCTGTTTCTGACGGGTACCAATCCAATTCCGACACATCATAGCGGTTCATTTAAATCCCCGTTCATTCTGCCACCAATCTATAGCTTAGTGGCACGCCGTATTTAACCCCTCCCCAACTCCACCTTTATCTATTCATCCATCATCTGTGGATTAAGTTGATTTGTCTTGCGATTGTTTTTGTTATAGTGCTAGTTTCTATTTATTTGTATATTTATGGGATCGGTTCTGTTACCCCGGGGTTTTTTTTCCAATTGCTGCTCTTCCTGCTCTACCCTATCGCCAACACCAAGTAGATGCATTACTATTTAATAAAAACTTATTTGACGACAGTGGTCCTGACTGAAGAACAGTTTGCTTGATTTGTGACGTTTAGTGAATAAATCTTAAACGGGACAAACTCAAAGCAGGCTTTGAATTAATGCCCACCCTGATCTCCAAACAGTCGAATCCTGCAAGAAACACCGATAAATGTGATATACAGAGCTTTTTTCTGTTCTGATCATGTAAAACTCTCTGTCATAACTCTCAGAGGTTCTTCAATCAGGTCAGAGAAGAGTTGAAATGAAGGCTGTGTGAAGCGTGACGTGTGGGCTCTTTCATCCTGTGAATGAGCCGCAGTATTGGAGAGATGAGTAAAGGGCATGAATGATGTGTAGGGGTGGCATTAGGCAAACAGAGAACTGCTGCTAATTGGTGCAGTCGTACTGTGCTAATTCACAGCTCTGACAGCTGTCCCCCCGGCCAGGACCAATTAATGATGCCGGAAGATTAAATATGAATGCACGCTCTCACTCTTCTGCTCTACAGACCACATCCACAAGACGCCAGGATTTCTACTCCTCACGTGGCACTGTGGACCTCAGAAATACTGCACACCTCTATCACCTGACAGATCTTCAGCTCGTGTGTAAAGTAAGATCATCCTCACGTAAGGTCCATACAGTGCAGATGAAGCTCTTCTGAGACTTTACAGTCCTCTCAGCAGGACATCCTCATTAAATCAAACCCGGGCGCTCTCATTACGAAGCGACTCGTGGCAGGACAGACCTTTGGTTCTGATCATGGAATGAATCTATAGGTTAACCCTGACACACAGTCAGCCTGTTCTATAAATGATGCAGTACAGTCGAAACAACTCAAATCAGTCCAAACAGGCCAGTCTGCGAACCAGCTAGACCAGATGAGCACCACCTTGACAAAGACCAACTTGGAAAACCCAAACCAGCTAAGACCAGCAAATCAGTTTCAGGAAAAGCTTCCCCAGAATCAAAGCCATCACGTGTGTTAGCACAACACTCCACCGGCTCGACTACAGTAACAAAACACCATTACTCAAGAATGATCTACTGCTGTTCTGGTGGCAAACGTCAGTGAATTATTCATGTGTCCACATGTTACCAGTCAAATCCAGAGGCAGTCAAACATTTGTCCACATGACAACATTTCATCTGTCCAGCAGAGAGAAAACACTGCACACATACACTCCTGAACACAATCTTAAGACCGGGGGAAACATTACAAGTATAAGCATTTCTCGCTGGGGGATCATAACCAGGTTATAAGTACTGCTTCAAAATGCCAAAACAAGAAACAGGAGCCAGAGACAAAAACAGAGAGTAGGCAATTTATCGAAAACTTCATTTAAACTCAAACAGGCTGTTCATCAGCTGATCCGCAGACATACCTCACATTCTGAAATGGAAAAAAAAGTTCCTTGATCTTGACACTCTGTAAAGTCCACAACTCAAAACTTCCTTATATTGAAGCCAAACTTCTCAAACAACTCAAGAGCTATTTCTGACATCAGACAGTTGAATGCATCACAGCAGGGCTGCCTCAACATCAAGATGTCAAGATGCTTCATATAGTGTTATATAGTGTAAGTGAAGCGGGGTGTTTCCACGGGTCCTGATGTCCAGCAGAGGTGAGTAACGGCTGCATTAGTGCTATATGTGCATGGAGACTGAATGAATTAGGAGGAGTAGTGGAGGGGGCGCACGGCCCCCCGTCAGGCGCTTCCTCCTGCGCTAATTCACTGAGAGTGCTCTCACAAATGAGCCTGCAGCGGGCAGCAATGATCAATGAAGGCAAGTCTGCTCCAGTTTAATGACATTACAACAACATGTGCATTAAACTCTGAGTGAACCACTGGAACACTGACCTCTCCATCTTAACATGAACACCACACAGATACACATACCAAAACACACCGATGGTTGTTAAATCAAGCGTTACTGCAGCTGTTCCTCATACCATCAAACAAAGCCCTGACATCAAAGCTTTGTAAATGAAACATTTGAGCAAGTCATGTGAGGTGAAGTGAGTTTAGATGTGACTCTGACTCTTCTTACCAAGTGTTTTGAAGCGAGAGAGTGAGAGAGAGAGATAGTGAGAGAGAGAGAGAGAGAGATAGTGAGAGATGTGAGAGATAGAGAGAGATAGAGAGAGAGAGAGAGCGAGAGAGAGAGAGAGAGAGAGATAGAGAGAGATAGTGAGAGATAGTGAGAGATAGTGAGAGAGGGTTTTGAAGTGAGAGAGAGAGAGAGTGAGAGAGGGTTTCGCGACGAACCTCCCTCTCTCTCTCCGCGCGAGCGCTCGCTCGCGAGCTTTTTCGTCTCGCTCTCGCGCGCTCCGCGCGCTCTCGTGCTCGTTCTCGCTCTCTTCGCTCTCGCTCTCTTCTCTGTCGTCTCTCTCGCGCTCGCCTCGCATGCTCTCTCTCGCGCTCTCGCGCTCGGTCTCACTCTTTTTGCTCTCGCTCTGACTCTCTGGGATTTTCTCTCTCTCTCGAGGAACAAGATTTCCAGATATCTTTTTTGTGCATGCAATCTTGTGCTTTGGCAATGTAAAACTTTTTATCATGCCATAAACCCTTTGAATCCTTTGAATCTTGAACGGAGTCTTATTTCTTATTTCTTATTTCTGCAGTAATCATGTTTTTGAGCTAGGAAATCAGTGCAATGGGACACATCCCAAATAGCACACATCCAGTACAGGATAAGCCAACCTGATGATCAGAAAGTCAGTTAGAGCTCTGTCCCGCCGAGGGAACCCGGAGGGAGCTAAATGCTTAAAGACAGCACTGCCCAGCCCAGACGAGGAGTCCACCTCAGCGCCACACGCTCACAGATGCTTCCTGACACCTGCCCGCTTCGCCAGGACATCCACTGCAAGCACTTTTATCCTGTGCTGTTAAAAGCACACGTTCTCCTCATGCTGATGGCAGATGGCATGGAAAACCAATACTTCTACAATGATGGAAACATGCTGATATGAGGCCAGGCATCAGCACCCAATAGATCTTTCATAAAACACTTCATTTCATACCAAATATTTGCCGACTGCAGACTGTCAAGATTCTCAGAGGTGAACAATGTGTTCATCTATCCCAGATAAAAGCAGAAAGAAAAGTCAGTAGTTATACGCTCATTGATCAGCCGTGTTTTAAAGCTTCGGTTTTAATCTAAACCTGTAATGTTAAGAACTTGAGAAACAAAGCAAGGCCACGTAAAAAAGCGCTCCATTATTTAGTGGTGACTCTTAACATCTGAATATTATCCAAACAGATGCTGAGAGCTTTTAGCTGCTTCATCCTGGGAGGTTTAGGGTGTCATGTGCGCAGGAAGGTTAGGCGATGGGGATCAATACACTTAGCATTAGACCCCGCACGTTAAATGAAGGCTCTTCAAGGCAAATGTTGCCTGCACTTTGAGAGAGCGGCTTTACCTTGAGTTCCTGCAACTCACGTTTATGCTGACTGATAGGAAATCTATGAGCGAAACCTTGACCATCGGCATTACGCCGCAAAAACAAAGGTTAGACCCTTGATACGCTTTCCCATCAGACAAGATTTGTGGCAATAAATCATGCTGCTCTAAAAGTCAAGTACTTCTGATCGCTTCAACAGGAACCTCTCATATTCACATCCATAAACACTAACACACAATTCAATAAACTGTAATCAGATATTTATCAACTCCAAAATTCGCTATGCTATGTGTCAGAATTTTTCAGTATATGCATTTTTAAGATAAAAATATTTTTTCAGTTGTGCTAAAAAATATTCAAGAGTGGGTTTTTTTTAACATTTTAAACATTCAGTTATTTGGTGACATACGCTGCAGGTTATTGTGTCACTCACGGCAGCTGTAAACATGGATTTCCGCTAAATCCAGAGCCGATGACACCAGAAGTGTGCAGATTCTATGGGGACATACACACGACGCCCGGCACGTACGTCGCTCGATGTAATCTATTCTCTCTCCGTGCATTTGTGTGGATCAAGGAAAGGCTTTCATCAGAACGGATGGGCCCAGAGGTGGTACCTGACATCAAGCTTGTCCATGGACAGTAAAGAGGGGAAAATAGATGCTAAGGGCTTTCAGAAGGCCTTTAATAACACTGCCGGGTTGGTCGCTGCCAAGTTCAAAGATGGCCAGTCCCCAGGACATTAATGGAGCACAGAGAGTGCAGGCCAGACACAAAGCTGAAGGCCAATTATCGACTCCTGAATTATAAATGATGGAGATCTTCCAGCTCGGACATATCACAGCACGCCATGAGTCAAAGCTCACATCCCTGCACTCAACCCATCCTCTGTGTCCTCCGACTGCATATCTCAGAGATCATTTCAAAAGGATTTTCATCCACCAGTGAATGAAGAAAGAAACATGCAAACCAGCGAATGAACAACAAACAAGAAATAAAGAGGTTATTTCACTTAAGAGAGATCATACAGTATATACATACAGATTATATATAAATTAGAAGTATGCGAAGCATATCTTTCTTCTAAAACACTACCCTTCTGATAATGGGTCGTTTACAAAAAAAACAGTGGTAACACTTCACTTAAAGCATATGTAATGCATTATCAAAGTAGTTTTAATGTATTAATTATGCCTTGACATGCACCTTATAATGTCTCATAACTACAGTTTATACATTATATCACTTGTCAATTTATTGTTACACTTCGCATTTTTATTTTGGTTATAATTCTTTACTACATTACAACACACATGGTTTCACTTCAGTATAGGGGGCAATTCTCACTATTAACTAGTTGTTGGTATCATGCCTATTATTGGCATATTGGCTGTTTATTAGTACTTATAAAGCACATATTCTGCATGATCATACTCCACATCCCTAATCCTACCCAATGCCGAAACCTTACAACTACCTTACTAACTATTAATAAGCAACAAATAAAGAGTTTAATGGGGGAAAAGTCGTAGTTAGTGGTTTGTTAATAGCGAGAATTGCCCCCTATCCTGAAGTGTGACCACACACATTATGAACAATTATAATTCATCATACCATTTAATAACCCTTAATAATGCATTACACCTAAAGGCTTCAAGTAAAGTCTTACCAAAACAGTTAGAAATGTTATTTTAGTTTAGCCTATACCTTATACAAACTTACAAAAATATGATTGTTATTTTATATAATTGCTATTATTGTTAATAACATGACATATGACAATTCAACTTGAATATTTAACACATTGTATAATAAACCACAACCGAATTTCTTGATCACAAAGTATTTTGCAGGCAGACGTACTAAAATGCAGCTGACATGATTTACTTGATGGAGACCCATCTAAAAGAAAGTCATTGACACTGGTACTTCTTGACATTCTACACACACATTAAGCACTATAATGGATAAACATCATCTTTACTTCATGTCTCTAATCTTCTAAACATGATGCTAAAAATACTTTCATACATTTGTACATGTTTTAAATAACCACAAAGGAACATCAAAGGTTGTTGTGGGGTTAGCGCTTACAAATGACTTTCCTTAAATAACTTAAAATCTGAGCATGAATTGTCTGAATTATATTTTTTTTAATTATGAGATTCTGACATGTGAAAAGCGTGCTTAGCTTCTAGAACACATTATTACAGCTGGTGTCACAAGACCTTTCGGAGAGCTTTGACTTGACGCAGTGTAAAGTAATGTTAATAACGGAACTATAAAAGAACATTATCAACTGGTTCATTTTACTTAAGTGTTCCTGTTCACAGCCAGTGGTTTCGTTTCAGTTTTTGTTTATGTTCCTGCTTAAATTTAGTTGGTTTCAGTTTGTAGTTTTTATTCCTTGAACCAGTTCAGAGCCCTGTCACACACACACACATCTATAAACTAAACATGATAATAATGTAACGTTTTTAAAACACAGGTTTCTGTAGTTTACCCTGGTAATAATCCTAACAACAAATAAAAGACCATTTTAAAGTTTGCATTTTCAGGCCCAAAACACTGCTGTTGTGTAAGTGATCGGGCAAAATGTCTAAGGTTTTGAGTTTCCAGTGGAAAACAGTGTTGCGTCATTACAGAATATCTGCCGTGCGTTTGAGGGGATGATCAGTGGATAGTGAGTAATGAATAACACTGGGAACACATATACGTATACTTATAAATGTGCAGCTTGAATGCACGGCAGGTCGCTTTGGAGAAAAGAATGCCATAAATGTAAATGATGTTGTCAGCAGGCAACGAAACACTGTCTACACATTCAAACAATTTGACACCCTTTCTAGCACCACTTGGGAACTTGACCTACATCGCTCATACAGTCAGTACACAAAGGACCGACAGGGCACAAACTGAACTATAAGGCATGTTTCGAGTACAGACATCAAAGAATTCAAACAGGTAAACTGTGAGTGTTTCTTAGTGAACATGAGAGGAGATTTCAGCTGACAGCGTTTGAGTTGTGACTGAAAGTGTACATGTGCATCACTTCTCTCCAGAGGGCTTATTAGACGCCTGTGATTTTCATAATGAAGAGAAACGCCAGACGACTTTAAAAAGAGACATCTGGTGTGGAGTTACTGTACGTCTGTCAGGCTGCCAGCGCATCAGAAATGTCTCCAGTCTTTTAACAAGATGCAGTAAATGCAGCAAGACTGCAGCAACTCACAGAAGACACTCGTCTCAGTCCAGAACTGTCTCTCAGTCATGTGTCCGTTATTAACGGAGCGTCGTTCAGACAGGACCTGTTGATAAATACTGGAACTGCCTGCAATGTCGCGAGAGAGTTTCTGAAAGCTCAGAAGTCTTTTCTCTGTCTGCTTCACATCACCACGGTTCCTTAAAATCCATCATCCGGCTGCGCCCAGCAACAGTCCTTGCCAACCAACTAGACAAGATCTCTTGTGTAAAGAGCTCACTTTTCACCAAACAAACAAGTGGCAAAGCTTCACATTCCCGCCCAACATTTTCCTCATTGAATATTCATCGTCCGTTGTAGCTGCGTGTCATTTTTGGTATTACTAAATACTGTCCCAGTTTTATGACGCAACCATACGTCATTGGTAGAGCGTGAACACGTCGATGCTTTCAGAAGGTCCTGACATGTCAGCTTCTGGCTCACAAACGGCGTGAGTTTGGGGTGGAAGCAAAAAAAGACAAGGCAGATTAATCTGACTGGTCTGATGCTTTATTCATGCAAAACGTTTTGATCCAGCAACAGAATATTCTGGTATAAAGGATTTAATGTGCCTCTGAAAACCTCACCGAGAAAATATGCTTTCCATGATTAGTTTTCCTCTACTAATAGAGGAACAGATGCAGACACAATACAGACACTGCACACTTCAATCCAAAAACAACACACACACATCTGCAGCAGAACAGCACACTGAAGAATTATGACATCACTTACTTTGGAGGACCACGGCTGGAGGCAGTTGGCATAGCAACGACGACGAGGAAAGCCATTTCCCAAGAAGAGAGGGAAACTTTCCACACAAGAGAAACGACAGAGAGCAAATCTCTCGGAGAATCCTGAAGGATAATCGAACCACTTAAAACGAAGAAGCGAATCAAGCTCTCCAGTTATCCATTTCAGCAGGAAATCACCAGGAACCTCATCCGCTCTCGTTCCTGCACAACTCAGTGAAAATCCAAATCCTGATGCTGCTGGCTACTAGACGCTCATCTCCACTTTCTAACACGACTTCATCACACGAACACAACTCCAAAAAAAGAGGTAGAAAGCTCTTTAAAAGGGTCCTGGCAGTGTTTGTACTCTTCTGATCCAGTGCCTTTTTGTGCTGTTTTTCAGATCAAGCCCAACGCAAGCGCTTTTTTGCGGAAAAGCTGCAGAATTGTGCGGCCGTCCGCCTCTGGTGCATGTCTCCAGTCTCCAAGTGCACATCCCCAGCCGGAGACTTCAGGAGATCTCCCTCGAGAGGCGTCCATCGATCGGACGCTCTGCCGCTCAAGACAGAAGGTCTAAGAGTGAGAGGCGCGGAGAGAAGCCCGGCAGATAAGCATGACATCACCTGCGCTGGGAGGAGCGGGTGGGGCGGGAATGGGGGACTGCATTAGAGCGATTGGCTGCGCGGAACGCAGGAGACGCCGAGCATCTTTATTGATTGAAAAGACAACATGAAACCAGCGTTTCTCAAACGTCCTGTCCGCAAAAACACAATTCATAAAAGACAAAGATGAGGCATAAATTACTGCCGCACACACGCAGGGAAGTGTGACAAACGTTTGTTATGCTAATGTATTCTTTCTCGACGCGACCTGTTCAACTCTTTTGTGACTGTGACAAAGGCACGCTTCTGCAGTGACGTAGGATAAAAGGAGGAAATGCCCCAAACTTGATGGTATTATCAGGTTCGTCAGCCGGTAAATTCCCAGACTGCTGAAAACGGAGCGCGTCTGACGGCTTGCGCTGAATAATGCAGCTGCATGGAAACATTCTTCTGAACGCAGGACGCAATTGGAAGTGCCTGCTCGGATCGCCTCAAACCTGAAGCATGACATCATCTTTTTCAGAAGCAGCCAATGGGAGCTCAGCACACTGAGCTTCCCAAAGAACGAGAGAGGCACGGCGTCTGATGCCCACGTTCAAATAAAACACGACGGGGTGTGAAGAATTATGAGGTGAATCCCTGACAGATCGTTCTTACAAGACTCGGGGGACACAGAAGCAATAAAAACATCTTTAAAATCTTGAGCTTTGGAGGAAGAACTGATGTACAGACAGAAACTCTGATTGTGTTGAGGCTCTGGAGTGTCTGATCTATGATCAAGCCTTAAGTCAATTATTTCGAAAATGATGGTTCTTTTAAAACATCCCGTCACAACTCAAGCACATGAGTTTGAAGAACTGTATGAAAATATGATATGATGTCATTATTTATACAGTTGTAATAATAACATGTTTAATCTTTGAACTGTTTTGACGTTTGGATTATTCATGTTATTCTGTCATGTGACATAAGCGTTTGCAAAGGCTGAATGTAATTGCTAAAGTGTACGCTTATTAAGCGTGACATAGTAACAAACATAAAAAGTCTAAATTCACAATTATTGTTGACAAATACTCATATACAGTATATATATTGGAAAGTGAGGTTTGGTTGTAAGTATTGTGATGAAGCTGGAAGAGGACATGATGGAGAATATGAGCTGCAGGTAAACAGACAGGATATACTTCCTGCGAGAGAGAACGAGAGAGTGTGCGTGAGGTTAAGCGGCGCGGCTGGTTAAGTAACGCGAGGGGTGATTCTCGCTGTAGCTCCGTCTCTTTCTGCTCACTGTGAGTATTCATGTGTGCACAATTACAGAGACGTCTGAAAGCTGATTCATGAGTGGCTAATAGAGCCCGCGGAGGCGTGCCTGTGAGGACGGGGGAAGGGGTCAGCCTAATCCCCCCAGATCTCATTGTCTCGCCTGCTTGTAGAAAAGTGACAGTGATGAGATGATGGGTTTAAAACAGCACGCACGCACGCACGCAGGACTGAGCCTCTCACACACTCAATATTAACCCATCTCTTTATGCTAATGAGTGAGTGGGGGGGTGAGTGGCAGCAGGTTAAAAAATGATTCAATTTATTAAATGTTTTTACAATCTGTTAAAAGCTTTTCAGCCAACAAACTCACTGCCTGACACGGGACAAAAACTGCTGTAATAATAATAATACAGAGTAATGCCAGTAATAATAAAAACGTTGTGTTTGCATAATAATATATGTCTGTTTGCATTTAGAAACATGTACCCATACATGAAATAATTCCATGTATATATTTATATATAATTAAAAAAAATCGATTTTAGTTTCTTTTATAAAACTCACAACGCTCAAAAGTAGCACCCCTTTAATGGTTGGTCTTCTTACAAGAAATCTTTCTTCCAGTTACTCTCAGAAAGAGACGGAGTCATGGCCCTTTTCCACAGACACATTGCCAAAAGTCTGTTTCCAAAGAAACAAATGAAATTTTCATCCTAGAAAACTGGCATCATACTGGACCTTTAAACCTGCTAGTCGCAACAACAAATCGCTATTATCAACACATCGGTCTACACAGGAATGACTGATGTGACGTGTCACAAACGGTTCATCTTTTGATATTTCCTACTGACATAAACGCAAAACATCTTATTTTCTTTGTGAGTGAGACATCTAATGTACACAGTACGATATGTCTGTGTTTATTGTGGACATCTGCAGCGGTAAGTGTAAATTCACATGTAACAAAACTGTTCGATTTAGCGAGTCTGTAATCCTATATTACACTCCGAAATGAAAAAGACCAAAAATGTTTGTTATGTCATTTAAATTTGTTGTGGAAAAAGTTGAGGAGTGCAGGCTATATTGTGTGTAGAGCTCGCTCACAGCAGCAGGACTTCCTTCTATTTTTCCAGCTCTTCCTGTAGAGACCAGCAAAAAGAATCTGAACACATACAATCATCCATCATCAGAGATCTCCCCTGCTATACGTGCATGAAAATATAGATCATACAGTATAGAGCATGTGAGGCAGGGACGGGAGGAGGCATGATGTCATCCTCTAAAATTAGCCCTCCAGCACAAACAGCAGCCGCAGAGAAGACACTCCCCTCTCCCTCATCCACATCCAGAAACTCTCACGAGAAACATGTGAGGAGAAATGACCAGCGTATCCCCCATGAAACCCCCACAAACACACACGCCAGTTTACACAACCTTTAACAGTCGCAGAATTGTCATTCAGAGTTACGACTGTCACAACATCAGAGCAAGTATCATAGTCGAAGGATTCAGGATCGTGACATTATCACGATATCCTTTGAAATGAAATAAATAAATCCATTCAAGTGTTTCTCTTTACTAGCAAGTGAATCACACTTAAAATAATATACTTCACATATACAGTACCTACTACACTGGAACTGAATTATTATCATCGTGTAAGCATTACCACTAGATCAATAAATGTGGTTATAAAAGATGTTTTAAAGCTTCTTTGGTGCAATTTGCATTGTGATGCACTATAACCGATACAGAAATATATGTGTAACAACATTTGTATTTCTAGAAGCAGTTTTTTCCACAAAATGTCTAAACTTAAGGCAACTGGTGCGTAAGTAACTGCGCGTTCACACCGCCGCCGCTCTGGTCACCCTGCCAACAACGCCGTAGAGAGATTCGTGGACGCTCTGACGTAGACCAAAGTTTACAAAGTTTCTCTCAAGCGGTGGACTTCAACGTTCCGTTTGGTTGCTGCTGAACCGAGTCATAGCTCATTATCATAAAGTTGATTTCAACGCCCTCAACGGCCAAGATGCGTCGCACACAGTGCCTACAGGACTCCCTATGAACACCGCCACCCTAAAACATCAAGACATTTGGTGTTGCATGTCAATGTTTCCACAAGGTTAAAGCTAGAGAAGAACCTCTTTCTTGGGTGTAAAGAGACCCAAGGCTCCAAGCTTGGGAAAACATTTCACCTTCAGAATCACATTGAACCTGAACTCAATCCCTTACTCAATGCTACAAGGACAGAATCTAAATGACACATGAGTGACGACAACTGTCATTAAAAGCTTTTTTTTTGATCTGCCATATCTGGCAGAAATGAGGCCGGTTACCATATCAGTTTAGATTATGAGCCAGTGTGATATCATCTGTTACGATATAGAGACAGATTCATTAGACAGTCGTGGAGTATTATAAATACACACATCATGCCGTTCTGTAATGACACAGGCAGCTGTCTTCTCTACTGAAATCCCCCCTCAGGTCTACGAAGGAAATGCTCTTCTGGTTCTTTTCTCTTTTGAGCTGAACGATGAGTGAAGAAACCGAAGTGCAAGAGAACAGCACTCTGGAGAAGTCTTGCATGACAGATGATGAAGAAATGTGTGAGCCTGTGAGCGATGACGGCAGGAAGATCAGCAGGCCAGACGTCTTGCACACTGACAGGAAACACAATACCACAGTTGCATGCTGCTCTTGTTTACGTCCTGTGTTTTACTCTCTCTACACTCATCCCTTCAATATCACTGAACACCTGTGAGCACCTTCATACACACCAGAGTTTCCAGCGGAGGGTCAATGATATTTAGGGGTTTTGGTCAAATGTCCCACATACTGAAACGACAGCTGATGATTCAATGTTACAGCTCACTTCGTGAAGAACACAATGATCGCTTGCACAAAACCTGTTATTTGTATAGAACTTTTCACCATTTTGCAAATGTGAAAAGCAGCTTTACATACATTTAAAAGACACATGGTATTACTGAAGACGTGGTCGAATATGAGCAATAATTCTTGAAACAGTAAAAATACCATGCAAATGTCATAATATTAAATTTAATTACTACATTACTATGTCAGCTTCAGTATTTTTTTCCTTTTGTTTTCTTTTTTTCAATAAATGATGCTCAAAATACAAGTACATGAAAGCTGACAGAGCTGGTGACCAAAGCAATTTAAGTATCAAACCAGAATTATTTACAATATTATCACGTGTAGTATTAACACAATCTCATTAACAACAATGATTAATATCACATGTATTGTCAATAGCGGTATACTGTGACATCTCTAATCCAGAAACACACTGAAATGAATCTTGAACTAAAAAATTACAATACCCAAATTTTCATGAAATATTGCAGTGTTTATTGTAAATAGTTTATCAATGTGGGTTATTCAGTTTTTTTTTTATTCCTGTGCACTCATAATCTTCAGTTAAAATCTGAAAATGCACTTCCGTCCTGTAGTGACTATTTGAAATGACGGCTTGGGCGGCTGTCAGTCCCCTTAAACTGTCAGTTCCATTGAAAAATGTAACGCATGTCTTTATTGGTCCAATCAAATCTCAGAGAAAGGCAAAAGCCAAGGCCACTATTTTTCTCATTCGAAATTCCATTTCACTCAGAAATACGAAAGTGAAAACGATCGCAACTTCTGGTTCACGGGGACTTTAAATCCTGCACACCCAAACAAAGCTGTCAGTGAATGGGGTGGGTGGCATTTTATTTGAAAACGGACCGGTGTGTCCACTTTAGTATGAGTAATAGTGCCGGCGTGACAAACAGCATTAATAAACCTGAACTGCACAGATAACTTCTTCTATGCATCCATCACAATGAGAAGTTCTGTGCCAGCCATTCACACCAACAGGCATCCATTCAGGAGTAGAGTACACACCAGATGCCCAAACACTGCTTTCCAAGAACCAGCTCTGCACACACACACACATTCTCATTTCTCCACTGAATAACACACATTAGGACTGAAGAGCCAACACAATCCCACACACACAGCTTTTGTTTTCACACTTTCATTCATCACTTTAAGCATCAATACTGCTGCCATAATGCCTCAGGGCCAATACTTAACATAGGTGCCACATGTAAACAAGGCTTTAAAGAACCTTATTTTGTCTCTTATTTTCATGTTTAATGCAAGTTTAAGTCAGCTCGAAGTATTCTGTCTCTGTAGTGCTGGTGCCGGGGTAAGGATAACAATCATTTATCCATCAGTCTCACTTCTACTCATCCTCATCAAAATACAGTTTTTCTCAACTGCTTACACACAAAATGTTTACTTGTCACACAATCTATGAAACCTGACGCTCAAACACCAGAACCAATAATGCTATTAGAATTCGTGAAATACGCAACGATATCCTTAATGATGCCACAATTTTGGCGAACATAAATGTGCCTCCAGAAAAAAAAATATATATCTGTACTGTGTAAAGTATTCACCGTATTCACAACCACAGCACAGCACAGCACAAAACAAAACACTTTCTTTCTTTCAAAATCTCGCTTTTGTTTTTACAGTGAATTTTCAACATCTCTCTGCCAATGTCTTTCAATCTTGTACAGAAATGTACAGGAGCTCATGAAAGAAGAGCTTTATGTTTTGAATAACTGTGTGTATAAGATATATCCAAAAATATAACATTATGGTAAAGGTGTTTGCAACAGAACACAAATGTTTGCTTTTGAAATGTGTTTGTGATATTTCTAATGTAGTGCTTCATTTTGCAAGAGATGTGAGGCATTTAGCATTTTGTGTGTGCAATTTTTGGATTTGTGTGTAAAGTTTTGAAAAAAAGAGGCAACGTTTTGAAAATGTGTATAAGCAGTTGAAAAAAACTGTAAATACAGTATGTGTGTTCACCAACACGTTTTCTATGCGAGAACAACATCATTGTTAAAAAAGTTTTAAAAGTGAAATTACTTTTCTTACCTGCTCATTCGTATAATCCTTAAGGTCCACGGGGGTAGAGAGAGAGAGAGAAAACACAAAGAGAAAACACAAAGAGACAAGAACACATCATCTCTCAATGTCTTAAAAACGGCACATGATCTTACATTGTGTAACTGTACATTTGGTTGTCAGTGGTTAATTATGCAATGATGTCTAAAGCACCACTGTGAGCAAAGCATGTTGTTCCATTAGTGAGACATGTGTTTACAAGATTACTCAGAAGTGTAACTGAAAGTCAAGATGGATGTTATCAGTCTGAGAAACTCCCCCTCAAACACAATGAATCAACTGTTGACAAGTGCTCGAGCTCAACTACTGTTCATCTCTCACGCGTGTTTAACGTAACACTTTGATATAGAGCCCCAGAAACTGGACAAACGGAATGAAAACACAATCAAACGGGCTACATTCAAAATAAAAGTCAATAAAATGAAGAAAGACTGTAAAGCCCCATGTGTTTCACATGTTTCATTTGTCACGGAGGAAGAAGGTCTCATTCAACGTTAAATAAAGGGATCTGAATAAGGTTCTCTTACCGTCGTTGAGGGGTCCTGACTGTCCGTTATCAGTTGGCGCTCTCCTCGAGGGTTGACCTTACGAAAGCGCCGCCGCGAGTGCCGCTGAGAACCGTCTCTCTGTAGAGCCCCATCGTCGCTATCGCTGGTGTTCTCCACCTGTAAAGAAGCAGCGGCAGATATCTCAGTATCCTGGTTGAACATCCAGTTCTTCCAAATCCCAGAGAGCCTGTGGAGGCGTAGAAGACTCATTTCGGATCACATTTACACGCTACAGGACGAAGAAGAGTGAACGCGGTTCGCTGAGAGAAAGAGGCGTTGGTCTTGACAGATGGAGGCAGCGAGCGTACACAGCACAGCTACAGGCGGGCCGCAGTTTCCTGTAGGAAGCCGTAAATACACAAATATCCTCTCCGAACAGAAAGAACAAGATTCTGGCTTTTTAACACCAACCGGCTGTGCAGAAACGTATTTAATAGTAAATAACATGTTTTAGAGGTCAAATATCACTATCATTTTAAGAAGTAAATGGTAAAAGCTATTCTTTTTTAGTTGCTTTATCGCTCTAACAAAGGGTCTGGATAAGTTTTGATTTAAACATAAGCTGCCTATCAAGACAGTTTTTGTATGATTACACCTTTTAAGAGACTTAAAATACCAACGACGATGTCAATCACAGAATGCCTTCCAATGAATTCAGTTAAAAATAAAATCCAATTTCAGAAATGTTGATTAAACACATTTTATTCCATACTGAAAGAGGTTTTTTAATGAACCATTAAAAAACAATTATGATTTTGCTAAATGTCAGCGCTACCTGCTGAAAAAACCCCAATAGAAACCATCAAAGACGTTTTGGTAATGCTTTAGATTACGGCCCGCAACGTACCGCATAATTAAACAAAATTGACAGCGTAACAATAATGTATGTCTACAAAACATATCTGTAGGTAAAGGGAAACAATATGCAAAGATTGGGGAGTAAAGGGGTAAGAGTATGGAAAATGTCAAATATATAAGTGATGCCAAATCAAACCGCTTTTAAAATACTTGTTTATAGTCTAAAAAAATCGACATTGTTTTTGCACATTTTAGACATTTTAGACAATAACTCATAATAATAACTCATAGTTAAAGTTAATTATTTGTGACCGACAATCCTAAATCAATCAAATAAAAATGAATCCTAAAGTCAAAACTCTGTCAAACTAACAGTTGACAGGACAGTTTGCCTGCAACTTTGCTTGCACAAAAACTGAGCACATCAGTTCCCCTTATTTTATGCTTGCTATAATAATAAAAGAAGAACCCCGTTCTTAATTCATATCCACAGTAGCTTATTTATGGGAACATAGTGATTACAAAAATGTAGTGCATGTTCACGCCAAGATTGTTGTATAGCATACTGCAGGTCCTGCATACTACGTTCAAATTCAAATAGATACCCCTTAGTTTGAAAATACTTACAGTATGGATATTTTTATGATTTTTTTCACCCAAACTTTGCATATTGTTCCCCTTTGCGTACAGATATGTAGTGTAGATGTACATTATTGTTATAATTAGTTACGCTGTAAATTAGGTTTAATTATTTATGCGGTACATTGAGGGCTGTCATCTGAAGCATTACTGACATTTTTTTTTTGGTTTTTAAAACACCATTATGAGCCATTAGCTATTTCTATTCAATCCATTACAAATTTCCTTTTGTAGTGTGTTTTGGGCGTAATTTCAACATCCCACCAACAGAATCCATCACATACCAGTAGAAACCATTATAGTTTCCATTAAATCCAATGCCATTCCCATTATAACCATTAAATCTATGACATATTCTAGGGACAGTTTCTTTTGGCTTCTAGGGTGTTTTCCTATTGCATGGAATCATACCATTAGCTAACCAAGGAAGAGAACCACAACTATAACGTTTTTTACAAATTTCCCTCACCACAACTACTGAGATAACTCACTGAGATAACTCACAACTTCAGCTGAACAATAAAACATTGACGGCCATCTAAAATGTGAAACCGCAGCACGAGAGCTCAGTATAAAAACATTATGTCATCATGCGCTGTTCGACACGTTTAGAATAAGACAAAACCATTTTGACTCCCTGATACCATCCAACAACTCAAACCTACTGCTGTGACATTACTGCCAACTCCAAGCAGCTCTTCAGATGTGTCTGAGGAATCACGCAGGACAAACACTAGAGCTACAGATTCACGAGACGGGTTTTCAGGTCAGTGTGTACGTCATTCAGAGCAGAGGGAAAGGAGTTATGGTGGAGGCATATTAAATCTCTGGGAAGGAGGGTGAAGATCTTTTGAAGAGCTGTCATGTGCGAGCGGAGCAGTCATCCATCACAGCAGTAATGTGACACACAGACTTAACCATCCACACACACATGACAGAGTCGAGACGCAGTGAAAAGTGTGTGTTTGAGAGAGATTTAAAGTGAAGAGAAAAAGCTTGTCACCGTACACTCGGTTCCATAAGGATATTAGAGATGCACAAAACTATCAACACTGACTGGTCGGTGGCTTGTCTGAAGAACTACTCAACCTTTCAGTCTTAAGAAAGCTCTGCAAAATTAGGAACCACTAAAAGAGTCCTTCTGGTAATTCTTACCAGAGTGGAGGTTTTTCCCCTAACACTTCTCTATTGTGTCTCTGTGTAATGTGTCAGAATGGATTCCCCTCCGCTGATGTGTTACAACCATAAAAAAGCCCTTTTGATTTCTACTCTTCAAAATGGCATATTGTTGAAGCCCAGACTCTTCCACGAATCATCACGTGTGGTCATCTGATATACACAGAATGGTATGATGTCACATTTCGCCCCGCTCATATCCTGCTGTGCGTCATGTGATGGTGAATTCGATTACCCTGTCGGTTTATCCTGTGGGATGAGCACTCGTATATCTGGCTGATCTCTCAGAGTTTGTGTAATAAAATAAGGATGATACTGGCAGAGCCCTGAGCTAGACCTCCATCTACAGACATGTAAAACCAATAGTAATGAAGTCTTGATACTCTCATAGCAGGACCGCAAAAGCAATCAATAACAATAACTGAATGTGAGTGTGTGCCGGTAAACGGGAATAATTCAGAGTAATACAAAGCCGACGGACAATTGAAAGGAAAAGGAGTAAACAAATATAAGTCATCAAAGTTAAAATGATAGTTTCACCCAATCATTCTGTCATCATATACCTGTATGACTTTTCTTTCTTCCACAGAACACAAAATGAGATATTTCGAAGAATGTTGTCAACTGGTCCTCCAGTGCGGTTCGTTTACTAACATTCTTCAAAATATCTTCTTTTGTGTTCTGCAGAAGGAAAAGTTTGAAATGACAAGAGTGTGAGTGAACGATGACAGATTCTCATTTTTGGGGAATTATCCCTTTAAAGGAGTAGTTCATTTCAAAATATAAGCCCCTATAGACTTTTCATAGTCATCTGTATCCCTACCATGGAAAGTCAATGGGGGCTTATTTTAAAGTGAACTACTGCTGTGGCTGAAATAGTGACTTGAAATGTTTTATCTGAGGGGTTATACGAGATAAAAACAAGGATGTTCAGAAGGTATGAAGTTTCATTTTCAGCGAGAGTTCATGACCACCAGCTGAATGAGATATAAAGCTTTATTTCCTGCACACAGTAAATGATGATAGAGATTATTCTGTACTGATTAACCAACCTTTACATGATCTTACCATCAACATGACACAAAAGTCAAAAGAATGTGCTAGTATAAAAGAGAACAATAAGGAGCAGGACCTGATTCTACTCCTCAGAAACAGATAAGATCATGCACAACATATCTGATCAAGCGTATCTGTTTTTAGCTGTCAGGTCAAGAAACTTGTCTCACTTTGTGAAGATTTTTTCAAGACCTACAGATATGTTTGAACCAGGTTTATTCTCCATATTCGGGCTATGTTCATTCATTAAATGATAGGCAAAAGTGGAAAATATGTTGGTTTATGTATAGACATGCTGTGTCAAGGTCCAGATAAGTCCAGATAATCAGCTTTCACACAGCAGCACCTTTATCTGTCATGCGAGTTCTTCATCAGCCTGTCACTATATGTGAAAGTAGATCCATCCAAAGTGTCTCAAGGCAGTTCGTAGCATAGGCACGAAATTTGGAATCTATTGACGATAGATTTTTTTTTTTTGTTCTCTTAGCCCCGCATTTGTAAATACATTTATATATTTATAACCTGACATCAAAAGAAGTCGTACACATATGAGGATACGGCTAATAGGGGTGTTCGGTTCCGGGTTTTTTAGAGTCGACTCCGATTCTCGACTTCTCGACTTTGGAGTCGATGGAATCCACACTTCAACTCCATTTACTGGCATTCAAAACAGGCTCAGGAATATGAATATAAAATAAATGAATGTAACTTCATATGTTTGGGAACTTTGGGCTGGCAACTAGATTTCAAGTCATTAGCAAATACACGTGCATTTGTGCAAGGAACACCATTGCTGATAGTTTTTTGTGCTGTCAGACCAGTTACATCTTTCAGGTCCTAAACCGATGTGGTTTTCCAAGTACACGAAGCGCAAGGACATGACGGACTCACATTTAAGCATAGCGTGACGCTTTCATTCAAAGCAACTTACAAAGTTGATTTACAGTGGATTCGAGAAATAAAAGCTTGAAGAGGGACAGACGAAATAAGGAGACTTTTTAATAAGAATTGAATGTGATCGGATTGACGGTGAAGAATGAACAGGAAATATTGCGCGAGCTGTTTTTGAAAGTACCAGTAGGTGCGCTCATGCTCTGATTACCGTAGTGTTTATGATGTAAACATGTACAGTCAGAGAGATTGAGAGTGGAGGTATGACTTTTACCTTAAACAACAACATGTTTTTCGTTGCTTTGCACCAATCACAAAGACAATTTAACCAACTTGAGTCAATGACAACATTAAAGATCATGGAGTCGAAAAGGAGTCGATTCCTGTCTTGGAGTCGATTCCGACTTTAGGGACATTAAGAGTCGAGGAATTGACTCTTTTGGAGTCGACTCCCCATCCCTAATGGCTAACCAACACCTTACCTCACCCCACACCCTAAAATCACAGCCGCAAAGGCTAATTTAGCTAAAAACACGAGGTTTACGAGGTGGCAAAGCAATGATAAATGGCTTCTCTAACTCCGCCCCTAAACCTGACACAGGGCCAAAGTCAAATCATTACACAACAAACCAATGAGATTCCATGAAATAGGAATTCACACAAATGAGCCACCTTGAAAAATAGTTTAGAATTTCCATCATATTATATATTTATACACATGAGAGATACAGCGTATTAAATATGTTAGATTGAAAGTCGTTTTGACTGACACGAAAAAGGGGGGAAATTCGTGTCCACAAACACGAATGGATAGATTACAGATTGTGACAATGTCACATATTCCCTTGAGACTGTGTTGAAGTTTAACATATGTGCACTATGCAACATATGTAAAGGGGTCATATGGCACTAATATTTCTGTGTGTTTGGTGTGTTCTAAGTTGCACACCCCCACAAATCAAACCGCCCAAATGTATACGCAAGTAAGGTGGGCGTACCTGTCAGTACAATTGAAGAGGAACCTGATGTTCCAAATATGGTAAGAGGCGTTACATTTCCGTCACACGCTTGCAGTATTCCACCAATCGCTACGCACCGGTTAACTGGCCAATCAGAGCACACCTCGCTTTTCAGAGCCATGAGCTTTGTTGAAAATCCACGCGTTTCAGAGAGGCGGAGCAAAGAGGAGATACAAACATGCACGGTGTGTGAAAAATACTGCGTTTTTTAAGCTTAAATCGTGTAAACATAATATTCGTTTTAGCCGTGTCATATGACCCCTTTAACTCTTGTGCAAAACTGGAATATTGCATTAAATAAAATGGAAACTTCAGACTCAATGTTTTGCTTACCACAATCATTTCTGACGGCTCTAAAGTGATGCATTCACAGCCTCGTCTTCCTCCACGCTGCGTTCCAAAACTGCACAGAAACAAAGACAAATCACATGTTTTAGAACCGTATTCACATGAGACACCAGTGCTAATGTAAGATTCTGGAACTAAACCTGCATTTGTATTGTCCAACAGGAAATTGTTGTTTAATTCAAACTAACGACACCTTCATTATAGAACACCAAAGAGCAAATTACAGCAGGAACTCTGCAGCTGTTTAAACGTTTCTTCCCAAGAAATGACTATAGAAAAAGTAAAGATACAAATGAACATTGCGAATGAACGGCATGCTAGCGCGCGTGTAACATTCAGACAGTAAAAACAGGTGTCTGGCTCTGACCTGTCATTCTGTCATGGAGGATTACATGCAAAACTATTTCTATAAATTAATCAGGATGATGTCGATTTACATAATGCAAGTGTGTATCAATACATCAGAATAAAATGCTTCGTTTTAATACACGTTCAGAAAGCAAGTAGTTTAGTACAGTCAGAAGTATAAGATGAAACCGAAGGATGATCGGCAGCTTTTTCAAGATAAAGACAGACAGGTCATTTAGTGGTGAGATGTCTCTCAGATGTCCTGATGCGGTGTGTGTATTGCGTTAGCAGAGCAGATGAAGTTTACATGAGGGAGATAGAGGTCAGGTTTGCTTCTCTTCTCTTCTCTTCTCTTCACACTCCAGCGAGACTGAACCCTGAAACTTCTGAAGGTCCTCCTTTCTCTGCATGACTGCATGTACTGAAACTCGGCTAAAAGATGCTTCAAACCATATGACCATTGGTCCTCTCTCTGTCATGATGTAAAAACAATTCAAAATCACAGCACCAGAAGCCTCACTTTTCTGAGCGTCACCTGATGTTGCAAATGCAGGCGTGACCATTACTATTACTCATATAACCATGTAACCCATGCAGCGGTTGTGCTAAGAACATTAATAGAGAGCTGAGATAGAGAGAGAATGGATGGATGGACAGATGAATGAATGAATGACTAAATGTGTCACATATTCTGTATATTTAGTCCTGACCCATATCTAGACACCAGAATGTCACAAGCACCCACCAGACCAGCACTAAACTCACAGATTCATCAGGTTTGCAAAATCAAGCAGAAGTAAGACTTTTTAGAAGAGCTGAGCTGAATTTTCTCTTCCTAATACTGAAGCCATTGGTGACAATGGCCCGTCTCCATGACAACACAGGACTGCTGACACTGAAACCCAGTGTGTCCAGCACAGCTTAAACAACACGTGAGCACAGTCGTAACACCCAACCGAAATAAAGCCTCGTCTCATCTGTGCTGACTGAAGTTAAACATCACTTTACATTCAGGAAACGTTTACTGTCATTTCAGATGACTACAGTAAAACAAGACAAAAGAACAAAACCACAGTAAAAAAGATGTCTGGATTACTTACACTTCAGTTTAACAGAGGCTACGCTGCGTTCTCTTTGGGATTAACAGTGACTTATATATAAAGAAAACAGGAGATGAGTCAGACGAGAGATGTTTCTCCATGACAGGAGCTCTGCGGGTGTAAAAACTAAGTTACAAACTGAAGAAACTCCTTATCAAGCTGAGAATGAAAACAATGCAGCCAAACCAGTCTCAGGGAATTTCAAAGCATCTGAAATATCCCCACCTTTACAAGAGACACGTTCTTCTGTTCCAAAGATATTATCACCACATTCAGAAAGACATTTTCCAGCCAGAAATACTCATAGATCCACAAGTAAGAGGAAGAATGTTTTTCAATGAAGTTTCCCGGTGTGCGTGTGTGTGTGTGTGAGGGCTGTTTCCTGTCTGGATGTGTGTTCATGAAACACATGTGTAGAAACTCCACCACCATGACTTTTGCATTCCTCACCCGACCGTCCCCCCACCCAAAACCCCCCGACCCTCCCAGAGGTCAACACACACACACACACACACACACACACACACACAATGACATGCATTTCCCTGTACACTTTCAGAACAAAGTCACAGCTAACATTGACAAAAGAAAGAAAGAAATACAAATAAACGTTGTCTTTGAGAGTTAACAGTAGAAATCACATTTCTTAATTTATTACTTGACGGCCATGAATGAATAAAAGTGTTGATTTGATCGTCTTTATAACCAGAGCTACAAAACTCCAATGCTTTAGATGTACTAGTGTAATTCACTGACTGTTTGATCCTCCTGAACCGGAAGTCTCATGATGGATGAGGAGCGTGTCAGTGACATGACACGCATGCACATGTGGAAGTAAAACTAGATCAACCTGACATTTGCAGTCAATCGAAACAAACACAACCCATTATTGACTGCGGTTAACACAACTGATGACCTCATCGCTTTAATGTCCAATCAGTTAAAGGAATCTGAGTTTCATAAAAATAGAAAAGAATCGATTGCAGTGAAGTCCCCCCCACATCTGTGTGTCATGTACGGTGATGTATGTTAGGTACATTCAGATATTTTACATTTGGACCACAACATTATTACTGGAAACTGGTCAAAAATGTATTGCTCTTTCCATTTGAATCTGTTTAAAACACTTTTTCATGTTTCTGTTTTGTTTAAAAAACCTGACAAACTTCTTATTAGTTTTTTACCTTTTATACCACGTCCCCCCACATCCGTGTGTCATGTCAGGTGGTACTTACCAGCATCTCGCCAGGTACATGTGCTCCTTCACAAACACAGAGCCCGTGAGCAGAATGTACCAGCACGTGGAGATGGTGTCGGCACTACGAAAGAGAGAAACACGAGGATCATCATATCAACTCCATCAATCGTCATACGTTATCGTTCAGATTTAAGACGTGAAAGCGCTCTCAACACAACAGCACAGGTGCTTAAAGCAGCCCTGCAACGGTGTTTCATGCATTCTGACTTCTTCACAATGTTAAACGTGTTGTCTTCTCATGCTTAACATGGTCAACTTGTCAAAAAACGAGTTGGGCGTATTACATAGTATTTCTGTGCCCGATTCACTCCCCCAGCGATCGTACAGGTTTCGGAAAGTTTTTTTCGAACATATAAAACTGTTTCGTAACGTTTTTTATTGGACAATTCTCCTGGAAAAGCATGCGGGCACAAGGAGAGCAGGAGAAGGAGCATGCGCAGACATCACTTTCACTTGTGTGCAGGAGAGAGAGAGAGAACACGTTCGTGAAGTTCAGGTGTTTGTTTGTTCACTACATTTGGGTGATGAATGTTATATAAACTGTATATAACGCTGGATTTAGAGATGGTTTGAAACTGATATATGGAGCCGTCCCAGCGGGGAGTGAAACTGATGTCTGTGTTTTGTTGATAATGGGTGCGCACGTGCTTTGGTTCAGCGTACCCCGCCCCCCGCACGCGCCGTATGTTTTCGGAAACAATCCTAAAGCTGTGTCTATCTTTTATAAATGTGATCACACTAAATACTCTTCGAAGATACGAAGTATCCAATACTACTCTACAGGTACTCAAGATTCATATGAGATTGGCAGGAACCCTGTGTGTTAGGGCCGCTTTAAGAGCTGTACACCACTACACACATACAGCAGTAGCTCTGTTTGAGCCGAACAGTGAACACACTAACACACTTCATCCCAACAGAGTGGACAAACCCAGAGAAACAAGAGAAAGCTTATTACAATGATTGAGAATTTGTGTGATATGATGGGTTTCACTGGACATTTTACTTTGCAACAGTTCCTCTTTGCGTCATTATTACATCACGTCTATAACCTTACATTTTACGTTCGACCAAAGATGATAAAGAGGCAAAACCTCTGCACTAAAGCTTTGATATCAAGATGACTGCTATGACTTGTATGATTGCTTCAACCGTTTAGTCTTCCTTTTATTTCTGTCTTAATCTTTTTATACATTCTTATTATATTTATAACTATTTTATATCATCCCTTTTTAAGCTCTTTGAATTTTTACTTTAAATTGATCTCTTTTGAAAAACCATCGATATGTAAAGCACTTTGAATTACAAAATGTGCTATATAAATAAACTTGCTTCTCTGATAATCTACAGTGAATATAATGACATGTTTATACTGCTTCGATGCAAAATTCTCCTCTCTTAATATTTCATAAGCCTTTAATTTCACAGCAACTGCAGATCAATTCATCTCTTCCATGATATGTTTTTTTATATTAGATTTAATGAATTTTACACAGCCACATACGGTATTAAATCAATGATAAATGTCAGATAGATGTCAGAAGTGACATTTATTCTGCAGGAATCATTTGTACTGAGCAGACAGAGTGACTTACTAGAAGAGAATGCGGTTGGCTTCATAGTTCTGGTATCTGGCCGTCATGCACATGGACCTGTAAACACAGAGACGCATGTGAGAGCGGTTGTGACGGTGTGACGCTGACAGTCTGATGTACACATCCAGATCCTGCCAAGAGTGCCAGGTCGGGCTCTGATCCAGTTGAAATGTATTAACTCAAATGAGATTCTGATTCACATCTCCTGCTGTAAATCCAAACAGATCTACAGCACGAAGCCAAATGTGTGTTTGACCTCAGATACTCACCTGAGCTGATGTTCTCTGAGGTGAGACAACACGTCCATGTGGTACAGGTGAGTGTAGATGGTGTTCAGGTCCTGGATGAGAAAACACAAACATCATTAATATCATTCAATCTTATGAGACATTTGATACACAAACTTGCGTAATAGCGCTGTGAATATATAACAGTCCGATTCCAAAGATACGGACAATTACTTTCTGTTAGTATTGCTAATTTACATCTTATGAAACAAATCTGCAATAATATGTATTCTATATAGTCTATGTATTTTATAACAACTACGATGATGTATTTACTGTAGATCTTCTTTGCAACAAAGCAAAACAGAAATTGTAACTATGAAACTGAACCCAATATTGCATGAGAATCAAGCACATTCTCTATTTTTTAATTTTTTATGCAAAATCATCTTAATTGCGGTGAAAAATGTTTTTGTGTGTCGATGAGAACAGAAAGCAGTCAGATATGCTGTGCTCATGACACATTGTTATAGAATAGAATGCCTTTATTGTCACTGTACACATGTACGATGAGATTAAATAGCCAACTTCACTGGCAGTGCAAAACATTTTTACAATTTCCAAAGTATATACAATATAAACATAGGACGCGTATAAACATGGGTCACAAAGAGATAATAGAAAAAAGGGAAAAAAGAAAGGGTGCGCAGCCTGGGGAGTGTATACATTTCCAGATATATACAATATAAACACAGGACATGAAGTAATAAGTAAAAAAAAGGGAGGTAGGGTGAGCAGTCCTGAGGAGTGTGTACATTTGCAAATAAATACGATGTTATTGCACTATAAATATTATATATTATTGCCCATAATGGTGTGGGATATTGCACATTGAATGGACTTTGCACAGTAGCTAATCAGTGATAATATTAGCTTAAGAGAGTCCGGGGGTTGGCGTGTTAGAACTACGAACAGTGCATGTGAGAGTTCAGAATGGTTATTGCTTTTGGGAAGAAGCCTTGAGGCACCTGTATCGCCTCCCTGAGGGCAACAGTTCGAACAGGTCAAAACCAGGGTGGGAGCTGTCTTTGGTGATGGTTAGAGCTCTGTTTTGGCAGCGGGAGGTGTAAATATCCTTCAGGGAGGGGAGAGGGCAGCCAATGATCTTCTGTGCGGCCTTTACAATTCTCTGGAGCCTCTCCCTGTCTCCAGGAGATGTCAGCGGCGATGAGGACGCCGAGAAACTTGAATGTGTGGACCCTCTCCACACACTCGCCGTTGATGTAAAGAGGGGCTGGGTCGGTCCTGTGCTTCCTGAATTCAACAATGATCTCTCTGGTCTTCTTGGTGTTCAGAGTGAGGTTATTCTCTGAACACCAGGCTTCCAACTTCTCAACCTCTTTTCGTAATCGTTCAGGCTTGTGATGGAAGACTTCTTTGGCACTGGGATTATAGTGGATGATTTTAGGCACGGCGGGGAGACTGCCTGGGCCAGGGAGAGGTTGAAGATCCTGGTGAAGGTAGGGCAAGCTGGAAGGCGCACCCTCTGAGCACCTTGCCAGGTACTCCGTCTGGGCCGGCAGCTTTCTTGGGGTTCACTGCCAAGATCACCCGTCTGACTTCATGCTCCTGCACAGTGAGTGAAATGATGTGGGAGATAGTTGCGGGTGAGGAGAGAGCTGGAGCAGATGAGTGCTGCTGAGGTGTTTCAAAGCGAGCAAAGAAGCAATTTAGCTCCTCTGCCAGCAGTACACTCAGGTCATCTGTAGACGCGTGACAGCCTCTGTAGTTTGTGATGTCCTTTATGCCCCGCCACACCTCCCGTGTGTTGTTGCTGGACAGGTGGGACTCGATGCGCAGTCTGTGGTCTGCCTTTGCTCTTTTTATTCCTCTTTTCAGGTCGGCTCGAGCCGCTCTGTACAGAGTTCTGTCCCCTGACCTGAAGGCAGTGTCGTGGGCCCTGAGGAGTGTACGTACCTGGCTGGTCATCCAGGGTTTCTGGTTTGGGAAGGCTATGATAAACACTTCAAAATATCACAAAAAATAGAAATACCTTATTGCCTAAATTGTTTAAAATGTAAAAAAACATAGTCATTCAGTTCAAATTTACAACAATGTGTGTGCGCTTTGTAAGAGAAGTTTGTAGAAAATAATAATGAATGAAACAGACGTTTCATGAGAATGACTTAAGAAGGAACTCCAGGCAGAAAATGACTGTCAATTTACTGTTTAATTTAAAACAGACATTTTACATTTGAATCTGCACTAAAACATGTCAGCACTGAAAAAAATATTATCACTGAACCCAGGTTATTCTAGTTTACTCAAATCAAAACTTTTCTGATTATTGAAATCAAATCAAATACTGGCCTAAAATTATGGGGAAATTTTTGAAACGTTGCCCTTGAGATAAAGTGGTTTAAACTAGCCTATTTTAGTAAAAGTTCAATACTATGATATTACAGTAAAGATATCACAATTACACTACTGAAGTACTGAAGTAAATGGGATGAAAATCTGATAGTGTCACATGCCGGCACATAGAGCATGTTAAAGCTGCAAGTGAAAGCAGACTGAATCCCGTCCTGATACTGCAGTGAAGAACATTGACATTCACCTCATCACACACGTGTGCAGTCGTGAATCCCCGTCCCACCTTCCCCACAGCTCTACTTTACATATGCTGTATAAAACCTAAACATCATTTTGTGATACTTCAACATTCTGACCAGTTTCAGGTTGAAGATTAGCTGGTGCCCCTGACTGAAGAAATACTCAAAGATGCGTGTCTTATGTGTCAACCATAAATCATTTACAGTGTTTCACCGCTGAAACAGTGTCTGACAAGTGGGGACACTAAATAGTGTGATGAAATAAAAACAGTAAATCATCAGATCCCACAGTGTCCTCTGCTGGTCTCTGAACGAAGCGTTATTATTTGCATTTAGACCATAGCCAGCGTGTGCACAACGAGAAATTCTTTCAAATAACCAGAAAACCCACTGAATTCCTTTAGCACAATAGTGTATTGTTGTGCTTAAAAAGACTACAGTACATATTCTTCTTAATCCAAATGTAACATTTCATTGATTCTTCTTTTTTAAGCAATATGCTGAGCTCAGATCAGATGAACACGCAGCGCTGCTGCCACCCTGTGATACACAGAACAGATGTGCGTCCACCATCAAACCACTGCACAACACTTCATGAAGCCCAGCACAGAAACAGAGAGCACATTGTGCCCTTCACAACAAAACATCCATTCAGAGCTGTGAAGAACAGATCACACAGTGTCAGAACATTTCACCCTCCAAAACTACAAAACTCCAAAACTATTCACAGCATCTATAGTGCGTTC
Source organism: Triplophysa siluroides (assembly GCA_006030095.1). Taxonomy (NCBI): domain Eukaryota; kingdom Metazoa; phylum Chordata; class Actinopteri; order Cypriniformes; family Nemacheilidae; genus Triplophysa; species Triplophysa siluroides. Next base: position 522,582 of record VCII01000221.1, on the reverse strand, counting down.
ACAACTTTAAAGTCACAATCGCCCTATTCGCACGGGATTAGTATTACCTGGGGACCTTAAGTCATTTGTAATAATTGCAGAGGTTGTCTATGATCTTAATCCCACGCGAATTGGCCATGTATTTTGTAACACAAATGACCTACCATATTTTGACGAAATTCGAGGTCCTGTGATAATATTAGTCCTGTGCAAATCAGCATCTCTGTGATTTGGCAGGCTCGTATAATCTTTTTCAGGGTTATCCGACGTTCGCAAAAAATAGAGGTTGTGTTGAAGTGTTTTGATAGTATTTCGGCCGTTGGGTCATATCCAGACCTGCCAACACTGCCGTTTTGCCCGGAAGTCTCCGGTTTTGTTATTTCTCCCGTGACACGATCGCGAACGGACAGAGGGGGATCCCGGTACGCGATCGTGGGTCTCAAATGCTGACAAGCACGTCAAATCGTTATACACCTTACAACTATACATTCAACTCAGTGGCAGCTGCTGATCTTTTAAAGAGGGGAAGCTCATTTTCGGCCTAAATCATAAAAATTGTCCATTTATTTATATGTAAATTCTGCCCTACGTTCCTTTTCAAGAAAATGCTCTGTAACCCTGTCGTACCAACTAGGCGTCTTTTCCAGTGACTTGACCAGTGTCCTCTCAATGGCCAGCAGAGCTAGGCTGCTTAAACGGCCTTGGCCCATTGTGTTACGGGTGTAGGACTTGAGCCGCTTTAAACAGGAGAAGCTCCTTTCTACACCTGCAGATGTAGCTCCAATTGTTGCCACTAATGAGAACAGTTTGTAAAGCTGAGGCATTGCACTGTCCAACTCCATGTCTTTAAGGAACACCAAGTAATCACACAGCTTTCCCCTGTTACTCTGCAAGTCCTGATCTGAATACAGGACTTGAAGTTCAGACCTCAGTCTCCCTGAATCAAAGTGATGGCCATAACTTTTCAGGACACTTTGGAAGGCCTCCTCTGGAAATGCTTGTCTCATGTCATCAAATTTCCCTGGATTGACTAATTCTAAGAAAAGCATACTTTCCAAATTTGAAAAACGTCGAGGAATCTGCTCCAAGATGTTATCAAGGATGGCCATGTACAGATTTCTGTAGCGCTCTTGGGGATCCTGCAATTGGGTCAGACGGCGCTTTCTCATGGGCTCATCTTGGGTCTGATGTGAGATCTGCTGCTTTGGCATAAACAGCTTGGAAAGCCCCCTCTGACCTCTTCTCTTTGACAAATGCAAGAAGAGACTCAATTCTTTTCTTGCAGTAAAGAACATCCATCGCTCTCTGCTGGACAATATCAAAGACCACATCAGTCTCAGAGAAGATTTGTTCATATGTGTACAACATGAACACAAACTCAAAATCCTCCAGTTTCCTCACGAAGCCTTTGGCACAATCCAGTGTATCATCATCCATTGTCGTATCTGCAATGATGTTATCAATGTCTGCAGGAGGCCATCATAATTGTTTGCCACAGTGCTCACTATCCGTGATGTGAAATTCCATCGAGTAGGAGCGTTTCTGGGCAACCTTGAGCAGCCTGCAGACTCCAGAAAAGACGTCCTCTTTGTGGATTTTGAGAAAAATGTGGCAAACCCAGAGAGTGATGCAAAAAAAATTCTGCACTCAGGCAAGCATTTGGCCCCCTGTGACAGCACCAGATTCAGTCTGTGTGCATAGCAATGCACAAACATTGCACTGGGGGCTATTGCTTTCACTTTGGCCTGCAGACCATTGAGAGCTGAAGCCATGACAGCAGCCCCATCATAGGTCTGTGCCACAAGCTTATCCTTAAAATTGTAGCCTGCATGTTCTCATTTAAAACATCAAAAACGGACTGAGCATCTCGCCCCCCCCAGAAACATCAAAAAATCCAATGAAGCGCTCCTGAATTTGACCTGCACTATCCACATAGCGAACAATGACAGAGAGTTGGGCACGGCAGGATATATCAGTGGTTTCATCCACCTGCCATCCAAAAAAGGGAGCATCCTGAATTTCATCTCTGATCTGATCAGAAATGGTGGCTGCAAGAGCAGAGATCAAGTCATTTTGAATAGTGTGTGACATACCAGAAAACACAGTTGAGGACTCGAATTGTGTGGACAGGACAGAGTCATATTTAGCTAATGTTTCTGTGAACTCTCTGTAATTCCCCTTGTTGGATGATTCACTACTCTCATCATGTCCCCTAAATGACAGCTCCTGCCGGCCAAGCAAGGATGTCACATCAATAAGGCGGTTTAGGAAGGCCCTGTTTTGTTTAACAGTTTCATCATGTTTAGCCCACTTGAATGCGAGAGCACTTCATTGATTGCATGCTCAACCCTGATCCTGCCCATGCAACTTAATCTTGCACATGCACTCACATGTTCATTGCTATTTTCATGCCTTTTTATATGCCCTGTCAAAGTTTGACAGATCTCCAAACCCCAATTTTGACCAAACAACACATCCATGAGATGGTTTCATCAAGAGACATGGCCAGCAGTACATTTTCTTTTTCACAGCACTTCCAGTCAGCCAGCTAACTTTGTCATAGCAGGAGAGCTGAAAAGACCTGTTACTTTTCCCTATCTTTTGCACTAAATCAATCTTAGGTGTTGATCTGCCCTGCTGTTTAATTCTAAGTTTCTCCTCGTAAGGAAGACTTTCTAATGGCTTTGCCAAAATCAGGTCGACAATATTAGCACTGTCTGCCATCGTGTGCAGTTTGCTAGCTGGCTAGTTCAGACTATATGAATTAATGAACAAACGATCTAATATATATATATATATATTTAACTCAACGGGAGGAAATGTGGGAATTATGTTAAACTGAAACAATGAATGTGGTGTGAAATTGTGTGAAATATACGATGAAGGTTGCAGCAGTTTGTCTTTCGACTACACATGCAAAATCCACGATGGGACTGAGTTGGAAATGGAGACACAGAGTGATACGCGTCATAATCTGAAGACCACGCCCACACCAACCGTCTTTGCATTGCGAGAAGCTGCCGCCTCCTTGTCATTTATGATTTATAAAAAAAAAAAAGTCTAAAAGCTGATATGTGACAATGTGTATAGCAAACAAGCTAAAAAAAAACAAGAAATACGTTTTTATAAGCTGTCGACCCCAAAAAACGAGCGTTTTAGGACATAAAAGTGGATTAAAAAGAGATGACAGACCCTCCAATCATCACGCAGACGCTCGGAGTCCGGGCCAGCCCACTCCTCCATTCATCCCAGAGACGCTGAGCGTCCGTGGGCGGGACATAATCGCAGCATTATCCAATGACCGTGTTGTTTCTAAGCACTGAAAAAAACTGTTTAAAGCAGCCCCATTGAAGTCAATGGACGCTGGGCTTCAACAGAGTAATGCACTGTACGCTACGGGAATGAATGAGAAGGAAAATCGAGTCAGCCGACCTAAGTAGCTGATTCTGAACGAAATTGTTTTCGTTCGAGATGAACGTGTTTAACGCATTTTTAGTCAATAAAATGTTAACATAATACTACATATATTTGACCATTCATTTTTTGACAATTATAGGGGAAGCTGAGCTTTCCCTTGCAGTCTTAAAGAAATCGCGTCTGATTCAACTGTATATACAAACTATACGCAAAGCCTTGCCATCATATCCGGGAAATAATGTAAGTCACAGGCTTCACTTATCCTGTGCGAATGCGTCACATGGAATACAGATGTGGGGAGGTCATTTCTAATTATTTCTTATTATTCCTATTTTTATGGAATATTACAGTGCTTAATAAAAAGATCATCTGTGAGGGTGATTTTTTTAAACCTTTAAGCAAAATCTAAAATGCACTTCCGCCCTCTAACGACTATATTCTTCTCTGGTGATGTCAGTTAGACGACTTGGGCGGAGCATCTGTTAACTCCTCCCCTTCAACGCTCAGTCTGCTGCCAGTTCCATTTTAAAATAAAACGCTTGCTTTACTACATCCAATCTGTTTGTTGCGGAAAACACAAGCCACACCCATTCTTTTTCTCATTCGATACATACATCAGAATACTAAAGTCAAGGAGATCGCCACTTCCAGTTCACAGGGAATTTAACATGATCATCCAATTCCAATTTACATCAAATCATGCATGTTCTTCACGAGAGATGTGCTATTACTTTTCAAACAGAAGAGACGCTTGTTTTTCATCCGCATGACACAAAGAAACTGTTGAGTTTACGGGAGAAACACAAACCATTTCCAGAGCTAGAATACCATCGCCTGTTTAGTTCAAGAATGATCCTTTGTGAAAATACAGTTAAAACGTTCTGATCAGCACGTGCTTCCCATTCATTGCCCGCCATAGTCTAATTTGTCCCACCATAACGCTAACACAATTTCCAAGTTGTTGTTTAGGCAAAGTATCTTCTATTCACAGCCACGCAGGAGGACACAAAACTTAAACTAACTTAGTCTGTCACTAGATTTTCATTCATTCAGAGTTCAGTTAATGGAACAGATGAGGACGTGTTTGAGAAATGCTGAACAGACGCTACACACAGAACAACATCAGTGCATTGACTAGCATGGGAAAACTTCAGCTTATGGCAAAACATGCAAATAAATCAAAATCTCTCTCTCTCTCGACGCGTTTCGACTTGTTTCAGTGCGCTTCAGGGCCCAGTGTGATAAACCACACAACTGATCCTAGAGGGGAAGAACATTTCACGCTATATTCTTTCTGCTGTGCACATGGAGGTACGCACACAAATCAGTGTTTCCAACTTAACTTTTACGAGCCCTCTAGCGACTTTTATTCCAAAAAATTACTTTTATCCACCTCTTGGATAAACCATACATTTCATTCAGTTGGAAATGTTGCCAGTGCTGCCCTGCGAGCGCGAGGTGTCTCTTTCCAGGCGCAGGGATTGCCTTCTCTCGGTGTCACTCTGTTCGGGGAGCGGCAGAAAGAAGAAGCACATATAATTCACCGTACGACAGCTGACTCCTGAATGAAATGAGTAGCCTATGGCGTTTCCAAAAACCTGTCACGGTTATTGACTGTTGGGATAGATAAATATGAACAGAGTTTGTCTGTAAATATGCACATGGTTCGGAGGCTGTGTGAAAGAAAATAGCCAAATTCTCCACTTTTTATGATGCTTTGTTAGACGATGTTGCGCATGTCATAACTGACAATAGAAACTGATAATATGTCAATGAGACCACGGCTTTATTGTTGGTAAAAAAATACCCTCACGGTCTTAAATCTATAAAAAAAATTATTTGGTGAATTTTATATTGATATAATGATGATCAGGTCTGCCTAACTTTACCAATATGTCCACAAGACACTCGTGCTCAGGGGCCTTTGAATTCTTAATCCTGGCCTGTGTATGTGGTGTTTTAATGGCTACGTACACACTGCAAAGTTTCGGGAGTGACAACCGCATTTAAATGTGGGAGTGAATTCACTCAACAATCGTTCCATGTAAATGATCAAATGCAGTGGGGATTTAAAAAAGACAGAACACACCATCCAACAGAAGAAACAGCTGTATTGCACAAAAGCACTGGGTCAGTTATTGCATCCAAATTGACAGCAATGTCATAAAATGATGCCATTCTACATGTCACGATTTACACATCACAATATCATCACTGGATCACAACTCATCCACAGAGACAGAATAAAACTGTGATACATCCCAGAACAAATTAATGAAAGTAGTGATTTGTTTTATAAATACACATGTGGAGCCTTTTAAAGTCAATAAACCTATAGCACACGTGTCAACGTTCCTTGAATTTCTTGAATCATGATCATGTTCTTTAAGTGACAGATCAGATCATTTTTCAGATAAGCAAAGGGTTTGGGGTGGAAATTTAGCATAACACCTAACAACCTCACAGCAATGCCCTGGCAACCTCACAGAACAGACTAGCATCATGGTGGCGAGTTTAGCACAAGCAATCATCACTTATGTTTTCCTCTAAAAATCAAGCATCGCGTTAGTTCAGACAGGTCACGTCGGTCAAGCTCACATCATCTGACAGTCAGCTGTTTCTGACGGGTACCAATCCAATTCCGACACATCATAGCGGTTCATTTAAATCCCCGTTCATTCTGCCACCAATCTATAGCTTAGTGGCACGCCGTATTTAACCCCTCCCCTCCCCAACTCCACCTTTATCTATTCATCCATCATCTGTGGATTAAGTTGATTTGTCTTGTGATTGTTTTTGTCATAGGGCAAGTTGTTACTTGGTTTTTGTAATTATTGGATCTGCTACCCAAGTCCAGATGGTTTTCCCAGAACAGAACCATACCGTCAACACCAACTAGATGCATTATTTTTTAACAAAATTGTCATTTGACGAAAGTGGTCCTGACTGAAATGTATTTCTGTAAATCTGATAATAACTGAAATGTGTGCAGCACATAGCCATCAGGAGATTTTGCAGTCAGCACTAAATTGTAGTGTTGTAGTTGATCTTATTTTTAATAAAGAAACATATACAGTGCAAACATGACATTTCCCTGCTGATCTACACCTCAACTGCATTGTTCTGTTAGTATCATTGTACTTCATTCAACCAATCAGCAGTGATCCGAGTGTTTTAAAGAGATTTCCTGAGAGACGCTCACATTCCCAGCATGCCTTAAGATCGAAACAGCAAACTAACATTACAGGTTTTACCTCATTCTTTACCAGCACAATGTACTACAGGATAAAAGACATGACATACAATGTGCTGAAACTGCTCCTGAATAAAGCTTCACACCTGCTGACATATTTCAGAGCCTATTCTGAACACGACCCAAATTAAAACACTCTGTGTACTTTAATCAAATGTTCACCATGAAGATTTAGGCTTGCCATTCTTTGATGCCCAATAAATCTGCAAATCGTATTTACTGCAAATTCCTCAAGTGTCAACAAACCTTCCAATTATCATAAAAAAACAATAGATAAACAATAAATGAACATTAACATACTGATCTGCGTAATAACTGAATTTGCACATCATGCAAACCAGTTCTCAAGCTATCAAACATGAGGTATTACAGCTTCTGGTTTGTTTATTTTAAGTCGCAGAAATCTTACTTAAAGAGTATGTCGTCTCTCAAAAAAAGTTGCCTTTCTTTGTCACATCCATGACATTTCACTCATCTTAAATATCCAACACATGTAACGACTGACATTTGTCTGCTGTCTTGACTCAACATGGGTTTAAGAAAATATAAACAGATGGTGCAACATATCGGTAATAAATTAATTCTCTGAGAATTTATATTTCAAGTTTTAACACTAAATGTCACATCGCTGGAATTACCCTAAGTTTAGAATATTTATTCAAAGCAGCGTTAAGAACAAGTAATTATATCTGTAGGTTGAATTTAATGATGACCGCAGTTTGATTTTCGGGTGAACTGTTTCTTTGAAAGTTCTTTCTTCAGCACTAAGAACCTCTGCTTCTTTCAAATACAGCTTGCCATTTTTCGGCCTCTAAAAACACAATCTGACCCGCATCAGATCAGGCAAAGCAGCCTCAGGAACGAGGCAGCCGGCATAATGCTATGGAAATTGAGACGAGGCAATATTTGTTTTGCTCTTACGTAACACTCGACACACCCATCCGGTGTTCTCAAAGCAACGTGAGTCTGCACAGTTTTCATTTGCTTGTTTGTTTTGCTGGTTCACTGTCCACATTTGCTGTATTCAGAGATGACCATCAGAGAGAATCCATCCATCCATACCTGCAGGAGCTTCAGAGTCTCTGTAAACACATGCACTCGTCTTAAACGCCAACATTGATCTGTAGAGAGATCTAGACGAGCCCTTTCCATCCCAGCACAGACCGCATGAATGAATGAGAAGAAACAACGAATGCTGGGATCAGGCTTACTATCTTTACTTTTCCTTGTGTAACGCAAGTCACAAGGCTGTGTTTTATCGTCGAATTCCAATAAAACAAACCTTTAGACTTTGGAGCGAGATTTTAGACCCTAAACTTACAAAAAAGTTTCCAATATAATGACCCAGAATTTTTGTCTTTTGGTTTTTTAACAGAAAGAGCATCTAGATTTGTAGCTTTTTGATGCAGAAGTGTGATGAAGATACTTGCAGTAAGACGACATCATGTCAAGACTGTCATGCTAACAAAATCATTTAGTTTTGCCCGACAATACCAGCAAAGAAAATGGGTGTGTTATAAACCATTACAGATGACTCAACATGTCATACAGAGATTCAGTTCACTTGTAAGCATTTTGTACTGGATTACACAAATAAAAGGCAAAAGAGCAGAACTGTGTCTAGACCTTTACAGGTGATAGCTGCTGGCTTGTTCCCATGGTCCAGATCAAAACACTAGTACACTGTTGCTACCCAGACAACGTTTTATAATGCCTGCTTAGGCTGTGTCGAAGTTTTTCAAATTGTGATGGCTACAATGTACATCAGGTCAGTCATGCTGTCTAGACAGGACAGCACACTATAGGTTTGGATAGTATGACGCCGGTTAAAATGCTGCTGAGGTGCTGCATAAACTTTTGTTTAGATTAGCTGCTCATTAGGCTTTGGTATCACTTTGTGTTGGGTAGCTTAGCTCACATTAGTCTGAGACACATTAGTCTGAGACACATCAGTTGAGGCCCACAACTGCTATCAAGGTGGGCAATTTATTACCTTTTGCAGACTACGGTGTTGTCTACTTAGGCTGCTAAAATGAAGCGTCGATTGTTGTTCAGAGCTTAGCCGGAGAAAGACCAACACTCCTGCGGTTTATTAACATCTGGCGATGTTATCACGTGTAGGAACTTAGAAAACGATCTAAAGAGATCATTTAAAGACAATGAATTAAACTAAATCCAAATCATGAAAGAAACCCTAAACGGTGTTTATAACTTTAACGTTAACTCATCTGCTGAAAGTCTCGCGAAGGGACATTTTAATGAAAGAGTCGCTTCGCTGATGTTATAACTTAGTCCGAGTGTAAAGTATCGTGTTATTCTTTTAAGGAAAGTGTGTGTTTGAGTGATAAAGTTCTTGTTATTTGAACATTTTTACCTCAGCCGTTCGTCGTGATGGGGGAGTTTTCAGCGCGTTCTTCAGCGATAAATCCACTGAGGAATTCATATTAAACTCTCGGATTTCCACGAAATCTTCATATAGTCACACATGTAAATAGAAAGAAATTGATCATAAGATCAAGCAGATCCGCTGATAAAACACTTTCTGTCGTGTTTCTTCACACAGATACAAGACTCGTGTGTCTGGCATTGATTTGCGTTAGCTTCAGTTAGCATGTGAAGTTCTTCTTTAAAATCGCGGTAAACTCTGCTGGACGGTCCAGAAACAACGTATGTTCTCAAACGTTATCCTTTATTTCCGGAAAACTCAGTTTGTGACCCAAGAACATCATAAAAAGTCACAGGTTTGTATAATCCTCCACGCAAAACCGACGTCCAGTAGTTCTCCATGACGGCAGCTAAGGCTGCGAGCCGCATCACACTTTCACTGAACTGAGACCAGCGCACACACTGATCATCACTGAGACCAGCGCGTACTAAACTACACTGATCATCACTGAGACCAGCGCGGCACTAGCTGCTTCGACTGATCATCACTCAAACTACACTGATCATCTCTGAGACCAGCGCGGGCGGACTGACTCGCTGATCATCTCTGAGACCAGCGCGCACTGTCGACTGGATCAGACCAGCGCGTACTAACTACACTGATCATCTCTGCTGTGGTGTCTTGCTGACTTACTAAACTACACTGATCATCACTGTACACTGATCATCACTCTGTAGCGAACCACTGATCATCACTGAGACCAGTGCACCAGCGCGTACTAAACTACACTGGCGCGATCATCACTGAGACCAGCGCGTACTAAACTACACTGATCATCACTGTACTAAACTACACTTCATCACTGAGACCAGCGCGTACTAAACTACACTGATCATCACTGAGACCAGCGCGTACTAACTACACTGTGTAACTACACTGATCATCTCTGAGACCAGCGCGTACTAAACTACACTGATCATCTGAGACCAGCGCGTACTAAACTCTGCTGCAGCGCGTACTAACTACACTGATCATCACTGAGACCACGCGCACATGCGTTACAAACTACACTGATCACTGAACCAGCGCGTACTAAACTACACTGATCATCTCTGCAGCGCGTACTGGAACTGCGCGTACTACACTGATCATTGTACTAAACTACACTGATCATCACTCGCGGATCATCACTGAGACCACGTGAGACCAGCGCGTACTAACTACACTGATCATCACTGAGACCAGCGCGTACTAAACTACACTGATCATCACTGAGACCAGCGCGTACTAAACACTGATCACTGAGACCAGCGCGTACTAAACTACACTGATCATCACTGAGACCAGCGCGTACTAAACTACACTGATCATCTCTGAGACCAGTACTAAACTACACATCATCACTGACTACACTGCTGCGACTACACTGATCATCACTGAGACCACGCGTACTAACTACACTGATCATCACTGAGACCAGCGCGTACTAAACTACACTGATCATCACTGAGACCAGCGTACTAACTACACTGATCATCACTGAGACCAGCGCGTACTAAACTACACTGTACCAGCGCGTACTAAACTACACTGATCATCTCTGAGACCAGCGCGTACTAAACTACACTGATCATCACTGAGACCAGCGCGTACTAAACTACACTGATCATCACTGAGACCAGCGCGTACTAAACTACACTGATCACTGAGACCAGCGCGACTACACTGCTGAGACCAGCGCGCCATACGTACTAAACTACACTGATCATCACTGAGACCAGCGCGTACTAAACTACACTGATCATCTCTGAGACCAGCGCGTACTAAACTACACTGATCATCACTGAGACCACGCGTACTAAACTACACTGTGAGACCAGCGCGTACTAAACTACACTGATCATCTCTGAGACCAGCGCGTACTAAACTACACTGATCATCACTGAGACCAGCGCGTACTAAACTACACTGATCATCACTGAGACCAGCGCGTACTAAACTACACTGATCATCTCTGAGACCAGCGCCTAAACTACCTGAGAGACCAGCGCGTACTAAACTACATCACTGAGACCAGCGCGTACTAAACACTGATCATCTCTGAGACCAGCGCGTACTAAACTACACTGATCATCAGCTACTAAACTACACTGATCATCACTGAGACCAGCGCGTACTAAACTACACTGATCACACTGAGACCCGCGTACTAAACTACACTGATCATCACTGAGACCAGCGCGTACTAAACTACACTGATCATCTCTGAGACCAGCGCGTACTAAACTACACTGATCATCACTGAGACCAGCGCGTACTAAACTACACTCACTGAGACCAGCGCGTACTAAACTACACTGATCATCACTGAGACCAGCGCGTACTAACTACACTGATCATCACTGAGACCAGCGCGTACTACTCACTGATTACTAAACTACACTGATCATCTCTGAGACCAGCGCGTACTAAACTACACTGATCATCTGAGACCAGCGCGTACTAAACACTGATCATCTCTGAGACCAGCGCGTACTAAACTACACTGATCATCTCTCAGCGCGTACTAAACTACACTGATCATCTCTGAGACCAGCGCGTACTAAACTACACTGATCATCACTGAGACCAGCGCGTACTTCATGAGACCAGCGCTACTAAACTACACTGATCATCACTGAGACCGCGTACTAACTACACACTGATCATCACTGAGACCAGCGCGTACTAACTACACTGATCATCACTGAGACCAGCGCGTACTAAACTACACTGATCATCACTGAGACCAGCGCGTACTAAACTACACTGATCATCACTGAGACCAGCGCGTACTAAACTACTGATCACTGCAGCGCGTACTAACACTGATCATCACCCAGCGCGTACTAAAACTACACTGAGACCAGCGCGTACTAAACTACACTGATCATCACTGAGACCAGCGCGTACTAAACTACACTGATCATCACTGAGACCAGCGCGTACTAAACTACACTGATCACTGAGTGTACTAAACTCACTGATCATCACTGAGACCAGCGCGACTCATCATCACTGAGACCAGCGCGTACTAAACACACTGATCATCACTGAGACCAGCGCGTACTAACTACACTGATCATCTCTGAGACCACGCGTACTAAACTACACTGATCATCTCTGAGACCAGCGCGTACTAAACTACCTGATCATCACTGAGACCAGCGCGTACTAACTACACTGATCATCACTGAGACCAGCGCGTACTAAACTACACTGATCATCACTGAGACCAGCGCGTAAACTACACTGATCATCACTGAGACCAGCGCGTACTAAACTACACTGATCATCACTGAGACCAGCGCGTACTAAACTACACTGATCATCACTGAGACCAGCGCGTACTAAACTACTGATCACTGAGACCAGCGCTGATCATCTCTGAGACAGCGCGTACTAAACTACACTGATCATGAGACCAGCGCGTACTAAACTACACTGATCATCTCTGAGACCAGCGCGTACTAAACTACACTGATCATATACGCTGATCATCACTGAGACCAGCGCGTACTAAACTACACTGATCATCTCTGAGACCAGCGCGTACTAAACTACACTGATCATCTCTGAGACCAGCGCGTACTAAACTACACTGATCATCTCTGAGACCAGTGAATACTAAACTACACTGATCATCACTGAGACCAGCGCGTACTAAACTACACTGATCATCTCTGAGACCAGCGCGTACTAAACTACACTGATCATCTCTGAGACCAGCGCGACTGATCATCACTGAGACCAGCGCGTACTAAACTACACTGATCATCTCTGAGACCAGCGCGTACTAAACTACACTGATCATCACTGAGACCAGCGCGTACTAAACTACACTGATCATCACTGAGACCAGCGCGTAAACTACACTGATCATCACTGACCAGCGCGTACTAAACTACACTGATCATCTCTGAGACCAGCGACGACTGAGACCAGCGCGTACTAAACTACATGATCATCACTGAGACCAGCGCGTACAAACTACACTGATCATCACTGACCAGCGCGTACTAAACTACACTGATCATCACTGAGACCAGAGCGTACTGACTGAAACCTACTAAACTGAACTACACAGACTATTACTGAGACCAGTGAACTGAGACCAAAAACTACACAGACTATTACTGAAACCAGTGAATACTAAACTACTGAGACCAGTGAATACTAAACTACACAGACTATTACTGAGACCAGTGAATACTAAACTACACAGACTATTACTGAGATCAGTGCAAAAATAAGAGGTAGGACTATACTGATGTCAAATTGCCAGGCATTTTTAGCTCTCCCCTGCAGGTCCAATTTACAACAAACCAATCAAAAAGGGAAGGGCAAAATAAAGCTCCCCCACTACATTTTTTTTTCTAATTTCAAAAGCCGTTTCACTCGGACATACGTCATGATACAGAAAAGAAGTCAATTACATCTTCAAAGTCATGGTGACTTTAAGCTAGCATCGACATTATTTCTCAGAATATCCTCAAAACGCCTTGTGTTGTAGAAGTGATCGAAAACAGGATCTCATGCATTCATCAGCTTTCTTCTGTGATTATATAAGCGTGATTTTCTTTTGATCATCTTCAGAGATTAACCATCATAAAACATCATAATCATCAGCATCTCATGAAAGAATTTTAAAACACCACGTTAATTGTATGTATAGTTGAATGGATTAATTTGTGGTATGACATCAGTTTACATTACATCTGTCTCTTGTGGTCCTAAGGTCTGAAACCACATTCAAAGTCTGCGATGTAAAACTTGGAGTTTGAAAAACAACATTAGAAATGTAAGAGAACATTAATCAAGTTTCTGCTATTGACCATGTGAACGGCTTTGTACGGACGAACAGATTGTCTTGTTTCTATTACTTTATACTAGAGAGGAGACTGGGAAACTTATAAACAGTTTTCAAATGCTTGGAGGACATTTGTAATGTATTTATTGCACAATATTCCCATAAAAATTGGGAAACATAAAGGAAAGGTCACAAACAGAGGCCTTATGTACAAATACATCAAGAAAATGTAAGCAGTATATACAGTTTACATTTATCAATGCATGCCAAAGTAAATAAATTAAACATTTTTGTATAAAGAAATAACTAGATATAAATACATATTTTGTAAAAGACAAAAGGACACAGATTTTTTTTAATTACAAAACAAAACAAATCGGATGTGTTATACAGAAGCATCTCGTACACATTTTAACCAGCAAATGATCAACAATGCCTCTTGCTAGGCTTGTTCTTTTTATGTCACATCGGTTAAGACTTAAATGCGTGTTTTGAACGAATAATTTGAAATGTACGCCTGCATTTCCCTTTGCCGTCCAAGCACACCATAAATATCAAGATAGACTGAGGCATTTCTTCAGATTCATCAAGCTGCTTTCAGCAGTTACCACAGTCTGTTTGTAAGCTGAGAGTCGTTGCATGAAACATTGTTTTAGCAATTCAATCTGAAGACAAGTGATTGTGCCACAATCACTATTTAAAAAGGTCCAGCAAAAATACAATGTAGTGAGTGAATGGTGAACATTGCATGTCTCCTACCCAACATCCTTTTTTAAGATTTGACCTTACACAGCCTGTTGCGTCAGAAATGACTACATGGGAAAAAAAATCCACAAAACATTGTGTTCTCTTGCAGCTACTAACTACCGAGGTGACTTTGTAGGTTTTACAAAAATGTGAATCCTTAGACCTCATTCACGGGCTATTGTACCACACTGTCATCTTTGTCAGGTGACCGACCAATTATAAATGAAACACTGTTTACCTCAAATGTTTCATTGTGTTTGTTAGAATAGTGTGTATGTGATATCGAAGGTTTGAGGTAGGACCTGTAAAGAGGACACAACAAAGTGAATTGACTTGTAAACACATTGAAAGGAATATACTTGATCACCACGGCAATGATCATCGGCGGAGAATTGTCTAATATATTCATTATAAATCATAAAACTGATTCTATAATTACCCAATAAACTATATTTGTTTCTTATGTGATTTCAGAGAGGGTGCTAGAAAGTTCATAACTGCTTTTGTTTTTTTGTTCTTTTTGTCATATATTGTCTTTGGCTTCTACATTCTTACGGGCTGAAGAAACAAACAAACACAAAACAGGCTTTGTGGAATTATAGTCCATATGTCCATTGTCAAAAAGTATCTGGGTTTCTTCCTTAAATGCCACCCGACAGTGGCCTGCAGCTTTGCTGCCATCTCTAGGCAGAGCATCTGTCCTGCAGTCTGCTGACCCTGAGATGATTCCCACAGGATACAAGAAACACTAACATTAGATTCAACAGCCCCCCTCCGAGGAGTCCCAGGGGCTTCAAGGTGCTCAACCCAGCGGTCTGTCCAAGCCTGGAGTACACCGGCCTGCTGCTTCTGCTGACGGCGGGGGAATGAAGAGTCTCTCGCTCTCTGTGCCGCCTACAAGAGGATCTGGGCTACGTACGGCGAGTGAGTGCTCGCGATGGCCGCCAACAGGGGCAGATCGTTCGACTCGATCCTGTGAGTATGGAAAATAAATCACAGCATTGGAATAAAAAGCCATTGGTGTCCTGGTGAGCATTGGCACAGCTGATAGATTGGACAAAAGAATGTGAACACCAGGGAAATAGGTGATCTCTCTTTTTTTAATAAGGTGCTGCGTGGACCACAATTTCAAACCTCCTCGCAATAGAATAATGCAACTGAACAATGGCTTGGAATCTCCTTCAAATACGGTGACGATTGAGATTCAAGCCTGTATTTTAATCGCAATACATGTTTTGAACAGCAGGGGCCACTGTGTTTTAGTTTGGTCATTTGAAATAAAATATATTTTTTAACAAAGAAATGTGCAGCATTTGAGAAATAATAAAAGAGCAGTTCTTCATTTTCAACTCATTTTGTAAAAATAAACCGTAAATGAATCGTATCGCAGGCTGAGTGGATTGTTCCATCCCTATTTCAGAATCATACAGCTCATAACAAATTGGCTGCGTGTTTTCTTTTCAGCTTTTCTGAGCTGGCAGACGTTTACATTTTTGTTTATGCATTTGGCAGACACTGTTATCCAAAGCGACTTACACTGCATTATACTATACATTTGTATCTGAGTATGTGCAATCCGTGGGATCGATCCCATGACCTTGCGTTACTAGCGACATGCTCTAACCACTGAGCTACAGGAAAGCTACACGCCAGAAACCAAACTAAATACAACAAAAGCTAAAAAAGTGAACATTTCGTCTGGGTGTTATATTTTGTCCAACCCTAAACTAATATTTTTGAAGGAAGTTATATGCTTAAATGTATTCTTACCCCAGAACCATGCCCAGCTCTTTCACATGCACTCGAGTCTGTCCTTTCAAGTACTCAGCCAGCATTTTGCTCTTGAAGTACAGTTCCTGGAGCCGGTCCTCTAGATGATTTATACACTAAAAACCAAAACAGAACTTCACCTTATCAAGACGAACACATTTTCTGGTGTTTAATTGAGCTGATAGTACTACACTCTTATTGGTTGCTAAAAACTTTCAGAACTGTACACAATAGCGCATGCAGAGCGTTGTGAATGGCAGGCGGAATTTTTTTTAGCATTACATTTTGGATGCCTAACACTCAAGAACACCAGTGCCTGTGCATGCCAAGGAAAAACGAGTGAATTACATGAAAATAGACTGACATGAAAATGTACTCATTTCACAATAAACTACTAATTTTCACAGTTGTCTTGTTACTTTAATCCCAGGACAAGGCCAAAAAAGACTTAACGTGAAATAAACACCATATGGTGCGTTAGCAAAATCTATCGAAGGAGCAAAAACAAACGTGGCAAAATGAACTCACAAAGTTTGGCGACAGGTTGAGACGGTAGAGCTGGTAAGTGGACTGCAGCAGGTTGGACACGAGGTTAGACACAAGAACATCTTTGCCCAGCTTGTCAGAAGATCGCCTCTGGCTACTGGCCACCTGCACTGTCCACTTCTCGGTGTCTGCGATAATGCAGACGGCCTCTGCGATAGGCTCATCCAACACGGGGTGCTTCAGGATGACAAACATTAGTTCACGTTAGAATTCAATCTACATTGGAGGGTGCTTTGGGTGATTGCTATGGCATTTGCGCGTAAGAAGTCCACCCTTAAATGTTTGAGGTTACAGGTTCAATAAAATCTCAAGAAAAGATTTGAATTAGCTTTGTTTTATGTGCTGTGTGTTGCTCGATGAGCTATGACATGTCATTATAAATGAGGCATTGCATTTACCTGTACAGCATGGGCCAAGTCTGACACAAGGTTTTGCTTCAGTTTTTCATCGTTGGGCATGCCATGCAGAACAAAGTCTGGAACGTATGTGGGACAGTATCCACCGAACAGTGACCTCCCGAAGTTGGCAATACTTGGTTTAGAGTAGTTCTCCACCAGCTTTGCCCTACCAGAAAGACATCCATCGTGTTTTTATAGACATTAGCAAAACAGGCGGTCTAGAATGCTAGAACAAGTAAACTCACCCTGGTAAGGGCACCTCTAGTTCATCCTGCCAGTCGGTCTGCTCTTCACTGTAAAACTCTCCGTCGGTTTCCTGTCTGGGCATCTCCTGTCCGGCATCCTCACTCTCGCTGTCCCCCAGCGCACTATCAGAGCTCTCGTTGCGAGGAATCTCCCAGTCATTCAGCGGGACCGTCTTCTTGTCCCCATCATTGTTTAGGGAAGGGACGCTCAGAGATATTTCTATGCCTCCATCCTGCTCAACAGAACAGTCTGTATTACACCTGCATCTCTCGTCTTCTGCGTGCTGGGGGCTCTGTCCAACGGTCCACTGGGATCCCTGAAGGTTTGGTTTGTCCTTTCCTGCATCGCTTATCCCTGTTTGAGCGAGCGTCTGGGAGACATCATCAATAGTCCTTGTCTCCACAGGATTGTCATCATTAAAATACTCATCAAATATGTCCATACAGTCTCCTTGTGTCCTCGGGCTCAACTGAGACATTTGTTTCTTGAAAGGCGGCACAAACAAAGCTGTCTCGCCATCGTTGGTCTTGATTTGGTCCACTCGCGGTTTAGTCTTGGCCTCGGCCTGCTGTACATCTTTAAGGAGCCTCTTGTGTTTCTTGATCTCGTTTTCCACCTTTAGTTGTCGACTCTCCAAGTCAGACTCAGGAGACATGGAGTCGCCGATGAGGAACGTGACTTTGGAAGCGGGTTCATTGCCATCCTCATCGGTCATGCACAGTGAGCTCTTGTCAGGTGGCTTCCTCTCTAGCAGAATGTCTGACGAATGGAAGATCTTGATGGGCACACCGACACCCTCCACCTCAGCGCGCACTTCTGACTGCTCGTCCCCTTGTACCTCAAGCAGTGCTCCATTCTCGCACGGTGAGGTGGAACCGACCCTAACAACCGTCTCCAGGCGTGCTTCAACCCGGGGGCTTTCTGCTTTTCTGCAGACCGGTGCGTCGGCGTTGTTGTCCGCCTCGTTGACAGGTATAACGGGACACGAGTGTTTGCCATCATCTGGAGTCTCTGTATCAGTGCAGGTGCTGCCCTGTAGACTGTTCTCATCAGACGGGTAGCTGTCCTCAGTCTCAGCCCCCCTGGACAGGTAGTCTTGGCTGGGCTTATGCACAGTCACCAGAACGTAGTCTGACTCCTCCACCTCTCCAGGACGCAGCGATGTGGTGATGAGTGAGCCGGGCATCACGATGGCCTCGTCCTCTGCGCTCTCCAGCAGGTGCGTTTCCAGTAACTCTGAGCAGCGGATGAAGTAGGTCAGCACGTAGAGAAGACGCTGAACCAGCTCCTGACGTCGACCGACCACCACCGTACGGGACAGACGCACAGGGGAGCCGATTGCCCCATACAGGTCACCTGCGCAGGAAAACCACAAATTTAAAATGGCCATGAAATAAAACGTAGTACGAATATAAACAGCAAAATTACATGATGAATTTTGACTTAATGCCTGGTGACTGAGGTCGTGCAACAAGATGTACATGTCTGTTTCTGTTAAAACAGTTCTGGCTCTCGAACTGGATAAGAGATCTTTTGAAAATATTAAAAGCAAAATGTAGGCAATTTTAACAGTAAGGTAGAAAATGACTTAATGAAAATAATCCCCATTATTAATCTACTATCTAATAAACATTGGAGACTACAGAATACATCAGAATGCCTTTCTGTTTGATGATACAGGCTAATATCCACAAACACCACTAGGTGGCAAAATACACATACATTACACTATTTCATGCATCATTTACCCAGTTGTGCCCAAAGTGGGTTGTAGGGATGTGTCTTTGCTAGCATGTCCACACTCTGTGAGGAGTGCTTCTCCAGGAAGATCTTCATGGGTGGCTGACCATTGGGCATGACTGTAGGAACCCAGCCTAGATGGTTAGTGAGAACTGCAGTGAGAAGCGCAGGGAGAAATCTAGACAAAAGTGAGGCAGAGAACAGGAGAAGCAATGCGTTACAAAACTCCAGTGGTGTCGTTCATATCTATTAGAGGCATACAATGTAGTCGGATGATAGGAGTGTGGTTACTGAACTGGTTCTTGGAGGCTTGTTCCATGAGCAGGGCCAGATCCCTCATGAAGTGGCCACACAGCTGGTTCTTCTCAGGTGGACCTGACATCATAGTGAGCCAGACGGGCTCAGACACACGCGGCATAGTGTACAGACTGCAGATGGTCGTCCTACGGGCCGTCCGCACACAGACACAAGAGTTTTTGTCAACGGCAGAAACAAAGAATGCTTCAGTTTCACAAGAGCTGCCCTGCGGCTGGGAAAGACCTTTACGGCTGGAATTTCAAGTGCTGGAACGCAATGCAGGAATATGGCCTGCGGTTCACACCAAGAAACTAGCACTGGAGAATAACACGTAATACCGTTTTGTATTCAGAGAATGATCTAGCATATAGCCATCGTCAGCTAAACAAATCTTCCATATTATAAAACCTGTTGTTAATTGTGAGAGGCATCAATCATACCAGTGTTAGTAGTAGTATCCATGCGGATCAGGCACTGGGAAATATGCGGATGTTTGCACAAATTCCTGAGTGCACTGCTAACAGCCTGACACTTGATAAAGTCTCATGCCGTACTTCAGTTCCCAGTACTCAAGTTAGTGTGTAGTGACCTATAAAAAGCTTTATGTAAGAGCCAGCGAACAGACACAAACTTCAGCCTGCTCAGCACTACTAAGTATATCAAACATTCATGACATGTTCTGTATTTCTTTGAAATATTTCTTGTTTTGCGATTTGTAAATTGTTGAACTATGAGGAAATATAGACGTAAAGAGATTTTTCAAAAAGCAGTTTATATCATACATAATATTGTTTAAGAAGATGTACAAAAGGAACAATAAATACACATATACATATACATATACCACACACACCACACATATATATATTATATATATATATATATATATATATATATATATATATATATATATATATATATATACTGTATTTATTTATATTTATATATAAATATAAATATTGTGTGACTCGTATCACAGGACATGACATAAAGCTAAAGATAAGCTTTCCTCATCATCCTCTCCTCAGCCTCCAGATCCGTGACCTCACAGCCCTCATTAACACTCATCTCTACAGCTCTGTATGTACAGTCGTGGCCAAAAGTTTTGAGAATTACATAAATATTGGAAATTGGAAAAGTTGCTGCTTAAGTTTTTATAATAGCAATTTGCATATACTCCAGAATGTTATGAAGAGTGATCAGATGAATTGCATAGTCCTTCTTTGCCATGAAAATTAACTTAATCCCAAAAAAACATTAAAGGACCTGCTGAGATCATTTCAGTAATCATCTTGTTAACTCAGGTGAGAATGTTGACAAGCACAAGGCTGGAGATCATTATGTCAGGCTGATTGGGTTAGAATGGCAGACTTGACATGTTAAAAGGAGGGTGATGCTTGAAATCATTGTTCTTCCATTGCTAACCATGGTGACCTGTAAAGAAACGCGTGCAGCCATCATTGCGTTGCATAAAAATGGCTTCACAGGCAAGGATATTGTGGCTACTAAGATTGCACCTAAATCAACAATTTATAGGTTCATCAAGAACTTCAAGGAAAGAGGTTCAATTCTTGTAAAGAAGGCTTCAGGGCGTCCAAGAAAGTCCAGCAAGCGCCAGGATCGTCTCCTAAAGAGGATTCAGCTGCGGGATCGGAGTGCCACCAGTGCAGAGCTTGCTCAGGAAGGGCAGCAGGCAGGTGTGAGCGCATCTGCACGCACAGTGAGGCGAAGACTTTTGGAAGATGGCCTGGTGTCAAGAAGGGCAGCAAAGAAGCCACTTCTCTCCAAAAAAAACATCAGGGACAGATTGATCTTCTGCAGAAGTATAGTGAATGGACTGCTGAGGACTGGGGCAAAGTCATATTCTCAGATGAAGCCCCTTTCCGATTGTTTGGGGCATCTGGAAAAGGCTTGTCCGGAGAAAAAAGGTGAGCGCTACCATCAGTCCTGTGTCATGCCAACAGTAAAGCATCCTAACACCATTCATGTGTGGGGTTGCTTCTCATCCAAGGGAGTGGGCTCACTCAATTCTGCCCAAAAACACAGCCATGAATAAAGAATGGTACCAAAACACCCTCCAACAGCAACTTCTTCCAACAATAGTTTGGTGAAGAACAATGCATTTTCCAGCACGATGGAGCACCGTGCCATAAGGCAAAAGTGATAACTAAGTGGCTCGGGGACCAGAATGTTGAAATTTTGGGTCCATGGCCTGGAAACTCCCCAGATCTTAATCCCATTGAGAACTTGTGGTCAATCCTCAAGAGGCGGGTGGACAAACAAAAACCCACTAATTCTGACAAACTCCAAGAAGTTATTATGAAAGAATGGGTTGCTATCAGTCAGGATTTGGCCCAGAAGTTGATTGAGAGCATGCCCAGTCGAATTGCAGAGGTCCTGAAAAAGAAGGGCCAACACTGCAAATACTGACTCTTTGCATAAATGTCATGTAATTGTCGATAAAAGCCTTTGAAACGTATGAAGTGCTTGTAATTATATTTCAGTACATCACAGAAACAACTGAAACAAAGATCTAAAAGCAGTTTAGCAGCAAACTTTTTGAAAACGAATATTTATGTAATTCTCAAAACTTTTGGCCACGACTGTAGATTTAAAGCAGTTGAGGTGAGCGATTCAAAATATTTGTTTGTCCGTTCACTTGCACATTATTGACTATTCTGGTCGGTCCTGACAGTGTGTGAGGCAGATAAGGTTTCTGTGGGACCGGGGTCGGGTTGCTCTGGCTGTGGTCCAACAGGCATATGACTGCAAGTATGAGAGGCCAGATAAACTGAAACACTGACACGGCTGAAGCACAAGCCTACACTGCCTTCTGCACCTGAGATTCGGCCATGATTTAGCGTCAATCCAATTATTGTCTTTAATAATTCTTGTGAAATCTAAATTTTTTAAAACATTATAACAGGGCAAATTACATTGAGTTCATACCATGCATGAATGAGAATTAGAGAAGAGTACCGAAAATTACATTTCTTTGGTGTCCTAAATAGATTTTAATGTACTGTAATTGGACTATTAATACAGTAATGGACTGTTCATTCTTTATTAATTCTTCTTGAATAATGAAGAAAACAACAATTTACTTACAAGATAAGAGTCAAATGTTTCAATCTCATGATGCTGATCTACAAAAGCGTTGAGGTTATTGTGTATTTAGTGCAGCTGATCTCAGGACAGTAAGTGTCATTCACACTGGCCATCATCATCAGGTCTAAGATTGAACTCGTATTCTTATCTAGAATCCTTTCAGGGCATTTCCACTGAGCACATACAGTATAGCAGCAAACTGAACCATAGCACAGAGGTTCAGTGCCGACACATGTGTATTGATTACACCGGTGTGTTTGGCATCACACGAGCGCTTTAGCGGACTTTGGCTGAACTTTCAGTGGATGCAAATAGCAAAACAGCTGGTGAGCAGCGTTCACAGACACGTCAACAAGGCCTAAACGTCGCCACACCTGAAACTCACCTAAATTCATTAAGGCCGTCCACCATTCGACTGTACGCCAAAGCTCTCTGACTGGCATCCGCTGATCTCCGGCTCAGTATCATAGCCTTTAAACAAACAGAGCCACAAATACACATCAGAAGACAGACATAACACACTGGCACAGGTCAGATTGTGTAATGTTTGGGAAACAAGAACATGCTAACAGAATATTAATAGTGGAACATTAAGTGTATTCCATGCATTAAAGCAATAACGCCGCTCCTTGTATGCCCACATCTTCAGTGAGGCAGACGTAATCCCACCCCGAATAATACATTGCTAATAAAATGTTGACATCACTTTGAATTGACATTTGCATAAAACACAGTGCGATATTTACTTTACTCTTTCTCTGAACATCTTTCCTTTAATTGCTAGAGGACTGGTGGATAGATGCTTAGCCTAGTTCATCAGACTGCAAGTGTTTTCTCCAATAAGTGCCTCAGAAACAAACTCCCCTGAACCAGAAGCGCCAGGCACACCCAGAATCTAATTCCATTAGGTATTAGGGACGCTTTCACAAATATGTCTTACCTGTTCAATGGCACTTTTGAGTTTGTTCATGTGGCTCTCAAAGAGCGGAAAATGGGAGAAGAAAAAGTCTTGAAACTTGGCGTTTTCTTCATCATTGGGAGACAGAAGAAAAATGACACCAATAGCGATCTTCTTCTTCCGTGCGACGCCCAGGCTCGGACCGCTGTGCTCATCAGACATGTTGAAGCTCTCCTCCACAGACCTAAAACATTTGACGACATTATTTGAAGTATGTTGTGGTCCTAATAAAAAAGCTCAGTTTTAAACCCCTTTACATGACATTTTGGTGACAGATTGCATGACTTCACGTTTATAGCACAAACGGTGCAAGATGAGTTACATGAGAAACAAGGTTGATCCAGATTAAGCTTGATTTCATTGCTGGTTTAAAATATGTTGTTTGGCGAGACAGAAGCTCTGATCAAGGCCAGACAGAATCTGTAGTGTGTGCGAATGAGTGTGTTTTGTGTTCATCGCACCATCGAGGGAAGACGCCGTTCTCTAAGCTGGTAGTCTGGCTGCGTAGCCAGCGCCGCTGGTAGCTGCTCGCACAGCTACTGGTGAGAGAGGAGCCCGGGGATGGGAAGGGGGTGATCAACAGACTGCTTAAAGATGCTGTAGAGGAAGAAAGACAGGAAACAAGAGGAGGAGTGAGTCAGTGAGTTCACATCCACCCTGAATGAGCTCAACTCTACACGGCCTGACAGCATGACTCACGACATTATATCACACACAAGCTATTCATTACGCCAACACTCACTGGGTTCAGGGAAGGTTTTTCTTACCGGCGTTGGCTCTAAATCCTCAAACAGGATATCTACAGTATACATTATCTGTGTTTAGAACAATTGTGCACAATAACACCAGAAATGTCATGCAAGTCATTAGGTGTTGAAGGAGATCACAGATGGAGCTCATCTAGAGAGCATCATGTGACCAATGTAAAGAATGAAGGCACAGTGAGCTCAATGGAGATGAAGCATGTGTAGAGTCAGCCTGAATTAGCCTCTTCATTTACTAGAGCAGGCAGAACTGCTAAATATAAACGTCTGCATGTGACGCTGCAATAGACAGAAAAAGATCCCACCAATGCTGCCTGTGCCGACGCTTTCCATTGCGCAAGCTTTTCCAGCTTCGGTGCGCTTTCACAAAGTTGCATGACTCCGATATACCTGTGCTCTGCTCTGCTTGTATCTGGCTAGATTGCGTCATCCAAAGATCATGAACATAAACCTATGGATCTTAATGGTGATGCGTGTCGTTTCTGCTACTAGCATCGACCATTGGAACTGTTATTCAAATAGTTTTCTAAACAGGGTTCACAAACACTACTGACAAAAAGCAATACCCAGCCCAAAGCCACACCACTGGTTGAACCAGAATGCTTTCTTAGACACACGTTTAACTGGGCTAGGAAAAACCATCAGTAACCGTAGTCATTTAGCACACCATTTCAATTTGGTTTTGATGTCAGGAAAACTCACCTGAGCGGGCGATGCCACTATCTCTCTCATCGTACAGTCCTCTGCTTGGCATGTCCATGGGGTTACTGTGGCCTGAGAGAAGAGAGAGACAGAAAAACAGATCTGACAAGATGCTCTGACAGTTTTCACCAGTCTCTGTGTCCACAGCAGTCAGCCACACCCACCACCCATCACATCACCACTGTGATCTTCCTACACACGAGCTCAGACGCATGCACACAGGCAGGAAAGAGGGACGATGGGGTAACGGGTGGATGGTTTAAAGGAAGCCTACAGTCTTAAAGCTAGTGATGATACCAGCATAGACCTACCAAAGATATAAATATCTCCAGAGAGATGTGACACCATCATGAAAGCTCTAGAAAACGGCATAGTTGCACATGCACAGGAAAAAAACATGCAGACATTCGTATGTGCTCATGAAGCCTAATGTGCACGCGCACACACACGCGCACACACGCGCACACACGCACACACACGCACACACACGCACACACACGCGCACACACACGCGCACACACACGCCAACCTGAAAAGAAAGAGGCGCTCTTGATGAGACGGAGAGGGCCCTGCTCTGAAAGTGCCCGCCGTGGGCTGCAGAGCTGAGAGAAACCTGTACGGTACAACGGTCAGGAGGAAGAGACACAAAACTGTTAGTCAAGTATGGAAGAGACATACAGCACGACACAGACACATGTACAGCGGCACCACACACAGCATCCAACACAGCGATGTGTGCTATAATTCACACTCTTCAAGCAGAGCGATAGCCTGAACATTCTGTGGGGTTCATACACAATCACTGCTTAAAACACACAGAATTAAATAAATGGTTTTATTGTCATATATAAATATACAATTGTGTGGATTTCATAAGAAAAGGATTTGCACAACAGAAAAACACAGACAAAGTTTATGTTAAAAATGAGAAAACACTCAAATATAAATGAATGAATGCCCAACTGCATTTTGACGAAAACACAAGGGATTGATAACCTTACTTCCAGGTAATGTGGCAGGATTTTAATGGGTCAAGAATGATGTTTTGGCTAAGACTCATGTCACTTTTTCTAAATATATAGAGATATTCTACCTCTTTAACGGTCCACCAGGTGAAAAAGTGCAAGTCGTTCATGTCTGTGTCCGAGTTGCATGATGACACTTCAGATGGTATTTATGAGATTCGCAAGAGAAGCTTCAGTGACATTTTTTAAATCATACTGACTGTTACTTGTTCAGAGTAAAGCTCTTCTACAGCCAATAAAAAACTATTTGTACTTTACATTTCTGTTCTTTTAACACACAAGAATGATATAATGACAAACAACTTTTGGTTTGGGTCGTTATTTACACATAGCAAGAACATTGAGAAACAGCCATGAGCTCATACTGTGGCGAGGTTTGTGGTCGCTGTGTGTGTATTTGTGAAGTCATTTCAGGCTGGTTAAGAAACGATCATGGGGATGTTTATGTGCTGCTGTACCTATGTTTCCCAGGAAGCCATTGCCTACAGTGTTCTGGTCAGGTCTGAGTGCATTGGAGTCCTGATTAATGAACTCCAAACTGTCCTGCAGTCTGTCATGTAATAAAAAAAATCATTCAAACAACTGCAGGTAATCCACATCTTCATTGTGTGCGTGCGTGTGCTGCTTACGTGTTCAGGCTGCCATAGACGCTGCCGCCCATCCGCGCTGTAAACACTTTACTGAGCATCAGCTGTGGTGGGGATCTGAAAACACACACACAATTGGCATTGACCGTTCATCCCACACTTTTTTCCGAGGCACGACAGCCTCACGGTTTTCGACAGCCTCACCTTATCTGGTGAATCTTCAGAGTTGAGCCTTTGTAGCTCATGGCCACAGAGCCAAACATCATTTCCCCGAGCATATTAGCATCTGATGAGCACCTGGGTGAGCCCTGAGGAAGAGAGAGAGAGAGAGAGAGAGAGAGAGAGAGAGAGAGAGAGAGAGAGAGAGAAAAAAAACATGAGTGACACAGTCAAGCAAACAGGAATTAATAGAGGGATCGCTCCCCCGTGGGTGGCAAAACACTGATGACTGCTTGCAACATCAGGATACGCAATTTCACGCAATATTTCAATGTCCAGGAACACCTGGTCCCTTCGTAAGTCTTAAGGTCTGTTCAGATTGCGGAAGATGCGAAAAAGCGAAACGTCTGCATTAGCGAAAGAAGATAAGGGGGAGCCGAACCAGTGGTGGACTTGTAGGCCAGGAGGAGGGATTTGAATTTGATGCGAGCCGCAATAGGGAGCCAATGTAACTTTATGGAGAGAGGAGTGACATGTGCTCTTTTTGGTTCATTGAAGACCACTCTTGCCGCTGCATTCTGGATCATCTGTAGAGGTTTGGTTGTGCAAGCTGGGAGTCCAGCCATTAGCGCATTGCAGTAGTCCAGTCTGGACAGAACAAGGGCCTGGACTAGGACTTGCGTAGCATGTTCTGATAGGAAGGGTCTAATTTATCTAATATTGTAGAGGATGAATCTACAGGACCGGGTGGTGCCGGCAACCTGATCTGTGAAGTTAAGCTGATCATCGATCACCACTCCCAGGTTTCTGGCCTTTCTGGAGGGTGTGATGGTTGATGAGCCCAGTTGAATAGAGAAGTTGTGATGAGTCTTTGTGTCGGCCGGGATTACAAGCAGTTCTGTTTTTGCAAGGTTCAGCTGCAGGTGATGGTCCTTCATCCAGAGCGAGATGTCGGCTAGGCATGCTGAAATGCGTGCAGAAACTGTCGGATCGTGTGGCTGAAAGACAGGTGGAGTTGTGTATCATCCGCGTAGCAGTGATAGGAAAATCCATGTTTCCGAATGACAGAGCCTAGGGATGTCATGTATACAGAAAATAGCAACGGACCAAGCACTGAGCTCTGAGGCACCCCTGTGTCAAGATGTTGGGACTCGGAGACCTCACCTCTCCACGATACTCTAAATGACCTACCTGAGAGGTAAGACCGGGAGGTTGTTCTGGGTGAGATAGGATGAGAGCTGGGTACATACAACACGTTCAAGAGTTTTAGCAATGAAGGGGAGGAGAGATACCGGTCTGTAGTTTTCTAACAGTGCAGGATTAAGAGTGGGTTTCTTCAGTAGTGGTGTAATACGCGCCTTTTTGAAGAGTGTGGGTAATGTACCAGTGGTAAGAGACAAGTTGAAAATGTGGGTCAAAGTGGGAACAACCGATGGAGAGATGGCCTGGAGGAGATGAGTGGGGATGGGATCTAGTGGGCAGGTAGTCGGGTGGTTAGAAGAAATGACCTTGGAAACGTTGTCTTCAGAAAGGAGAGAGAAAGAGGGGAGCGAGCATGTGTGTCTAGGGGTCGGCGTGATCAAGTGGCGGTGGCGAAGAGAATTGACTGCTGATGGTGGTCGTTTTCTTAACAAAGAAAGCTGCAAAATCATCAGCTGTTAGTTCAGATGGAGGTGAGGGGGCAGGTGGGCAAAGAAGAGCAGAGAAGGTTTTAAAGAGAGTACGAGGGTCAGGAGAGTTGTTGATATTAGCGTGGTAGTACAGGGTCTTCGCAGAGGAGACATCAGCAGAGAAAGAAGAAAGGAGAGACTGATAGAGCAAGA
The DNA here is from genome assembly GCA_006030095.1 of Triplophysa siluroides. NCBI lineage: Eukaryota > Metazoa > Chordata > Actinopteri > Cypriniformes > Nemacheilidae > Triplophysa > Triplophysa siluroides. The sequence continues at coordinate 493,828 of VCII01000221.1, read as the reverse complement.
GGTCAGAAGGTTCATTAGATTTACGGCACTTTCCCTCAGCAGACCTGAGCGTGGCACGATGCTCATGGAGAACATCAGATAATACCTACAAGCAAAACTGCTTAGTTACTGTATATAAAGAAATTTTAAGAAACTGATTGTATTTGAGGGGGCACGGTGGCTTAGTGGTTAGCACGTTCGCCTCACACCTCCAGGGTTGGGGGTTCGATTCCCGCTTCCGACTTGTGTGTGTGGAGTTTGCATGTTCTCCCCGTGCCTCGGGGGTTTCCTCCGGGTACTCCGGTTTCCTCCCCTGGTCCAAAGACATGCATGGTAGGTTGATTGGCATCTCTGGAAAAATTGTCCGTAGGGTGTGAGTGCGTGAATGAGTGAGTGAGTGTGTGTGCCCTGCGATGGGTTGGCACTCCATCCAGGGTGTATCCTGCCTTGATGCCCGATGACTCCTGAGATAGGCGCAGGCTCCCCGTGACCCGAGGTAGTTCGGACAAGCGGTAGAAAATGGATGGATGGATGGGATTGTATTTGATGACTTTTACTGGTACCGCCAATGTATTTGTAATATGCCATACTACAACATAGCATGTGAATTGTGTATATATGTATATTAGGGCTGCGCAATTAATCGAAATTGTCAATTTTGGCCTTCAACAATTACAAAAAAAAAATTATCGAGGTAAAACAATTATTGTGCCACATTCCATTTTGCAAGGATCCTCTCTTTTCTTGTTGTATAAATCCACAGCGCACCCGCTTCCTTTACAGTGGTTCAGCTGTGCTATTTCTTTACATTTATTTTTCAGTTGAATTCACAGTTTAAAAGCCAAGTTTTTTTAATTTTCTATGTTGTTTTAAAAGATAATGAATAATCATGTTAAATAATAGGGATCTCAATATTGGGCAAAATAATCGTGATTAAGATTTTTGTCATAATCGCCCTAATATATATATATTGTTTATACTTTTATATTTGAATGCCGCCTCAAATTGTCACGTGTGACGGGGAGAGTCCAAAGAGCTCGACAAGGCATAAACAAAAATAGGCTTTTAATAATAAATCCAAGCTGGAACAGAGACACACAGCATAAACAATACCAGACACATAACAAATGGAACGGGATGAAGATAAATAGTCCATGGATGAGGAGGCTGATGGCTGTCGGGTGCGTGAGCATGAGGGATCGTGGGGAGTGAAGTGCAAGGGAAAAACACAGGGAGAAACAGAGGGAACCGTGACAAAAATTATGCCACAGAAATTATGCCACAGAACGTCTGAAAGATTTCTGAATCTTTCGTCCGAAAGATTCGTCGCACTAGACAGAAAAAAAAAACGTCACTTTTTCTCCATGTGGATATTCGCGGTCCACATGAAAGGCTTCATAAGAATCTATTGTTTTTGTTCTAGAATGTTATCGCAATGAACATTCGCACCGAATATTCGCGGGCAATGTGAACGAGCCTTTAGGGAAGCCGTCGAGTCCAGCTGTATGCAATTTCAGCAAGTAATTGTGTGTTTTAGTCCTGGTTTCTCTGTTTCTACTATTCTCCTGCTGCATGTATTGCCACCCAGGGGAACGTGTCCCAGGGCGTCCCAACATGTTCATGTGGGAAAGTGACGTCAACGCATACCCTCTATACAAACTTACCATTGCCTGGCAATAAAAACCAAATGCAGGCTCCATGATCATTCTTTTGGAATTTACTCAACACGTTTGGCAGTGACTTACAATATATATTCAAACAGAGATTTTTAAAAGTATACATATTCCCTGGTGATGAAACCAATGACCTCTGCAGTGCCCCGCAGATGTGAATGCAAAAACAGAAAATTCACAAGTCGCACAAAGTTTGACCTGTAACAGTGCTCACCTGAAAGCGGTTTTGTTCTTTGGGTTCCGAGGTACAGGACGAGCTGCTGTCCAGAGAACTGGAGCTGCCCCCTGTAGGCCTCAGCTGACAGCACCTCCCAAACATCTTTGCCTGTGTCTCACCACACACCCTCTGCAAACAACACACACGGACAAACTAAACAAACAGTCATAAACACAGTGCTTCAGATTCTTATTCTCTCAATAATTTAAATGTCAGTCTATCAAGCATATAATGAAGGTACTATTACATGTAAAACTTGGATATGGAACAACTTGGTGTAACAGAAACAAAAGATTGAAAAAGTAAGAACCACACATTTTACATCAGATTCGCCTTATGATATAATCAGAGTTAATAAGTGTTGTTGTGTCAGTGTATTGTGTGTGCGTTGCGTGCTTGGCTCAGTTTCGTTTATGGCTCACAGAGAGCGTCTCGCCCTGCCCTGTGAAGAGCACAAAGGAACTCCAGCATGTGACACTGTCATATGACTTCCTTAACAACTCGTGAGCTGAGCCGTTTGCTTATTCGCTCTCTTCTTCTCACTCTCAATGACTCTCTGTCTCTCTCACTCTCTCTCTGGCGAAACAATATCCTCTGCCAAAAACTGTCATGTGATTGCAGCCGCAGCACAAGCTCCATATCAGCAATCTCTCAAGCCTCACCCTAACACATTAGACAGGCTGTTTATTACTCATTTGACTGCATTAATATGAACATTAGTTTTAACCTGACCATTATAAGACCACAGGATCATTGTTTCATCTAAAGAGACCATAACAGATTATAACAAAAATGTATTTTTCACTAAAGACTACTAAGAAATAACAGAACAGCATACAATAAAATGGTCAAGGTTAGGTTACACAAATTGGCGTCACATTTTAAAGACTTCAAATGGCATTTTTGCCTAACGCTGTTTAATTTCTGACCCTGCAGTGCTTTTTCAGCTTTTTATTTATTTAACACTGCTAATATATGTTTATGCATAAAAAGAAAAAAGTGATCAAGGACCATCGAGCGCTGAAAAGCACAAAAAGAATACAAGCATAATGAAACTGCCTTTTTTGTGTGGTCACATGCAACGTACTGTAGACTCTTACTGTTAGCGACAGGACTGTATTTGTGTGTGTGCGCGCACTGGCTGCACTGTTGGTCCCTAACCACCTGCATCTCATGACAGCTAATGACAAACAACCTGCAGACGTGACAGAGAGCAAGATAGCAGGGGGGCACACCTCCCATCATGTGAATGTGAAAGAACGCTTACACACTCAGTGTCAGCTGATGCTATTATTATTGGCGATAAGGCCTCTGGTTGAAACTGGTTGGGAGCCCAGTGCTCTCCTGCCCTCGGAGAGGCCTGGCAGGGGGTAGTTATCGCTTACCGTGACCGGAGCATCTTCTTGTGTGCTTCTCTTTCTGGCATCGGAGTCGAAGAGAACGTTTCTACCGCGCCGCTCGCAGTCCTGGTAGACGATGAGGCGGATCTGACCGGGTTCCAGCTCCGGGGAGGCCCAGCTGGGGGGAGACAGACATGGACGTGAGCAGGAACGTGGCATGGCTCCAGTACAGTGACTCTTACGCATAGACTACACAGTGCTCTGGTGTGGCCGCATCGCTGACCACACTGACAGTTGACTAATAAGCTTCCTTTAACTGTCAGCTGCCATTGTTTGGTCGGATGTTTCGACAGCTCCTGCATTGCTGCCATTCCTTGAAGCCCAACACGGGACAGTTTAGTGAAGAAGGCTGGCAAACAATGGGAATAAACAAAAGTGGCAGGGCAGGAAGGGACTGGCTACGTCACAGGCAAGAGTTATTTCAGTGCTCCATATCAATGCAGGTGAAGAAAGGCACGGGGCAGGCAGTAAAGTGCACGGCTGTTTACTCTTCCCACCAACTGCAAATTCCAAACAACTGCTCTCATTCAGTTCAGGGTGGAAAATGAGTCAAACATAGGCTCCATGACGGCATCATTCCCTTTATCGGGGTTTAAGACATCACGTCCTTGATTTACAAATGACAGAAGGCTGAATTTGAGACATCTGAGAAACACGCTGTAGGACAGTAGGGGCAGAGCCCAGACTTTGTTTAAATACTCCACAGCAGAAGGCCTTTGAGGGATTCAGAAATCCTTAAATGAGCCAAGAATAACTTTCACTACAGGTGATCATATCAACCAAACACTCGAGAAAAGCTAGCTCATAACAAAAAACTGGAACACATTGAAACCCTTAATATGGCAGATTTAAATCCACACCATAATCATAACAGGCAATCAAGGCAAATTAAAGTGTTGGTAAATATAAATGAATTTGGTTAATCTGATATGATTACGTACCAGTCTACAGCTCAATAGTCAAGAAAATTGGAGAGACACACTGAACGATTTCAAAACTGAGAAAGAAACCTTAAACTGTTGACTGAAATCTCATTTACATTACATAAGATGTAATAATGATCATAGCTCACAGTAAGCAGGACATAAACAATCGCGCTGCACACCCTCTCTCATACGAGGCAACCAACTTCATCCGAGCATTCCCTCAGACACACTGCCTCTGTTTCCCCTGCACATGGTAAAGCACTATCAATCCAAGCACCAGACTAAAAATCTATAGTTCACTTCCAGCCAAAAGCAAGCAGGCGTGGAGTACCTGGGCATCTTTGAGATTTTGCCAGTGTGCTTTCCCATTCTCCCTAGCCCTCAGCTTGCTCTTCCTCACCAGGGAGCGCCGCTAAGAATAGCACTGAACTAAATTCACAAAACAACATGAGACTGTTAGGTGACCTCTAGGCCCAGCTGGACAGCACCTGGACAAAGGCATCTGTACGTCCTGGTTGGATATGGTGAAACTGAAGAAAGTGCGAGTGTGGCTGGTGCAGAGGGAGGACTATCCGTCCCCGGCGCTTACCTCTTGACCACAACACACAGCCCTCCCCTCAAAGGACGCTCAGTGACGCATGGGTGCTTTGGGAGCAAGCAGGTGTTACATAAAGTAACCATCCAGACCGTGACGCAGTTCCTGTCTGCCAGCCGGGGTCATTTTTGAATGCATGCAGTGGGAATTTTTCCAGCCTGCATTCCTGTCAGCTAGCTCTACCACAGCCTATACTGGCTACAAATGAAAGACACCCTACAAGGTCGCTACGGATAATAAAATAATGATCTCAGTGTGTCCACGGTGAAACCATAAGCAACAGCATTTATTCACAGCATGTAGGCATTAGAATTGGCACTTATAGATAAGGCTTTATACAACGCCATGGGCCGCTAAAGTCACATTAAGTGCTACACTGGTCATTACATCTAGATCATGCGTATTTGACCGAGAGCTTCATCTTTATGTCTTTGATGGCTGAAGTCTGACAGCGTTTAAGCTATACAATTTATCAGTGTGTGCTCCTTGGAATCGAACCCGTGACCTTTGCACTGCTAACATGACACTCTACCAGCTGAACTGAATAGCTCCATTTAACTAAAAAACATGACACTAGGACAGCTTATGCAACAAGAAAGGACTGGCTTATACGCAAACTTCCCCAAAAGCATGCTATGCCGGATCCCTCTCATTCCTTTGAGGTTCACTGGAGCTCATACACCATGCTCAACATACTCATCTTCCTTACCCCCCTTCCAGCCATAATCGTGGGTCAGCATATAGAGAAAACAGATTCACATACAAAAAAACAAAAAGCAGTAAAGATAAAGCAGTATGGAGAATGGCCGCAAAACAAATAATTCAGAACGTAAGCTTTAGCAAATAGTAGAGTACAGTAGAAAACAGTGTTTCATGTTTATGAAAGCATAAACCTGCTGGCCCACACCACATCTGTTCACAGCAAATCAATGAAATATTAAAATGAAGAGCGATTACACCCCACAGAACACATTGTATTTGTTTTGTAGTCAAATGCCGAATGTTCTCTTAGCAAAACCAACCATTTCAAACGCTTGTGTGCGTGTATTAATTCCCAACATTATCTTGATGAATAAATAACATGCTACATTTAATGATTTAAAAAAGAACATTTTAATATGTAAAGGTGAATGAATGCAGGGTAGTGCCAGACGCGGTTTGCATTGATTCTCAGAGCCAGTAGAAACAAGTCCAGAGTTCAAACCAGAAGCATGTGGAGAAAAGCCTGATAGTAAGCAGTGCATTTCAGCACATCTAAAAACATTTACACCACATCTATTAACACCCGCTGACTGCACGAGAATGTTTGATGACAATGTCACGTGTCAGTACAGCAGACAAACAAGCTGCTTTATCGTCGACAACAAAAAAACCTATGTAAAGCCCACGTGCAAACTTAGAATCATGTTAACCTTATTGTTTTATATTAACTCAGTCAAGAACGTTAAGTTAAGTACCCTCTCTAGTGGCCGGTGCAACTTATTTAAAGAAACGCGCTCGGTTCTAATGTTTAAGATAAAAAAAAAAATTGAAAGTAAAGATTTGTATAAAAAAAAGGGCCGGCGAGTAATTAAACTCATTTCAGATTAATAAACAAAGGGTTAGCTAGCACGAGGCTAAACCACTGATCGGTGGGCTTAACACAGTAACGTTACGCAGATGAGAATCACAATACTACATTACAGTAACGTAACATATAAATAAGTATTAAATACATACATGTACAGTGCTTCATAAACACAAAAGAGACCTACTATAAGATGAGTGTGTTATAATACTGCTCACTCGAGAGGTTGTCTCCTCAGAGGAGATGAGCGCGAGATCGACACGTACCTGAACACCGCATCCTCTTTATTACAGTTCACAGGCGCTGAAAACGCTTTTCCTTTGTTGAAGAGTTTATGAAATAATGTGGGAGCCATAATGGACCCACCGTACTAACATTAAATCCCTTTTTCAGGTCAATTCCTGAAAGACACTCGACTTCTGCGAACGGACTCCATTTGTGGGCCAGTCATATGACTGACATTAGTCACACGAGCTGCTTGGCAACGTTCTCCGCTGTCCTATTGGCCAGTCACTGCGCGCTCCGGATTGGCTAATATTTCTGCATCACGTGGTCAAAGCGTCGTGTTGATGTTTTGACGCTAAAGATCCATAAAGACTGTATATGTGAACTGCGTCTCACGGAATGCAGTGAAAACGTGAGTCTTGAGTACATTTATGGGCGGTTTCCTGCACAGGGATTAGTTTAAACCCGGACTAGACATTAGTTAAATTAGGATATTTAAATCGTTTGAAAAGAATATACCTTATTAAAGGTGTGCATCTCAAGACAAAACAAACGCACAAAAATATTTGAAGATATGTCAGAGCGAGTTGTTTTCGATCAAGACACCTCTAACATTTGAGTTAGTCTGGGACTAGTCTTAAACCCTGTCCAGCAACCAGCCCCATAATGCACAGTATTCATCTCAGATCAAACATCGATGCATTTCAATAATCGGCTAGATCAAGATCACAAAAACATGACAAACAATATTTCTTTATTCATCTTTTTACATAGATTTTTTTTACATATAATTATAGAAATAAATAAGTTATATTTCCTCTCTAAAGCCAAACATTTCACTAAAATAATTTATCCTCCAAAGTCCATTTTGAGTGTCAGAAGTCCACCTAAAACAATATTAAGAAAATAAAAAACCTTGGTTTAATCTCGACTGGTAAAAGTCTGACTAAACTGAAAAAGTTACTGAATTATATAATTTTTCAAAAATCATTACTGCCATGATGTTTCAATGGTTTTGTGAGAATCACCCAGTTAACCCATTAAAACCTTATTTAAGCAGCTTTCATTTATTGTCTTTTACAATACATGTACTGTATGTCTAGCATACACAGATATTTTGTGTATGGAATAATTAAATGGTCTCACCCTATAGAAATGTTTACTCTCAGGTCATTAGCCGCAGAGAGACCTGCGAACTGCATGGGGGTCTGGATGTGCCTCTGCATTTAGAAACATACATTTGTTAAAAAACAAAGAAAACACCACCACACACACAAAAATATTATTTAGGAAAAACATTCCTTAAGGGTTGGCTTGCCCCCCTGCTGGTCACAGTATTCCCTAGTCTGTATACTACACATGAGTCTTTTAAGAGAATGATATTGCCATGACATTTCCCAACCTTGTTTTAATCTCCTCGGATGGGGGTGATAATATGGAGGTTCTCTACAAAGAACAGAATAACACACCAATAAAGTTTTTCTTTCTTTAAATTTCAAAATTGTCAACATAAAAATAATGGTATTATTACCATATTACCAATAATGGTAAAATTACCATTTTAGCAGGAAACTGGAATGAGCATGTTCGTTTCAGTCTCCGAAAAAACGCTTCTCTTTCACATTCATCTGCAAAGTGAAAGAATTTTGCCGGTCCAGAGGAAATATCTTGTGATTCTTCTCTTGTGATGCCTTCTTTTTGTTTAACCAGCTCGGCCTGTTGAACTCCACAATGAAGGTGCTCTATTTTATTGCATCTATGGTTTGATATGTTCCTAATGCTCACAATATCACTGAACATCACTTTTCTGCATTTTATTGGTTTATTGGTTTCCTTTTCTGAAAAACACTGAAAACAGAGACAAACAGAAAAATATATTTTAGATACAATATGTGTGACCAGTCAACGGTTGCTCTAATCTGGACCATCAAGACTTTCTAGCAGTATGCGAGGAAGAGAAACCAAGACGAGAAAAGTTTTATGCAGATAAGGATGTTACCACAGACAGGCAAAGAAAAGTCACCTGCTTTTTCACAACAGGATCTACAGCCCTTTCATTCACTGGTGTTCTCTTTTCATCCGGTTTTAACACACATCCTGCAAAATCCATAAACAAAGCATTGCTTGCCATGCCATTCATTTGTAACTTATTTGCGGTGAAACTCACAAAAGTGCTCTCACAAATACCTGATGCAATATCTGATGCCAAAGTTTCAGAAGGCACACATAAAGGGGAAAGGCTGGGAAAAAAATACAACAATCAAATCCATAACCTTCAACTCAATAACAGAGAATGTATATATATTGTAAATGGAAGTTCAAAATAAAAGTTTTCTAATACAACATATTTTTGATCATTTCAACATAAGAATTTGCTATGACCTTTATACAAATTTAACAAGGTACAGTAGCACAAATTTGCTAAGATTTGATTACTGACATTCGATTTTATATCAAAACACACATACTTTTTAAAGTCGGCATGAAATTAAAAATGATCATTTTAATTGTTTTACGCAATGTTGCAGTATTTATTATAAATGATTTATCCACGCAGATCATTGTTTTTAAAAAATCATGGCACTTGTAATCTCCTCCTCCACCTCTGGAAACGACCTCTCTTCACTTCTGATCAGGAGGAATGGCGCGAGGGCAGGGCTACAATGACTGACAGATTGCTAACTGGCGTTTAAATCTTTCACCTTTTAACAATCTAATTAGTTGTCGGTGGATGAAATGAAGTCCCGCCCTACATTTTTTTCTCATTTCAGAAGTTGTTTCACTCGGGTATACGTCACAATACGGAAAAAAAGAAAATCACTACTTCCGTTTCATGCGGACATTAAACTGTCGACCCCAGATTGTTCATGTGGTCTTGGATATCTGAAACCCGCTGTACTGTCTTACCTTATAGGTGACAGAGAAAATGAATTCTTCTGTTTATCTTCAGCAGTGTCTAATGATAGTTCTGTAGACAGATTAACACATGTGAAAGAGTTGTTGTCTTCTCTGTGTATAAGCATGCATGAACTCAAACACACAGCAGTGGCATACGGTACCAAGAATGGAGGAGAGGTTTGGAGGCTGATGCAGCGTTATGTCCTGCGCATGACTCAGATCCAGAAGTGTTGAGTTTTTCACACTGTTCATCATTCCATTACCATCGACTACCGTGATCCCCTCATCTGTGTGGTCATGAGAAGTACACAAACAGATGTGTTTTCAGGGGTTTCTTGAAGCTTGTGGTGGTCTCAATAGCATGTACCACACTGATCCGTGTATGTAACGTCACATTTAGTGTTATAATCCTGTACTACGTTAATTTACAAAGAGCAAGAAAAGACATTCCATTCTTTATTAAACAAACAACAACCAGTGCTTGCATACAGATATGCCTTGTTTTGATTGACTTGAACAGCTTTTGTAAATAAAGTAATTCCATGGTGTCCGAGAAGTCTCAGGATTCACCGCATGGGTGTAAAATGGTGCTGCTGTGGTCAGCTAGAGTCGTGTATTATGATTGGTTATACCAAAATGATCAGCTCTGCGAAACTCCTCAATGGACGAAAACGTGGTATCCATGTTTAAGGTCGGAGAATCATCATCGTCATCCAAACAATCCAACAAGAAGCTGGAAACCCCAGAGGGCATTATCATACCTGGCCAGGGACAGAAAACATAGGCTGAAGAGTCAATTTAGCCCTCATTAAAGTCCTGAAGAGAAAGCATCAAACCCTACTTGTGGTGTCCTGGCTTGAGTCTTTGGAGGCACTGGCAGTCGTCATCACCTGCACACAGGAGTTTATATGAGCAGCTGTGCAAGTTCTCAGCACAAACTTGAATATTTAAAACGTGTTAATAAAGCCTCATCTACCACATCACATCACACCTTACAATGACCTCTCCTGGATCCTGAAATCAATGGTCGGCCATCCAGATATTTTCCACCTGGCCTCACAAGTCTAAAATGAAATTCACACAAGAAAAACTCTTTTACAGGAAATCTTTTACAAAAACTATAAAGCACTGCACTGCAACACATGACATTCTTGCGAAGCATTTTTGTCTCGACTTGACTCGAATAGTGACCAAAGATATTTAGTCTTGTTTTATGAAAAATAATATAAGGATTAAGTTTATGGTAAAAACAAGAAAAAATTCTGGCAATGGGGTGAGAAAAATAAAAAGATACTTGAATTAGGTAGCCTAAGTTTCTCACCCCATTGGCAGATTTACCATTAACATACTTAATTATTTTAGTTTTCTCTTTAAAAGACACTAGATATAGGTCACTATTCTTTTCTGATTTAAGAATGTTTAAATATTTGTACAACAAAATAAGACAAAAACACTGAGATTTTTTGCATACACTTTTTACAGGCTATTAGGAAGTTACTGCCTATGGAGACCATTCTTGCGTTTGCATGGCAACCTTTTACGTGGAACCATTAATATGCTTAAGCAAACGGATCATATGAAATATATGCGCAGAGGAAGCTTATTCATTTAGTTTTGTACATTTGTACAAGTACATAACCGTTGCGTGCAGAAATACAGGGCTTCCTCAGGTTACGTCAGACTCCTTTATGAATATTCACGAGGCAGGCGGTTTCCAAGCAACAGGTAGAAACGCTTGGGGTGACGATAACTCACCTGTCTTTATTGCACCCAAACGCGTTTAATTTACTCCGCTGTCGACCACGCCGAGCACCTCCAATTAATTTAGGCACACATGTTCTGACATCTGTTATAAAGAGTACACAATAAAGGTGATTTCTGTGTGGATTAATGCTTAAGTACTTATGAAACACAAAGGCATCGTACTGATGGATGAGGCCCCTCTCATTGGCGTCCCATTGCGAACGTTTCCTCTTGAAGATTTCTTAACGATCATCGTAAACGCGACGCTTTTAATGATAAACTATATAACTCATAAAAGTAAAAAATGTATACTATCAATTATATAACGCTCTAAAGTCCCGCTGCCATTTCTGCCATGACTTGTTGGTCGTTGTAGCGGGACACGCCCACTAATTAATAAACGTGCCAATCAACGTAACCAAGCAACAGCGGTGTAATATCATTATTATTCATGAGAAAATTCTGTATCATCATCACATTTCCTTGCTTAACATGTCCAAAATGTCTATAACTTATCAAATGAGTTTTTACAAATTTTGCTCTTAACAAATGTTATATAACCCATTGTTTTATATTACCCATGATTTTACTCAAAATAAATAATAAAACATGGTCATTTTAACCCGTTCATTATTTTACACGTATTTTTCTGTTTTCATAATGTTTGCAAATCAGTTTTTATTTCATTTAATTCACTTTTTAATTGCTGTGAATTAAGCAATTAAATTATAATACTGTAATGTTGTACTCGTGACCGTCACAAGCAAAAGAGATACAAAGAACGCATCTTTATTTTTACATTTTGCACACTCTCATACTTTGAGGATATGCAGAGATGTACATGCACAAATATTTTCCATTATTAAAACATGAACAGTTCAAAAATGTTGATGAAATTTGCAGAAAGAAAACCTGGTTCTGTTTTGTACATAATGAAAAATGTGTAGATCGAAGCTATATGTCCAGCAATCGTCTGAACTACCCAATAACTCTTCACACCGATATTAAACTTTCAACCTCAAACTCTGACATACTAAGCAATGAACTTAGAAGGAATGTTTATACAAAAAACAGTACAGCGTAACTTTACAATTGAATTATAATAAATTATTTATAGAAATAGACCTGATAGTCCATAAACGGCTGGAAAACAAACAAAAAATGAGCAATACTTCAGTACAGGCTGTGGAATGTTAAATGCACCACATGTTAATGCCACGAAATGAAAAAGACGACTTGATTCAAATCTGTGCAGATTTTTATTTCTGGTTTTGCCCCGTCTTCACCCATAACCCCTCATTAAATACAAAGATAAAGTTCTGTTATCATTCAAGAACAGATTGTTGATTTTTTTCTACACTGCAAACCATTGCTTAAATAGTTTCACGTCTATAATTCTTCAAAATGTACAGGACTATTGAAATACTTTGGGATGAAATGAAACCGAACAGCTAGTTAATTTGACAGCCCAAAACTGTACGCATGGCATGCTCACCTTGATCAAGTGAGCCACATTTGTAGGCCTTTACTACACAGACAAGCATTAGAAAGTAATTCTAGTATATGTAAGTGTCTTTCGATCCAGGTCTTGGGGACCTGCGAGACACGGTCTCACGGAATGCCGGGTATACGCATCATGCATTGCTTTGAGCTCGAAATGTGCCATACAAATTCCCTTTGAACCCATAAAGAAATGCTAAAGGTGGATGGACGTGTACTGTCGAGAGGGGTGAAATAACTTCACGGTCCACTGAAAAAATGAAATGATGAAGCATGCATGCTGGAACTGCTTCTGTTTTACAGGAGGACTTGGTTTTGGTCGTAGCTCTGCCACATTTCTAAAGGCACACCAACTGTTGACATTCACGGCCAAAGGGAGATTTACTCTTTAATTTACTCTTGTAGCGAGTAAGCTCATGCTTTGACTTGACGCCAATGGCTCATTTGGAGTATTTTGTGCCGGCTAGTGTCTGAATGAGGAAGAACAAAGAGGTGATGAGTGTCCGCTGTCACGAAAACGTACTGGTCTTCTGGTGACAGTACGATTACATGGAAATGTTGCTGTACAGTTGTTCGATCTCTGTCTTGAAATATTCCTTCAGCTCCGGTCGCTTGGCTTTTAACGTGGGGGTCAGCAGTCCGTTTTGTATGGAGAACATTTCTTTATGAATCTGTATGTCTTTGACCTGGGAGAAGTAAAACAAGATCATTGCAGCAAAGAAATGTTTACGCTACAACGGCAGACGATTGTATTTTTACATAGCATTATGTCAATAGTAACCCCCTTGGGGTTGGACTCGGTGGGCGACAGTTGATGGTTTGGTAAATTTGATCAATAGCACTGTTCGCACTGAACTACATTTCACAAGCATACCTGCTCAAATGAATGGAGGCCGCTAGTTTTTCCCAAACGCACCATATCATCTAAGATGGCTTTCTTTAATTCCTGTAGACAAAAACAACAACTATTAACTTATCTATGGTTGAAAGCAGCAGCATGTTTATTATACGTCTGTTTAGTTTCTGAAACGTTACTTTATTTTCACACAGTTCTTCAAAGCATCCCTCGAAGCCTTTCTTCTGAGCCCATGAAGGAAATACCTCTGGATCGGGAACGACGATTCCGACCAGACACGACTGCACACACGGTCGAGAAGAAGAAGCAGTTAGTGTACACACGGGACGTGCAGATGTGACATTCTAACATTAGAGACTAACCTGCAGGCTGTCACCGTGGACGTAGAGCTGAGCCACGGGTTCACTGCGGATGTAGATGTTTTCTATTTTCTCTGGAGAAATATATTCGCCTTGAGCTAGTTTGAAGATGTGCTTCTTTCTGTCAATGATCCTCAATGTGCCATTCTGATGAAACAAATATTAAGACCAATTAAATCAGGAGTACAAAGAACAAAAAAAAACATCTATTTATCTCTGTTTGTCAATACGGATGGCCACTAGATGGCAGAATGGTGCGTGTTACCCTTGTGGGTATTTCCCTGTTTATTTTCAATGAACTACTCATCCCCATCATGCACTGGAAATTAAACAAATGCAATTGAATAAAAAGAAAAGGCTCCAGCTGCTCTGTTTAAACCTTCTCCTCTGTTAGGAAGAGCTTAAACATTCTGAAGATCCGGATTTAAGTTTCAAACTTTGTTGGTGTCTATATGATAGATGGCCCTGGTTTTATAAAACATTCAAGCAAAATACACACACACATTAATAAGACGGAGTAAAATATTTACCGGTAGCCATTTTCCAATGTCTCCTGTGTGAAGCCACCCATCTGTGTCCAAGGTCTCGGCGGTCCTCACGGGGGTCCTTCAAATAACCCTTAAACACGTTTGGGCCTTTCACACAAACCTGACACAGAAAGAAAAGTGTCAATGCTAGAATGCTTTCAAACACCTTCCTGATTGTATTATAAAGACATTTGACCCACCTCTCCTTCTCCTTTAGCGGCGAAGTAATTCTTCTCAGCCACGTCCACCAGTTTAATGAGATTACATGGCAGAGGAGCTCCTACATGACCTACAGACGAGAAACAAGAAAACACCTCGGCATATTTAAAAAATATTATAAATCTGTCATATTCATATATTTACAGATGTATATATACAACAGAACCCAGTGTTGAATGTGACAGCGTTGAATATGAAACATCATTTAGCAGTCACATTAACTTGAACCAAAACTGGAAAAATACGCTGTACAAATTACGCTGAACGCAAAGAAAGATATTTTGAAGAATGCCAGTAACCAAACATATTTCATCCCCCATTCACTCCCATAGTCTTTATTTTCCCTACTATGGCAGTAAATGTATTGGGATCTGTTTGATTACCGAAATTCTTCCAAAGCTTTTTCATGCATGTACACTGAAATGTGTCAAGTGAAGCACAAGAGGGAGCAGTTGACTTAAAAATTCTCAAAATGCCACATTGTGTCCAATTGACTCGCATTACACGAGAATAAAGCAAAAACAATGATATAAACTGTAAATCAAATGATATCGACAGTCAAATAAGGTTCTTGAAGAGGTTTTGCTCCTCTTGAATTTAACTCTCAGGATTACGTTCAGGTGTGTTGTAGCTCTTCAGGAAAAGGGTTTCACACCTCAAAATCTAGTGAATGAATGCCACTTTATTATTAAAGCATCACCTTATTATCACCTTGACAACGGTCATTGTACTGTAAATGAATTACAGGAGCGCCGTGTTACATTATTAGTCACATATAAGAGGTTTTCCCTTCAACACACAAGGAAATGTCAAAAGACTCAAAGATTGCTTTTCTAGTAATCAAACCACGTGTTTGTATTAAAGGATCATGTGGCATAATACTACAATTTAGGTCATAAAAACAAGCTGGTGAGTGAGTGAATCACGGACCACGGTGTGAGTCATTCATGGATTTCAGCGCTGGGAAACACATGGGAAGTTTGGTTTCTTTCTGTTTATGTTTAACACAGAGCAGTTAAATGCAGAAGAAATCTCACCAGACGTCCAGTCTCCAGGTGTGGTGAAGGTGCATCCGGCTGTGCATTCTGTCTGACCGTACGCCTCATACACCTGCGAACACACCTGAGAATATCACCCGAGAACATCACAGTATGACATAACACAGAGCGATGTGATGTGTTGCTCGGACCTGACAGCCCAGCGCTGCTCTCAGAAAGCCCAGGACTGATGGAGAGGCCGGAGCCGCTCCCGTAATGATCATCCGCAACCTGCCGCCCAGACTGGCCTGAAACGTGACCACACGCAAACATCAACATGTCTTCCCCTCAGTACAACTCATGCGCCGTGTGTCTTACACGCTGTCGATCACACACCTGGATCTTATGGAAGAAGATCTTGTCCCATATGCTGTCGCAGCGGATGACGCCACGGCTCACCTCGGCTCCTTTTCTCTTGGCTGCAAAGTTCAGCAGCCAGCGTTTCACCGAGGTGTTGGCCTGACTGAAGATCTGAACACAGTACATAGCCATTATATACACTTAATGCTTTCACTAAAGAGTAATAAAAAGTTCACTTGTACCACTTAATGGCAACGAACAACAAATTAACGAGAGCAAAGGTAACGAAAATAAAACAAGCAATGACATACTCGTGATGTAGTGTATCTTTCTTATTATAGCAAGTGACAACATTACTTTTCAATAAATATCAGAAGCGGTTCAGGAGAGTTGAGGTTTTGCTTGTCTCACCTTGTCATACATGCGGTTCAGGAGACGAGGGACCACCGGGAAGATAGTGGGCCGGAGAGCCTTCATGTCGTCGGGCAGGAGACGGATGTCACCTTGGAAGAAGCCAATCCTTCCGCCATGACAGATTACCACCGACTAGAATGCAGCAAATACACAACACAACAACACACAAACGTTGTTTATTCCCAGTCACGTGAATGCTTTTATAAGTCATTAAATACTTGTCACAGAATGTCACAAAAACTTTCAAGCCAACTGTCTTATATTCATTTTCATTCATAAAAATAGGAATACTTCATACGTTTTTGCCATTTACATAATATTTAATTCACTTAAATTTGATTCATATAGCGCTTTTTACAATGTTGCATCGTTTCAAAGCAACTTTAAAGGAAGAAAAACAAAACAAAAAAATCAAAGAAATCAAGAAGAAGGTCGAAAATACTGTATATATATTCTAATATCAGCCGTCTCCCGGTGAGCAAGCCAACACGGCCCAGTGGCGAGGAACCTAAACCCCAATGGAAATAAGCCTGTGGCTGTTTTGTGTATTTTATCCTCGACAGTTTTTTCAAAAATAATCAATTTGTATTTTAATGTATTGTATTTAATGTATGATCTCTGGCGTATGGGTCATGTCAGGACGCAGACCTTTAGTGTTTGTGAAAGAGGAAGTGATTTCTGCATGTTTCTATGGTGTGTATCTGTGTGGGTGTGGCCTCTTGCTCTTGTTTGTGCACACTGTTGATCCACAGCCAAACCGTAATCTGACACAGCGGCGCTGGATGAACAAAACATTTTTGAACAAAACGTTTCTGCTGGTGCGTGGGAGACTTACTCACACATGAGCTTAAAACGGCGAGATATGACATAATACAGTTAGACTTCATAGGAAGACACAAATCTCACCTCAATCAACCTCTCAAACATGTGAGCTAGAGGCAGGAAGGAAATGAGAACATCATCTTGGTTTGGAAAGATGACTTTCTGCAAAACACACAGACGGACTGCGGTTAGACACATTAACATGCCTCACTCCACCATCTTTAACAGGGTTCATCTGCCTGAATGACATTAATAAAACTGTACTTATGTAACCGGAACGAACTGCACCGCTCTCAGCGGGCCTCGAACCGGATCAGTCCGGCATGGGAGTCGGGCGCTCTAGGAGGAGGCTAAAGACCGCAGTCTCTAGCGTCTGTCGCTAGAGCGTCACTTGAGGTCGGGAGTGAGGTTTACACACTGCACAGCTCTTCACTAGCTGGCCTCCGTTACACTTACATCTGTCACTTTCAAGAAGCCTCCGAAGTCAGCCACAACGTTCCCGTGGGTCAGCATCACTCCCTTTGGATTTCCTGATGGGCACAACACACATAATATTACAATAACTCTTTAGATTGGGCGTCTGTCAACATAAATTCAATATTCAAGCGTTGTGTTGCTTCGAATAAGTAAAGATAAAGAATAAACCACGAGGTGACATGTAGTCACACTAGAAAAATGTCTAAATGTCATTGAATTTGATCAATAAAAATGCACAAGGACAGAACATTTAGCTTTGTCAGGTTTGAAATACATTACAACAATAGGCTACATATTTATCAAACTCAAACTGCTTTTACATACAACCACAGACAGACTTACTGCTAAGAATCTACTAACATCTGACAACCAGAATATGTGTGTGCTGTTTAAACACTTAGACATTTTTTGCGATGACATGTGTGGGGTGCATGTGTTCTGTGATTTTCATCCTTATTTCCTCCCTTTCATTCTTCCTCTGATGTTTTGAATTCTGGCGAGAAACGTGCAGGAGGACCCACTACACTTGACCCAGCAACAGAAAGTGAGTACTAGGCGCTCAAGGACACAATAATGAACCTAATAAAGTGGCCACTAAACTAATGTAACGCCTCACTAGAATTTAAAGGTGTAAGGTGTGTTAAAACACTGTAAGACCTTGTATGATCTGATCAAATGAAACATGCACACGAATGTGAAATTTAAATCCGATGATGGTGTAAACATTGGCTAACCTGTTGTGCCGCTGGTGAAGCACACGATGGAGAGATCATCCGGTCCAGGGAGCTGTGAACACATAAACACATACAGTCAGTGTACTCTCTGTTGTTGCGTATGAACATAATGACGTGGTGTGAATTGAATTCCTTTTTATTCATTCAAACGCACACAATCGGAGTAAAATAAAATAAAACTGCTTTTTTAAATCACTTGGCTGAAGGAAGGTGGTGATATACATGTCGGACGGTTTTCCTTTAATTGAAGTATCACAGCTGATCTGTAAAAGCAATGTAGAGTATGCTGATCAGTTGTACACTACAGGTTTCACACTTACCACAGGCTTCCTGTATTTCTCTTTACCCAGAACCTAAAAAAGACATCGAGGAGACAAAAAACATCAGGTGTTATTAGGTAAGCACTAACTTTCAGACCCAGTTCCCAACCCTAACAATATTCCCAAACATTCCCACATTTAAAGAAAACAATGTGCTCTTCAGGTTGATCATGAGAAGCATTTCATGTTATCATATTTAATTGTGCGTGCAGCAGGCTTGTGCACGTCTCATTCAAGAATTTCTCTGATGGATTTTCCTGATTAACTACCCAGAAAGCTTGTGTCCAGTTGATGCTTTGAAGAAACGCCGTCAGTGTGTGAAAGCTCAATGTGTGCTTCAGGCACATGTGAATGTGAGTATGTGAGACCAGCCATCATGACCAGAGGGGAATATCCTCAGGTTTGACAATTCAAATACTTTTTATTTGTATTATCTATTAAATAACGATCTGACGATTTAAACGCAGGAACATGTGAAAATGATGCATGCAAAGAACTATGATTATTTTGCTACCCAACCAAAATATCCCCAATCCCCCACCCACCCAGTCGAGCCAGCCTAGTACTGGGCCTGCCAGCCATTCATCAAAATAAAACATGGCACGTACGATGTTACAAATGTATATAAAGATATGAAGAGTTTGGTTATTTTTTTTCTAAAATCATGTTTTGATTATGTTTCATTGTGTTAGCTGTATTTTTGTTGTTATTACTAGGGCTTTAATAAAAACAAACTAGCTGCAGTTTGATTGATATAAATTGGAAGTTATCTCATTTTGGAACCAACTCTTCATATACTGTTGCATCTGAGCTACAAGGCTGTTTTGTGGACCTACCTCGATGTCTTTAAGAGCCTGGATATGAACTGCACACCTGCGGCCTTCCTCCACCAGCTGAAGGTCAAAAGCATCCATGAGGATGATGGTCTTAAGACCCGGTGTTTCTCCTCTCTCAACCTTTCCCAGAAGCACCTTGGCTTTCTCGGGTTTGTCGCAGATCACTGTGGCGATTTCAGCTGTAATAAAATGTCGATGGGGAAATAGCTGTAAGACAGCAACGCAGGCAGAAATGACTAATTTAAGAGCATTTGATGGTGGAAATGTACCTGTACCTGTATTAATGATAAAGCGTATAGCGTCAGGTCCCAGAGTATCATACAGCGGCACCACCACCATTGAGTATGTGTAACATGCTAGCTCTGCTATGATCCACTGAGATAGATAAAGACGTAAAAAGACACTCAACATCATGTATCTGTACACGCTGGTATGGTATTTGTTTTTGTTGGGTTTTTTTTACCTCTGGCCTGTTTTGTGCAAACACACCAATGAACTGATCAGTATTGGGCTGACAACCCTGAGACAGCAAACCAGAACCCAAGTTCTCGGCCCTGCTGAAGACCTACAGCAGATAGAGGAAGAGAGGACATGAGGCTGGCCGCTAAACACAGAAATGAAAATACTACGCTTCATTTCAACACTCGCCTCTTTGTACGACAACCATTTATAGGGCTGATTGGGAAGTCTGGAGCCTAAAAACGGTCCATCGCCTGAATAAAAACATAAAGCGCGTCAGCATCTGAAGAACAGATTTTTAATTTGCAGCAGGATAAAAAAAAACGTAGTTACAAATGTGCAAGATCAGGCTGCAGACGCTGAATGAAAATTTGTGGTCACAATTTATTATTTATTAATTTGACCCTAAATACATTTCAACAATTCTGAAGTGTCAATGTCATCTGAAACCAAGGTGTGCTCGTGTGACACTCACCGGTTATGTGTAGCCCTCTTTGAAAGACCTCATACATCGTCTTGGCATCTTCGTGGTAGTAAGAGAGCAGCTTTGAGCTGCTGCCCATCATGGACCTCCGAGCGCCATCTTCCTTCTTTAAACACAGGTGAAAGAAAAGCTTTAACACACGTCACTGGCGTTTCGGTCCCGGCCTGTGACTTTCTGTCTCTTCTACTGCACAGATGCACATAAATATCACATATAACAAAGAAAAAGAACGTTATACCGAACGGATGCAGTCCTCACCTGACACCTCACCCGAGCACATACAGTACGATACAGTAAAGCTCATTTGGGCTGAATCTACAGGTTTATGTTTTATAAAGCAGGTGCTCACTGAAGTTGCAAAATACAATTTCAACATCTGCACAAAGAAGTATCTTTGAAGTGTTCGTCTGGTACTTGTTTGCATTTGCGTTTGCCTAAATTTGCATTAGACTCGACTCTATAGAATGTGTTTGAATTTTCAGCAGATGGTTATGAAACTGGGTGTGGCGCTCTTAAGCTGCCTACAGCGTTACACTACCACAAAAACACTGAAACTTCTCCCGTGGCATCTGAGGACACTTCTTTGGAAAACCTGCAAGGCAACGTTTCTCTCTGTGAATCATTGAAAATAAGACAGTTTCCCTGACAGGGTTTCAATTAAGCCTTAAGACATTTAGGAAGTTGTTTCCAAATATGCCTTATAAAAAACATGAATTTTGCTTTACAGTTTATTTAAGTCTAGGACTAGGCTTATTAGGACTAGGCTTATTATTTATTATTTTTACTCTAGGACTAGTCTAGGACTAGGCTTATTATTATTATTATTTTACTCTAGGACTAGGCTTATTATTATTTTACTTTAGGACTAGGCTTATTATTATTATTATTTTACTCTAGGACTAGGCTTATTATTAGTATTATTTTACTCTAGGACTAGGCTTATTATTATTATTATTTTACTCTAGGACTAGGCTTATTATTAGTATTATTTTACTCTAGGACTAGGCTTATTATTATTATTATTTTACTCTAGGACTAGGCTTATTATTATTTTACTTTAGGACTAGGCTTATTATTATTATTATTATTTTACTCTAGGACTAGACTTATTATTATTATTATTTTACTCTAGGACTAGGCTTACGCTCTGTACAGGAAACCCCGCCATAACGTCTACAACATGGGATTCAAAAACATGTATGGGCCTGGACGTTTCATTCAAATATGAATATCCTCCTTTTCTTATAAAGGGCCGTATAGATGTATGATATGTTTGTTAATTGTTTGTAGGGAAGGATTCACACTCATGTTTTAAGATGATTCAACTGGCCTCCTGTCTTAAATGTTTTGCTTATGCAAAACATTGAGCAGAATTCAGGTCAGAGGCAGATTCAAACAACACAGGGTTCAGGACGTGAGCTCATACAATGTAAATGGTGTAGGCAACAAAGAAGTATCCCATTTTAATCAAATCTGCAAAACTGGACCATCCAGATGATAAAAGAATAATGTTACGCTCGCCTGTACACTACCAGACAAAAGTCAAGACACACCCACAGTACTCATTCCTTATTATTTCTTCTGTCTACAGGTTACAATAATAGTGAAATCATCAAAACTAGGAAGTAACAAAGGAAGATAATTGGGAATTATGACAAAAACATTGAAATCAAAGCAAGATTCTCTTACGCAATTTCTTCTTTTTTTCTTTGTGTACAAATCTAGATTTGTTGCCTAAAAATTAAAGGCATTGTTAGGATTATTCTCTCAAAAAAAATGCTCAAAATCGAAAGGTTTTAAAGTTTCTCCAAGCCTTTATCTGGGAGGATAAATCAAAAACTGTAAAGCATCTTTTTGCTGCCTTAAGTTTTAAGAAACTTTTTCTTTACTTTGTTAATTTCTTATCAAAATAAGTTAACTGCATCAACCACTTGTCAAAATTTGAAATAGTAGTCAGGTCAATTTGATTGAAGAAACCTAAGGCAAATAAAAAGCATGATATTGAGTTTGTGTTTCTTACGAGCTAAATGTTTGAGAGAGTCTGTGTCAAAACACCTGACCTACCTCTACTTCCTGTGACTGGTGACGGAGGTCACAGGGTGGAATAATGGCACGAGGGCGTGTCGCAAACCAGTAGGCCAATACAGCAGTGATGGCGCCCAAACCGACCAGCGCGGAGGTGGGAAGAGATCGTATGAACTGTCCCAGCTCATCCAGCTCAGGCAGCTGTAGACCCAGCAGCAGATCCCTTGACTGCATTTTCTCCATAAGCGTGGAACTGAGCTCTGACACACACATACACACACAGATAGACATCTGTTAGCCAACAGACTGCAGGTGCATTTGTTAGGAATTTTACTATGAATTCAAGCCATGGCACATCGTGTAGATCAGTACAACTGATGACCCTGTGTGTATGTGTGTGTATGGGTTGTAAAGTACAGACAAAAAAAAAAAAATTCTCATTGTTTTAAACTGCTACATTCAATAGAAGCTCTCCTTTTCTTTCCTCTCTGAACATCCAACCCATTCTCATCAATTGCGTATAAATAACATGCGGTTGCAATAATGTGTAATACCTACTACAAAGTTCGATTTTGCTTGTATATGATATGGCAATGTTTACGTGCACCTTGGTGGAGAGAAGCCATGTTTAAACGGACATGTAGAGGAAACACTGAAATAATAAAAATAATACTGTTAGGTTTAGGGTTTGGATTTGGGGACAGGTTAATAAGACAAATTGCCGTTTAATATGCAAGCACGCTAAATGTTGCGTATCATATGCAGGCAGAAATAGGCGTATTGTATGCACACATAGGTAACTTTGGAGTACTTATTACACGATATAGACACAGAGCAATTTATGAGAATGGGCTCCAACATCACTGGAACTGCACACACGCCTGGTTTAAGTCAAGATGTATGGACAGATCCCTTAAGCTATCCTGGAGAGGTGTTCAAATCATACAAATTGACCTCTGGGATGCCCCAAGGTTCAGTGCTCAGTCTCCTCCTTTTCTCTGTAACCCCGACCTCTGCCAAAGTCAAGTAAGGTCTTCTATCAAAACTATGATCATTCACAGCTTATCTCTCATTCCTACTGTCACTGCTCTTGTTGTCAGACATCTCAACCTAAAGTTGAAACGAGTGAGGCTAGACTGAGCTTTTCAAAACATTCACTCTTTGAACTACCAACCTGCGCCCAATCCGCTAAAACCACCACAGTTTTTATGATACAGCTCTTAAACGCACCAGAACTGTTATATTACATTTATCATTCACTCTTACAACAACTTCAAAACTCAGTTTAGATGGAAGCAACTGTTAAATCGATAAATGTAACATCAGTAACAGTTATGTAATTGAAACATCTCTGACAGATGAATCTGTCAAGACAATATTCTGTATGCTTACTACGGTATAATGAACATAATGAGACTATATTTTGACAATTTATTCTTCTGATTCTTTCTTTTAATGATCAAAAAAATCTCTAGACTTTAACACCTTAAAAGCCACACAGTACATGTACAGTATATGTCTGTATGTATTTCTTGAAACGTTTTAGCGCTAACAAACATGTTTAGATGACGGCTTTTCGGAGATGGAAAAGATATTACTGAAAAGGCAAAGCAATGCACAGACACGCATGACATCAGAGTGATCAATAACCGCAGTTATGAGAGCAGAACCATCACACATGCATCAGTCTCATAACTCACCAGTATTTAAACTCCAGCGGCTGAATTCATGCTTCTGTCTCTCTGAGCTGTAAACTCAGACAATTGACACGTCAGTGTGCAGTTTAAAGTTCACCGTCTCTGTTGTTTGGTTTGAATACTTTTCTGGTGACCCTAAGTAAAAGACATCACAGTTCTTATTACTGCTTGAATCTGTCTCCTTATTGACCAAATAGATAGATCAGTGGCTGTATGCAGTAAACAATCCATGTTCACACTGTTTTCTCACTGAAATCCCAGCTTGAATGCAATGCTACATAAGCTAAAGTAAATCCTTTTAGGACACATCAGTGGAGTTTGTAACTTTCTTAACAATAAGGTCTACTTTTTATTTAAAAAACGTGCAGTGACATTGTGGAATCACATCAAAAAAGGGGAGACGGTTTTCTCAATGCAGATGAGAATTGGATGAAATTGGAGATTTGGTGATTCTTCTCGGTTAATAATGCTAACAATAGATCAATGATACTTATAGATCTCCTGTTTATTTATGCCAGCAGAACTGCTGAATTTTCTTTTTTGGTATTGATTTTTTGTTAAGCCTTTTAAAGGGTGTTTACTCGAAGCCACAAGCTGAAGTTTACTTCCTCTGCATATGACTGCTGTCTGTGCACTTGTTAATAACTCAGATAAACAGTGAACCGCTCCAGGACTGTATTTAGTTCAATAGACTACAGTGTAATACAAATAACTACATGTATGACCTCGATTTGTAAATTCTCTGAAGAAATCATCCTTTAGCATATTTTTCATTATTATTATAAAATTCACTGACATAATTTGATAATCTGAACAAAATGTCTTTTTTTATCTTAACAGACATGTTGTTTATGAATACACTGCAGAATATCAAGGTGATACAATCACTAAATATTCACAGTGTGCAGAATATAGAATACTTTTCTTATTTTATATATATATATATATATGTATTTCCTATTATTCATTAATAAACATCGCCGAACATAATTGTTAAAAAATCAGCAGTTTATGTACAAAAATAAAGTAATGTGACATCATTGCATGTTACTTCAAATGATACCTTGCACGCCTATCAGAAGCGTTTCCTCACTATCATGAATGACCCACTGTCATGACACTGTGAAAAGGGGGGGGGTGATTAGTTGTAACTGAAGGTAACCAGGTAACGTTATCTCTGAGGTATTAGTTATAACCTCTGGGGATCAATAGTGGATGTCTGGAGAAAACATGATGAACCTCTGGGTTCCCACACCTTTCTAATCCTTTGTTTGGGTGCTTTTTTTAGTATGTATCGGTCATCAAAGTCCTTGTTAAGCAAAGAACTGAAAGCACTGAAAACACTGAAATAAAAATGACCATTAATAGTAATACAAAATAACAATTTCAAATACTACTGGATTGGAAACTGGCTGAGTGTCAATAAAAAATACTTTTATCACCCATTTAGCAGATCTAAATATCATCTGCCTTCCGACTGCATTCTCGTGTAGCAGCAGTCTCTTTACCCCAGTTAAAATTGAAACATTTACTAAATACGCTGTTGAAATTCAAGCAGCATTTGTTATATACACACTGAAAAGATTTGCTTTGCATCTGCTTTCCATCTTGAGGGAGGAGTCAGAAGTACACTGCTCCGCCTCTACCACCTTACCTCACACCCCCATCTGCAAAGCGTCAGGAGCAATTAGTCTGCGCTATCACAAGAGATTACAGCCTATTAGTAGAGAAAGCTGATGGACGACAGTAACCCCTGTGCTTCACTGGCTGCGCAAAGTCTTTCCGGCCTTTCCTGCTGCCCTTTCACTTCCTTGGAAATCCTTTCATTTCACACCAGGTCATGCACTGTGAATCTAATTGATCAGTCCCATGTTAACACTAATGAATCTTATTGTGTTATCAAATTGGAATGGGATATTGCAGTAGGCAAGCAGCACTGCTGCACCACAGATTATTATTAGTCAACCTGGTATTACTTCCCACAGTACAGCGGCAACATAGACGCGCACAGAGAGAGACAGGAAGAGAAAACGCATGAGCCAGCTATGAACCTTCCTGGCCACCGTATCACACCACCCTCAGCAGATGCAGCTCTGCCTGTGCCCCTCCCTCTGCTTAATCCACATCTCTCTCTGTCTATACCCTTGACTACATGATACCGAGTCTTAGCTTTCAGCTCAGCCCTCACAAAAACACATAATGAAATATAAATAACATCAACCGCATCACCTAAAACATCAAACAAGCTCAACTACAGACACCCAGAATGTACCTATAAAGCAAATGCACGCGCTTTAACAGACAAAGCTGCCCTTGCTCAACGTTAAATTTCATCTCGATCTACGCTGAGCTCTTCCTTTTTATCTGAACTATGAAAAAGAATTGTACTCTTATACTGTCATTTTGAATAAAACCAGGTAATGTAGACGTTACCATGTTAGGTGAAATCTTAGGTTATCTGACAAAAGAAATACATGAGGGCTAATTTGATTGTGTAACAGGGTTGTAAAGGTTGTACTCAATGTAATGAGCCACAGAATTACAAGTGACCCACTAACCCATCAGTAAATTATGCCCTGTTTCCTCAGCAAAAGGATTCTGCTTACTAAGGAACACTTTACTAATAAAGATTCATCTTCTCCATTCAGCACACCACAAAACCCTGCGAGACACTTGCGGTTAAAAAGTCTGACATTCAGCCACATGACTGCGCCCATATGAGGATCTTTATTATGACATTTCTGCTGTGTGCCCCTATAAACTTGCCGCGTCCTTCAAAGCAGAAGTGGTGTGGAAGAAGATGTGCATCTTTTGATCGGGTTAATTTCATTTCTTCATTCAACAGTCATTTCTCACATTCATAGCTGGATTTCTTTTGTTTTGTTGTCACTGAAGATTAAAATCTAAAAAAAATATTTATCTTTGTTTTCTCAAGGCTATGCTAGGTTTATGTGTCACAATAGGCAGGCACACTTGCACTGGTGTTGGTTCTCTTAAATCTTTGAATA
This sequence comes from Triplophysa siluroides, assembly GCA_006030095.1. NCBI lineage: Eukaryota > Metazoa > Chordata > Actinopteri > Cypriniformes > Nemacheilidae > Triplophysa > Triplophysa siluroides. The sequence goes on along the minus strand of VCII01000221.1, from coordinate 466,531 downwards.
ATGAAGTATAGGCTGAGAGATTAGGTTTACCTCTGTCTTGCAGCAAACCTGACTCCCTGCATTATTTATAAGCACCACATGGCAGCTGAAAGGCTCAGGTCGACGCAGTAAGGTTTGGGGTGTCCACGCACTCTTCGTTAGCATATGCGGCTATGAAAAATGTATGGTGTGTGAAGCGCAGGCTTCTTTCAGACACACCGAGATATATACAGAAGCGTGTAAAATGTGCTCGGTATACTACATATTATTTCATCGTGGGTGTCAGTCCTTATCTACAGCAAGCAGCTTGAAAACTACACGGCACTGTAGGTGGGATGAGGCGCAATGACGTTTCAGAACCGCGATCTGGACAGCGACTCTCGCTGTGACGTCACCGGCGTCTGCGCAGCGCAGCGCGTGCGGCACGGTACCGGTAAAACTCTAGTCGTTTAAACAAGAACCCTATCATATAAAAATAATAACACACATATTTGACGTATGGGTCACAATATCGTGTGTCTGACTGAACTGAGGGAAGCTGCTCCCACACATTAAAGCGTCGCATACGAGATCTCCATCATGTGCCGCATAATGAAAAACCATCGTCATCAGCATCTTACATGTTCACGGTCACTGCATTAGGAAAAACATAACATAAGCTTTGCCTTTGAAACGAATATAAATGAATTCGTATTCAGAATAGCTGTTGAATCGGATAAACTGTTTCTCGTTTGCAATGGCAGATATTCATGCAGCTAAGGCCTGCGAAGGTAAAAATGGTGAACATGGTTTTAAAAACGGACAGTATTATAATGTCGAGCTGCACGCTTTCCATAAGCATTATCACCATTTAATTCACGATCAAGTGCTGCATATCATCGTCGTGTTCAATTCAGAACCGGTGCTGTGAACCTGCACGCATGAGCCGGTAAACCAGCATCGATGCTTCCCATCATTCCTCAAGCAAGAGAGACAAAATAAAGTCAACTCACCGAGCACAACCCAGACAGAACCAGCAACTAAAGCGAAGGCGAGCATGTCTCAGTCATCGAGAGAGTTGGAGCACTGCTTCATGGAGAGATTAGCTATAGGACAGACATCCAGCACGGGCCCGTGCGGAGAGAGAGAAGGACGGACAGGTCTGAGTATGGAAATAAAGCCTCACCTCATCTCTCCTCCCTGATGGTGATGATGCACCTATGAGCTTTGCATCACGAGAGCTCCATGCGCAAGGTTAGCACGGATGGGGCTACACGCTGATTCCTAATGATGTAAAATAGGTCACCGATAATATAGTCACGATATATTAAAATGGGTTGGCTACGTAAAATCAAACAGGAGAGATCAGAAAGTGTATTTACACTGCAAAACTGTATAAGGTACTGTTGGTGTTTTAAACAGACGATCCTTAAAATGATATTTAATTAGGATGACTGAGTCATATTAAATCATTTTAGAGTCCAACATTTTTCTTTGAAGATTTTGTTTGGGGGGTATGGATTAGTAAATTGGTCACTTCGTTTCTTATCACGATCTTTTTCAAAAATAATGTGAGGACGCTGTCGTCTATAATTTAGGTATTCGAGTAGTAGCGATATTACATCCACATTATTTCTACACTTATCTTTTGCTCCATCAGCCATCCACCAATTCCTAAAGACACGGCGCATCACGTGACACTCATGCCCCTCCCTTTTCCCTGTTTAACCTTGAAGGATTCTCCCTCTAGATGCAACATCCAGAGGACTCCATATCACGTGATCTTTTTTGATGAGGTGTCTTTAGCAAAAGTTTATTTTGCGCACCTTTTAACCATATCAAAATTGCTTTTACTAACCTTTGCTAACGTTATTTGAACCGAAATAAAATAAGATCAACAGATAAGAATCATCTGAATCTGGCGTTAACATTCATGGCTTTTATTTTATTGACACAATGCTATTCTCTGGGAATAACTGTATACTGTATATTATTAAATTTACAGTCTTGTATCCTGGCCGATCTGATTATGACATTCATAATAATGCATTTCACCAGAAAATCCAAACAATTTCATCGCAAGGTTCAGTTAAAATAAATTAATCTCCTCTGATATTTGCTCAAATGGTAACAGTAATTTCGAAAAAAAAGTATAAGAGGAATATGAATACATGCTGATTTGTTGCAGGCAGCTGTCTGGAGAAGACAGGCTGCCCAGTGACGCAGCTGCTGTGGATTTGCCACACAATCCAATGTCACCGGGCTGTCAAAGCAGATGGCCTAGGAGAGATTTAGTACCCAGCTTACTCAAGCCAATTCTTCTCTGTTTCATATAGCCTCCTGACAACTGAGTGGCTTGTGAAATGTTTCATATGGTTGGTTGACAAAACTGTAAATGCAAAATCTTCTATTTTACATAAAAAGTACAACAGAGGTAATGACTAGGATGTGTCCCTAATAATCTAGAGTAGACAAATGAAGGACTTCTTATTAGGATTTTATCGTACAGATGGTGATTTTAAAATACAGACGAAGCAGGTGAGTATCTCATCATCAAGTCCACCTTTTTCTCACCCCCTATCTCCACTGGGGTCTTTCAAGCTGCGGCTTCTGGTTGGTCCGTCTAGTGGCGTCTCCCTGGGTCCTCTTCACTTTGGCTCCTCCTGGGTCTTCAGCTCTCCCGGCTCCACAATGCATCCTCTCTCCTTTGGCTCCGCCCTGGGTCCTCAAAACAATGACGTCAAACACTCATCAAGAATCACAAATACTCACCTCATGCTTTCAGTGTTGGTGTTTTCTGTTAAACTACAGACTCTCAATATTACGGATTACTTACATCAGCTCTTAGCCATTACCTCCAGCAATCCTTGTTGGCTTTCTGGTGTTTCCCGTCCATGTCACCAACAGTCCTCTTCTTTCACACCATCACAGTCAAGGCTGTTAACATTGGTGTTTTCTTCATCTGCGTTCATATGATGCATGGGACGGGGAAGGAGAGGTTTCATGATTTGTTCTTATTTTATGACTACTTTATGAAAAAATAAAGGCATATTATACACGTTTACCAAAGGGGTTTTGCTTTACCCCTGTAATGCATGGAATCCTATTCTGTATTGCTTTATTTGAAGAAGAGTTGCAGAATAGCTTTTTCAGTTGTAAAACAATGGCTTTTTTTTCTTTTTGCATAACATTTGTTTGTTTTTGTCGAAGCTTTAAAACTTGAATTAAATTGTAGCTCTCAGTAGTCAGTGTTGGGTGTAGCTAGCTACTAAGTGATTGGTTACTGTAATTTCATTACTTTTCCCTTAAAAAGTAAAGTAAGGGATTACTCTTATTTTTCTTAATTTAATTACAGTTACTTCCGCTGTAATTGAACTAAATACTGTGTAATGTATACAATAGTGAAATTGACATAAAAATTCAAATTCTAACTTTAAAATACATGCAATAATGTATCTTTTTCACATTTGCAATTCAAGTAAGTTATTAAGAGTACTTTATGTAGTTTTATATGATTTATTTGAATTAATTAAGAGTCTTTTTGCGTCTATCCTTGAATCACTTAACAAATCAAGGTTGATATACTGTAAGACATAGAAAGTTATTAGTAATAAGTATTTCAATACTTTTTGGAGAGAGAAATTTGTACAGTAGTCTAATTACTCAACTGAATATGTAATTAGTAATTTTACTATTAATTACTTTTTCAGAGTAACTTACCCAACACTGAGAACAGTGAAGAAAAATGAACTTTTCTTGTTCAAGATCAAATACTGTCAAGGCATGTCATTTTAAAAAACAAAAAATAAGAAACTTTATTTTTATTTTTTTCGGCTTCTGGGTTTTCCTGTGGAAAACAAATCACATAAACATATAGTAATTGTTAATAAGTAATTTTCAAACAGCCTTGCATTCAGCAGTGTTTCTTTAGATTTATTAGACTTGCACATGTGTGTATGTGCCCTTGTTTTTATGTCCCCAACTCATGGGGACTAAAACTAAGGTCTCTCGGGTAAGCAAGCTTATAAATTGTACCAGTCGCGATTTCTTTAAGACTGCAAGGGAAGCTCAGCTTCCCCTATAATTGTCAAAAAAATGAATGGTCAAATATATGTACTATTTTATTGACTAAAAATGCGTTAAACACGTTCATCTCGAACGAAAACAATTTCGTTCAGAATCAGCTACTTAGGTCGGCTGACTCGATTTCCTTCTCATTCATTCCCGTAGCGTACAGTGCATTACTCTGTTGAAGCCCAGCGTCCATTGACTTCAATGGGGCTGCTTTAAACAGTTTTTTTCAGTGCTTAGAAACAACACGGTCATTGGATAATGCTGCGATTATGTCCCGCCCACGGACGCTCAGCGTCTCTGGGATGAATGGAGGAGTGGGCTGGCCCGGACTCCGAGCGTCTGCGTGATGATTGGAGGGTCTGTCATCTCTTTTTAATCCACTTTTATGTCCTAAAACGCTCGTTTTTTGGGGTCGACAGCTTATAAAAACGTATTTCTTGTTTTTTTTAGCTTGTTTGCTATACACATTGTCACATATCAGCTTTTAGACATTTAAAAAAAAAAAAAAATTATAAATCATAAATGACAAGGAGGCGGCAGCTTCTCGCAATGCAAAGAGACGGTTGGTGTGGGTGTGGGCGTGGTCTTCAGATTATGACGCGTATCACTCTGTGTCTCCATTTCCAACTCAGTCCCATCGCGGATTTTGCATGTGTAGTCGAAAGACAAACTGCTGCAACCTTCATCGTATATTTCACACAATTTCACACCACATTCATTGTTTCAGTTTAACAGGCCATTGAGACGCCTAGTTGGTACGACAGGGTTACAGAGCATTTTCTTGAAAAGGAACGTAGGGCAGAATTTACATATAAATAAATGGACAATTTTTATGATTTAGGCCGAAAATGAGCTTCCCCCTCTTTAAAAGATCAGCAGCCAGAACCATATGTTTTTGAAAATAATAAAAATGCAGATGCAAATGCATCGTGCGTTCGTGCCCCATGCACTGTCTTCATGGAGATAAAACGGACACGCGCTTGAGCGAGTTGTAATATGTGTGTAATATGAATGTAATCATACATATCTATGGATAACCACATAGTGTATATAAGACGTGCAGGGCGTTTTAACATATATATATCATTATTTGTAAAGACACCCTGCACGTCTTCTATGTGTAGGCTATAGTATGGATAAGAGGTTTTCCAGGGGAACATCACTGGAATATCTTTGGGAAAACCCTGGAATTTACAGAGCAGAAACTCCGCAGGAAAATACCTCCTCTGCATATGACACTCCCCCCGGGACACACCTCCTCCGCATGGGACACGCTTCCCAAAGAGCGCGCCACCTGCAGGAAAATAACAATATAGTATAGGCTTTTTAATGATCGGTCTATGCAAAAGTAGCAGCGCAAACACAGCGCACTACAACTACCCACATTACTAACTATTCACGACTAACTTTCAGCAATACCAACAATCCCAAATCTCTGTATGTGAGGAGTGTCATAGATCCAGACACTCCTGTTTCTTTGAAACGCTCTCTCTTACAGGAAGGCATTTCTGATAACAGACGCCATCTACCGGTGAAGACACGGCACGTTTCCCGGAAAGCTACTGACTTCTCTTTCTGCAGGGATTGAGCGAGACGTCTATGATTGAATGTTCTGACATTCTTACTGAAACGGTCATTAAACACACAAGACACTATAGGGTTACTGGGATACCCCTGTAGTGCTGACCCTGACCCTGGCGCCCAGCAGTGCAGTTTTATACTGTAGGATTATACAAATATATAACCTGTACAGAGAGCTTTCCTTGCACTTGCATGAACATTCCATTTAATTCAATGACTAACTTAACAACACTTTCTTGCACGTGTAAGATCAACATATGATCATATTTATTATATAATGCATCTGTGTAAATAAAATATCAGCTCAGATGGCACGTGAACCGAATGGCTGTTTTTGCTGGTGTCGTGTATAATGTTGATATGATTCTTGTATTGTGTTGTATCGGGGTGTGTTTGTATGTGTGTTGTCTTCCGCATGTAGTCTGTATCTCTTAACTGCATGATTTCTCGGAAATCAGCCCGTCGAAATGAGCAGCCGCTCTGACCCTGTGCGCATGCGCGCTGTCGGGAAAAACCCGGCACGCGCTATATAAGCGCGCGCGCCTACGCTCCACAGTACAGTAAACGCTACTGGACTTTGACAGAAGTTAAGCTGAACTCCTTAAGGATTAAAGCGTCAACAGGAATTATTGCACTTGTTTTATATTTCTCTATTTGGATACAACCTCGGATTATAATGTAAGTAGCTCTCATTTGTTTGCGTTTGCTTACATGTTCATGGGATGCATAAATGATAAGATTCTTATCTATTTTTTTAAGAAATGGAATTTAAAATTTTTTCGCATGCAAAAATGAAAGCACACTTTTTTTAATTTAGTGTAGAATTGTACGCTTGCAATGTTTTAATAGCAAATCCACACGTTATTACGGAAATATTATTTTGTGCAGGGAAACGACGTTAATACGTGCATGCGTTTCCTGGTCTTGCGCTTTACATCTGTAGTGACACGTTAAACGGGGGAGATCGGATGAAATCAACGGTTTTTTGTGTTATTTTGCTGCAGAAATCATGCCTGTGTCCCGAATGCGCATGCGACCCTGGCTGGAGGCTAAAGTTGAATCCAACACAATCGCTGGACTCGTGTGGGTCGACAAGGTAGAGTGTTTATATTCTTGTCACAACAACAAATGCATTGAGTGTGAACGAGCTGCTATAGAGTTGTCTTACACGTGAAGTGTTCTTATGCGTTCAGGAGCAAATGATGTTCTCAATCCCATGGAAACATGCTGCTCGCCACGGCTGGGAGGTGGACAAAGATGCTTGTTTGTTCAAGCAATGGGCCATCCACACAGGTGAGACATTAGGCATATCCACACACAGGCCGTTCAAGACAAGAAACGAGCTGATGATCAACTTGAACTTGAACTGTTGATCTTGGATTGTTAGGTAAATACAAGGAAGGAGTGACCCAGCCTGACCCCAAAACATGGAAAGCCAATTTCCGCTGTGCCATGAACTCTCTACCAGACATCGAAGAGGTGAAGGACAAAAGCATCAACAAAGGCTGCAGCGCCGTGAGGGTCTACCGCATGCTGCCTGCCGTCACCAAAAAGAAAGACAAGAGATCAAAGAGCCGAGACGGCAGAAGGCGTGCGAAGGTGAGGAGAGAGAGTGTGTGCATTTCATTCTCATCGGTGTGCTGCGCTTAAAAAAAACATGTACTATCTATAGTTCACAAGGAGCTAAACGCTGTGTGTTTGTTTGCTTTTCCAGCCTGTGTCGTCAAAGGTCAAAATGCAGGACACGGAAGACAGAATTACTCAGGAAAACACCATCGACAGCACTGAACATCTAAGTAAGTGCTTTTATCCTCAAGATTTTGTGTTTAGGAAGATTCAACGTGCGTACAAAATTCATGTTTTCCGTATTGACCTGCAGGCACCACCAGCCCTACCGTTGACGTCCCAGAGATGTCTGGGTTTGAAGTGGAAATTGGCCCCGACAGCACAAACGATAATTACTTAAGCAAGTTTCAGGTGTCACCAGTTCACGAGACAGGTAATAAAGCATCTTTTTGCTTCCGCATGTCATAAATGAGCAGTTGGTTTTGTCATGAGTTATGTAACAGCCAGGTATTCATTGCGTTTTCTCTTTGACCCTCAGTCTTCGAGGAAGACGCAAATGAAGCCATCATTGAGGTGAGTTGACGCTTCATCGTTTTCTGTGGTCATTGTGCTTTTTCATTGACAGGAATACCCCATTGTAGCATATCTCAAAAAGCCTCTCATGGGCCGAAATGTTCTTGCTGTTAGCCTATAGAAGAACAAGCAAAACTCAGTGGCTCACAAGTTCTGTGTTTTGCTTTTCCAGATCACACGGCAATTGGAACGCGATAGTTCGCAGTGGCTACAAAATTTCCAAGGAAAGGGGTTCCTGGCCAATGAAGGAGCCACAACAGAGTCTCTCAGTCCAGAGAGCCAGTGGAGCGAAAGCTCAGGTAAATGGCAAGATTAGAAAGGACATTTGTAGTCACATTCCAAACCTACGTAGACGGACGTCGGTTTGACTCGATGTGTTTTTTTGTTTTAGGAGAAGAGCTTGAATTTCGCTTATATACAGAACTGAACTCGGGCCTGCCTGAGGTCTCTGACATGTGCACCTACACAGAGATGTGGAACAGCAGCAGCACCGTGCCACATCAGCCACTCATGTGTTCTCTCTGAGAGCCGTGGGCAAATGAACTCTTTTTTTCGTACCTCAGACTCCATCTAGCAGACTTTTCGCTCATGGACTCAGATCAAGTCAACCTCGTACCTCAGGCATACTTCAAAATCTTGATCCATTCGAATGCATCCACCTGGACATTTTTCTGACAAGCTTCTTGTGTGTGTTTCACTTTCGGTGCTCCAGGCCACAATCCCTAATTCCAGTCAGATATGTGTTACTTTGTGTCATTGTCGTCATATCAGCTCTTTTGCTTTTAATAGATTCAGCCTTGTTCATGCAATCTCGGACTAGTCAAACGTTGCCGTGTTGTTTCGCGGAAAGATTCATCTCAGTTGAGAGCATACAATAGCAAATGTCTTTTTAAATTCGGGGTTGTGGATTTGAGGCCAGTTGTACACTTTTAATCTCATCTAATGTGAATTTGTTCTGATTCCGTTACATGCTCACGTCAGGGGTTTCTTACACATTACGCATATACATATATAGCGATCATCAAATGAAGCTGTTGAATTATGGAATGGGGTTATTCACTGTACATAATGTAAATATTTATTTGTAATAAAAAATTAAAAAATTATTTTGTTGTATGTCGAAATGCTTTGGGAGATTTGGGCGTATGAGGAAATACAATATAGCCTGTATGTGACCCTGGAGTAGCACGGGTATATTTGTAGCAATAGCCAACAATACATTGTATGGGTCAAAGTTATCCATTTTTCTTTTAGTGCCAAAAATCAATAGGATATTAAGTAAAGATCACGTTCCAAGATATCTTGTAAAGCTTAGAAAATCAGCTTTCGGGTTCATCAACTGTCCACAATGTCATTACAGCTGTAAGAGCAAAGTGTTAAGAAAGTGTTCAAACAAGCCTTTTGCTTCTGAGCAATAACCTGCTACAGGGCCTTTGATGGACAACTTCAAAAGGTAATTTTCTCGATATTATTCAGATTCCAGAGTTTCAAATAGTTGTATCTGATCCTAACAAACCATATATCAATGGAAATCTTATTTATTATTTTTGGCAATGATCGATACATCTCAATTTACACACCCTTGACCCTTATGGCTGGTTCTGAGGTCCAGGGTCACGCACGAGGTCGAATTATTAGATCAAGTGTAAAAAGAGGCAATCACTGGCTTGAGTTTTTTATATTTCCTTTCTACTAACTTTACTCATGCAGTGGAATTCATTTGATCCTTTCCAAAAGACTTGAACTTGAACAACTTTTGACTTGGGTGAAGCTGTCCTTGCCCCGAATCATACTGTCATGCTGCTTCTTGAAATGAAACATCCACAATTAATTGTTGTAACATCTTTATTGAAACAGTGTGTTTTGTTGAATTCAAAGAAGGCCACTTTTTATTTAGAAAATCATTTTATTTTCTCTTTTGTCAAGACATTAAACAACAATTAACCGAATTATTGTTATTGAAATGAAGCTGCATATTTATTCACGTTGGACAAAGTGTCCAAAGTCAATGAGCAAACATGTAATAAAGAACAAGAAAAACAAAGCTTCTTCCAAGACATCATGGGATATTCATAACAAGGGAGGCGTTTCTTTTTAAATGCATGCCATGATACATTAATGTTATTGTTGTCTTAATGGTAAATTACTTAACCTTGTCTTCATAGGTCAGTAGGTTTTGCATAATGGACGTCAGCGTTCTCTGAAACACAAAGAAAAGGAAGAAATATGATATGAATCTTTTGAATAGTTTCCTCAGATCTAAGTTATATTGACTGATGAGACTGTTTTTTGATATAGCACATTCACTGTAAAAGGTTTCAGTCGACACTGTCTGTGACCTGCTTCGCTGTTATCTCTGTAGCCGGTTATCTTACAAGTCTGAATAGATGTTTTTATTGTCCTCATTCCCTCTCAGCTGCGTATACACTGAAGCATTTCATATAAAACAGACTAAAAGCATTCCCTCAAAGCCTTCACAGAAGAGGTGATAATCATCTTGAGGAAATAAATTCTCATAACACGCGGTTCAGTACCTGTTTGACAGCATTGCGCACAAAACCACTAACATATCACTCAACGAGAAAATATTTCACTAGCTGCTGTTCCAGAGAAAAAAATATTTTTAAGCAATTTACTAAGGCACAATGACATGGGAACACAGTAAGAGCCACAATAAATAACTGCAATATTGGATTCCAATGCTGACCAATTGGCCAGTCAGCAATTTAAACTCAAACCAATTTTCATCAATAAATTATAATGTATGCAGGTCACTTCAGGTCGTCATTTCTGTTTATATTTATATTCACGTCTTCACATTTACATGACTTTGAATACAGTGACTGCGAGGAAACTGTGATGCTAGACGCTGATGTTTGTTTATGTGCGTGTGTGCGTGCGCGTGTCTGTCTGGGTGTGTTTGCTGGCTTGACCTACATTACAGAGACAACGTGGCTTTACAAAACAGGAATAATGATTTATAATGAATATTGTTAGAATGAACGGTATATTTTTTTTCATGAAAATAAAAAATGGTAACATTAGGGGACAGAAAATGTCATTAGCTGAGTATAAAAAAACAATAATGAAATTAAAATGCAAAGAATGAAAAACAAGAATAGCGAGCCATTGTTCTGGCCAACCAACAATATTAGTGTAATAATAGGCTACATTTCCAACATTTAGTTGAACGTTTATTAGAAAAACTGGTTTTGTTCCGTACCTTCATTTGAAACACAGTGGACTGAGTGTTTGCTAGAGTGGTCTCGTCAAAATATCAAATGTCAATTTAAAAATAACAAATCATTTCCTAAAGTGTGTAAATATATTGATCAAAATGCGCTTGATTACATGCAGTCTTTTAAAGATAAATTCACATTACATTGATATTGAAGCATTTGGCAGACACTTTAATCCAAAGTTACTTAAGCTATACAGTTTCCTTGGGGTCTGATGTTTGAAATAATCATCATTCTACATAAGATTTGACGTTGTGTATTTGTTGCTGTCATTGTTACTGTCTGGACATGAACATTTGTCTGTAATTAGTATTTTATGTTAGTATTAACAGATCCATTAAACATGTAAAACGAATTCGGCTTTATTGGATATTAAAATACAGTACGTTCAAAGAATGCATGTAGGACGCGTTGACATCACAAACATGCTAATTGGCACGTAATATCACCTTGCACCATAGTGACGGGTAAAAATTAATTATGACGGATTCTTTACGAGTCTGTCCGTCCTAAAAGTCTAGCGCAACCTCTGTTCCTGTGTGCTTATTTTCAGAAATTTCACCTGTGATTTGCCGATATCTCAATAAAAGCCCTTATGAAAATGAACCAAATTTTTACGATAGTAAGCATAGTTTCACTTTAGTATCTGCAGTAAAAAAGCACAGGAACCGTAAATTGACCATAGTTTTATTGTAGTAACTACAGTTTATCCATGATGTAGCTAAACTATGGTAATACAAATTGTCATCAATCAGACAAAAACGGTGCTTATTAACATTGTGGTAGCACCGTTATAGTGGTAATCTTTCATTGATAAATGATCTTTTTGAGCAAAATAATAAAAGTCCAACGTTGGTAACAGCCTGTATTCGACCCACTGATGCTGTGCGGATGACAGAGAGAAGATTCAAAGGTTCTCATTGTGTGGTAATGATTCACATTCTGCACTGAATCTCTCACCCTGAAGATGTTTTTAGATGTTGTATGCATCACCCCGTCGCATTCCTGAAGACGACATAAAGGCATGTATGCGATTCTTTTCTTTGAAACCATTCCGCTCATTGACGTTGTTGTTATCTTGTCACTCTGCTTCAGCTGGTTGGCTGTGTTTCTATTCAACTTCTTGTCACGGCATCTGTACGTCAAGCTTTACGTTTTGAAGGGTCAATAACATCTGAGGTATGATATGTCACTATTATGAGCTCATCTAGCCAGTCGAGCAGCCACAAGTCTAACCACAATGCCAATGGATCTTTTAAGTATCGGAGTGTACTGAAGCGCTTTTATCAATGGCAAGGCTTCATAAACTTCTAAGCGTGGTCGACATAACCACTGGTAAATCTCAAGAATAAAAACATAAGGGGGCACATTTACATGCACAACCTGAAACAATGTACATTAACTATTGAAAGCTACCCATCTGTCAAATCTAATGTAATTGTGGTTTGCTTGTGTAGCTGGGACGTTTGGTGTGCAGGCAAACACTGATTCTCTGTGTGTGCGCAGGTCGAGATGTAAATGAACGTGTTGTAACAGCTTCTTGTATCACAGTATCTCAGATACTCTCTCTCTCTCTCTCTCTCTCTCTCTCTTTCTCTCTTCAGCTCACTTCCCTATACTGTCTGTCCAACTGTACGCAAGATGAAAAAGCCCACAAAGCTTAAAACTGTTCTCATCTTGGCAAAAGAGGAACGTTATTGCCTGCTTATTCCACACATTTAATATGATTGCATTGTTACGATCATGCATTATTATGTGTTTGCAAATGAATACCTGTAACATTTAATCAAATTGAACATTTTGTGACCGTAGGAACATTGTGTCAGTAAATAGACAGTTTAGTAATCCGTTTGGATGGACCAGTTAAAGCACTTCCTCATTTGCCATCGAAGCTTCAGTCAGTATGAACAACAAAACCTAAAAGTACCATCATGACCACCTTCAGTTCAGAGCGAGACCAATGTGAGACTTTATCTCTCCATGTGTCATGTGAGTGCTTCAAGGTTCTTTCCAAACCATATTGACCTCATCATATACAGACTCACAATGTTTATGTGCGATTCTTCAACTTTTACGTTCCCTAAAATGATGTTAAAGACATATGTTATTTATGAATTGTAATAGTAAATGGTAGATAATAGCATTTTTATGTGCTATACATACACATATAGATAATACTGTTTTATGCCATCTATATTTATTTACACAGTATATATATATACTGTATATGTTTTTCAGATAAGCATATATTTGGTTGTTATGTAACAGGGTAGCACAGTTTGAGGTTTAGAAATTAATTTTTAGGAGTTTCACACTATGTTATTAGAGTATACTGCATGTCAGATTATTTGTCATATTTCTTTTTTTCATTAAATATAAAAGGACTGCTGACTGTGAGGATGTGCGGATTATCCCATGTTATTACCAGTATGCTGTAAAAAAAAGATACACACCATTACGATTTATACCAAAATGCATAGGTTGACGAAGGCCAGATCTTTATTCAAAAACAAGTTCAGAATGTTTGAACAAAGCGTGAAAAAGTTTCATTTGGCATTGTTTCAAACAGTCAAATATGTCCTTAGCTGAAAAGTCATTTAGAGTTTATAGTCTTTAAGTATTAACATGAAAGATGAGCAGAGATTTCTACGAATCATTAAGGTCAATCTAGGCCATGCTGCAGTCATCTTTTGCTTTTGAAAAACGTTGTTGTTTATCTCTTTTGCAGTGAGAACGGAAAGAGCAAGTCTTGGCAACAGCATCAATGAGTCAGTCGATCACAGGGGTATCTCCCTAACAGTCTGTTAGAGGCCGCTGGTGGTATTTTTTGTCAGGGTTTTGACGGGGGGGGAAGAACCCAAATGCAGGCAGCCATAGTACGGGGAACACAAGACTTTTATTATACAAAAAACACTTACAAAAAGGCAAAACAAAACCCACGATGGGGAAAACAAGACTAGATAAACTAATAATAAAAACAAGGACACAGACTAACTAGACTAGAAAAACAAACACTTAATACCAACATTAAACTTACACTTACACTTACACTTAATAGACACGGAGGAACAGAACCAATGCAATCGAACAGGACCAGTGCAATCGAACAGGACCAGTGCAATCGAACAGGACCAATGCAATCGAACAGGACCAATGCAATCGAACAGGACCAATGCAATCGAACAGGACCAATGCAATCGAACAGGACCAAACACCAATCGAACAGGAATCGAACAGACCATGCATCGACAGGACAATGCAATCGAACAGGACCAATGCAATCGCCATAAAACATGGCGGACGCAGTATGTCCAAAATGTATTCATACTACTCCCACTCATACTATATAGAACGTACCGTTTTAACAGCCGGTAGGTAGGTACCTATTCAAATTCAGTAAGTACAGTTATAGTTTGCGATTTCGGACGCAGCACTTGACTTACTATATAGTAGGCAAAAAGCAGTAGGCGAACGAATAGTATGTCCAAATCGTCAGTATTCATAAAAGAGTAGGTGAGAAATTCCCGTATGGCTTACCGGTTACGCGATGGATACTTGAGATACTTCTATATTCCATGAGCCCACGGGACAGAATACCACGCACAGCCAGCAAAACAGTCTCAGCCGACTTTCATGTACAATGAAATTTACATTTAACATTTAGTAATTTAGCAGACGCTTTTATCCAAAGCGACTTACAAAGAGTTTAAGGAGCAATAAGCGATATGTCATACAGGAGCAATAATGCAATAGGTGCCAATAGAAAGTTACTGGTTTCAACAAAAGCTAGACCACTACCTGTTGAGAGAAAGAGAGAGGGTTAGTGTTTTTTTTCTCTCATTCGTCTGTCAAGTATTCACAGAAGACATGGGTTTGAAGTAGTTTTTTGAATGTTGTGAGAGATGTGGTTGACCGGACAGAGTTAGGAAGAATGTTCCACCAGGAAGGAGTTGTGAATGAGAATGAGCGGGAAAGCAATTTACTGCCCTTATTGGAAGGCAATATAAGACGCCGCTGGTTTGCTGAACGCAGGGATCTTGATGGGGTGTAGGAGTGCAGGAGGGTGTGAAAGTAAGCCGGAGCAGATCCAGTGATAGTCCTGTTGGCAAGCATTAGTGACTTGAATCTGATACGGGCTTCAACCGGTAGCCAGTGGAGAGAGATGAAAAGGGGAGTCACGTGAGCCCTTTTGGGCTGTTGGAAGACGAGGCGTGCTGCTGCGTTCTGAACCAGCTGGAGCGGTTTGATAGCCTTTGCAGGAAGACCAGAAAGGAGAGCATTGCAGTAGTCCAACCTTAAGATGACCAGGGCCTGGACAAGAAAGAGTTGTCTTTGCAATGTGATCATTGAAGGACAGCTGTTCATCAAATATGACTCCGAGGTTCCTGGCTGTTTTCGAAGGAGTGATTGTGGCATTGCAAAGTAGTATGGTGAGATCGTGTTGCAATATATTGTTTATTATTGTAAAGGTAATTTAACATTAACATTGACCTTGCTTTGTTCTTAAATTGACCGTGTTTTATATTGTGCATAGTTTTAATTCATAGAATTGAAATATGAAGCATTAATATTGAGCTTATTTTTAGCATTTTATTTACGCTTGTGTTTGCCCTTTAGAATATTATATATTGCTTAAATGTTTTTTAACCCGCAGATATAACAAAATACATTATAATTATTCACAAGATCATTTTAATCAGGTGGTTTCAACAGATACCCTTTGGCGCAATTCAACTTTCTAATCACCTTTCATAAACAAATAATTACAAAACACAAATAAGTCCTTAACCAATGAATTACTATAATTAAATTACTTATTTATCCAAAGGAAAAATGAAGAGACGTGTAAAAATGGTGTAGTTTTATGGACAAGGAAAGAAAAGAATAAAAGTAAAACGAGAGTGTGGTCAGATAACATTTGGATAACGTCTATGTTAAAACATAATGAGCACATAAAAAGTTTCTCAGGTTGTTTTTAATACTACAATAGAATGTATATTGCTGAAATTTAACTGAGAAAACACAACGCAAAATCACAAAGCTGTATTTCTTTTAATTTTTTACTTTTATCAAAAGCATAGCCCTACAAAAAAAAAGAAAATACATGAAAATATAAAGCTCTCATATGCTGTACTTGAAGAAAATTGAACGTTTTGTTTCATGTGTTGTTTACTTGTACAAAACCCATAGGTAACGTTATTAATGCAACCTGTCTCTTATAACTCAAGTTGTTGCGCTTGTTATTACATCACATGGCTAATCTCTGGCCCACACTCCAGTACAGTAGTTGGCAGATATGCACCTCAAATGCATGTTGCCAACCGCCGTTAAAAAGGAAAAAAAGAAGAATTACGTCACATGATCATGTCAATATGGTGTACGACGGCCGATCGCGTTCATACTACACCCATTCAGGCAAAACAGTACGTACCCATTTAGCCCTTGTTAAGTACATACTTACTGAAATGAAGTACCTACTTGAGTATGGCATTTTGGACGCAGCCATTGACTGGGTTTGTAACAGGCTCAAACAGTAACAGCCTTAGTGGCAAAGAACATACAGTATATAATTATACACGTAAAGATTCAAATAGAAAAAAACAACAGAAGATTACAGAGTAATATATTCAGTGAATGTATATATATTTACAGATGTTACGTACATCTGTGCATGGGGTGATGTAATGTGGGCTACAAGAAATATTAAAGAGTAAATATTTTGTGATTTTTAAGGTTCTACTTTGGTCCAACAACAAGTTTACGTACATACACGGTGTAAAAACACTTTAAGTTTTTAATAATAGGCAGTTATTATTACCTCACTTCCTGACCGACTCGTAAATGATTCGCTTGGTGATTCATCTGTCTAATCCCCTCCTTTCTGTTAGTCCACTCTGATCCGATTGGTCAGATGGTCCAGTCTGCTGTGATTGGTCTACCACGTGCAGTGTCGCAAATGGAACATAGACGGACATTACACCGAGTGACGCAAATCTGACCCGGAACTGAAATTAGAACGACAGACGACTCGTTCGTGTGATTCAGAGTCGAAACCTTTTTCCCAAAGCCAATAACTTTCCATTGGAGTTTCGGGTTCCTCGCCACCGTTTGCATACTCTTTTGCACTGGTTGCCTGGCCTTGACTTGACTTTCGGCTTTACAACTTGATAGACTGCTTACATTCACTCACAGCAACATTACACACTGCATGAAATGTCATTTTAAGGTCATTGTAATAGTTACTCTTTAAGAAAGCTTAACTGTAAATCATAATTTTGGAGGATGTAAGACGTAATAGGCCGCCGTACCAACAGATTATAATTTTAATTGCTGCTGTGTTATGTATTTGTTTATTTATGTATTTATAAATTGTTTCGTTTTGAACCCTTGTGTGGTGTTCATATTTTTGTTACTCAGCTAGTGTTGGTGGGTCTAGTCAGTGGACCCGCTGCAGTTTGGAGTTTTTAAATCAACACAATCAAACACTTTATGATGTTTACGTCATCCCAATTACAAGCAATCTAAACATATAGGGTTCATATTTGTACCTTTGTTAGATCACATTTATGAATTGACGTGCTCCATGTTTTTTTTCCGGGAACGGCAGGGGCAGAAACAGAAAAACTCACATTTACACACACTCTCAAACGCTCGGCCTGATTTTGCCAAGTGGTTGATGTCCTCAGGACAACATATTTATAAATAAAACCTAAACCCACACCAAACCCCAACCCTGACCATAACTTACCCCTAAATTATAAGTGAAAAACAATGGTCTAGAAACACCTAATCCTGGATGGAAGATTAAATTTAAAATAAACTTATTTCTGAAATCTGATTGGTTGATTTAAATGTTGTCTCAGGGTCAACATGATGTTGTCCTAAGGATATCAACCACTTGGCAAAAAAAGGAGAGCCCTCTCCAACACTCTCTCTCTCACACACACGCACACGCACACAGACACACACACAAACATACTAAAAGGAGGCCCAGACATGAAGAGGACACAATGAAGGGACACAGAACCTACAGTTTCCACAATTTGATAAGCCCTGGGTCCAGTGGACCTGAACATCCTGTGTGTAATATAAATGTGTAGGGATCGGCCAGTGTGTGGTCATGTGTCCTGATAAATGTTCTTCACAGAAAATAAGCCAATGCCAATGAGTTTGAATTTGAAAACATCATTAGTTGTATCGTATTTCTTTTGATAAAAAATGAAAACGGGTCCCACAGACCCGAACACCATACAAAGGTTTACACCGTTCCAGCATCTCAGGTGCGATTCATGGTGAGAACTAGTCAATCTATACACAAGTCTGTCTTATGCACAGATCGGAAGACGGACAATTTACAGTCTTGAGTTCACCTAACCAGCATGTCTTCGGGCTGTGAGAGGAAACCAGAGCACCCGGAGTAAACCCACGCTGACACAGGGAGAACATGCAAACTCCACACAGAAAGGCTTCCTGTCTCAGCCGGGACCTTCTTGCTGTGAGGCAACAGTGCTAACCACCGAGACTCCCCCGTGTGCCGCCCCGTTTTGTATATGATATGTTCATCTTTATGTAAGAAAAGTGCAAAATTATAGCTCGATCGTTTGCAGTACTATAGCAGAGAACACAGTAAGCTACAGGCTTGTTTCATGATGGGGATGCTGACTGAGATGTTAAAAGTCACACTGCTGACATATGTATATTAAAACCTCATCGTCTCCGTCAGTTATCAGGGGGACATAAACAATAGTGACTACCAGAGTAGTTGATTTAAGTTGACTGCAAAGGATGTGGTAAGAAAACGTTGAGGTGATGGATGAAATGTCACCCTCCTCTTCCTCTTCGCATCCAGGGCAACAGGTTACTTCCGCTGATTGCTGTATTTTTTGCTTTAACTGAAATCTGATCTGAAAGTATTTGGGTTTAATTCGGCTACCATGTCAGAGTCAGTACAGAATGGATAACTGCTTTAAGGTTTGTAAACCTCCACTGAGTATATTCACAGATATCCAAAACCAAGACACATGACTAACACAGCAAAATTATATTTCAGTGTAAATTCACATTTTGTTTCTTGCTAGTATATGTTCTCAGCACATAAGTGCAGTTAAATGACTTACATTCTCACTATTAACTAGCTGCTTATTAGCTTTTTATTAGTAGCAAAATTGATTGACTTTTTCTGCATGAACTTATTCTACATCCTATAATCCTACCCAATACCAAAACCAAACCTTGAAACCAATCTTGGTTTCAAGAGATCAAGCGTGATTTTTTAAAAACACCTGCATCAACACTTTTAATTCATAAAAAAGGTATGACATGTTTGAAAGCATTCATTTAAAAACTTTTACACAAAGTTACAGCTTAACACAATTTTGGATTTTTTTTAACAAAAAAGGCCCTTAAAAATTCGTATTACCTTACGGTTTAAAACTGTTTATTCCAGGACGATATAATAGGAGATATTATAGAAACTATATGGAAAAATTTATACACAACATTTTTTTTATATTTTTAAACTACCTGTATCGGTAATGAGATTGAAAAAATATATTGAAAAAATGTTATGTGTATATTTTTCTATATAGTTCTCCTATTATATCTTACTGAGATTAACAGTATTTTATCATGTATGATTACAAAAAATTGCTTAGACTTTGTTTTTTTCAGCAAAACATAAAAAAAATCACGTTTGACACAAAGTTACAGCTTAACACAATTTTGATTTTTAAAAAAAATAAAAATTTGTATTACCTTAACGATTTAAAACTTTAAATTCCAGTAAGATATAATAAGAGAACTATATAGAAAAATATACACATAACATTTTTTTATATTTTTAAACTACCTGTATCGGTAATGAGATCGGAAAAAGCTGTGCTCACAGTGTGACTAGAGAATAACAAGCTTTTAACTAGAAAAATATAAAGTAATCTGTTAACCTTTAAATCATATGAAAGGTAGCCTACTGGTATACACAAAAGAAGATACTTTTGAAAAATGTTAACTGGACCCCATTCACTTGCATTGGTTGTGTGTCCATATACAAGTAAATGAGGTCCAGTGCTGTCGGTTATCAGCTTTCTGGTTCATACAGGTTTGAAATGACTAGAGGGCGAGTAAATGATGACAGAATGTTCGTTTTTGGGTGAACTATCACTTTAATGTAAATATTGTGTGTGTGTGTTTAAACGGTCCTTTAAAAATGTAACAGAGGGTGAGAATATCAGTCATGAACTATTCTTTTTCCACTGTTTCTTAGTTCTTAATTCATTTTTATAAGACACAAATTTCATTTTGTCACTTGGGACACGTTACGGTACTGAACATTTCAGCAGAAAAAGCTATAAAATACATTCATTCCTATGTTAAAATTAGGCTTTGTGCAAGATTTAGAGCACAGTTGTCATGTTTATTATAATCATTTTTTGTGTACTGAATTATATGTTTAATATTTAATTTACTTAAAATACATATCCTCACTTACATGTAGATATTTTCACTTCACAAGTAAATGCTATTAACATAACGTAAGATTAAAGCACGCAAGCCCTTAAAATGAAAAGAAGATATTAAAATACAACCAGATATTAAAGGAGTTGATCACTTCAAAATTTGCCCCCATTGACTTTCCATGGTAGGATGACTATGGAAAATGACTATGGAAAGTGAATGGGGGCAAATTTTGAAGTGAGCTCATCCTTTAAAAAAGATTTAAAGAGTTGATAATGGATCAATGTAATAATGATAATGACAATGTTATAATGGACTATGGTTCAGTAGTACGCATTTACAGAGCAAACCATCTTATCATAACACAATGCTGGAAATGGCTGGATCCGTCCTGGACTCGTTTCCAGCCGTGTTTAGATACAATATTAGCATCACATTTGACCGCTGGACTGTCAGAAAAACACAGTGACCTCATTCACTAAACCTGTCACACTGAACACAAGAAACAAATGCGACTTCTTCATACTGGCAAACTGAGAGATCAGGCTTTCTAAAGAGACAGCAACACTTTCAATCGAATTTTAGCATGCAGTGACAGAGTATGCATGCATGCAGTAGTAGCCTAGTATTTTCAGTTGAATAAATAACAAATAACAGCATATGCCGTCCTCATTCCTCAAGTTCTGACACTTCAAACACGAAAGTGCAAAGTGCTTCGACAGAAAAAGCCTGCAACTTTCATAATGTGTGGACTTTTTAAAGAATCGTCTGAAAACACATTACAAATCGTGGGAAGACAAGACATGACAGATGC
The DNA here is from genome assembly GCA_006030095.1 of Triplophysa siluroides. Taxonomy (NCBI): domain Eukaryota; kingdom Metazoa; phylum Chordata; class Actinopteri; order Cypriniformes; family Nemacheilidae; genus Triplophysa; species Triplophysa siluroides. Next base: position 445,273 of record VCII01000221.1, on the reverse strand, counting down.
ATGACAGATCACATGAGGCCAAAGTTTAGCAACACTTTCTTTTCTTAATTTTTCCAATCTTATAGACAATAAAGAGGAATTCATACTGCAAACAACACTGGCAGTACAATTGTGATTAATAGAGCGTCGGCTCATCCCAACCGTCTCTCTGAGCAATTGCTTTGATAGTAAACAAGGAAAGGAAAGTAGTCTTTCAAGTTGTGTTACTCGTTCATTCACGCAAGCACGCATTCTTCATGTCTATTGTTTAGCTTGGCAATGGAGCCTCAATGCACAACACACACACCTGGTTATCAGTAAACCCTTTGACATCTTGGCAGCACAGGCATGATAAAGTGGGTCTTCTACAACACATTACCACTTCACATGCCTAGTTTCATTTTGATTCAGATGAATCTCAGAGACCATAACAACTGGCAATGAGGTCTGATGGCTAAAGGAACGTGTGGTATTAGACATGTGACTACGTTTGGATCAACTGACGGTGCGTTTCACTTAAAGGGATAGTTCACCATAAAAAACAAATACATTCATTTATATATAATAAATTGTTTTGTTCACTCAACTATGGACTTGGTCTACCTAACTCAAAAGATGATGCTTTTGCATAACTTGAATATATAATTGTCCACACTTTACTGAAGAGAGAACAAAACTTGGCAACATGTTTAGTAATGGCATCACTGCGGCACTCACTTCAGACCTCAACACTGAGCACATTAACCTCAGTCATGGTAACAATCATCAAACATCACAGAGTAAAAAGGATCTCTAAATGCTGCCACAGGTACTTTCTAATGACAACAACAGCAAGCCAGCAAACGCTGAAACAGCAATAATTTTGATACTTTTAACTAAAGCAAGTCGGGAACTTTCAAAAACTGGGATTGTTTGTTGAGAGTACACAGTTTGGCAAGTTGGTCAAACTTCTTGAAGCGCTTTGGACAATCACTTGAATATTTAAGTACAGTCAACAAAAGATTCTTTGTTAGTATTAGGCTGATGATGTTCAGTATACTCAAAATAATACATTCTCTTACTTCTACTTAAGTTCAAGTTACTTTATTACCTTTGTTGGGAGAACAATTCAAAGTTGTATTTTTTACAGTGTGTGTTTTCAACAGAACAAAAATGATTGCTAACGTTCTTCCAGATATCTTTCTTTGTGTTTAACAGAACAAAGGAATGTATACAGGTCTGAAACAACCTGAGGGTGAGTAAATGATGACAGAATGTTCATTTTTGGGTGAACTGTCCCTTTAAGACATTTAATTGCAACCATGAGAATTCTTCGCCATCCTCATCACTGACTGAAGCCTGATTAAAAAGACAGACATCATATAAACAAAATACACCCAAAGGAGGCGCGTTCAACTGATAAGTTCATGCAGGACGCTGTCTGAATCATGTTTAGACCACTGAAAGATCCTTCACACCTTCAGACCGGAATGTGAACCAATGAAACGCTAAATAGTAATTGCAATGACGATATTTATCTAGTCATACAGGATGCACCTGCAGTCCTTCATGTACTATATTGACAGAACGAGGCATTACCAAGCAGCAGTAGTGTCTATTGAGATTTAGATCATTCAGGAACCAACAGGGTTGTTGCATTTAAATGGGTGGAAATGTCAATCTACTATCTACTCATATCTGTCATCATAAACTGTGTCTTTAACCTCACAACTCTGTGTATGTGTCTATTGACAAGTGTATATGTAAATGAATAACCATAATAAGAGCCAAAATTACCTCCTGCCACGTCATGACCTACATAAACAGTGTGATATAAGAGTGAACGATAGGTCGCTTCAGAATATTTTCAAAATCAAGGTCCAAGAAAACATTTGTGTACAGTTTTTAGAAAGTGCACCTGTGCAGCACATCAACACACCTGTGATTTAAAATCTACTGACATAACAGAAACGTGCAAAACTTCGGAAGAAGCCATCCATAAGGAGTTCATATAAATAACATATGAAGAATAAAAAGTCAATAATAATGTACAGTAGATCTTTAGGTGATATTGCTGTTGGAAAGTATTTGTTTGTGGCCGAGGAGGAGGAGGAGGAGGAGTCAGCCGATTTGTTGTATGCTGAGCAGAGGCAGCTTGGATTTCTTGTAAATCACGTGACTTTTGCTCCAGCAGTAATACTGGTGCGTGACCAGACCGAGGCGCCGTTGAGGGGAAATGCAGGCATTTACAAGAAATCCTCCTCTGTGTCAGTGGAATTCACCCAGCTTCCCTGGATGCCATACTTTAACCCCACCTACATGTTGACTAATTGTTAGCCTGTGGCATGCCGATGCATAAAAACAATAAAACTCAATCAACCTGGTGTCCTTATGTCACTCGACCTGCAGGCCAAACCAGAAAATCTATCTTTACAACTCTATTAATGTACAGAACTGAATACCACCTTCTCATATATATATATATATATATATATATATATATTCTGTATAGTAATGTCTTGCAAGCCAACACACATGAAAAGATATTGTATTATACTATAGTATTGACTAATGCTCAAACCCCCCCCCCAAACATTTTTTTACCACAGTCTACTATAACAAATGCTATAGCTTAGACTAAGCGGGAAGCTGCATCCAGATCTGTACATGCTGTTGTTAAAATAGACGTTATATTATTGTGAGCATTGCAGTGACCCTTTAGCATCCGTGCTGTTGTTAAATTGCATTCACAACAGTTGATATAATGTTGAGGACTCAGCCGCCTTTAATGCAGGTTTATACAGTATGATACAAAGGAAGTGCGGTTAGAACAGCAGACGTTCAAAACAAGTTTCGGCAGACTAAACGCTTCATGCCTGAGATAATGTCATGCTTTTTTTCTCTTGACATATCACAACCATGTCTGATGATCTGATTATAAATCCTTCAGGAGTCATTTTACCTCATATAAAACATACCTGCAGAATCACGACTAAGGCAGGTACACAATCTGGGATGTCATGCAAACTATAGCCCAACAAAGCCCTGAATCATGCAAACCTCACTCACATACAAAGTCTGTTTGCTTTCTAAAAGAGTAGGAAACAAATTGTCAGAGGAGACAACGATTTGCCTAAAAGATCAACAACTGCCCTGACAGATTCACAGAAGTGGATGATCTAGTTTTATAGTGCTATAAACCCAAGCTGGACTTTCAGTAAAGGTTACTTGGAGTGGATCCCAGAAGAAAGTAAACCCTGTTATGGAACATTCATGATCATGAGAACTGTATAATAAATGTGCTGTCGTTTTGATGCATTTCGATTTGCTGTGGTGTTTGTTTAAATTTCTGTTTGAAACACAGCTCTTAATGTTGTCGCTTTCTGTATCTTTTGGAACATAATCCACAGTTTCCCTGAAGCCTTACTTGCTATTCTATTCCTTATAGAAGCATGCAAGTTATCTGTATACTACTGTGTGTGCACTTCTTATTAACAGTTTTTAAAAAGGAATTACCAAGCCAAAATCACCCTCATTTTGAAAGCTCCTACACAAGGTTCCTGTTATCTGAAAAGACAGCTTGCTTACAGTAAAAACACTACAGCACACAGCGCCCTCTGCTGGAGAAATTACTACATGTAACATAACACTTTAATGGAAGAAACTTTCCGCTTTGACTTACTGTATTTGTATTGTATGTATATATATATATATCATATATATATATATATATATATATATATCATACTTGAACACATTTTAATTTAATAGTTTACTTTGTGTTTGTATTAAATTTCATAAAACTTATATGTGTTCTTCATGTTTGTTATAATATTCATATAGCCTGCGTTCGGATGCTCAGCTTTTGGATCGCCATTCTATCTCAAGATTCAAGATTCAAAGAAGATTTATCTTATCGGCATGATCGTTTTCTCTCTCTCTCTCTCTCTCTCTCTCTCTCTCTCTCTCTCTCTCCTGTGATCAGACTGACATCTTGTGGACGATCATGAAATAAACGTTTAAGTTCATATCGCCCAAGATTAAAGCTAACTAAAACAGTTCAAAACAACGTATTGCGACTTTTTTTTCTCTCTTTCAGATCATTGAATTTTAAAAGATATAAACTCAGTTAGATTTTTTTTCAATGAACAAGGGTGTCCAGAAGGCCTTAGACGTGAGCAGATCATTAAAGCCACTCGGGATTCATCATTCATACAGTTCACGTTACGTGCACATAAAATCTATTTACAACAAAATGACATAAATGAACGTGGGGATCAGGTTAAATTGCAATGATATCAGGTTGGCACCCCAAACACAGTAAAGCCACACACAAACACACACACACACACACACACGCACTCACTCACGCACACACACAAAGCTGTTTTAAACGCTTTCACTTTCTCATTCGCCAAAAACACAACATGTGAAATTTTCCATCCTGAACTCTATTTGGAAGTACATTAAATGCAGTGACGACACAAGACATTTAAAACCACATTTTCTATCGCTATCAAATCGTTTTAGCGAGTTATTACGAAAGCATCATGTGGAGGATCATCATGAGTTCTGATGTATGTACTGTACACACAACAAGAAACGTTTAACTATACAATACAGGTTTGAGGAATGTCTTCGCTTACCTGCAAGTCGATTTTTAAGGCATAATCCACACAGTAAAGATGATTTCTGCGCATCTTTGTTGAACGAGTGTGGAGGTAGCGGGTGATGCACAAATGCGCTGTGGTCTGTTCTTTTACTTTCACTTTTCATTAACTGTGAGGGAGGATTAAGTTACGCATGCATGTACACACTGTACACAACACACAAACAAGGTCACAGAGGATGAGAGGATTTTACCTTTATACAAATGAAAATGACAGAACAGGACTATTTGATGTTAGGCTTCACCACACTATCTTGGTCACTATTTGATCTCTTTAGTAATTGGACCTGTCAGATGGGCCCATTCTGCACATTCTCCTAACACTTTCCCTAAACTCTTAACACAGCAACACACCTAAAACACAGAATTGGCTCAATTTCATGCTCAAAAACACACACTGTAAACTAAACTCAAACACTCATGTTCTTTACTAACAGGAACATTTGGTCAGGTCTGTGTGTCAGGTCTGCCCTTATACAATATCCTACCACTGCTCTCTGTCCATTGTTGGCATTCATTGTTCAAAACAGGTAATCTGACCTTTGATCTATTTATAGGCCAATACTACAGTAAAGCAGTGATTGGATAGTGATCAGTTAAGCAGTTAATTATCTATTAGAATAAAAACAATCCAAGGTTTTTATTTAGTACAATTGCTAAACTAACAAACAAACAGACTTCTCCTGACCTGGCTATTCCGCCACACCTTGGTAGCAATGAATTCATGACATTTTTTACAGAAAAAATCGAAAAAATACGAGACGACGTAGTTAAAATCCAACCTCCAAGTGTGTCTGATGAATTAGTACCAACCATCACCCAAAAAGAAAAGCTACAGTGTTTTTCACCTATAAAACAGGAAGATTTAATTAAACTTATTGCAACATCCAAACCGACAACATGCTTATTAGATCCCATTCCAACTAAATTACTAAAAGAGTTACTACCTGTTGCAATTGAGCCCATTTATAACATTATCAACTCGTCAATTAATCTAGGCCATGTCCCAGGACCCTTTAAACTGGCTGTGATTAAGCCTCTTATCAAAAAACAAACTTAGACCCCAGTGAACTTGGAAGCTATAGACCGATTTCAAATCTCCCGTACTTGTCTAAAATACTAGAAAAAGTAGTGTCCACTCAGTTGTGCTGTTTCCTACAAAATAATGACATGCACGAAAAATTTCAGTCTGGCTTTAGACCGCATCATAGCACCGAAACTGCGCTCGTTAAAATTACAAACGATCTACTTATGGCATCTGATAAAGGTAACATCTCACTCCTAGTCCTGCTTGACCTTAGTGCTGCGTTCGATACTGTAGACCATAAAATACTTTTAGATCGTTTACAAAATTATACCGGTATTCAGGGACAGGCACTAAAATGGTTCCGATCTTACTTATCTGACAGATATCAATATGTCCATTTAAATGGGGAATCGTCTAATCTAACGCAAGTAAACTATGGATTACCTCAGGGATCGGTTTTAGGACCCTTGCTTTTCTCCATATACATGCTGCCCCTGGGCAACATTATTAGAAAACATGGAATTAGCTTCCACTGTTATGCAGATGATACTCAGCTATATATCTCTTCAAGACCAGATGATTCCTTCAAGCTATCCAAACTGGCAGAGTGCATCAAAGATATGAAACATTGGATGACTAGTAATTTCCTTCTTTTAAACTCTAACAAAACAGAAATATTACTTATAGCACCAAAGACTCGTAAACAGAATATATCAGATTATAACCTACAAATCGAAGGGCTGCACTGTTACTCCGACAAATACAGTTAAAGACCTAGGCGTTATATTAGACAGCAACCTGTCATTTAAAAATCATATCTCAAATGTCACAAAAACAGCCTTCTTCCACCTTCGAAATGTTGCCGAATTACGAAATGTTTTATGTGTTGCTGACGCAGAAACTCTTATTCATGCATTTGTGACCTCAAGACTTGACTACTGTAATGCTCTTCTTAGTGGTTGTCCTGCATCTTCAATAAACAAACTACAGTTAGTCCAAAATGCAGCCGCCAGAGTCCTAACCAGGTCAAGAAAATACGATCATATTACCCCAATTTTATCATCTCTACACTGGTTACCCATTAGGTATCGTATTGATTTTAAAATTCTTTTAATTGCTTATAAAGCCTTAAAGGGTTTAGCCCCTACTTACTTAACAGAGCTTCTATCACATTACAACCCATCACGCTCTCTAAGATCGCAAAACTCAGGACTTTTGATAACACCTAGAATAACTAAATCTACAAAAGGGGGTCGAGCTTTCTCATACGTAGCACCTAAACTCTGGAATAGCCTTCCCGATACTATTCGAGGGTCAGACACACTCTCCCAATTTAAATCTAGATTAAAGACACATCTTTTCACCCAAGCTTTCACTAATGCATAGTAAATGAACAGCAGCTACGCTAATTATTCTCTTTCTGCCTTCGCCTCGGGATGCCCATCTCGAGGTAGGGAAAGCTCTGCCAGGCCCAGATGGACGTCATATGCCCATCCCGACTTAGAGACTACGCCAGCTGCGGACTGACTGACCATCCCAGCTCCATCTAAGGCAACTCCATTTCCACCCAAGAGAAAGGCGACCATCCCAGCTCAGACCATTCTATCCCCAACCGAGAGCAAAGATGGAATACTTGTCACATTAATGCTAAAAGTTACAATGCTTGGTATTAAATGCTAAACTACATCACATGTCAGCAGTTTGAAGTTATAGCTGAGTTCAGTGGCCCTGATTGGGGGTTGCTGGGCTGATGTTCGTAGGGGGTGGGGGGGGGGCTCGTTGGTTGTGGTTGGGGGGATTCTATTTGTTGGGGCTGTGTGGGTCTGGATGGTCTTGCTTTGTGGTCGATGTCAGACAGCAGAGGAATAATGTTCCAATATGCCATTACTATTTTCTCTGGTTGTTCCTCTGTTTTTCTGGTGTCGATCGCGGAGTGGGACCGGGCTGGACGTGCATGGTTTCGGCGAGTGGGATTGCCTGGGTCGCGGGCGGTGGGCTCTCCCCCCCTTCCTCGGGGATGTTGCTCGGTGACTTGGTCGGGGTCACTGAGAGCAGCTATGACACGTCAGAGGGGATCTGGCCCTCCCGGCTGAGCCTGGTTTCTCCCGAGGTTTTTTTCTCCATCAATCAATAAGGGAGTTTTGGTTCCTCGCCACAGCAGGGCAGTGTTGGCTTGCTCACCGGGAGACTGCATCTATTTATCTATATTTATTAATTTATTAGATATTATCTATTAGAATGATCTTGCTTGTTCTATAAACACTATGCACTGTGCTGTGTTTTACCTCTGTGTTTTCTTATTTTGCTTCTGTAAAGCTGCTTTGGAACAATGCACATTGTGAAAAGCGCTATATAAATAAACTTGAATTGAATTGAATTGAATTGATCAGTTAAGCAATTAGTGTTTCCACATGTGAGGAGTGTGTGTGTGACCTGGTGAATAAGTGTAGCATTTTGATTGGTTGTGTTTGGAAAAGGAAAGCAAGTCACTTCCTGTTAGATTTTTGTGTGTTTTAGGTAGAGAATTGTGTGTAGTGTTTTGAAAAAAGTGTTTTATGCAATGAACACTTAGTCAAAGGCTGAGAAATAGCTTATGGTTTTGGAGATTTGGTGTGTAGTTTTGCACTTTGAGTGAGAGGTTTCAAAAATTATGTGACATGAAAAGATTTTGTGTGTAAGCAGTTGGAAAAAACTGTCAAATAAACTGTAAACTTATTTCTGAAATCTGATTGGTTGATTTAAATGTTGTCCCACTTGGCCAAAACAGGAGAGCCACAAAATGTATATCATTTTTCTGGAGGGCAAAAATTGTGGCATCATTTAGGATATGGTTGCGTATTTCACGAATTCTAAAAGCATTATTTGCCAAAAACAAATTCATGATAGCTGTCTCTTGCTCTTCAGTGAACATGTAACCTCGCCCACCTTCGCCTTTCCACTCTGTAAAAGATTCAGGAACAGTGTGAGTATGTGCCATAAACTGTAACATAATATACTACTTTATACAATATATGGTCAGAATGTCTTCTGTTGTACAGTGTGATACCTCACCAGACTGTGACCAATGCAGTGCACTGTAGTAAATGAACGCAAGGGGACGACTGTAAATGAAATGTATTATAGCCTGCTGTTTGTTATGCTGAAATAGCTATTGCAGTATGTGTACATTAGAACATGTGTACATAACAGTAGATTGTTACATACCTGTTCTCATTTCTAAAGGTTTGAATTATACCCGTCACCGTAAATCGACTCAAATTAGGCTGGACTCTCTGTACAACCTCGCTCATTGTTACTGTAAACCGTGGATTATCACATGATCAATGACTGTGGCCCTAATCTCATTCAAGACCACTCTTCTTTTTCCTCGTCCTCGTCCTTGTCCTCTTCCTCCCCTTAATCCCCTTCCAACTCCTCCTCCTCTAATTCTAACTCTGCCTCGTCCTCTGGCACTCCCTCCAACTCCCCTTACTCTATGTGCATTGTTTACATCCATTGTTCAAATCCTATAATTTGACCTTTGGCCTATTTATAGACTCTTCTAAAGTCATGATTGCACATGTGTTTGCACATGTGAGGAGTTAGTGTGAGAAACTGATGAATTAATGTGGCATTTTGATTGGTTGTGTTTGAAAAAGGAAATCAATATACTTCCTGAATGATATTTGTGTGTTACATAGAGAATTATGTGTTGTGTTTTGCAAAAAGTGTTTTATGAAACTGAAAACCGAGTCAAAGGTCGAGAAGTAGTCTATGGTTTTGCCGATTTGGTGTGTGGTGCTGGTGTTTGAGTGAGAGGTTTCAAAAATTGTGTGATGAGTAAACATTTTGTATGTAAGCAGTTGAAAAAAACTGTAAATGCCACTGTGTCCCCGTTGAGATTTGTCTGTATTCATTCACCTTGACAGGGATTTTTTCCCTCATTTTACAGTTACGTTTATGACAGCAGGCTTCAATATAGACCACGGCTGTGATTTATACATTTACATAACTTAAATTTGCTGTTTCTCATTAGCAATGGAACAAAATACAGGTGATATATTTGTGCTGTAATTCACAATATGAACAGCTGTTCACTTTGACTTTATAGTCTATTGGGGGGTTTCCCGGACAGGAATTAGAGTAGTCCTAGACTGAAATAAATGTAAGAGCAGTCCAAACTGAAAACAACTTGCACGGACATATAGTAAAATACATCAATGTATTTGTGCTGTCTTAAAATGCACACAAGTAATGTTTTTTTGTAAGGCATATTTGTTTAAACTACTTAAATTGTCAAATTAAACTAAGGCCTAGACCTGGTTTAAGCTAATCCCACCCCTATAAATTTATATCATATTATAGGTTAAGAAAGTGATGTCATCTGTTCTGACAAACAGTGTGAAAGCATTTGTAAATTTGGCAGTAAAAATACATTGTTTTGGTCTTGGTTGAGCATGTGTGTTAAAGAAGTTAAAGTATTTTAAATGTGTGTTAAATATATGGATTTTTGGATTTAGCCTACACAGCCAGATGTTGTGATAACTGTGGGAAAAGTTTAGGAAAATTGTTAAAAGTATTGGAAAAAATTGTCATAGCACGTGTAAAAACTGTAACTGAAGCTGCATTTCATGACACAGAGGAGTTATAGGATTATGTAGGATTCATATGCTAATTTAAAGACAAAACAGCGTCAGGTAACAGACAAAAGTCAAAAGAAAACGAACAAGTCTAATAGACCAAAAATATACAAAAATAATACAAAAATGTAAATAAACTGAGGAAGGAAAATGCTGTGGTGGGTTCTGTTTTTATTTTCATTTACAAGTCACATAAAAACATATATACAAAAAAAACATCTACATAGGGCTATTTAGAGTAAAATAAAGCATCTAGGGGATTTAAAAAGGTACTTGTGGAATTTAGTCCTACTGACGCTTTCAATATATTGATGAAGACCCTTAAAGCTATAGGGTTGGCTTGGAAAATAAAACATCTTGTGCTTATGTCCTTTCATATTTAAAGTGTATGGTTTATTTTACTGCAAATCACCAACAGAGGTCGCAGTTCCTTCATGCATTATTTTCAGCAGGTTGTCCACTGCATTGTTGCACTTTTCATTAATCGGCTCAACACTGCTGCTGCATAACTCTGACCATTTCAAATATGGTTTTAGTTTCTCATGTAGAATAGCTGTAACAGACCAAAGTCCCATCTGAGAAAACTCATTTGATAATGCTGCTCATAAACCGGACAAGAAAGAAAAAACTTTGTCAATTTAACATAGGAACATAAAAAATTAACATCATTACAAACTTAAAATAATCTTAACTTAAACCCACACAAGGTGCAGTTTGTACCTTTGTGAAGTTCAGATTTTCTCTTCCTTCAGGGTGACTGGCGTTTGGCATTCCTCCAGGGTAATGTTATCTCTTTTTAGAAAACTATTTAAAAGATCATATGAAATGAACAGGTAAACAAATTAAGAATTTGTGTAGATTCAATATCTGGATATTACCTCTTGCATTTTTGCATTTGTTCCAATGTCTCAGGCAGCACTTTTCCAAAAGTTTCAGGTAAAAATATGTTTGACAATGATGAAACGATGGTGATACTTCCCATCAGTATGTAAGGAAGATGTTTGTCAAAAGTCCCTATATGAAAAGAAAATGATGCCTGGCGGATGTTCTCATTAGTTGAATGGATTTACATTGAAAAAGTGTAGCAACTATTAGAATACCACAAACACTCCTCAACCACATGTGTCAACCACATCTCTCTCAACATTCAAAAAAGTACTTAAAACCCATCTCTTCTGTGAATACGAGAGACAAATAAGAAAAAAATGTCTAACCCTCTCTCTTTCTCTCAACAGGTATTGGTCTAGCTTTTGTTGAAACCAGTAACTTTGTATTTTCACATATTGTATTATTGCTCCCTGAACTCTCTGCAAGTGAAAAATTTAAATTATCACATCAGAAAGGATTCGTGAAATAGTGTGAAGTATAGAAAACGTCTTTCTATACTGGAGGGAACAAGACGTTGTGTCGAACAGACAGATGGGGTTCGTCCTTGAGAACCTATCAACTTCTGACTACTTAGAAAAGGCCAATGAAATTTACATGCCGGACTCCGCCCCCGGATATCCGGGTATAAAAGGGAGACGGCGTGCTGCATTCATTCACCTTTAGTTCTGAGGAGCCTGAGAGCCTCTCACGACTTCTGGAGTGGGCGGCACGGGTTGTGGCATGAAGGACACAACGTCTCGTTCCCTCCATCAGGGAACTGAGGTTACATGCGTAACCAAGAAGTTTCCTTTCTGTCGGTCTATGGGGCGCCCTGAGCCAACACTTGAGGCAGCCATCGTGTCCATCCCCCTTCTCGATGAGTGTATTGCACCCATGAGAACAGCGGGACATGCCACGGTGGAGAAATTTGCTCTTTTAGAGAAAAAACTCAAACACTTCTCCGCAGGAAGGGACAGTCCGCTGCACCATGTCGTAAGAAACCAGCAGTAATTCAGCGTAGAGTTTGAAGTCTCGAAGTCGATAATGTGTGAAGGCTCGGAAGAACAAAAAGTGAATGAATGCAGCATGCCGTCTCCCTTTTATACCCGGATATCCAGGGCCGGAGTCTGGCATGCATTGACCTTTTCTAAAAAGTCAGAAGTTGATAGGTTCTCAAGGACGAACCCCATCTGTCAGTTCGACACAACGCCGAGAGACTGACAGAAAGGGAACAAGCTTACCTAAGAATATGACGTAGGGTGCAGTGATGCTGCCAATGCGAGTGGCTGAAGAGCACATGCCCATACCCAGGTTCCTCAGGACGGTGGGATACAGCTCAGCTGTGTAAATGTACACCACAGTGAAGGACATAGTGAAACCAAACTTGCCAGCCATCTCCAATGCCAGGGTCAAAGTATGAAAACCTGTGAGAGATCTTCATCATTACTGTGTTCACTGCATTCAAATAACTGCTCCTCATTTTTTCAGACATATTCCACCGGCTTCTTTGCTTCCAAAAAAGAAGTACAGCCTACTTAAGTTCATTTTAAACTTTGGCAAAGTTTAAAGCACACTAAAAGTAGTAAGTAATTGTAAGGGGCTGCGTCCAACAAGGGGCTTTTACGCGGCTGAAAACGCCTGCTGCAGCCACAGCAAAACGCTCCAAGTTGAGCATTTTTCAACTCTGGGCGAATGGTCGGACGCCGGTGCTGAGCGTGGGAAAAACACAGAGCACCGGTGCTGAGCGCGAAAAGAAACCGTCAGCTGATGGCTTTTTTTAAAAGCGCGGCGTTTCCGTTGAAAATAATTGAAAAAACACGTCGACCACAGGCGTAAACGCCTCGGTGGACACACATCTTAAGAGTATATACTATGGCCCGGTTTCGCAGACTTAAACTATGTCTTAGTTTAATCCAGGATTATGCCTTGGATAAATTAGGTTAATTTAAGTTGCTTGTGGCAAGGGGGGTGTGGTTCAGCACGATCTGCGCGGAGAGGGAGTGTCGGGAGAAAAGACGGTGAGTAAGCAGATCAACGGTTTAGTGAAAACACCTGCTTCTCGTTCTAGTAATTGGCGAGGAGACGCATTTAAAGCTCGTCGGAGGAAGCGGAAGGAAAGAGAGACACCGGCTGGGAAAACGTGAACCGGGAACCAGAGAGACTGTGCGTCCAGGAATCCCCCATCAAGAAAGAATCTTCAAAGACCGAGTTGTGTATGATAAATGAGCGGGTACTTGCAACCCGGAAGTATTGCAAATAAAAAGAGAATCTACGTTTTTCCCAGCCACGCCGACCCCGCCTCCTTTCTTCCCTGTATTGAACTTTGTTACATTGCTTTTATTAAAATGCCTTATAAAAACATTACTTGTATGCATTTGAAGACAAAATAAAGGCAATTCCATATTTAAAGATATTTATTTTCAGTTAAAACTGCTGAAACTTTCCTTTGAATCTGGGACTAGTTTTAAGCTTTGTCTGTAAAACCGGGCATAATATGTTAACATTTTACTACTAACACTTTGTATTTTTTAAGGCAGCGGCAATTTGCAATTTGTAAAAGCTGCAACTGCTGTTAAATGTGCTGAATACTGACATGAAAAGAGTTATTGTGTCTTTAATAACTGTGAACTGTCTATATGAAAATGTCATGATTCCGCTATCATGTCATGTTTATTCTTGGTCTTGCAGCGGAGTCATGGCATAGCCTTAGGGTTTTGTGTGAGAAAGTCATGGCTTTGTTTATATATTGACTTGTCATATGCTTTCTCGTGTCTCGTCGGTGTTTCCCGCCCTTTTGTCTCGTTAGCCTTCCCATTAGTGTTTCATTACCTACACCTGCCCCTTATTAATTATCCTGTGTTTGTTCCCCTTTAAAACATCCACGTGTTCATTGTCCTGTGCTCGTTCATTGTAAGCTGTACCTTGTCCATATGTTGTACCTTGTGTGCTGTATCATTTGTTTAAAACTTACCTTGTGGATTACCTACCCTACCCTGCCTTGCCAAACCTTCCTTACCCTGAGGAAGCAGAAGTGATGTCAGCCATGCTAATCCGGGGATACGTGGTTCCTGGGGGCGGAGCGCGGTGCAAACCGCGCCCACCCCGGGTGCCTTTTGTTTCCCGGAGGTGCATGAGGAGCTGTGTAAAACTAGGAGCGCTCCACGGACCGCTCCGGTCGAAACAGCTCCGGCTCCCTCACTTCCCTCGAGGGTGGGGCAGCCAAACGCTACGTCGAGATCCCCCGGGTGGAACGTGCGGCTGCGGTGCATTTGTGCCGCAGACGGCTGCCACCTGGGGAGAATCGGCCACGCCTACCGTCCAAGGCGTGTAGGACTTCGACATCAATGGTGCCGCGGGCCGGGCTGCCTCCTCTCTCTACGCCATGGCCATCCTGCAGGTCCGCCAGGCCAGGGCGTTGAGAGAGCTCCACGAGGGTAAGGCCGACCCAGGTATAATGCAGGATTTCTATGCCGCCACTGACAGCGCTCTACGGAGCGACCAAGGTGGCGGCACGGGACCTGGGTCGGACGATGTCCACGGAAGTGGTCCAAGAGAGTCACCCCCGGCTGAACCTTGCGCAGATGAGTGACACCGAGAAAGTCCGCTTTCTTGATGCACCCGTCTCGCAGGGTGGGTTGTTGGTAACACCGTCGAGGACTGCGCTCAGCAGTTTTTGACGGTGAAGAAGCAGACAGTGGCGATTAGCCACATTTTTTACCACGCTGCGACTCGGCCGCCCTCAAGCCTCCGAGATCTCACGTGATGTCTGTTTCCCGCCAGCCCAGGACCCCTTCCACATCAGCTCCGGTTACTGTGCCCCCACAGGTGGCACCCCGGAAGTCGAGGTCGAGGGGGAAACCTCACCCCGTCAGCTAACTTCTCACGAGAAGTGACACTGACGGGAAGACCCCAGGGGGAACAACATCGGGCCCGACCTTCACAGCTACGGCTCTGATCGGTCGGTACGGGACGGCTCCTGCCTCGTCACCAAAGCCGGGCCCTTCTCAGGGCCTGGCGCCCACTTACTCACAAAGAGTTTTCTGTTTCCCCTGGGAGTTCATTCCTGCCGATCGCACACTCCACTGGACTGTGCCCGGCAAACCCGACCTCACGCCCTGGCGAGGCGTAGGGTCGTACACACACGACAGCTGCTACCACTCTCAAACCGACAGTGCGTGCAGCTGTCCCGCCAGGCAGGTAAGTAGGCAGAGCCAACCTTCCCTCCGGGGCCCCCCCCGCGACAGGGTTAGCTCCGCCAGCCATCGAACCACCCTCCGTGGGAATGGTGAAGCAGACCGTCCCCTTGGTCCCCCTGTCACAGTTCCTGGGAGCTCGAGAGCTGCCCACACTGTCTCGGTGGCTAATGCAGACGGTCCGTCTTGGTTACTCGATCCAGTTCGCCAGAGACTCTCCCAAGTTTTGGGGCATCATCTCTCCCTCTGTCTGAGGCTGGGACGCATACTTCGGGTAGAGGTCACCACCCTTCTGGCAAACAGGCATCGAGTTCGTCCCTCAAACCAAGATGTTCGTTGGGTTACAACCCGCACTTCATCGTTCCCAAGGAAGACGGCGGGTTGCGCCCCAGAGGTCTGTGTACCCTGAACTAAGCACCTTCACAAGCTGCTGCTCAGGATGCTCACTCAGAGGCGCGTCCTGACATCTATCAGGTGTCAGGATTGGTTCGTGGCAATCGACCTGAAATCCCTTTCGGTCTGTCCCTGTCTCCACGGTCTTCACGAAGATCGTGGAAGCCGCCCTTTCTCCCTGAGGGGAGGAAGGTGTGCGGGTACTTAACTATCTCAACGACTGTGGCACACTCGTGAGATCTGTTATGTATACAAGGGACCTGGTGCTCTCCGGCACCCAGATCGATTGGGACTCCAGGTCAACCGAGGAAAGGACAAGCTCACCCCAGGGCAGAGCACCCTCTTTCTTGGTAGGGAACTCAACTCTGTCACCATGTCGGCGCAACTGTCCGCAGTACGCGCCCAGCCAGTGTTGACTGCCTGGAACATTTCAGGCAGACAGCGGTCCCCCTGAAACGATTCAGAGGCTCCTGGGCATGGCGTCCTCGTCGGGTGAGACCCCTCGGGTTGATGCACATGAGACTGCTCCAACACTGGCTTCAGAGTTGAGTTCCGAGGAGAGCGTGGCACACCGGCAGCAGGCGCATGGTGATGACGCCCTGCGGCCGACGCACCAAAACCCCTGGTCTTCCATGACTTTTCGACGGACTAAGGTCCCTCAGGACAGGTTATGAGGCAAGTTGTGGTGACGACGGACGCCTCCCTGCGGGGGTGCGGTGCAGTGTGTAACGGGCACGCAGGCGGGGCGTTGGGCGAACCCCCACCTGCGCTGGCATATCAATTGCCAAGAGTTGTGGGCGGTGCTACTTGCACTGAGCAGGCTGCGGCCTCTCGTGCGGGACAAGCACGCGTTGGTCCGAGGACGGCACTACAGCTGTAGCGTACATCAGATCTTAGGGTGGCGTTCGCTCAGAGCAGCTAACACAAACTTGCTCGACGCCTCCTCCGGTGGAGTCAACAGGTGATCCGTTCCCTGTGGGCCACACTCACCCCGGGCAAACTGAACTAGACAGCCGACACGCTCTCTTGTCAGTTTATGCCTCGTAGAGAGTGGCGACTCCACCCCCGCGCAGGCCGCTTGGTACTCCCTGTCCCGAGGCCCTCGGCACGGATATCCTTGCGCACAGCTGACCGCGGGACGGGCGGAAGCACACCTTCCCCCCCCAGGAGCCTCCTTGCACAGACACTGTGCAAGGCCAGGGAAGAGGAGCACCAAGTGTTATTGGTTACACCGCACTGGTCTAACCGCACTTGGCTTCAGAGCTGATGCTCTGGACAGTGACTCCCCCTGACCCATTCCCCTGACAGAGGACCTGCTCTCTCAGGGGAAGGACACGTTCTGGCGTCCCAGATCAGACCTCTGGAACACCATGTCTGGTCTCTAGACGGGATGAGAAGATCCTGAGTTGGCTACTCCCCCTCTATGGCGGAGACCATCACCCAGGCTAGGGCCCCATCTACTAGGCGGTTACACGCCTCTAGACGGCGCCTCTTCTTGTCCTGGTGTCTCTCTCAACGAGAAATACCCACTGAGGTGCTCGATCAGGATTGTGTTGTCCTTCTTACGAGACTGGAGACTAACATCTCCCCTCCACACTGAATGTGTATGTAGTCGCTATATGTAGTCTCTGCTCCATACCCTCTTGGGACCCTAAGGTGGTCCTGGGGGGGCCTCTGGGCCCCCCAAGAGCCCCTCGGAGGTTCCGATCTTCCTCACCCGAGTAAGACGGCCCTCCTGATGGCGCTCGCTTCCTTCAAGAGGGTAGGGGACCTCCGAGCATCCTCCGTGTCCCCGGATTGCCTTGAATTCGGCCCTGGTAACTCTCACGTTATCTTGAGACCCAGGCCCGGATGCGTGCCCAAAAAGTTCCCACTACTCCCTTCCGGGGCGAAGTTGTGAACTTGCAGGCGCTCCCCATCGGGGAGGAAGACCCAACCCCATCCGTGTTGTGTCCTGGACCGCACGCAGGGCCTCAGTAGCTCTGACCAGCTCCTTGTCTGTATTGGAGGACAGCAGAGGGGAAGGCTGTCTCCAAGCAGAGGTTGGCGCACTGAGCCATGGATGCCGTTACGACGGCATTCCAATCTCAGAATCTCCCATGCCCACTGAGGGTTTACTCCACGCGGGGTATAGCCACCTCCTGGGCACTGGCAGAAGCGCCTCTCTAGCAGACATCTGTAGAGCTGCGGGTTGGGCTACGCCCAAACACCTTCGCAAGGGTTAAACAACCTTCGCGTAAACCCGGTGTCAGCCCACGTCCTGCGTGGCAACATGTAGGACTGGCATCCGGCGGGGCGTATGCCTGCGAAAGCATCACCCCACCCTCTAGGAGGTTGGGTCAGTGTGCTATCTACCTCTCTCCTTACCCTACTCTGGCTAAGGACAGGTACCCTATCCGCTTCCCTTCTTACCCAACCACTTGGTTAAGAATAGGCATTCTATCCATCACTAAGCAAGCACCACCTGGGGGTTGGCTGGGCAGAGCAGCCTTCCCCCTTAGGCCGGGATACCATATGAACTATCACAGATAGCTCTAACCGGACCTAGTGCTACCGGACGTCTGTAACACCCCCCCCCCGTGGGCTGTTCCGTCTGATGTATCCTCATGAGATGGTTCCCACTCCTGGTAACCCATGAGCTTCCCCAGGTGGACCTCCACCTCGCGGTTAACTACTCAGTTCGCACGTTCCATGCGTTCTCCTCCAAGGACGAGACCATACCTTATCCACCATATTCCTCCCCACGGGTAGGAGGTGGCCTCTGCAGCGCATCCCTAAGTAAGGAAGTTGCGCTTACCCGGTGTAAACCCGAGCCGGACGGCCTCTCGCCAGTAGAGAGCTAAGGCCTCCGTCCGTGAAAGGTTACCGGTCAGGGCTGTTCCCATCTTTCTCCAAGAAAGCTCTGGAACCCCCCGACCACCAAACTGGAAGGTTACAGTTTCGCGAAAGCATCGAGCTGACACGCCCAGGCCTGTTACCGTCGCTTCGCTAGAGACTGTGACGCGATACAGCGTTGTGCCGTTTTCCATAGGCAACCCCATCTGTCGTTCTCGACACAACGTCTCGTTCCCTCCATCAGGGAACCGAGGTTACATACGTAACCGAGACGTTCCCTTTCTGTCGGTTTCTCGACGTTGTTTCGAACCGACAGATGGGGTTCCCATGGAAAATGCCACAATGCTGTATCGTGTCACAATCTCTAACGAAGTGACGGTAGCAGGCCTGGGCGTGCCAGCACAAGGCTTCGCGAAACTGTAACCTTCCAGTGTGATGGTCGGGGGGTCCCAGTGCTTTCTAAGAGAAAGGTGGGTACACCCTGACCGGTAACCTTTCACGGACGGAGGCCTTAGCTCTCTACTGGCGAGAGGCTGTCTGGATCGGGTTTACACTGGGTGAGCGCAACTTCCTTAATTAGGGATGCGCTGCAGAGGCCACTTCCTACCCGGGGGAAGGAATACAGTGGATATAGATATGGTCTCGCCCTTAGGGGAGATCGCATGGAACGTGCGAACTGAGTAGTTAACCGCGAGGTGGAGGTCCACCTGGGGGAGGTCATGGGTTACCAGGAGTGGGAACCATCTCATGAGGATACATCAGACAGAACAGCCCACGAGGGGGGTGTTACAGACGTCCGGTAGCACTAGGTCCGGTTAGAGCTATCTGTGATAGTCTTTCTCCCCGGTGGGGAGCGCCTGCAAGTTCACCACTTGGTCCCGGAAGGGAGTCGTGGGAACTTTGGGCACGTATCCGGGCCTGGGTCTCAAGATAACGTGAGAGTAGCCAGGGCCGAATTCAAGGCAATCCGGGGACACGGAGAATGCTTGAAGATCCCCTACCCTCTTGAAGAAAGTGAGCGCGATCAGGAGGGCCGCCTTACTTAAGGAGAGGAAGATCGGAACCTCCGAGGGGCTCAAGGGGGGCCCGGAGAGGCCCGCCAGGACCACATTAAGGTCCCAAGAGGGTATGGAGCGGAGACGAGGCGGATTCCGCCTTCTCACGCCCCTTAGGAACCTGGTGACCAGGTCGTGCTGCCCAAGAGACTTTCCATCAACTGAGTCGTGACGAGTGGCAATAGCGGCTACATACACCTTCAGTGTGGAGGGGGAGATGTTAGTCTCCAGTCTCTTCGTAAGAAGGACAACACGATCCCGACCAAGCACCTCCGTGGGTCTTCTCGTTTAGAGAGACACCAGAACGAGAAGAGGCGCCACTTATAGGCGTATAACCACCTAGTAGATGGGGCCCTAGCCTGAGTGATGGTCCCGCCTGGGTAGTGGGTCCAGACACCGGAACTGACGCTGGAGAGGACCGGGGATGTTTGGGAGCAGAAGCCGCACAGGATCTCGGAGGCCCATGGGCGGCCGAGTCACGGCGGGGTAAAATGTGGCTAATAGCCTGATGTGGACATCACCTGACATAGGGCCCGAGCGGTCACCTAAGTTGCACGTAGAGCGAGATCGGTGGCGGTGCGGAGTTCCTGCATTAGCCCCGGGTCGGTCTTACCCTTGTGGAGCTCCTTCAATGCATTGGCCTGGTGGACCTATAGGATGGCCATGGCATGGAGGGAGGTGGCAGCGTGGCCCGCGGCCATGTAGGCCTTCGACACCAGTGATGCCGAAGTCCTACATGCCTTGGACGGGAGTCTAGGTCGACCCTTCCAGGTGGCCGCCATCTGCGGGCACAGGTGCACCGCGACTGCACATTCCACCTGGGGTGCGTCGACATAGCCTCTCGCTGCCCCACCATCGAGGGAAGAAAGGGCTGCGGAACTGGCCGAGAAGGGGGCATTCCACGTCTTAGCCAGTTTCTCGTGCACTTCCGGCGAAGGGACTGGGCACGGCTTGAAGTCGCGCTCAGATCCCAGATACCACGTGTCCACGGCGGCCCGGGAAAGCATGGCTGACATCTCAATGTCCGTTTCTTCCTGAGCTCGACCTCCCGAGGGAGGGAGCTTTAAGGAATCATCGGGATCGAATGCCAGCATGTCGCCCTCCGATGCTGCGATGGACATCTCATCGTTGTCACGCACCGTTTCCGAATGCGTGACAGAGGATGCAGACGGCGTGTAGCCGCCTTCTGGGGAACGGTCTGACGAGCGAGACGGGGTGCGAGCGGCCTGCGAGCATTTAGCTGACGGGTTTACGCCTGCAGTAGCCCCCATATCACCCTCTTAGCTCGCCTTTGCGGACGACAAGGCCTTGGCCATTGTCGTCACGGCGCTGGAAGCAAAAGAGGTGGTGGCTGGTTCTCGTGAGAAGACAGCCACCCGTGACCGCAACGTCTGAATGACCATATGCGCGCAGTGCGGGCAAGATGTGTCCACAAATGCCGCCTCAGCGTGCTGGAGTCCCAAACACGTGACACAGGCATTGTGTCCACCTCCCTCCTCGATGAGGGTACCGCACCCAAAAGAACAGCGGGACATGCCACGTTGTGGGAAATTGCTCTTTTACATTTCTCAGACACCTCCGGAACCGCCTAGACGCCCAGGGGAAGTCGCTGCAGGAAGGGACAGTCCGCTGCACCACGTCATAAGAATCCGGCAGTCTTTGTAGAGATCACGATCTCGTAGTCTGTGCTTGTCATGAAGCGAAGGCTCCGAAGAACGAATAGGTGAATGAATGCAGCACGCCGTTACCCTTTTATACCCGGATATCCGGGGCGGAGTCCGGCATGCAAATTTCATTCACCAATTTCATTGGCCTTTTCTAAGCTAGCCAAAGTTAACAGGTTCTCAAGGGCGAACCCCATCTGTCGGTTTGACACAACGTCGAGAGACCGACAGAAAGGGAATCACAAATAGAACATTTATGAACTGGAAAAAGCTTGTTGTGGAACTGACTTAACTTAGGGGATCTTGAATAGGTTTTTAAGCTCATAATATTGTTTTTAATAAATTGATTGTTGTTGTCATTATTATTTTATAATAATTTACACGTTGACCAAGATTTTAAAAGCCTTTGTAAGTGTTAAAAAAGAAAGAATAAATTGTGTGATTTATTCTTTCTTTTTTAACACTTACAAAGGCTTTTAAAATCTTTAGAAATCAAACAGATTGCATATGCAAATGCGAAGTTCAAAGCTAATGTTAAGATCATTTAAACAATACATAGGCTACATAAAAAAGCTTCTTTTTTTATCACATACAGTTTTATACGCACCAAAAAGAAATTAATTTAGCTTTTTGAAACAATGCAGAACGTGCATGTCAGTCTCACCTCAACAGTCAGACCCATCCTGACATCTTCACTGCAGTCTGTTGCTGCTCTTCCAGCAATCATTAATTGATTTTCACAGACTTGGTGGCTTCTGCTTCGAGTGCTTGTTGTTTTTTCTCTCTTAAATTCTCGGCCCCTCCTTTAAGTTTAGAGATTTTGTTACGTCCCATGCCATAATTGTTATTCATTTTGTGATATTTCTGAAGTGTTTCATGCTTTTGATACAGTTTGTATTCTTGGATGGAGTGTGTTGGTTTTAGTTTTCTCTCTTTCCTCTACTCAATGATAGGCTTAATGAAGGTCCGCTGGTCCTATTTGTAATCAACTTCTGCCTTGTCCGGATTGGCTATTGGAAGAAGAGCTTGTGGATAAAGCTGGAAACCTTGTGTGGAGAAGGCCCGTTTTTTTACTTTGCTGCCTTCTTACACCACGGTCTTCTCCTGTTCCAGACAGTAGCAAGTGTGATAGGTGTTCCCTGTTTGTGTAGTTGTTGGTGTACAGCTTAAACAGACTTTACTACTGGGCTAAGTTGCAACAGGAGACATAAGCAAAAGCTTTATTAAAGTTTTTAGAGCAGTAGGGAGGAGGATGCCTGTTTTCTTTAAGGTTCATGTTTTCTCCTGTTTTTGGTCAGAAAGGGAGTAAGGTAAGACTATTTCTTTGTTTTTTTTTAGTTTTGTTTTGTGAGGTAAGGAAGCTTTTCTACCTTAAGTTAAATCAATTATGTTTGTTGTTTTGGCCTTTTCCCCTCCTGAAGCCTTATTTTGCTCCCCCCTTGTTTGTTTGTTTTTACTTTGTAATTGTAAAAATAAACCACATTTTTATTGTAAGCTACAAAAACTGTGTGATTTTTGGGGACTGCTGGAACAGGAGATAAGGGCTCTTGCCTGACTGTTAAGAGTTTTGTTGGATAAACCTTGTAAAATTCCTTGTTATGACCTCCCTTACTCCTAGACGGGGGGAGGCACGTAACAGTTGGGGGCTTGTCCATATGTTTATTACACAAACTGCTTTGGTGGAAATTAGATGGGTTTTTTTGTGCACGCTTTACTGTGTTGTTTTTGAATGTATGAGTTACTTGTTTGGGTGCGTGAAGGAATCCTATGTTATTGACAATATGGATTTCGATTTGATAAAGTTCACATTCTCTCCTTGGTGGAATTCGACCATTGTCGAATAAAAGATTTGCTTGTAATAGCTGATTTTTCTAACTTGACTGTTTCTAGAGATGTAAGTAAACAAGTGTTAAGAGATGAATTGTGTGGCAAGTTAATTGAGGCAGGTTTCTTCCCAGAGCAAACTCTAGAGCAGGGGGATGAAGTTGACATTGGCACAGAAGCTGACTCAAGTTCGGTAGCTAGCCATAAAAGCACAGCTACAGTAGAACCTCAAGTAGCTCTGAAATTAAAAGAGCTTGATCTTGCATTAAAAAAGCAGGAGAATGAGACACAGTGTCTTCGGCTGAAAGCTCTTGAAATCCAAGCAGATCTTAACATTAAGTTGCGTACGCTTTAGGTAGAAGTACAAACTCTGCATAGTCATCCAGTTCCTACACCTCGTTCTAGACTGCCTTCTTCTAGTGGTAGTATTGCACCTAAATCTGATTTTGATGTTGGCAGGTATATCAAATTAGTACCACCCTTTTGTGAATCAGAGGTAGATTCTTATTTTGTTGCTTTTGAGCGTGTTGCAGCAAAGTTAAATTGGCCGAAAGATATGTGGGCTTTACTACTGCAGTGTAACCTCGTTGCCAAAACACAAGAGGTATGTGTTGCGTTGCCAATAACGGAGTGATTGGACTATGACGCGGTGAAAGCAGCTGTGTTGAGGGCATACGAGTTAGTGCCGGAGGCGTATCGCCAAAAGTTTAGGGCTTGTTCAAAGCAAGGCAAGGCAAGGCAAGGCAAGTTTATTTATATAGCACATTTCATACACAGAGCAATTCAAAGTGCTTAACATAAAATGATTGACAGAAAGAAATAAGACGTATCTTTAAAATGCAAATGATTTAAGATCACAAATACTTCAGATTTTAAGAAACAATAAAACAGCAATAAAATTGATTAAAAATGTGAGTGTATATATAAAAAGAATAAGAGCAGAATAAAAATATTAGAAATAAAAGTGCAGTTGATGTAAACCAGCACAGTGCTCAGGTTGTGAATGCACAGCTAAACAAGTGTGTTTTTAATCTGGATTTAAAAGTAGCTACTGTTGGTGAACGTCTGATGTCTTCTGGAAGCAGATTCCAGCTACGGGTGGCGTAATGACTAAACGCTGACTCGCCATGTTTTGAGTGAACCCTTGTTATCTCTAACTGATTTGATCCTGATGATCTGAGAAGTCTGTTTGGTTTATATTCAATGAGCATATCTGAGATGTATTTAGGTCCTTGACCATTAAGTGATTTATAGACAATTAATAATACTTTGAAGTTGATTCTAAAAGTGACTGGTAACCAGTGTAAGGACCTGAGGATTGGAGTGATATGCTCAGATTTTTTGGTTCTGGTCAGAATCCTGGCAGCAGCATTCTGTATGAGCTGCAGCTGTCTGATGGTCTTTTTGGGAAGACCTGTAAGGAGTCCATTACAGTAATCCACCCTGCTGGTGATGAAAGCATGGACTAGTTTCTCTAAATCTTGGCTTGAGACAAAACATCTGATTCTGGCTATGTTTCTGAGATGGGTAGTAGGCTGATTTGCTTATTGCTTTGACATGACTGCTGAAACTAAGGTCAGACTCCAAAATGACCCCAAGATTTTTTACCTTGCTTTGTGTCTTTAGACCTCTTAAGTCAAGGTATGTGTTTACCTTGTTAGTTTCATCCTTGTTACCAAAAACAATGACTTCAGTTTTTTTTTATTTAACTGAAGGAAGTTTTGACACATCCAGCTGTTAATTTAATCAATGCATTGGCAAAGAGAGTCAATAGGCCTGTAGTCATTGGGTGAGAGGGCTAGGTAGATCTGAGTGTCGTCTGCATAGCTGTGGTAGGCAATTTGGTACTTTTTCATTATTTGGCCAAGTGGGAGCATGTACAAATTGAAGAGGAGCGGAGCAAGAATCGAGCCCTGTGGAACACCACAGTCATGGGTGTCCAGTCAGATTTATGGTTGCCTATGTTCACATGGTAACCTCTCCCTTTAAGGTATGACCCAAACCATTTAAGTACCAACCCAGAAAGCCCTACCCAGTTTTCCAGCCTATGTAGGAGTATGGTGTGATCTACCGTGTCAAAATGCAGCACTGAGATCTAGTAAAACCAGAACTGATATTTTGCCTGAATCAGAATTCAATCGAATATCATTCATTATCTTTATGAGCACTGTCTCTGTGCTATGATGCTGACGGAAACCAGACTGATAATTGTCCAGGTAGCCATTTGAGTTTAAGAATTTGGTCAGCTGATTGAAAACAACCTTTTCAATGATCTTCCCTATAAAAGGAAGATTTGATATTGGTCTGTAGTTAGATAGTAAGGTTTTGTCTAGATTGCCCTTTTTTAGAAGAGGTTTGACAACTGCATTTTTTAGGGACTCTGGGAAAGTTCCTGAGAGCAGTGAGGTATTAACTATTTTTAGGAGATCTGCTTCCAAACAGTTAAACACTCTTTTGAAAAAGGATGTGGGAAGTGTGTCAAGGCTGCAAGTTGACGCCTTAAGATGCTGTACCGTTTCCTCCAGGGTTTTGAGAACAATTGTCTGAAATTCAGACAAAGTTACTATTTTCTGATGTACTGGAGTCAGACTGACCTGACTGCCGCATGGAGCTTTGCTGATTTCCATTCTGATATTACTGATCTTTTGAAGGAAAAAAGTTGCAAACTCATTGCATTTGTCATCAGACAGCATTTCCCTCGGAACTTGACTAGGGGGATTTGTTAGTCTCTCTACAGTTGCAAAAAGAGTGCGAGTGTTATTTATGTTGCAGTTTATAATGTTAGAGAAAAAGTTCTGTCTAGCTTTGCCTAAGTCAACATTGAAGGCATGCAGACTGTCTTTATAGATGTTATAGTGAACTTCAAGTTTGGTTTTTCGCCACATACGCTCAGCTTTTCTGCATGTTCTTTTCATGCTTTGTACTGCTGGTGTGTTTCTCAGCCAAACAAGCAAGCCAAAACAGACAAAAATGCTGTTTGAAATGTGGTGCCTAGCTAGTAAGATTACCACTTATGAGGAGTTGCAAGAGTTGGTTATGCTTGAGGAGTTCAAAACTTCCATCCATCCATCCATCCATTTTCTACCGCTTTATCCGGGGCCGGGTCGCGGGGGCAGCAGTCTAAGCAGGGATGCCCAGACTTCCCTCTCCCTATACACTTCCTCCAGCTCTTCCGGGGGGACACCGAGGCGTTCCCAGGCCAGCCGGGAGACATAGTCCCTCCAGCGTGTCCTAGGTCTTCCCGAGCTTCTCACCCTATCTCTAAGGGATCGCCCAGCCACCCTGCGGAGAAAGCTCATTTCGGCCGCCTGTATCCGGGATCTTGTCCTTTCGGTCATGACCCACAGCTCATGACCATAGGTGAGAGTAGGAACGTAGATTGACCGGTAAATCGAGAGCTTCGCCTTGCAGCTCAGCTCCTTCTTTACCACACGACAGACCGGTACAGCGACCGCATTACTGCAGAAGCTGCACCGATCCGTCTGTCAATCTCCTGTTCCATCCTTCCCTCACTCGTGAACAAGACCCCAAGATACTTGAACTCCTCCACTTGAGGCAGGAACTCTCCACCAACCTGAAGTGGGCAAGCCACCCTTTTCCGACTGAGAACCATGGCCTCGGATTTGGAGGTGCTGATTCTCATCCCAGCCGCTTCACACTTGGCTGCAAACCGTCCCAGTGCATGCTGAAGGTCCTGGTCTGATGGGGCCAGCACGACAACATCATCCGCAAAGAGCAGAGATGAAATCGTGTGGTCCCCCAAACCCGTCACCCTCCGGCTCCTGGCTGCGCCTAGGAATTCTGTCCATAAAAATTATGAACAGAACCGGCGACAAAGGGCAGCCCTGCCGGAGTCCAACCTGCACCGGGAACAAGTCTGACTTACTGCCGGCAATGCGAACCAAGCTCCTGCTCCGGTCGTATAGGGACCGGATAGCCCTTAGCAAAGGGTCCCGAATCCCATACTGCCAGAGTACCCTCCACATGGTGCCGCGAGGGACACAGTCGAATGCCTTCTCCAAATCCACAAAACACATGTGGATTGGTTGGGCAAACTCCCATGCACCCTCCAGCACCCTGGAGAGTGTATAGAGCTGGTCCAGTGTTCCACGACCGGGACGAAAACCACACTGTTCCTCCTGAATCCGAGGTTCTACCATCGGCCGGATTCTCCTCTCCAGTACCCTGGCATAGACTTTCCCGGGGAGGCTGAGACTTCAAAACTTGTGTACCGGAAAATCTTGTTGATCACTTAAACGAACAGAAAGTGTCAAAGCTTTCTGAAGCAGCCGTGCTGGCTGATAAATTTACCCTTACCCACCTAACGTTTTTTGTCTATGGACGTCAATCCAAAACTTCCTTGACTACAGAACCTATTGTGCAAGATGCACTTAGAGTTAATGTCAGTAAGCCTAGTGGTGGAGGAAGGTTGATCTCAAAATCTGTTTACAGACAGAGGGTTTGCTTTTAATGTCTCGATCCTGGCCATGTGATCTCTGATTGTAAGGCTTTGAAACAAAAGACAACAAATGCAAAAAGTGTTGCATCTGTACAGGCAGTTTCTGATTTTGTTTACTGCTGACATGTCATCTTATGGTCCCCTTCTTCTGACAGGTTATTTCTCCCTAGCTGACGACCAGGGCCGGCCCTGGGCATAGGCGGAATAGGCAAATGCTAAGGGCGCCGCCCACCCCTTGGGGCGCCCGAGCGCCCAAATTATTATTTTTATGAATATATTTTAATTTTTTTATTACCAATACTACTTAAATATTATGGATTAAAAAAAGCGATCGTCCGATAAAGACAAAACTACAACATTGCTTTCCCGAATCCCGATCCACCCCGGTCCGACTGAGTGACGCATCAATCTCCCCCGCCCCCGCCCTGCTGAAAAACAAAACAAACATCCGTTACCTGTGTGTGATTGTGAGTGCCAGATGGCCGAATTCACTGACACTGATAAGTTGTCATTATGTCAAAAAGACCGAAGCCATCTGGTGCCCAGGGAAGAAAAAAAAGAAGAGAAGAGGAAGAAAAACGCGAAAAAGACAGAGGTAGGTAATGATTAGTTTATCTATGTTGCATTAAGTTAGTTCAACGATGCCTGTAAAGTTCGCTAATTTGAATTAGCTTATGACATAGTTAGTCGAACTTGTGCAGTATTTTATGGTATTTTTTTTGAATTGGCTAAATTAGTAATGTTATATGTATTATTTTTTCAGGAGATGTTTTACTTTAACTTCACTACATTTGAAAGACAAAATCGTACTTTTTACTCCACTACAATTCTGTCAAGGTCCTTGAGTAGAAAGTAGTGACATATAAATCTTTATTTAAATGAGTTCTGCATAAAATGTTGCTATATAAACGTAAATCTTTATTTAAAATGAGTCCTACATAAAATGTTGTTATATATATGTATTATATATATGGATTTATTAAAAATAGCTACATTAAAATTCAATTTAAATAAAGATTTACGTTTCTCCTCTGTTTCATGGTTATAACATCATAAAGTGTAGTTAGTAGGACATTGCTGCATGCCAGATATACTGGAAAACAAACACTTTCAAAATTAATTTTGAAAATGTAACTACTGTATGCTAGAGAAGTGCTCAATGAATAGAATTTTGTGCATGAATACCAGATGTAATTATTCTTGCTGTTTGTGTGTTTAAGCTATAATGTGGTTTAGGTGCTGCCATATTTTTATAGTTTCACTATCATCAGCTTTTTAATAATAAAATGTAACACCCAATGGTCACATATAATCCTCCTCTCTCTCTTCAGATGCACTTTTGAAATATCTGAACCCCGTCCCTGCAAATCCTGGGCCACCTGTTGCAGACATCTCCATCTCAGCACCGCCCAGCGATTCAGCATCAAGCACATCTCTTCCCTCCACTTCAGCACCGCCCAGCGATTCAGCATCAAGCACATCTCTTCCCTCCACTTCAGCACCGCCCAGTGATTCAGCATCAAGCACATCTCTTCCCTCCACTTCTTCAGCAGCACACCTCAGCACCCCAGTGATTCAGCACTTCAGTGATTCAGCATCAAGCACATCTCTTCCCTCCACTTCAGCACCGCCCAGCGATTCAGCATCAGTTTACAAAAAGGCTGCACCATTAGACCTGCTGACTGGCCATCTGTTTTAATTGAGAAGGTAAGAACAGAGTTTGTCCTCAGAGGACCATATCATATAAAAAGCAATTTCACATTTCCGAAACAAAAAGATGGGAGAAGATGTCAGCATGACTATTTTAATAGAGTCTTAGTCAATGGAGAAAAAATCAAAAGAAGCTGGCTAATGTACTCAAAAAAGAAGGACAGTTTGTACTGCTTCTGCTGCAAAATCTTTTCTCAGAAAGATTTCAAATTGATTAAAGAAGGACTAAAGGACTGGAAAAATGCAAGCCACTTGCTCAAGGTCCATGAGGATAGCCATGAGCACAATACAAACATGGCAACATGGAAGGAATTAGAGGTTCGTCTTGCAAAAGGGTTGACCATAGATAAGCAAGAGATGGCACTCGCTGAGGCAGAGAGAAACAGGTGGCGAGAGGTGCTTACCAGACTAGTGGCAATAATTCAGTCCTTAGCTGAAAGAAACATTGCTTTAAGGGGATCCACAGACACATTAAACAAACCAGACAATGGCAATTTTCTTAAAGAGGTGGAGCTAATGGCCAAATTTGACCCAATAATGAAGCAGCATGTTGGTAGGGTGGAAAGTGGAGCTGGAAGTCACACACATTACCTGGGCAAAAGAATCCAAAATGAACTCATAGACTCAATAAGCACAAAAATACTGGAAAAAATATTGGAAGAGATCAAGACCTCAAAGTATTTCTCCATCATTTTAGATTGCACCCCTGATCTGAGTCATAAAGAACAGCTCTCTGTCATTGTCAGGATTGTTTCACTGGAAGAAGAATTGCCACAAATTAAAGAACATTTCATGGGCTTTCTTGTGGCAGAGGAGTCAACCGGGGAAAGTTTGTCTGCTCTCATCCTCAAAAGACTAGAGGAGCTGAACATCCCCTTTGAGGACTGCAGAGGACAATCCTACGATAATGGTGCCAACATGAAGGGAAAGAATAAAGGTGTTCAGGCTAGGCTGCTTCAACTGAACTCAAGGGCCTTTTTGTCCCATGTGGTGCCCACTCCTTAATTTGGTGGTAGCTGATGCTGCTAAGAGCTCACCAGATGCCATTGGCTACTTTGGATATGTAGCAAAATTGTTCAAACTCTTCTCAGCCTCCACCCATAGATGGGATATCCTCCTGAAACACGTCAAAACCACCCTGAAATCATGGTCAGAGACCAGGTGGGAAAGCAGGATAGACAGCATCCAGGCAGTAAGGTACCAGGCTGGGCAAGTCAGAGATGCTCTTCTGGAGGTGAGGGAAACTATTCAAGACCCTGTTGTGAAAGTTGAAGCCCAGTCTTTGGCTGAGGAGATTGGATCCTACCGCTTCTCTATTTGCACAGTCATTTGGTTGATATTCTCAACAAGATCCAGCATGTGAGTAAACAGATGCAATCACCCTCCATGCAGCTAGATGTGGCAGTTGACATGCTGAAAAAAAACAGGGAATCTCTTGACGGCTACAGAAATACTGGATTTTCTAGTGCACAGGCAACAGCCAAGGAAATGTGTGAGGAGATGAACGTGGAAGCTGTAATCAAACAAAAGCGGTTGAGAACCACAAAAAGGCACTTTGGTTACGAGGCTCCAGATGAGCCTATTGGTGATGCACTTAAAAAATTGGAAACAAATTTTTTTAATGTAGTCGTGGATACAGCCCTCTCTTCACTAGATGAGAGATTTCAGACCCTGGGGGAGGTGAATGACAAATTTGGAGTTCTCCTCAACTTTCCCAACATGTCCAAAGATGAGTTGTTAGAGCACTGTCAAACCCTGAGCACAGCTTTAAGCCATGATGGACAGCCAGACATTGATGGCAGAGAACTTGTATTAGAAATGCAAAACTTTCCACATCTGCCATCAAAAAATATGACAAACATTGAGCTCCTGACTTTCCTGCACGAGAAGAAGCTGATGGAAATTTTCCCCAATATGTGGGTCGCTCTGAGAATCTTTGCCACTCTACCTGTGACAGTCGCTGCTGCTGAAGGAGCTTCTCTAAGCTCAAACTGATTAAAAACTACCTGAGATCTACAATGGCTCAAGAACGTCTCAGTGGACTTTCAGTCATTAGCATAAATCATGTAGTCTCACAACAGCTGTCTTATGATGATATCATAGATGACTTTGCTGCTAGAAAGGCAAGGCGAGTAAGACTGTAGAACATTTGCTATACATTTGCATAGTTCATTCAAGTTTGTATATAGTTATTTATTTTTTGTGCAGCACTCTTATTTATAATTTCTGGAATGTTACATATGCTGTAAGAAAGGCAAGGAAAGCAAAGGAAAGCAATGTTTCTGTAATATAGTTTTTTCTGCACTAACATAATATAATATAAACATATTTATATTGTATCTATAATACGTTGTGTGTGTGTTTCCAAAATATTTTCAAAATAAAGAAAAACAAGACAAAGCTGTGCAGTTTGTTTCTGTGTAAGTTTAATAACAAAATTCCTGGGGCACCAGGTGAAATCTTGCCTAGGGCAGCAAATTGGCCAGGGCCGGCCCTGCTGACGACTCTACAGATAAGTGTATGTGTCACAGGCCGGGGTGGCCTCCTCCCGTGTCTCACACCACCCCTATTGAGCGTACCACCTCGAGGAGTTACCCAAAGACACCACGAGACCAGACAAGATAGTCAGTATAAAACGTTGTATTTTATTGAATTAAAATAGGCTAAATCCTAAACTAAAAAAAGGCACAGGCTGATCTGACTCTCTTCTTCGTCAGGCTGCGTAGGAAGTTCACACAGCGGTTCCTCTAGGTAGCCCCCTCATTCTCGCGAGCAGTCCACATCGTCATCGGGCTAACAGGCTCGAGGAAGCGGTCTCGCGGACGCCGCGCGGGGAAGACCCCGGATTTTTCGGGGGTCCGACGCCTTGGTCAACCGAAGGGGAGGCGGCCCCGAGCAGACCTGGGGTGAAAGCGCGCCCCCCCACCCGAGGGGGTCCCGACGGGAGACGCGCCAAGCGGACAGCCCCCCAGCTGCGCTTCGGCAGTCGGCCACAGTGTGGCGCCAAGCCCGTCCGCGGCCCAACTAAAGCCAATGGGGCTCGTCGCATTGGCGTAGTCCAGGGGTGGGCTGTCGGCGCTTCCCCCGGATGTCCGCGAACGTGATATTCATCCCACTACCGGACTATCTTTGGCAGGTGGTCCCGGGACCCCGTTTCCTCTCGCCGATTGGTCCCTCTTTTGGCGGGCGACGCCCCCTGACACGCCCCCCGTACCACCAAAGCACTATTTGTCCACTGACCAACTACTTTTGCCAAAGTGGTCAGGTGACCACGGGGGTCGACCCCCGCCCCCCCCGTACCACGGAAGCACTATTTGACCACTAACCAACTACTTTTGCCAAAGTGGTCAGGTGACCACGGGGTCGACCCCCGCCCCCCCCCGTACCACGGAAGCACTATTTGACCACTGACCAACTACTTTTGCCAAAGTGGTCAGGTGACCACGGGGGTCGACCCCCGCCCCCCCCCGTACCACGGGGGCACTATTTGACCACTTACAAACTAAATTTGGTCATGTCCACCTGCAGTTTATAGTAATGGGCCACACGTATTCAGTTGGTGGACACACTTTAGAATAATCTATATGCAATGAAGACCCTGTTAGTCTGTTGGTACACTTAAATAGACATGCATATGTTAGCAGCAACTCACAGAGTGCATATTTATGCTTAAAAAATGCATTTTTCTAAACGGAGAAATGTCCACCTGCAGTTTATTTTAAAGGGCCACACGTATTAAGTTGGTGGACACACTTTAGAATCATCTATATGCATTATGGACCCTGTTAGTCTGTTGGTACACTTAAATAGACATACATATGTTAGCAGCAACTCACAGAATGCATATTTATGCTTAAAAAATGAAGTTCCACGAACTCACTACACGTGGTCCATTCATATAAGCTGCAGGTGGACACTTCCTGTATGACTTAGTGAAAAACGGAGAAATGTCCACCTGCAGTTTATTTTAAAGGGCCACACGTATTAAGTTGGTGGACACACTTTAGAATCATCTATATGCATTATGGACCCTGTTAGTCTGTTGGTACACTTTAATAGACATACATATGTAAGCAGCAACTCACAGAATGCATATTTATGCTTAAAAAATGAAGTTCCACGAACTCACTACACGTGGTCCATTCATATAAGCTGCAGGTGGACACTTCCTGTATGACTTAGTGAAAAACGGAGAAATGTCCACCTGCAGTTTATTTTAAAGGGCCACACGTATTAAGTTGGTGGACACACTTTAGAATCATCTATATGCATTATGGACCCTGTTAGTCTGTTGGTACACTTTATTAGACATACATATGTTAGCAGCAACTCACAGAATGCTTATTTATGCTTAAAAAATGAAGTTCCACGAACTCACTACACGTGGTCCATTCATATAAACTGCAGGTGGACACTTCCTATATGACTTAGTGAAAAACGGAGAAATGTCCACCTGCAGTTTATTTTTAAGGGCCACACATATTAAGTTGGTGGACACACTTTAGAATCATCTATATGCATTATGGACCCTGTTAGTCTGTTGGTACACGTTAATAAACATACATATGTTAGCAGCAACTCACAGAATGCATATTTATGCTTAAAAAATGAAGTTCCACGAACTCACTACATGTGGTCCATTCATATAAACTGCAGGTGGTCACTTCCTGGGTGCCATCTTTGTAGTCCTTTGTAGTTTTTCTTGTTAATTAGTTTCCCCAAGCGTTTCATGTTTACTTTTTTGCCCAATGTATTTATATATGTGACTGTGTGTGTTTGTGTGGATGGAATCACACTGAGAGCAGGTGGATGGTCACTCAAGATCTCTTTACTGCAACCTGTCACAGATAAACTGGGACAAACACGACCAAAGCTGGTTAAAGGACAGTGCATCAACGCATCAACGTTGCTCAAAGTCAGCAGCGAGAGATGTGAAACTCTGCTGAATATACATTGTTATAAAGAGATTGTGAACATATAGTGGAATAAAACTTGAAATAAAACATACATTAAAGAAATAAAATACAAAATCACTTTCTCTGTTCTCATCAAATCACATAAATGCAGAGAAATTATAAACTTAAGTAACCATCTTTTACATATTTTCTATAAGTGAAATACCAAAAGGGAAAAACTCACACCTAAAATGGCGCAGTTACACAGTTCAGCACGTGCGAGCACATAGCACGTGTGTTAATGCTAATACTCAACTCGGCTAATACATTTGTTTACACAGAACATGACAAATCTGAATATGACACATACCTGGGACAAACACGACCAAAGCTGGTTAAAGGACAGTGCATCAACGCATCAACGTTGGTCAAAGTCTTGAATGAAATAACAGAGATACTAAGTTTATAAGCAGGTTATACACACACACTTCATTTTATCAATCGCAAATAACACATATTTGCCTCGACTGACAGAACTAGGAACTGACAGACATATGAAGTAACTTGTGTGTAGTATAAAAGTCCAACCTTACACTTAAACAATGAGTTTAGATTGATTTCATGACGCAGCGCTTATTGATGCGACTTACCAGCAGCGAGAGATGTGAAACTCTGCTGGTGGTGACGTAGCTCCGCCCTTAATATCACGCATGCTAATGCAAGTGACGCAACAGCCAATGTCGAGTTTTCCCAATTAATGCATGAATTTAACAACATTATTTAAACTCCGTTACATACACCCCCCTTAAATTCTGCTAAATTGGGCTAGAACCGGAATATGTAACAAACTAAAATACAGAAAATTGGGAAAGAAAAAAAAAAACAGGTGTGAGTAAAAGAGCTTTACAATACAGCATGTCAGATAATTTATCTCTTCCCCAGGAAGTGTGTAAGAAAGGAATGGTACCAGGTTCCACACTTAACACAGACTATAGGAGGTGCAGTCTACACGCTCCAAGTGGTTACAAATGTATTTCTGCTCTTCAAATATATTTTGATGCAAATAAAATTCTCGGATTCTTTCTCAGAGAAGAAAAACTCACTTCAAAGTCATTCTCTTAACAAAACAGTTGACTCTTAGATATGAATCGACATTTAGACTCAAGATTTAAACAAACATATTCCTGAACAACTCCACTACAAAGTTAGTTCCTTGAAAAATAACTTGTGCATCACTGTGTGAATCAATTTTCTGACTGTCAATTTCACAGATAAGTCTGTTAGGGGGCTTAACTGATCTCCCTAATCGTGTAGTGATGTGGCCTGTATGTGTACTTGTGGGCTGTTTGCAAATGACAGGGGCAAATCTATTACCAGGTTCTTGCAAACATCTGGGGTACTCATTAGGCTTGGATGCAGGTAAACTCTTTATACTCTCAGCAGGTTCAGGAACATGCTCAGGTGCTGGACTGTACTGATCATTGCCAGAGTTCTCAGGAGTCATCTCATCAGAAATGTCTGAAACTCCACCACAAGCGGCATCTTGCATATCGTCACTGTCATGTGTTCCATCCATCTGCAATAACCATTCTGATGTCTTTGAAACAGAATCAGGATCATCCATCAGAGCGGAATCGAGAGCACTGCCACGGGTAGCACTAGTGGAATCTGATCGAACTGAGTCTGTCTCACCATCATCCCAGGATAAGAAATTCACTGGAAGCAACAGATTTCTGTGCACCACTTTTTCTTTGCCAGTCTGAACATCCTTAAGCCTGTACACATTAATCTCTGGTCTCACTGATTGAATCTCATACAAAACAGAGTCCCATTTGTCCGCAACTTTCCTCTTGCCTTTCTCTCCACGGTTTGCCAGCAAAACTCTATCTCCCACTGCTAAGGGTAAACCTCTGACCTTCCGATTGTAAAGAACGGCATGGCGGTTCTGCTCTTTGAGACTGTGTTTCCGGGCAATTTCTGCAGCTGTGCTCAGATCTTTTCTCAGCGCAGTGACAAACTCATGGTGGCTGACCACCCTCTCGTCACAAAGGACATGCTGAAACATGATGTCGATCGGCAGCCTCGGGGTACGCCCAAACATAAGATAAAAAGGAGCGAACCCGGTTGTTTCATGCACAGTACAATTGTAACTGAAGGTTAATGTTCTTAGAAGCTGTGGCCACCTCGCTTTGGATTTCACTGGGAGAGCTCTGATCATATTACCCAGGGTCCTATTGAAACGTTCTGCCAGACCGTTACCCATAGGGTGGTATGGTGTGGTGTGGGATTTTTGAACACCAGCCATCTCAAGCAAGTTCTTAATGATTTTGCTTTCAAAATTTGCAGCCTGGTCTGAATGTATTCTCTTTGGAAATCCATAAATGCAGAAGAGGTCATTCCAAAGGCGATGGGCAACTTGCTTAGCTGACTGGTTGCGACAAGGGAAAGCATGAGCCATCTTTGAAAAATGATCTGTCACTACTAGGACATCAACGACCTTCCCTGAAGTCTGTTCAGCACTCCAAAAGTCTATGCATACTAGTTCCATAGGCTCAGATGTGCGAATATGCTCAAGGGGCGCACAAGCATTTGGCTCTGGAGTCTTCCCGACAACACACCTCTGGCAGTTTTTCACATAAAGCATGATGTCTTTACTCATTCCTGGCCAAAAGAACCTTTCAACTGCGAGGTAGAGAGTTCTTGCACTACCTTGATGTCCAGCTGAGTCATGAACACCTCGGAGAATGTCAAGTTTTAGAGAATCTGGTACAACGTATTGAAAGAGTTTCTTATTCGTCAGTCGATCCTTCTTTACTCTGTACAGCACATGATTACGAATCTTTAGCTTTTTCCAGTGCTTCAAAAGGTTTGTCACAGAGCTAGGTTCCTTTGCTTTCTCACTCTTTGAAGAACGTTTATATCTCAGAACATAATTGATGACTCTACCGACTATGTTGTCCTGCTCTTGGAGATTTGCAAGTCTGGAAAACGGGGATTGCAACAGATGGATCTTCATCAGGGAGCTGGAGTGACGTTGGACTTGACACGGGCAATGGGCTAACTCCACCATCGCAGTGAGCACTCAGAAAAGCAGAAACTTCAGCAGCATCAATGGATCCAGAACACGAGTCATTCACATCATCCTGCAACTCGTTCTCAGTTTCATCGTCACTGGTAGCCTGCACGTTCTGACAGTTGTTAGTGACACGGAAGGCATCTTTCACGGTTCCAGTAACAACACCATTTACCTCATCCAAGAGAGAAATGTATGATTCTTTCAACAGACGATGGCTGACACAAGACTTGACAAAGGGCTCTCTGCTCAAGGCATCTGCAACAACGTTTTTCGTGCCTGGCACATACTTCAGGTCAAAGTCATATGCAGCGAGCTTCGCCACCCATCGTTGTTCACACGCATCCAACCTGGGTTTGGTTAGAATATAGGTCAAGGGGTTATTATCAGACCAAGCAGTGAAATGTCTCCCTTTCAGCCAGTGGCTAAACTTGTCACAAACGGCCCACTTTAAAGCCAGAAATTCGAGTCTATGTGCTGGGTAGTTCATCTGAGACTTAGAGAGTGTTTTGCTGGCAAAAGCAACTGGACGTGCAATTTTCTCTCCAGGGGGCACCTGAGATAACACAGCTCCTATGCCATCAAATGAGGCATCAACAGAGAGAATAAAGGGATGACTGAAATCTGGGTGAGCTAGAGTCACACTGTGCAGTAAGTCTCGCTTTAAAGTTTCAAAAGCAGTACGACACTCACTAGTCCAATCCTCAGGTGAAAGCTTCACGACACTGAGTGGCTTCCTCATACGACCACACTTCCTCTGAGCTCTTTTCTGTGACTGACCTGATAGGAGACTAAAAAGAGGTTTTGCCTTAGCTGAACAGTCTATAATGAAATGCTGGTAATATAAAATCATACCCAGGAAAGATCTGATCTTCTTTTGAGAAGGGGTTATGCCATCTGCCTCCATGAGGTCAGCAGTCTGGATGTCACTGATCACCTTCACCTTTTCTGGGTCGGTCTGGACACCATTCCCAGTAACAACGTGTCCCAAGAACCTGACAGATCTCCTGAGGAACATACACTTCTTTGGCGCTAGCTTTTAAGTTGTGCTTAGACAGGCGTGAGAAAACAAGTTCCAGTCGGTCAAGAGCTACTCGCTCACTTGGAGCAAAAACCATCAGATCGTCCAAGTAGCAGAGAAGGCTTGTGAAATTTTCATCACCGAAAATGGACATCATCATCCTCATAAAGGTTGCTGGACTGTTGGTCAAACCCTGAGGTAGATGATTGTACTCGTGGAGGCCAAAGGGAGAGGAAAAAGCAGTGTACTTCTTATGCTCTTCAAACAAGGGAACATTATAAAAGCCAGAAGTCAAATCCATGGTCGAAAAGAAAACATTGCCTCCCAAAGCTGCGAGTGCATCCGCTTGATGTGGTAGTGGGTGAGCGTCCTTCACTGTCTTCGCATTCAGCCATCTAAAATCTGTACAAATACGAAGGTCACCATTCTTTTTCCACACTAAAACTAGCGGAGATGCATATTCACTCTGTGACTTCCTTATAATGCCTTTAATTTCCATCTCATTCAAGGCAGTGCGCAGCTTATCATAGTGGCTGGGGGCTACACGTCGATAAGGGAGTCGAAATGGCTTCTCGTCCACCAAGTGGATTTTGTGGACAAAGTCTGTGGCTTCTCCGCAATCCATTTTTCCACGTGAAAAGGTTGACTCGTACTTCTCAATGAGGTTAAGAAGTCTATCCTTCCACTCCTCTGACACTTCACAATCATCCAGATCCATATCCTGCAGTTCTAATTTATCCAGCACGTTTCTCCTTTTATCACTGGTCCGTACATGATTTACAGGACTTTCAGCACACTGAACGTTACTCTTCAGGGACTCAGGTGAAGACAACTCTTCCACAGCAATACAAGTAAAAACATCCACAATCTTCGTGTTTTTCTTAAGAATGATTACTTTGTCTGTAGGGTTCATTATTTTGAACGGCACCCATCTACTGCCCCACATAGGTGTGATGACTCTCCCTATGATCACGTTCCTCGGACGGCATTTACAGAGGGTTGGCTCAACAATGACTGTGCACCCCACAGAAACAGCTGTTGACTCAGGAAGCTGAGCCCAAGCGAGATGTTCATGGCGTGGTTCTAGAATAATTTTCTCCTTTAACTTAGCTGTACCCACTTTATCAGGCATGTCTTCACCCTTCCATCGTTCCATATTTGAAAGTAGAGACAGGAATTGGTGACATTCAACATCATCTGAGTTAACCGAGCTGGACACGAGTCTCCAGTATCCGTCAGTCTCTTTCATTTTTTGAATCAGCCACTTGATAGCATTGCTGCCCAGGATCAAATCGTCGGTCTGCCCTGGAACCACTAAAACTGGAACAACCATCTTGCAGGCATAAACTGAGAGCTCAAGCTCATACATCACTTTTGGTGTAACACGCTGTCCGCCACAACCAATTATGACAACATCACTGGCAGGGAAATTTCGTAAATCAGGCTGGTGCTGTAACAAGAGACGTTCAGCAGCTTCACTCATCGTGCATGCCATGGAGACACTGTCAACCATAGCTTTCAGCTGAAGGTCACCCCATACTGTCGCTGGTGTGTAAAACAGACTATCAATTCGCTGTACTCTGTGCGTGTTCTGAAAAATTAAAGTTTTCCCTGCAGGCTCAACAGAACTAGAAAGACTATAAACTGAGGTTGGATCATTCATACAACACTGGTTTGGAGGAATAAACTCATGATCCACACTGTCCTCCCTTAAGTGCAGATCTTCTAGTTTCCCAGCCCTTGAGAAGACAGAGATTTCACCCTCTCAGGACAGACAAAACGGGAATGGTCAGGTGAGTGACACTGGAAGCACAGCTTTTTCTCAAGACAATGCGTGAGGCCAGAATGATCAGGGCTCGAACAGACAGTGCATGGCAGGTCATTGAGGCCTTTTACTCGAGGTAGACTCACTTTGGGCTTCACACGTGAACTTGGCTCTTTGCTGGTAGATTCTTTTAACAGGACTTTTTCCAATAAGCTCATGACTCGCTCTAATGCAGACGCTTCCAGAGACCTGGATTGCTGGACATCAGAAGGAGCTGGAAGTACTGCAGACAATAGTTCCACTTCAGTTCGGTTCACAGGAATTTTAGTGGGTGCTGCATTTCTTACTGCAGATACAAGACTGGAATCTGAGTGATATTCATTCAAAATATCTTGAACTTCTCGCACAGACCATGCTGCAATCGTTTTAGATCGAAAGGTGATGGCAAGCTCTTTACATGGGCATGAACATGCGGGTTACCTCTGTTCCAGGACAATCCAGTACTTTACCCTGTTCTTTCAAGTGCTCAGCAGCGACGTCAACTGCACGGTTCAGCCTGATCCAGTATTCGTAGGCATCCTCATCTGGTCTGGGTAAGGTGGTATAAAAGTCAGCCAGTGGGAGAGGAGAACAAGGAGCAAGTTCGAAGTGTTTCCTGAGAACACTAAAGATTGCATCAGGGTTATGCACAACGTCAATGTCACAGTTTCTTATGCCAAACTTGACTACGTCCCTTGCTTTGCCTCTTAGATGGACCATAATCTCCTCCGCTTGATGCTCTTTCCTCAAATTATTGCGTTTTATATAGTCTCTCATGATATCAATCCACTCATTTAGGTCAACAGAATCAGAAACTTCTCCCCTGAAGCTAGGAGGTTCTCTCACATTTCTGGAAAAGGACAACTGGCTTTGTATCAGGTCCTGCATTTGTGAAGTTGATTTATCTGCAATTACATTTTTGGAGGAATTGTCAACTGAATGTGCGTCAACTTTATGTGTTGGACTTAGTCTGGTGACTATGCTATCAGCAATCTGCTGACCAATTTGGCTGATTATATCAGTCATTGCAGTGCTTACATTTGGTGGCTGTGAATTAGCGTATGGAGTAGACGAAAACACACCCTGCTGCCCTCTTAAAGCATCTGACTCATAACTTGTGGATAGGCCCTCACAAACTAATGGATCTAAATCTGAAGTGTTGCTGTCTATGACCACATGGGTATCGCTCTGTACACCAGGCCCACTGAACTGCAATTTCTCTGGCACTTTCAATAAACCCCATCCTCTACCTTTACTACCCAAGATTGGAGTGTGAAAGTTATCAAAATCACTCATAATGAATATCAGTACTTGTAAAAAAAATACAATAAATCAAAAACCTCAAATGTGCTGTTGTTTCAATAGCAAATTGTCCTTAGCAAATGATGCAAATTGCTTGAGTGCAGTCACTAAATGAAAAAAATAGTCTCTTTTTTTTTTTTTTTTAAACAGTTCCCGAGCAAAATAGTTGTACACACACACTTCATTTTATCAATCGCAAATAACACATATTTGCCTCGACTGACAGAACTAGGAACTGACAGACATATGAAGTAACTTGTGTGTAGTATAAAAGTCCAACCTTACACTTAAACAATGAGTTTAGATTGATTTCATGACGCAGCGCTTATTGATGCGACTTACCAGCAGCAAGAGATGTGAAACTCTGCTGGTGGTGACGTAGCTCCGACCATGCTAATGCAATGACGGTGTGTCGTTTCCCCATCCAACAACCGTTACATATAATTAAAGAACACCTTATTCCCTTAATAACTTTATTGACGTTAGCAGCAACTCACTCCGCCGGAACACTCACGTGGTCCATTCATATAAACTGCAGGTGGACACTTCCTGTATGACTTAGTGAAAAACGGGGCAAATGTCCACCTGCAGTTTATTTTAAAGGGCCACACGTATTAAGTTGGTGGACACACTTTAGAATAATCTATATGCATTATGGACCCTGTTAGTCTGTTGGTACACTTTAATAGACATACATATGTTAGCAGCAACTCACAGAATGCTTATTTATGCTTAAAAAATGAATTTCCACGAACTCACTACACGTGGTCCATTCATATAAACTGCATGCGGTCCTTTCCACCTGCAGATTACAGTAGTAGTCCACACATATTAGGTTGGTGGACACACTTTAGAATTATCTATATGCATTATGGACCCTGTTAGTCTGTTGGTACACTTTAATAGACATACATATGTTAGCAGCAACTCCCAGAATGCATATTTATGCTTAAAAAATGAAGTTTCACGAACTCACTACACGTGGTCCATTCATATAAACTGCATGCGGTCCTTTCCACCTGCAGATTACAGTAGTAGTCCACACATATTAAGTTGGTGGACACACTTTAGAATCATCCATATGCATTAACGACCCTGTTAGTCTGTTGGTACACTTTAATAGACATACATATGTTAGCAGCAACTCACAGAATGCACTTTCTCACTACACCAATGCAGGTGGACACTTCCTGCACAAATGCTATCACATATTAAGTTGGTGGACACACTTTAGAATAATCTATATGCATTATGGACCCTGTTAGCATACATATGTAACTGCTTAAAAAATGAAGTTCCACGAACTCATGGTCCATTCAAATAAACTGCAGGTGGACACTTCCTGGGTGCCATTTTGTAGTCCTTTGTAGTTTTTCTTGATAATTACTTTTTTGTCTAATGTATTCATATATATGATTAAAGAAACACCTTATTCCCTTAGTACACTTTATTAGACATACATATGTTAGTATCATTTCACAGAAGGCTGAATTATACCCTAAAAAGCGTTGTCCACCAACTCACTACACGTGGTCCATTCATATAAATTGCTGGTGGTCACTTCCTGCATGACTTGGCGAAAAACGAGAAATGTCCACCTGCAATTTATTTGAATGGGCCACGTGTATGAAGTTGGTGGACATAATACTTATTAACAATGTTTAACTGAAAAATATTTATTTATATGTTTCAAAAACCACATTATTCAATGAGAACACTTTATTGTTCGCATATATGTTGGTATCAAATCATTTAATGCTCATTTTGACTATTAAGATAGCCTCTTTTATGTTCAAGGCCTCATTTTCAAGCCTCATCCATTGAAATGAATGGGTTGCAGAGTAATACATAAAAAATGATATAAAATACTTTTGGGCACCCACGCATTTGCCTTTCATTATGTCGCTTGTGGGACTGTGACGCAAGTGACTGTGATGTTTGGGGTCTCTCGGGACCCCCAGGGCCTTTGTGGAAAATGTCCTTGTATACATTACATTTTCATGGAACACCTTCCCATGGTCTGTTCTATGAAGTCACTGACGCATACACGCGCTGTTATTACATTGCGTGCATGCTCCTAGGTCTGCTCTATGCATGATGCATTCAGTGACGCATACACGCATTCAGTGACGCATACACGCATTCAGTGACGCATAGACTCTCCCTATTTTGACCTTTGACCCCTAAACAAAGTCACAAAGTCGCCCGGCTTTTCCGCAGGATTAGGGAATGTTTTTTGCACCCAATCACAAGATTAAGCACAAAGCCTTGTCTCTCACATACCACTGAACAGCATTATGAAGGTTTAGTGTTGGGGAGGTAGATTTTTTAGGAAAGGTCTAAGAACTTTGGACATTTGGGGGATGAATGGGAGGCTTCTAGACAACAATAATCTGAAATATCCAGACCCTTTCGTCCTCCCCCCGGGGGCTTCCACCTACCATCTATGCCAATGCGTTTTTTTTTCGTGGACGACTCTCCCTATTTTGATCTTTTTACCCCTAAACATAGTCACAAAGTCGCCCGGCTTTCCCGCA
Source organism: Triplophysa siluroides (assembly GCA_006030095.1). Taxonomy (NCBI): domain Eukaryota; kingdom Metazoa; phylum Chordata; class Actinopteri; order Cypriniformes; family Nemacheilidae; genus Triplophysa; species Triplophysa siluroides. The sequence goes on along the minus strand of VCII01000221.1, from coordinate 401,368 downwards.
CGACCGGTGGATGATGGACGGTTGCTCATGTCTATATGCTATATGCGTGATGCATGCACCTGTGGTTATTTAAGCATGTGCATGCGTCACGGTCTCTTATATGCATGATGCATTCAGTGACGCATACAGCACATGCATGTTTTACGGTCTGCTCTATGCATGACGCATGCAGTGACGCATGCAGGGCGAGCATGCGTGGCATTCTGCTCTATGCATCACACATGCAGTGACGCATGCAGGGCGAGCATGCATAGCATTCTGCTCTATGCATCACGCATGCAGTGACGCATGCAGGGCGAGCATGCGTGGCATTCTGCTCTATGCGCAACGCATGCAGAGCGCGCACGCTACACGGACTGCTCTATGCATGACGCATGCAGTGACGCATACAGCCCGTCACGGTCTGCTCTACGCATGACGCATGCAGTGACGCATGCAGGGCGCGCACGCGTGGCGGAAGGCCTTCCACCTGTCACCTATCCAATACGTTTTTGATAGGGGGTTTGTAAACAGGCCACTCTAATTAGACCTTTGAGGATAAACTGAGCGTTCTACAAGTTGTTGCTAACATATGTGTGTCTAATGAAGTGCACTGACTGAATAATGTGGTAGTTGATGCATTTAAATGAATATAAGGCATTTTTGCTAATAAGTGGGTTGTCCACCAACTGAATACACGTGGCCCATACATATAAACTGCTCGAGGAACTTTCCCGCAAGGCCGGCGGAGGGTCCGACGGGCCCGAAACCTCACGGGCACTTGCGTCCCGGTCCCCCAAAAGACATACCGAAAGGTCAAAAGTCCTGGTCCTTCAGAAGTATTTTATAACCTTTTTAATGTAAATTAAAAAGCACAGTGATTTCAATGGCAGACACTTAGAAATGAGGGCTGTTTTAGCTATGTACTCATCCACTTTTAAACCCTTTAAGAAGAAGCCACGTGACAGTGGTCGCTGAAAGGCTCGATGTCCTCTGACCTTAGAAACCTTGTTTTCTGGACTTTTGTTCACACCCTGACCTTCAACATATAAGATTCCCGATTTTTGTCAAAACTGAACATTTTACGTGCTGTTTCCTAACCTGTGTGTGTCTAAAAGAGTGTTCTCACTGAACAGTGTTGTTTCTGACACCTAGAAATGAATATATACACTTCAAATATTGTTAAAAAGCATCATGTCCACCAACCTACTACACGTGGTCCACTAATATAAACCACACGTGGACAGGCAATGCAAACACACTAGAAAATGGATTGCATTGATATTGCTTTTTAACAATGTTTTAAAAGAGTCAGAAACAACACGATTCATTGAGAACACTCTTTTAGACACACATATGTTAGAAACAGCTCGTAAAATGACAAGTTTGACCTCAATTCTGTTATCTAATACGTTGAATATGATGTTGTCCACGTGCAGTTTATCGAATGGGCCAGGAATAAATGCTTGGTGGACATTGCACAGAATGGGCATTTTAAACGTGTAAATATTATTTTTTTGTTTTAAAAACCACAAAGCTCGATTACCACGCCCCCTCAGACAAACATATGTCAGTCCCGAGTGGCAAAACGCAGGTTCTGGTAAAAGTAGTTGGGAAGCGGACAAAAAGTGGTTTGGTGGTCGGGGGCGTGGCCATGGAAGGGTCTGCGGGTTCGGAGGGATAAAAATATGTGGTGTTGTTTAAAAAATTGCAAACAAATGAGTCGTGGTACTCATATCATGTTGGAGGACGAGCGGGGAAGCCGAAGTACATGGGATAAACCTGTGAGGGACGCATATGATGTTCGTGGACAGAGGGCTTGGGGGTCTTCGAGGGGTGCCATGGCGCGAGAGCGCCCCTAGTGTTGTCCTCACACCCCCTATCCGGGGTCAGCAGAAAAAGAAATGGTCTTACCACAGGGTAAGGTGAAATCACCCACTTCCCATTTAGATAGACGCTACGTGTCAGGTTTTTTCACACTACGATCCATCGCAACACTATGCGTCAAATGGCAATTTATTTGAATGGACTTTTTTCCACGAACCCCCTATTTGTACTTCCTCCTGAGCTCGACCCCCCTGGGGGGGGAGCTCGGATTCGTCAGAGTCGGATGCCAGTCTCCCTCCGCAGTGCGGGCAGATGTGTCAACGAACGCTGCTTCAGTGTGCTGGACGCCCAGAGACACCTAATGCAGCGATCGTGTCCATCCCCCTCCTCGATGAGGGTGCCGCACCCAAGAGAACAGCGGGACATGCCGCGCTGGAAATTGCTCAGTCCTGAAAAGGACCTTTTAGAAATAATCTCTATCACCTCCGGAACCGCCGAGACGCCCAGGAGAAGGTCGCTGCAGGAAGGGACGATCCGCTGCTCTACGTCATAGATCCGGCGAAGTAGAAGAAGATTTCGTTGAATTCTTTTTGTTCGTAGTCATGAGCGAGGGCTCTGAAGAACAAAAGGTAAGTGAATGCTGCACGCCGGCTTCCTTTTATACCGGACATCCGGGGGCGGAGACCGGCATGCAAATTTCATTCGCCAAATTTCATTGGCCTTTTCTATAGTAGTCAGAGTTGATTGGTTCTCAAGGGCGAACCCCATCTGTCGTTCTCGACACAACGTCGAGAGACCGACAGAAAGGGAACCAAGGTTACATACGTAACCGAAACGTTACATCCGTAACCAAGACATTATTCCAAATGGTGCATGCGTCTTTTTTCTTTACTGCTCACTTGTCAAATTTAAAAAAACAATATAATACTTATTAAATTCTTTGCCATTATAAATATGACTTTTGGCCTTTTGTCTGCACCCTGGATCACCTTTTTTCTTTATGGTGCAGTATTTATAATATTTTGTGTTTGTTTTTGTGCATTTCTGTCATCTTCGGAGTTGATTCCCAGGCTAGGCCTAGTGGGTTCACATTAGAGGAGAGTGGAGAGGAGACCGGGCTTGAGGTAGGAGAGGAATGTGAAGAAGAAAGAGGAATAAAGAAAAGAGAGGAAATTATGAGAGTAGACAGGAGAAGGAAGACAGAGGAGAAGATAAAACACATGATAGAGGAAAGAATAGGGTACAAGGAAGAATAGGAGAGAGTGAAGAAGAAGTAAGAACATACAGAGTGGGTGAAAGTAAAGAAACTAAGGAACAAATTGATTCATTAAAACCAGACTCAGATGCAAGCTCTCACAGGAGCATTTTGAAGCTTTTATGTTGATGGCAACATAGAGGGACGTCCTCTTCTCTCATGATTCTGATGTGATAATTGACAAAGTTGCAGAGAAAAGTGAATTGTTTTCTAAGCTTTTTCTGTAGGCCCTGGTATGTAATGCACCTCTTGAAGAAACATTGAAAACTGTAGATAATTACAGCAAAAATTGTGTAACCTAAGCATACATTTTTCCCATCAGAATAATAAACAGCACATGAATTAAAACCTTAGTTATTGAGACTGATAAAAAAATAATTGCATTATTCAGACATATACACAGTGTCTGTGCGTGCGTGTGTGTGCGTGTGTGCGCATGCAGAGTGGGCCAGTCCAAATTAATTGCAGGGCTGAATTTTTGTCCCAGTACAGCCCTGTTTCTCTATATTAGGTTTTCGTTCGCTTTGCTTGAGCATTAAATGCTTTTTGTTCTGTACCCTTTTACTCAAACGCATATTTTCGATTCAGAAACTCAGGATTCATTTCATATCCTAATATATAGTGATTTTTGTTGCATTTGTTTTGCAGTTTTAGCATGCACAAATATACTGGTTAATTATATTTCATTTAGAGGCCGCTGTGTTCCGTTGAAATTTGTATTGAGGCTTCGTTCATTTGCACTGAACACCCCAAACAGTTAGCTTTTAATAATTTTCTTTTGACAATTTATACTTAGCTTAAAATGGCTGTTGTACTTTTTTAAAATTAAAAAGACTCATTGCTGGTTGTCATTCTGCATTAATCAATAAATTACAAAAAGTATATATTTTTCTTTAAAACGTCTATCTTTGTAAAATGAGTCTTCTCCCGCTCATTCTCATTCACAACTCCTTCCTGGTGAACCATTCTTGCTAACTCGGTACGGTCTATCACATCTCTCACAACATTCAAAAAACTACTTAAAACCCATCTCCTCTGTGAATACAGGACAGACAAATGAAAAAAAAACAGGTAGGGAAAAAAAACTTTTTCTCAACAGGTAGTGGTCTAGCTTTTGTTGAAACCAGTAACTTTGTATTGGCACCAACTATATTATGGCTCCTGTATGACATATAGCTTATTGCTCCCTAAACTCATTGTTAGTCGCTTTAGATAAAAGCGTCTGCTAAATAAGTAAATGTAAAATATTCATTTAGAATAATTGATTATTCGATAAATTAGTCAATAGATTAATCGATATAAATATAGTCATTAGTGGCAGTCCTAGTAAAAAGTAACACAATGTGAGAATGTGAATTGTGATAGTTTTCTTTCATTGGACACTTCATCCAAAACTGAAAATTCTGTCATCATTTATTCACCCTCAAGTTGGTCCAAACCTGAATACATTTCTTTGTTATAAATAGTATAAATAGTGTTCAGGTAATGAGTCAGGTGACTGGCAGGTGTGGGGATAATTGACGAGGGACAGGTGAGGGAGCGTGGAGAAATTAAGTCCTTGGGGTAAACACGGGGAAAACAGCCTGGGGACAGACAGGATTGTGACAGTCCTCACGCCAATGAACAACCGGGGAGGGGGATGGGCTTGTGGAGGACACAGGGGACAGGACAGGGAGCCTCCAAGCAGGTACTACCGACACTGGGGTTCAAGGGGTCCATGACGGTGCCGGTAGATCAGGCGGCCACGGAGGTGTCAGGCTGGTAGCCATGACAGTGCTGGAGGAGTCTGGAGACGAGAGACTGGGAACGACCGTCTTAGCTGTGACGTAGGGCTCGGGAGACGAGGAGTCAGGAACGACCTTTGTGGACGTGATGCTGAAGCCGAGAGATGAGGAGCCGGGGAACGACCACTGCGGTTGTGGCCAGGAGACGCTCAACATGCCCGCGCGTATCGAGGTTACCTGCGGCCGCCAGTCCTCATGTCCGTGCTGGTGGGAGGCAGGACGGCCAATACGTCCCTACTCTGCCCCCCCAAAAAGGTTTTGGGGGAAAGTCCAGGGGTGTGGTGGTCACCCAGGCGCCATCTAGCGCAAAGGCTACTACAGCCATTGCAGCGGGCCTGGGGCACTCTGGGGCAACGGATTAGGGGAACTCTGGGGTCACGGGCTCGGGGCCCTCTGGAGCAGTGGACTCGGGACACTCTGGAGCATCAGCATCGGGGGTTGAGCTCTACAGCGGCTTCGGGATTGAGCTTTGGGGAGGCTTTAGGACTGAGCTCTGGGGAAAATTCGTGACTGAGCTCTGGGGAGGCTTCGGGAACTTTGGAGTGGCCGGCTCGGGGAACTCTGGTATGCCTGATTGGATAATTGACGTGGGACAGGTGAGGGAGAGTGGAGAAATTAAGTCCTTGTTGCAAACACGGGGAAAACAAGCTGAGTACAGACAGGATTGTGACAAAAAGTGAGGATAACGTAAGGATTCTGAGTTTTTAAATAGTAGAGCTACGGAAGTGCTTTGGTTTATTTCGTTGCATGTCGTTTAAAAAGCTACTATTAAAAGTTGTGACAAATAGTAAAGATTTGTGATGCATCGTAATATCATAAAGAGATAAAGCAGCTGAATAACCAAGTGAATTCAGTGTCAATCTCTCTTGAGCCGGGACAGAAGGGAGTATCCACTGCAGGTAAGCACACTTTAAAGCTTCTCAATTCTAGTCCTCGCGGTCCACACCTGATTTAAATCGCCAGCTCGTTAGAAGAGAGCTCAATGAATGAACCGCATTCCGATTGACGTGCTCCCTGAACAGTGTTCATTGCTCTCTACTGCCTGCACACAGGAAATCGGCTGAAGTTAATTTAAGAACACGAATTTGCGCAACACGACTGCCTGCAGCGTCCTCACACAGACAAAACCTACTAAGGAGGTTTGAAGAGTTATTTAATCGTAATCTTGAGATTTGCGTAGTCACGCTTCGTGCCCTTTAGATGGAACATATACGACCATTTCGAACTGTAATTATGGGAGAATAACTACTGATGTTTACTTCGCAGGGATCTTACAGGCGTATTGAACAAACCTCCGAAGCGATAGGAGAAGCATACAAGATATGCAGAATGGGGGGGCGCGAGGACCGGAATTGAGAACCGCTGCTTTAAAGCAACTTTGACTAAAAGTGACTAAAAGTGAGCAGTTTTATCAATGTTAGCTGACGGCTTCAGCGGGACTCTTTCAGTCACTGACAGGACAAACTCCTCTTTAGCGTGCTGCCAACATTGAAGTTGACGCGGTTGTCGGAGGCGGGGATGCGGGAAATATTACTTATTCTTTCTTAACTGAAAGAAAGAATCGCGTGTTTAAAACAAAATAAGAAAAAGGCGATACAGTTAAAGGGAGAGCCACCACAAGGCTGCTTGGAGACGTTTTAAAGCAGCAAAGCAAGTGGGTATACGCTAATATAAATCTTTAGAAGTTGTAACACGCAAACAGTGCTATAGAAAAAGCATGCTTACAAGAAAGTTAGCAATTTTCATTTCTGGGACATTGTTGTAATCCGATTACAACACTTTTTGGTTGTAGACGTATTGCAAAAAGTTTTAATAATTAGACTTATGTTGGTGATCGCAATCCAATTTGCATCCTGAAGTGAAACTGCATTGTTGGCTGAGATTGAGATTTTAGCAGAAGTACGTCATCGACCCGTATGCATATACCCCATTTCATGTTTTAAAACGAAATCTAAGTAAACAGTTTGTTTTGTTATTGCTTCAGGCAGTGTTTAAAATTCCACCCTGTAATGTTTTAATACCAAAGCTCTAGCTTTGATATTAAGCAAGTTTAATAACAAAACTAGAGCAAAAGTACTTTGAGAGTTTAACTCGCAATACTTAAAACATCAGACCTTTTCTTTTACATTCTGTGCCCCTCTATGAAACACAATAGAACTGACAATAATGCATATGGACATTGTAAAGCACACTGTACCACAGCCATCATTGCAATTATGGAAAAAGTAAAAATTCTGCATTTTATTTCTAACATCAGGAGACATCGTTTACAAATGGATGACAAATGAGCAGTGTTTGGAAGAATAGACAGACACAAGTTTGCATGTATTTTGACTTGTGTTGCGTACCCAAGGGATCACTACAGGTGCATGTGACAACATCTCATTCGAGTCTCATGCTGTTACTGTCATCTACCCTGTTAAAATTCATGTTGCAGTCATCTATCGTCCCCCAGGTCAGCTTGGACTTTTCTTGGAGGAGTTTGATGCGCTTCTGTCATCCTTCCCCGAGGATGGTACTCCTCTGGTGGTACTTGGAGACTTCAATATCCATCTTGAAAAACTGCAGGCTGCCGACTTCAACAACCTGACTGCGTCGTTTGACCTCAAGCGAGTGTCCACATCAGCAACCCATAAATCTGGTAACCAACTTGATCTTATCTACACACGCTACTGCTCCACTCATAACCCCCAGGTTACCCCGCTGCACATTTCGGATAATTTCCTAATCACTCTTGATCTCGACCTAACCTCTCCAGACACTAAACATCCTTCCCCACTGGTCACATTCCGGCGCAACCTACGATCACTCACTCCCTCCCGCTTATCCTCTGTGGTCTCTGCCACGCTCTCTCCCTCTGACCAGCTCTCTCTATTGGATGCCAACAGCGCCACATACACTCTTTGCTCCACACTAACCTCCTGCCTAGACAGCTTATGCCCTCTTACATCCAGGCCATCTCGTGCATCCCCTTCTGCCCCCTGGTTATCTGATGTTCTCCGGGAGCATCGTGCTACGCTCAGGTCTGCTGAGAGAAAGTGGCGCAAATCTAATGAACCTACTGACCTCTTGCTCTATCAGTCTCTCCTTTCTTCTTTCTCTGCTGATATCTCCTCTGCGAAAACCCTGTACTACTACGCTAATATCAACAACTCTCCTGACCCTCGTACTTTTTTTAAAACCTTCTCTGCTCTTCTTTGCCCACCTGCCCCCTCACCTCCATCTGAACTAACAGCTGATGATTTTGCAGCTTTCTTTGTTAAGAAAACGACCACCATCAGCAGTCAATTCTCTGCGCCACTGCCTCTTGATCACGCCCGACCCCTAGACACATGCTCGCTCCCCTCTTTCTCTCTACTTTCTGAAGACGACGTTGTCACGAATTGCACAGAGAGACAAGGCAGGAGAACCCAGTTGCAGGCAGAGGCAGGGATGAAGGGGTTAACAGGTATTTATTATAACAAAACAGGACAAAAGGCAAAACAAAACCCACAATGGGGAAAACAAGGTAGGGTACTATAAACAAGAACAAGAACACGGACTGACTAAACTAATAAAACAAACACTAGGTATAAACACTAAACTGACACTTACTAGGACTCAGGGTAACAGGAAACAGGGGTAAGCATATAGCTAGGGACAGCAAGACCAAACATGTACAACCAGGGTAGGACGTACATATACATACAATGAACCAGACAGGACAAAGAACACGAGGATGTTTTAAAGGGGAGCAAATCAAGAGGGAACAGGTGCAAGGGATAAACTAATTAACACAAACTAGGAAACAGGAGGGTAGCAACGATGACGCAGACTAGAGAAACAAAGGATCCTGTATGATTCCACCTCTAGACCAAGAAATACCTGACAAGGAGAGGTGGAACCATGACAGAACCCCCGCCTTAAGGAGGAGCTGATGCCCACAAACTACAGACTGGGACACTGACAAGACCAAACAAGACATGGCAAACATGACAAGGGGCAGACAGGCAAGAAAAATCAACGGGTTGGGGTGAGACAATAAAAATAACAAGCAAGGGAGGGGGGGGGAGGGGGGAGGGGGGAGGGGGGTGGGGGCAGGGGCAAACAAGGAAACATGGGAAGTCCAGAAGGGGTAGGGCTGGGTGGGGAAGTTCCAGCCCTTGGGGGCGCGCCAGGGCGCGGAGCCCCAGGAGGCTTGACAGGGGAAGTCCTGGGGAAAACTGTTCTTGTCCCCGGCAGGACTGCTGACAAGGAGAGGTGGAACCATGACAGACGTTTCCAAGGTCATTTCTTCTAACCACCCGACTACCTGCCCACTCGATCCCATCCCCACTCATCTCCTCCAGGCCATCTCTCCATCGGTTGTTCCCACTCTGACCCACATTATCAACTTGTCTCTTACCACTGGTACATTTCCCACACTCTTCAAAGAGGCGCGTATTACACCACTACTGAAGAAACCCACTCTTAATCCTGCACTGTTAGAAAACTACAGACCGGTATCTCTCCTCCCTTTCATTGCAAAAACTCCTGAACGTGTTGTATGTAACCAGCTCTCATCCTATCTCACCCAGAACAACCTCCTGGACAGCAACCAGTCTGGTTTCAAGAGCGGTCATTCCACTGAGACAGCGCTGCTCTCTGTCATTGAAGCACTGAGACTGGAAAGAGCTACCTCAAATTCATCAGTTCTTATCCTGCTGGATCTATCTGCTGCCTTTGACACTGTCAACCATCACATCCTCCTGTCGACCCTCAAGGCTATGGGTGTCTCTGGAGTGGTCCTAGAATGGTTCAGGTCTTACCTCTCAGGTAGGTCATTTAGAGTATCGTGGAGAAGTGAGGTCTCCGAGTCCCAACATCTTGACACAGGGGTGCCTCAGGGCTCAGTGCTTGGTCCGTTGCTATTTTCTGTATACATGACATCCCTAGGCTCTGTCATTCGGAAACATGGCTTTTCCTATCACTGCTACGCAGATGATACACAACTCCACCTGTCTTTTCAGCCAGACGATCCGACAGTTTCTGCACGCATTTCAGCATGCCTAGCCGACATCTCGCTCTGGATGAAGGACCATCACCTGCAGCTGAACCTTGCAAAAACAGAAATGCTTGTAATCCCGGCTGACACAAAGACTCATCACAACTTCTCTATTGAACTGGGCTCATCAACCATCACACCCTCCAGAAAGGCCAGAAACCTGGGAGTGGTCATCGATGATCAGCTTAACTTCACAGATCAGGTTGCCAGCACTGCAAGGTCCTGTAGATTCATCCTCTACAATATTCGAAAAATTAGACCCTTCCTATCAGAGCATGCTACGCAAGTCCTAGTCCAGGCCCTTGTTCTGTCCAGACTGGACTACTGCAATGCGCTAATGGCTGGACTCCCTGCTTGCACAACCAAACCTCTACAGATGATCCAGAATGCAGCGGCAAGAGTGGTCTTCAATGAACCGAAGAGAGCACACGTCACTCCTCTCTTCTTAAAGTTACATTGGCTCCCTAATGCGGCTCGCATCAAATTCAAATCCCTCCTCCTGGCCTACAAGTCCACCACTGGTTTGGCTCCCCCTTATCTTCTTTCGCTAATGCAGACGTATGTACCCACCAGATCTCTGCGCTCTGCAAACGAACAACGTCTTGTGGTGCCATCCCAAAAAGGTAAAAAATCGATCTCACGAACCTTCTCTGGATCGGTACCACTTTTGTGGAACGATCTGCCCGCGGCAACAAGATCTGCAGATTCTGTAGCCATCTTTAAGAATCATCTGAAAACACATCTCTTCCGTCAACACCTTACCGATTAGTCCTGACTTCTATCTCTTTTCTACTAAAAAACAAAAAGAAAAAGAAAAAAAAAACCTCTAACCTAACTTAGCACTGTATACTGTGGTAGGCTTTATGAAGCCAGTTTTATTGATTGCACTTTTGCTTTTTGTTGTACTTGCGTTGTCCGAATTGCTTCAATTGTTTACCCCATCTGTAAGTCGCTTTGGATAAAAGCGTCTGCCAAATGACTAAATGTAAATGTATTACATTTCAAAAACATCTGAGCAGTGTTGTGCAAGTTACTTCCAAACTGTAATACTTTACAGATTACTTGTTACTGTTATTTAAAAGTAATCACTTAGCTTGCAATATTACTGTCTCAGAATTGTTATACGTTACGTGACTCCTGTACTACTTTTGAGTTACTTTCACCAAAGTAACTACAGAAGTAGAACTTAACGTTCTAAAATGACAAAATGTCTTTGTATTTTTGTATTTTCAAAATACAAAATACTTTTTGCCAATCAACCTCTTTATTAAACTGCTGATTTCTTGAATTAAGTTGGCTATACAAAAATAAATACAAAAATACTAAGATTAAATGCATTTAAATACAAAATACTATTACAAAAATAACCGTATTTTGTATTTCAAATGGATGTATTTGAAACACTGCCCATCCATGCGATCTAAAAAGGAGGTTGTCTGGCAAAAAGTATTTTAGTTTGAAAATACTAAGGTTATGGTTATATTTATTGCTATATTTCAATTGTCAAACACTGTACCACAGCCGACGACCTGCCTCCAAAGACGCTGCTGTTGAAGCAGGGTTGCCAGGTCCTAGAAATGTTTCCAGCCAATGACCCCTCAAAACCCGCCCAAAAGGAATAAAAATTAGCCCAATTATTTCCGGTATCCAATCAAAGTAAACAACTGCCAAAAAATAAGGAAATTCACAGAAATGCACAAATGTTTTTTTTTAAATGTTAAATATGTATGTGTTAGTACAAACATCCTAATACACATCCGTTTTTAGTCATCCAAGACTGCTTTTCTCGTCCCTAAGACATTAAAATAATGTTAGTCTTTAATCAAGCAAACGTGTGATTTGGCAGCTGAAAGTATCAAGTGTACTGTACCTGGTGGACGCTCCCCACACATTTTTTGAGAACAGGTCTGGTCCTTGAGTTGCCAGGTATTAATTCAGAGTATGAATACACATTAAGAAACCCATCCATTAACATTTGAGGAGTTTGGTTCCAAAATTAGATCATGTTTTTGGTAACACTTTATTTAAACGGTGTCCTTGTTACACATGTTACATGTTGTAACAATAGTATTTACTATACATTATGCAAAATTACATGTAACTACACCTAAACCACACCCTAATCCAAACCCTAACCCTATGGTTGTCACGTGTAGTCTCTAGAAGTATTTGAATGCACACGACATTGGAGTATAAATCCAACGGGTAATGTTTAATAACATCACAGGAACAGTGAACACGTAACCATAAACAATAGCAGACAAGGTACCGAGGAACACACAGGGCTTAAATACTTGGGGAAACGCAATCAAGGGAAACAGAATCAGGTGACGGACTAATTAACTAATAAATACATCAGACACAGAAGGCAAAAACAAACCAAAACAGAGAACAACTGTGACAATGGTAAGTACATGTAGTTAGTTATTATTACTCAGTACTTAAATGTATAATTACACTGTGACACGGGCACTGTAAAATAAAGTGTGACCATGCTTTTGTATTATGTTATCAAGTTTTATTGGGTTAGTTAGCTGTATTCTTTTAGTTATTGTGGCTTAAATCAAAACAAACCAACTGCAGTGTGATTGATATTAATTGGAATGCACAAAAAAAAACATGATTTTGAACAATTTAAAAAACGGAGCCATCTCATTTTGGAACCAAACTCTTCATTTATTGTTATATATAGCTGTTATATATATAGCAAAAAAGTAAATAAACTTCAACTTCAGACTAAGCAATACTGAGATTGAATTACAGCAGAAATTACAAAAAAAAACATACAATATAAGATTTAAAACCAAGATAAAATATAAGATAATAAATATACATTTTCACAATTCAATATAGGTCTGTCCATACATAAACATAACATACATCCATTCACTCACACACATAAGCATAAAAGATATTTAAAACATTCAAGTACAACTCCAAAAAGGACCCTAAACATCCTAATACCAAAAGGAATGGTAGAACTAGCATAAAGTTTTATCCTTGCTTTGAATAATGTCAAATTGCTTTGCTTCCTAAGATGCCAACCAGTTCCCCCCCGGTTGGTGGAAGACGATCATGAAGGGGATGATAATTCTGGACCATCTCTTGTATTCAATTGATGGTGGCTTGCTCTCTCCGACCTTGTAAATCAGGTAGATGTATTGATGTGTTGGAAAATCTCTATTTTGAATTTGATTGTAAGGCTGCTTGCTATTTTGTGCAACCCACTAACAACACATTTCCATACTATAGACAGGGTCTGATCAAAAAGAAATACATCCTGACTAAATCATCGGTAAAAGCTCCATGTTTTGCAAAAACTGTCCAAAAGTGAAGACATTGAGATGCCTTTTTTACACACTCGTCAATGTTTCAACTTTCCATATTTTTGTCTGTTTCTATATCTTTTAACTTTACAGCTTGTGATATACCAATATAAAAAATGAATTCATGGGTTGACGTATAAACAGATATGGTGACACAATTCCACCTTGGGGAAGCCCTGATGTCCCAACTTTCCATTCACTTCTTTTTGTGATGAAGGACACTGGAGTCAAACGCAGAATCAAACAGGTTTATTAGAAGTACCCTCACACTCACAAACAGAGGAAAAATACAGTCAATGAAGGGGAGAAAATAAACAAGGCAAAATGGCTCGAGCGCTCAGCCTAAAGACCGATAAATGGAATGGGGGGGAAACATAAAAAAATCTAAACTCCAAAAATAGCCCACGGACGGGCGGGAGGGTGAGCAAGGCACAAAAGTTAACAGCTGACTTCCAGCTAACGTGGGACGACAGAAAGATTCCGTATGAAACGAGATGGGCTCAGGGAGAGCAGAAGTGAGAGTCCACAGTAATCCACAATATAAATCCAAACAAGGCGGAAGAGATTCCGAGCGGGAGTCCACTTAGAGGATGATAACTCGGTGATTCCAGCACGAAGCTCACACGGTGACACAGTGAGAATCCTTGGGCAACAAACCCTTTAGTGGAACAGAGAGTCTTCCCAGTAGCTGAGATGTTCGTCTCCCCTCGGATAACCTCCTTGAAGATTTGCCAGAGAAACAAGCCAGAGGAGCAGTTTTCTCAAACAGGAACAAAGATGTCAGGACAGGGTGAGATTAGCACTGGAGCCTGGACAAGTTAAGGTGGTTAATAATCACTGACAAGACAAGAGTAGCTTGAACTACCGGGCAGAGATCGCCAGGGAATTAACTCTAACGGACTGACACAGCACAATGCAAACACACAGAATAAAAAGGGGAAGCAATCAGGAGGAAAAATGAGAGACCAGTTGGGGAGAGGGAAAATTAAGAGAGAACCAGGTGAATCGGGTAAATCAATAATGAGTAGAAGATAGGATAACAAGGGGGCGGGGCCACACACACAAGTGCTCGACAAAACAAAAACAGGACAGACAGACAAAGACGAGTAGTGCTAGACCCGAGCCCTGATAGTACCCCCCTCCCCAGCGGTGCCACCTGGCGTCCGAGGAGGGGGCTCACCTCGGCGTCGGTAGAAGTCCACGATCAGAGACTGGTGGAACCCAGTGTGGAACCCAACTTCGCTCCTCTGCGTGATAACCTTCCCAGTCCTCCAAGTACTGGACACCTCTGCAGCGGCGGCGAACATCTACAGTAGTAATCTCCTGACTGTGTAAACCAGAGAGCTATCCACTAGACGAGGGGGGGGGTTTGGGATGATTGCTGGCAGGATGGAGGGGAGAGGACACGACAGGCTTGACCCTGAAAACATGAAAAACAGGGGAACCCAACCAAGGGAGTGGGAAAGTTTGTGCCGAACAGCCACCGGGTTCACCATCTTGGTGATCTGGTATGGACCAATGAACTTGGGCGCCAGCTTACGAGAAGGCACTCTGAGAGGCAGGTCCTTGGTCGAGAGACATACTCGCTGACCACACAAATAGACTGTAGGAGAGGACCGGTGACGGTCGGCCGCTGCCTTGGTCCGTCTCATGGTTCGGGCCAGAACCCCCCTGGCCTTCCTCCACATGCGACGGCAGCGCTGGACGAAGGCCAGGGCAGACGGGACTGCAGCATCGGGTTCCTGTGATGGAAACAGAGGGGGGTTATATCCCAAGGAACATTCGAATGGAGACATACCTGAAGCAGAGGACTGGAGGGGAGTTGTGGGCATACTCTACCCATGAGAGCTGAGAGCACCAAGAACTGGGATTAGAGGATGTCAAACAGCGGAGCATTCTACCAAGATCGCCATGGCGACGCTAATTGCACCAGGGGTGACTCGTCACACTGCCCCCCCAAAGCGTTGACCTAGTTCTGTGGGCTGTCCTGTGTGGAGACGGAGAGAATGGTTTACATGTAGGTGGGGAGTTACCTGACCGTGATGTCCATCCTGACCACAACCTCGACAGACCGTCTGCGTTGCCATGGGAGGTCCTGGCCCGATGTCTAGCTTTCCTGTAGCTCAGTGGTAAGAGCATTGCGTTAAAAACGCAAGGTTGTGGGTTCGATCCCAGGGGATTGCAAATACCTATGTAAAAATGTATAGGATAATGCAATGTAAGTCGCTTTGGATAAACATAACAAATGCCTAAATGTAAATGTCTCACTGTGAAGTGGTAGTCCTGGAGCGCTAGAAACCACCTTGTGACTCTGGCATTGGTGTTCTTCGCCTTGGCCATCCACTGCAGCGGCGCATGGTCGGTTACTAGCACAAAACTTCTCCCCAAAAGATAGTACCTCAGCTCCAGGACTTCCCACTTTATGGCCAGGGCCTCCCTCTCCACCGTAGCGTATCTGCTTTCGGCTGGTGTGAGCTTCCTGCTGATATACACTACGGGGTGTTCTATCCCGTCCAGGGTCTGAGACAGCACTGGTCCCAGTCCAGTGTTTGACGCATCGGTCTGGAGGGTGAAGGGGCAGCTGAAGTCGGTTGAGTGTGGACCAACTCCAGGATCGTCTCTGTCTTGGTCTTTGGGACCACTAGTAGTAGTTTCTCCTCCCCCCGCCAGTGTGCGGCGCAGTATAACAGACCCTGCTTGATCACGAAGTGCGGGAGGGGATGGGGAGGGGGTTGGCGGTCTTCTCCGTCGATTATCCGGAGTTGAGTCCAGCAGTTTCGTAACCTGGCATCCTCCCGCTGTTCTCTTCCGAATGATCCCCCTCCGGTCACCTGCTGGAAGAGGTCAGAGAAAGGGTTAAGGTAGGTCGTCCACAATCCCGATCTCCAGTGCCCACGAACCCGGGCCAGCGGCCATGGTTACCTGGCATGCCGGTACACGGTTACCTGGCTTGCCAGCCAGGCCGGGGGTCCGTGGGACGAGGGCTCGGTCAGCATTGGTTCGTCTAGAGATGTCGCCACTCCAGGTCTGCCTACTGGCCTCGAAGTGCCCTCCTGCTGTCGCCATGCTGGGGTAACCCTCCGGGGTGGCGCCCCTGCTCTCTCTCCCACGTCCCGAGCGGCTGCGGCCTCCACCAATTCCACCGCCTCGATGACTTCCCGGATGGTGGTGGGTCCTCGCATACTGACGGCGGTCCGGAATCGTCGGGGAAGGCTCCTCAGCAGCCGGTCGATGACGACCCTTTCAGCTACCTGGGTGGCTGACGGCTCTCCAGTCAATTGCCTTAGGTGTCCTAGGCGCGTCAACTGGGCGGCTTGAGCTCTCAGTGGCACCTGCTCCTCGGTGAAACCTTTGAGCCGCGCTGACGGGAGACAGCCCGATCCGGGCCAGGATTTCCCTTTTCAGGGCCTCGTAGTCATCATTGGCCGGAGGTTGCAGAGAATAGTAGGCCTGCTGGGCTTCACCGGTTAGTAGCGGTGCCAGGATTTTCGCCCACTCGGCCTTGTCCCAGAGCTCCCACGTGGCCACGACCTCAAAGGTATTGAGGTATGCCTCGATGTCATCCTGGGCCGTTAACTTCGTCAGGAGCTGGTGGGCAGTAGTCTTTGCCTCTGGTAGTTGTGTCCTCGCAACTGTGGCCTGCCTGAGCAGACCGATGGCGTGATCCGTGTGTTCTTGGCATTGGGCCAGCTGCTCGGAGAAACGCTGTCGGCGCGT
This sequence comes from Triplophysa siluroides, assembly GCA_006030095.1. Taxonomy (NCBI): domain Eukaryota; kingdom Metazoa; phylum Chordata; class Actinopteri; order Cypriniformes; family Nemacheilidae; genus Triplophysa; species Triplophysa siluroides. The sequence continues at coordinate 384,457 of VCII01000221.1, read as the reverse complement.
CACTACCTCGGCCAGCCAGCGGATGATTTCCTCCATCGGGGTCCAAGAGAGAGAGAGAGCGAGAGGCGACCTACAATCTGCGGAAGAGAGGAAAAAAACAACTCTACGTATTGTGACACTGTCCCAGCAAAGCCTGAAGGATATTAACTTACTATGGGTAAAGATGTGAAAGATTAATTATATATGAATGTCTCACCAGCTAAAATGTTTTGTAGCTATTTTCATTTACAAGATATGTTGGGGTTTAAACATTCTTTTTGGCATTATGGGTAAGCAAAAATTATGAAGACTTTTGTGGGCTGCCAAGGACTATTATATTGGGCCTGCCCATAAGAGGGGTAAGGCGGCCATTTTGGGTTAGGGGTTTTTTGTTTGGTGAGGTGGCATGTTTTTGGGAGCATCAGCTTTGGATCAAATGGCCCATCTCTGAGGAACATGAGCTGGGGAATAACTGGTTTTTGAGGGGCATTAAACCCATGGATTATACTTTTTCTCTTTTGGGGACATTTGATCTATTTCTGCCTTCATCTGGATTTTTGTTACCTGTTTTCCATGTCTTATCAGAAAAGGACTGAGACGACCTACTGATAAGTACTTTGATTATTTTTTCCACTTCTTTTTCCTTGCCTGTGGATTAATTTACTGGGTGCTGCATCCAACGCTTCAATTGAAGAACTGTTATGCATGGGACTATGTTTGTTTGAGTCTTTAAATGTCAAAAGTCTTGTTGTTGTTTGATATTATTGTAAGACCGGCAAGTAGAAGGTAACAATTTGGTCAAACTCTTCCTGTGATAATAATTAAACCCTTCTGATAAGAGTTATGTTTGTAATAGTATCAAAGCTTAGTCACATCGCCCGCATTCTCCACCAGTTGTGACAGGTGAAGCTAATTTCTTCTGTCTCCATGGCGACGCTGATTGCACCAGGGGTGACTCGTCACAATGATCTAATGATTTTAGGCAGTTCATGGTGATCTACGGTAGAAAAAATTGCCATTTCTCCTTAGGGATGCTGTAGTTAGTTTGTTCAGTGGGTTTCACTTCTGGTTGCATTGTTATAATTTTTTCTCTAATATCTTGGATTTTACTAGTGAAGTACTTCATAAGATCATCACTGTTATTCTGATAATCAGAATCTGAAGTCGCTGACGACTTATATTTTGTTAATTTAGCCACTGTGTTAAATAAAAACCTAGTGTTGTGCTGGTTTTCTTCTATTATTGATGAAAAGTAGGCGGATCTAGACGTTTTTATGGCAATCCTGTATTTTCGAGTACTATCCTTCCATGCGGTACAAAATACCTTAAAATTTCTTAAAGTTCCAATTTCCGGGTCGCTTTCTTTATAGCCTGAGTATGTTCATTATACCATGGTGTTGGGCTGCCATTTTTAACCTTCTTTAAACGCAGAGGAGCCACTGTGTCTAATGTTTCCAAGAAGGTGGAGTTAAAATTCTCAATAGTAATGTCAAGATCTTCACCATTATTTTTCATGCTAGAGAATTGAGACAATTCAGGCAGATTATCGAGAAACGCATCTTTGTGGTTGAAGTAATTGTTTTGCCATATTTATAACGAGGCGTTCTATTTGCACCCATAGGCCAGTGAAGCAAACATAATATCAGATAATGATCCGAAATGTCTTCACTCTGCTGAGTGATTTTAACGTTGTCCACATTTATACCGTAAAATAGTATTTAATCTAATAGTATGATTATGAAGGTGAGTGGGTCCTGACACATGTTGACTAACGCCCATGGAGTTAAAAGTGTCTTTGAAAGCCATTCCTAAGGCATCTGTATCATTATCTACATGGATGTTAAAGTCACCAACGCTAGTACATGACTTCAAAAGAATTGTATTTAAAATTAGACTTCTGGGAGATGCTAAAATAATTATTGTGAAGTGCAGGGACACCTCCCCCACTACCTTTTAGACAAGGCTCGTGTTTATAGTAATAATCTTGGGGAACGGATTAATTTAGAGTAATATAATCATCTGGTTTTAGCCATGTTTCTGTCAGACAGAGCATGTCTATTTTATTATCTGTTATCATATTGTTAACAAAAAGTGCTTTATTAGAGAGAGATCTAATCATAAGCAATCCGAGTCGTAGCAGTTGATCATCTGTATTTTGTTCGTGTTTGATTTGTTTAACGTTTATTAAATTACTTTCAAGAGGTTTACGCATTAATTTATGTTTGCTAATCCGGGGGACAGACACAGTCTCTATTTTATGATGTTTGGGTGAAGGGATTATTACATGTTGTACATTTTGTGTATTCTGCGACGTGAGACGGCAAGCAGACAGTTGGTTAAGCCATTCTGTCTGCTTCCTGACCTGGGCCCTAGGTAGTCAACCTTTAGCATTATTAAGACTTTGTGCCAAATTTGAAGAGAGGAGGGATGGAGACCATCTCGTTTCAACAGGTCAGGTCTGCCCTCAAAACTCTTCCAGTTTATTTATAAAATCTATATTAGCCAGACATGACGCGAAGCGGAGGGTCTTCTTGTATCACACTGAAGGGGTTTATTCTGAAATAACAACAGTCACTTTAATTCACTGGTCCAATATAGGGATACATATCCGACTGTCACTTAAGACGTAACGGACTGTTTTCATGTATTTTTGCCCATGGGAAGAACTGGCTCCAGGTACAGAGGAAACATCTGATCTCCTGCACATTGTGCTCACTCTGCCCATTTGACTGGGGATGGTCTCCAGAGGTGAGGTTCACGGCCACACCCAGGGCCTTCCATATCCGTGATATGAATTGGGGGCCTCTATCTGAGATTATGTCCTCAGGGATTCTAAAGTATCGGAACACATATGTGTATAGCAGCTTGGCTGCTTTTATGGCAGTGGGGTGGCCTTTGAGAGAGAGCAAACAACAGGATTTAGAGAAACAATGACTAGGATACAGGTATTACCTTGAGAAGGAGGAAGGTCAGTAATGAAGTCCACACCCAGATGCGACCAGGGACGATTAGAAACAGGTAGCGGCATGAGCTTTCCAGATGGTAAGTGGTGAGGAGACTTAAACTAAGAGCATTCGGTGCATCCACTTCCTGATGTCACGAGCCATGCTAGGGCACCAAAAACGCTCACCAAATAGTGGGAGGGTTTGATTGGCTCCTGAGTGACCAGTACTCACAGAATTGTGAACTTTGCTGATGAGAGCTGTCTGTTGGACCTGTGGCACATTAGACGGTTTGGTGACAACCCAGCAGAGTTTCCAGCAGGAACTTCTGCTTCTACCCATTCGATCCGGCATTAGAATATATAGAGATCTAGAACAGACACAAGGGATTCATTGGATTCATCTGGAACAAACATGCGAGATAGAGAGTCCACCTTGCCATTCATGGAACCAGGACGATAAGAGATTTAAAAATTCAAAGCGCGTTAAGAATAAGGCCGACCTCGCTTATCTCGGGTTGAGTCGCTTTGCTTCCTGTGAATATTGTAGGTTTTTGTGGTCAGTCCACACAATGAAGGGATGACCAGCTTCTTCCACCCAGTGCTGACATGCCTCCAGTGCTAGCTTGGCATGTACAACGCAAGTCTTCGCGTGATGCGAATTCGCAGGTCAGAGTTCACCAAACTTGAACTTTGGAATGCAGTGGCATGCGCAACTTTGCAGCAGAAGCTTGCGTTTCCGGTCTGTCGCATTCGCATGTGTATGAATGGAAGTCAATGGAGCAAAAACACAGGTGTGACCGTACATTTATCGGGCTCAAATCCTTGGTGTGTCAAGTCAGATTTGTGGCATGGCTTGTTGATTTTGACTAATGCTGCCTTCACTTGCTCTAGAAAATTCGATAATTTAAGGAATGGTGCTCTTTTAAAGTTAGCATATACTTGTAGGCCCGGGTTCACAGACTGTAAAATGAATGTGTGACCTGTCTTAACTGAATGTTACTTGGCCAGAAATATCTGAAAATATATCAGTGCCATTGTTTTGTCTCGAGATGCGCACTAGTAATGTATTCTTCTAAGGTATGTTTTATAAAAGTGACATAAATATCTTAATATAACTAAGGCATAGTCCTGATTTAAGCTAAGCCGTGTCTGTAAAACCGGGCTGGAGTGTTTTAATGCTACCATATCATTAGTGACATTAATGCATTAATGTTACTAAAATAATTATTTTAATGTTAGAAAATCCAGACGTTACTTCCAGGTTGAAGTAGGAATTATACAGAGAGCACATGTAGTCAGCATTAATCCTTGGTGTTTCTACTTTCGAGTCTTACGTGTCCCTTAACCCACACCCCTAACCTAACCATGTAGACTATCTATAGAGAATGTGAAGCTGACTTTATGCCCTATGTTGCATGTTGCAGTGGCGCCGCCATCTAACGAGATTAATACTCCACTGCTATTATCAGGGCTCTCAAGTCCCACGCATTGGGCGTGAGACACACACATTTCAACCTGTTCACACGCTAACACACCACACCTTGTATTTCTCACGCAGAGAAATTTCCAGGATAACGCCCACCAAGATGCGCCGCTATTAGAGGAATCAAGTGAGTTCCCCATAGAGTTCAGAAGGCCCTGCCGCACCAGTTTATCAAATAAATGTATATCTGCCAAACAGCCAATCAGAAAGTAGCATTGCTGTATCCGGGTAAGATTTAGATATTCCCGCAACAACAACATTCTGATTCCAAACGACCAGATAATGTGAACTAGCCTAGCTAGCCGGTTGAATCCCTGCTAATTTCAGCAGCTATTCTGACACTTTAGTATTAGTTCTGATTCAGAAAGAAAGAAAAGGAAAGAATATTGCCTTTTGCCTGTTCCCTGACATCTTTGAAATAGGCAAATGCAATAATTAATACTATGCAAATAGCCTAGACTTGGCCTGGGCTATTTCATTATGTTTTATCCAGACAATGCATAGTATTAATTATTGCAATTGTCTATTTCAAACAAGTCAGGGAAGAGGCAAATGAGCATTCTTTCATGCTTCGCTCTGAAGGATCAGCTCCCTAAAAAGGTGGCCAGGTCAGAGGACTAGACTGTGGAGGCAGTAGATGAGACTGTGGAGGAGACAGCTAGGGTGTCAGTAGAGGTATAGCCACCTATAGGTTTTACTTTAAGGAGTGGCCAACCCGATGGCCATTCATCACAATGGGAACCACCAGCTCCTTCTACTGGTGCTCAGTCTGCAGACAAGAGAACTCCTAAACAAACCAGGAACAGCTTGGCACTAGATGGAACTCTGTCATCCATCATGACAGCGAAAATGGCTGGCCTGGAACCACTGTGTTTCAAATGGGCGCCACCACCCCTGTGCTGAAGGCCTCAAAACCTGTTACCATCACGTACAGTAAACAACACTAACCATTATCTATCTTACACTCATACACACAATCCTGCACTAAGAAATGCTGAATTAAATAAATGTATTTTTATTTGTACAAATTTATGTGTCACATTTTTCAAATCAGACCCCCGTCCCCACCCAAACATCCACTGCGGTCAAGTGGGCCGCGCGTTTAAAATACACGGTCAAGCCAGCCGCACATTTTTTTTAGTATGCGCGTCTAATCGTGCACTTACGGTATGGGTGCTGGAAGCGGTCAAAATTGATTTTTAGACTCTATTTTCTGCTATTATCCATCTTATTAGGACACAAATAAAACAATTTCATGATTTCTTTTTAAAAAACATGACTTATTTTTTTATGTTTGTAGGCCTATATATGATTTACAATAATTATTACATAATTTATTCATGTTCATGTGTAATTATCATACATCATTCATTATTTTACTTTTTATTGTTAATTTTAATGTTTTTTTAATATATTATACATTAATATATATATGTTAATAAAATGTAATAATATTAATTATCATACATTTATTTTGCATTTTTATTGTTGATTTTAATGTTTGTGTGTATATATATATAAAATATACATTAATTATTATACATCATGTATTAATGTTTATTTATTTATTTTATATATATAAGGGCACAGTTTTGCCGTTTTACTTTAACTTCTAGCACTTACATCATGTCCCATTTCCAAACACTCATAAGAGTTACCCGAACTATTGCTGTATTTATTTTAAAATCATTTTACTGTATATTTCTGGAGAAAAGTAAAGGCAAACTCACCCCAAATGTCAAAGTACATTCTAGCACTTGCACCATGTCCCATGTTCAAACACTCATAAAAAGTGTTCCTCCATTGGTTTGCTCATTCTTTCAATTGATTCCTGTTCAGACTGACCCTGGCTATTACTGTACTTATTTTCAAGTCATTTTACTGTACAGTTTTGGAGAAAGTAAAGGCAAACACCCTTAAACTTCATAGTGCATTCTAGCACTTACACCATGTCCCATGTTCAAACACTCATAAAAAGTGTTTCTTCATAGGTTTGCTCATTATTTTAATTGATTCCTCTTCAGAGTGACCCTGGCTATTACTGTACTTTTTTTCAAATCATTTTACTGTACAGTTTTGGAGAAAAGTAAAGGCAAACTTACCCTTAATCATCAAAGTGCATTCTGTCACTTACACCATGTCCCATGTTCAAACACTCATAAAAGGTGTTCCTTCATAGGTTTGCTCATTCTTTCAATTGATTCCTGCTCAGACTGACCCTGGCTATTACTGTACTTATTTTCAAGTCATTTTACTGTACAGTTTTGGAGAAAAGTAAAGGCAAACTTACCCTTAAACTTCATAGTGCATTCTGTCACTTACACCATGTCCCATGTTCAAACACTCATAAAAGGTGTTCCTTCATAGGTTTGCTCATTCTTTCAATTGATTCCTGCTCAGACTGACACTGACTATTACTGTATATATTTTCAAGTCATTTTACTGTACCTTTTTGGAGAAAGTAAAGGCAAACACCCTTAAACTTCATAGTGCATTCTAGCACTTACACCATGTCCCATGTTCAAACACTCATAAAAAGTGTATCTTCATAGGTTTCCTCATTCTTTTAATTGATTCCTGTTCAGACTGACACTGGCTATTACTGTATTTATTGTCAAGTCATTTTACTGTACAGTTTTGGAGAAAGGTAAAGGCAAACTCACCCCAAACATCATCGTGCATTCTGTCACTTACACCATGCCCCATGTTCAAACACCCATAAAAGGTGTTCCTTCATAGGTTTGCTCATTATTTCAATTGATTCCTGTTCATACTGATCCTGGCTATTACTGTATTTATTTTCATTTCATTAAGTACCATTGTTAAACACTAAATGGTTTTTATTTTTTAAGTAATTTTTGTGGAAACATACCATGCTTATTTCATAACTACCATGTGTAATGTAAACTCATTTAATGTACAGTAGTGGACAAAATACATTCAATTACATCATATACACAATGTCTTCTTGCATTTTACATAATTGTCATTTTATTTTGTGAAAACCTTGTTTTTAAGGAATGATTATGTTCATCATCCGTTTGAGATGTAATTTTTTGTCAATGGTTACTAAGTCCTCACCTTTAGTATAGTTTATGTATACGTTTTCTATCCCTGTCAGTTTAGTATTTAGTTGTTGGTTGTTGTCTTTGTTTATGATGATTAAGTCTGCAAAACATTAAGTCTTCAGTCTATTGAATCTGCTCAACTGGAATTCGTCATTTCCTCTCCTCCTTGACAGAATCATTATAATCACATGGTATTGAGATTAACTTTAAAATTATCTTTCTAAATGAAAATCCACATACAGCAAGTGTCAGATCACAGAGATAAGGAAAGCGAGTTGATAACACAAAGAAAAATTAAACATATGCAGTGTCATGTTCTTGTCCTTGAATATAATCACATTTTTATAAATCTTTTGCTTTTCTAATTTCAGAAAACAACTATGTCCATCTTGAAGAACAACAGTACTTTTCGACATGCTGTTGTACTCATGTACAAAGTATCAGACTCCAAGTGTACTGTGGCTTTGGCACCTGCGGACATGTATTGCCTCGCTGCTGCACACTAATGCACACACCTAATAAAATAATCTTCTCATATTAGGTTTTTGTTTTATTACAATCCAATCTTTATCTTACAATATATAAAAAAGGTAAAAATGTTACTTTTAAGTATATTTTTGCATTTGTATCTATTGTGAAATGTCATAACACAGGTTTTATAATACCTATCACACATTCTTCTTTAATTCTGTCTTTATAAAACTCGTTTAAATTTCATTAGGTTGTAGCCTACAGTCTTCTGATAATCTGTCACTGCTTGTTAGGAGTCATTGAGTATTAAAGGTGCCAATAAATAAAATGTATTATTTTTATCATTAATATATTACAGGATAAGCTGCAGGAGAGGTTGCGGCATACTGACAAGTAGTTCTGCAGAGGCATGAGGACCATCACTGCTTACAAGCTTTTTGGACAATAAAAACCAAAAGTAAATACAATTAAAAGAAAATTCGACAAACCATATATTATTTCATGAAAACATGAACTATCTGTACTATTCACTCTGAAAAGTAATTATAGCAAACCATAATATTTTTGTAACATTTTTTTAAACTAGGCTATAATCTTCAAAAGGACAGTATTTTACAGGGTGCAAGAGTCAAATTAGTTTATCCAGTTCAATATTTTCTTTTAAACGTCATCACATACAACTTTCCAGACGTCCTTTTGTCCTCATAACTGCTCAGCATTTCATTAGCTTTTTAACACTTCTTTAAAACTTACATAGGTCTACTCTAATTTACAGTACAAATACTGTATGTTTATGCTATGTTTATCATAACTGAACTCGAGTATTTTTTTTTCTCCACTTTACTGGTCTGTTTGTTGTGTTATGTTTTCAAGATACTTTTACTTTGTATGAGTTTGGTAGAACCCGATAACCGCGTCGCTCAAAAGGACCCAATTTGACAGGTGGTCACCTTTCCAAGACAGTGATAGGCTTTCACATGCTGTCAATCACTTTTTTTTTTTGTGACGGCCTAGAGCATCGATCAATAGGCGAAATGAGCAAATGTTTTCAAGTAGCCTACTTTTGAAGTTAATCTAAAAGACATTTCTGTCTGTTGCGTTGCGGTAATCCTTGTGAATTAAGTTAGATCTTCGCATGAAGGTACTGAAAAGTATCCACATATTCAGTAAAAAGGATGAGTAAACCAAGGGACAGGTAATAAGGCAATTAGCCATGTATTACATACATGCTATCATTTAGCAAGATATATGTGTGTGTAACATCATACAATTTTCTCAAGTATATAAATATATATCTTTTCCGGATGCCCCCTGGACGCCTTCCCGGGAAGGTGTTCCGGGCATGTCCCACCGGGAGGAGACCCCGGGGAAGACCTAGGACACGCTGGAGGGACTATGTCTCCCGGCTGGCCTGGGAACGCCTCGGTGTCCCCCCGGAAGAGCTGGAGGAAGTGTCTAGGGAGAGGGAAGTCTGGGCGTCCCTGCTTAGACTGCTGCCCCCGTGACCCGGCCCCGGATAAGCGGAAGAAGATGGATGGATGGATGGATGGATGGATATAAATATATATATTTCATAAAACTTTTGTCAAGGTCACTTGCTTTTTAACCAATAATAATTATGCTAGTTTAGCGATTTATCTTAATATGATGTGTACATATATGAACTCACAGGCTTATGGCGCACGCATATGTACACCCAGCATTGAATTACTTAATAACTCATTTTACAATAAAACAATGTACAATAAAATAGGAATTAATAAATTTGATTGCAAAATAATTAATTTTTGAATTAGAATGAAAAGGTAATTCATTATTTGATCCCTTGATTGTCAATAAAAAGAGTATTTATAAAAACAATTTATAAAATATTAATAATCAATCCACAAGCTCAAAATAGAGCATATGTCCATCCCACGTTAATATTTATAGTTTGACCTCGTTTTACCAAAGTGCTAAATTTATTCTAAATATAGAGGCTAAAAGGAGAAGCTAAATGACTAGGCAAATCGAATAGGTAATATAAATGTAATGGGGAAAGGGAAAGGCAAATGGGAAACTATATTGCCATTTTAATGGCCTGATTAAAACCTGTATTCATAAATCTGTTTGTGAATCCAGTTATATATTTATCTTTTTACAGTAAATAGCATTTTCAACATTTTGAAAATCCACTATTTATTTATGAATTATTGTATTTTTATGTTGACGATCTACTGTTTTATGTCACAAGAGAGACACAAAATGTATGATTCTCTGCAATGAATTTTCTGTGATTTTATTATTATTATTATTATTGTTTTTTAGTAGGGAAAAAAGTGAAGTATAATTTAATTATAATTTTAAATATGAACAGAGGACTATAGGGTTAATTTAAATGTGTGTGTGTGTTTAATTCAGAACCTGCACCTTCACCACCTTTGGAAAGGCAAGTATTACACTTAAATGACAAGTTTTTAAGTGATATACAATAACATATAACATGTGTGGTGCCTTAAACCTTTGTTTGATTTTTATGTCATTTTAAAGTCAAGGAGAATTTCAAAAAGCCTGGACCAAATATTAAAAAGCCTTACAAAATTTGCTAAACCTGGGACCAATATAAGGGACTACAGTGTTTACAATGAAGCTGATTTATGGGGAGATGTCTGCAAAGACTTGGAAGTGCCGAATACATCAGCGAATCGGCTAAAAATTCGTAAAGCCCTGCACATCTTTGGAAGGTATTTTCTCTTCTGTAAAAAAATAAATTAAAAATCCAATATGCCATTTAGTTTTTATTATGGGTTTTCTTTGTGTTGCTGATAATGTCTATTTTCAGGGCTCCTGGGAGATTTCAAAAACAACTTTAAATGTTGACAGTCCTCCTGCTGAAACAGAGTATGATTCTTCAGGTGAAAAGGTACAGTAAAATGTTATATATTTTTACAAAACAGCTCGGTTCCTGCTTCAGTATTAATGACAAAGTTAAGAGTTAAAGAGTTTTTAAACTCTTTAATTTACTTTAAAGTTTTTATGCATATACCTTCTAAAATTTAAAATCAAAATATTTTGGTCATGATAATGCTGAAAAGTTACCATGAAATTATTTTCATTATTTTTTTTCATTATTTTTTTTTTTTAACTTTTTTTTAATCAGGAAACTTCAGTGATTAAGAGCGGCTCAAAAGTGAGATATGATGATGATGTTGAGGAAATACCTTGTGGAGACCACAATTCCTCCTTGGTAATTTATCTGCCAGTTCATTCAGAAGGGTTTGCTATGGTGACTGCCATTTATGTGAATAAATACAAATGATTGTTAAATGATGCACTGTACAGATGCACTGAACATTATCTTTGTGTTGCTGATAATGTCTATTTTCAGGGCTCCTGCCAGAATTTGACATCATCTTTAAATGATGGCAGTCCTCGTGTCCTCCAGGTGTGCATGTAACATGAGACCCACATGTTAACTTGATTTGAGATCCAGTCTTCTCATTGAAAAATATGTCAAAGACAATAACTGCATATTTATGTTTAATATTTAATAATAGAGTAGGCCATGTTTTCAATTATTATTATTAATAAAATAATATAAATGATTAAAATCGGATTATTACTTTTTTTGCTGACACACTGTCTCAGTGGCTACCTCAGATGTGTTAAATTATATAGAAGCAGTTCAGTTTTGATTGGATTGAGACTATAACTTAAAATGCTTTTTAATTGCACCTTTGTAAATTAGGATGGAAGTGATGTGGGAGACAGTCATTGGTCTCCATTTTTGGAGCAAGATAATGAATTCTCATCTTCTTTTGAAAAGGTAAACTTCTTACTGTTGTTCTTAGATAACATTCCCTTTGTAGGTTACATTTGTATTGATTTCAAAAGTTTTTACATGCTCACCTCCAGGATGTGTTGCCTGACAGTGACACTGCAATCACAAGTAATTCGGTAAAGCCGGAGACTCCACAGCTTGAATGCAAATCAGCGTTTCCTGATCAAAAGGTTATGAAGTTAAAGATAAAATTTACCTATTCTATGTGAATTCTTATTAAGGGTTTTCTTTGTGTTGCTGATAATGTCTATTTTCAGGGCTCCTGCCAGAATTTGACATCATCTTTAAATGATGGCAGTCCTTGTGTTGAAGAAGATTATGAATCTTCAGGTGAAAAGGTAGTAAAACTATATATTTTTTTTTACAAAACTGCTCTCTTTGAGAAATGTTTCTGTCTTACAGGTTCACCATTACAGAAAAAAAATATATAAAAAATAATACAATTCATCTGTTTAATAGTAAAGATATTATTAAATCAAAATATGTCATTGGAATTATTTTTGTGTTACAGGATAATGACAAGGAATCCTTGGGTGAATCAAATTACATTTCGACAGAGAGCAGTGGAGCAGAGGATACATACTTCCGGTGTAGTTTGCCACAGGAGCCATGTTTCTTTTTTATTGAAAAAAAAGAATGGCAAGACCTGAGGAAGCATCAAAACGGAAGATGCTTTAAAGGATTACAGTGGACAACCGTGATTGCCAGAGGAATTAGGTCCATTCACCCATACTGCAGTTTTGGTTTCAAACGCCACACTGTGAAAACCCTGCAGTCACTAAGAACAACACCATTATTCAAATGCAATGGCTACTGTCGATTTGAAAATTGCCCTATTAATGTTTCTGTGGTGGTGAAAGATGAGGTCACCCTGAAGGCAGCCGTGCTGTTCACAGGTGGAGATGTGTGCCACAGTACCAAAGAGCTGAAAAGGAGGCCAGTGCGTGCAGATTCACGCACATCAATTGGAGAAACGCTGGAAACAAAACTACCCAGAAGTATATATTTGGATTCGATGCAAAAACTCCCCGAGATGGTGATGCAGTCTGGGTGCAGAGATGAGGCACCAACAAAAGAGGTTCTGAAAACCATTGCATGGAGCCAAAGACAACTAAAAAGACCTCATTCGAATGAACTTTTGAGTCTCCAAATGCTTGTTGATGAAAAAAAGGGATCAGACAATGAAGTCCTGCAGAGGGTCATGATGCACCCAAAGGGCATTATGCTGTGGTCAAAGAAAACACTGGCAGTGTTTTACCAGAGGTGCAAGGAGGATATTGTTTATCTGGATGCAACTGGAAGTATAATTAAAAAAGGAAGCCCTACAAGTTCACCATACTATGTATATGAATTAGTTGTGCGCAATCCTTCAAAGGGGGCATCTCCTCTTCCAGTTGCAACCTACCTAACTTGTGACCACACCACAGCATCTGTCACATACTTCTTGCAGGCTTTTCAAACTGACATGATGAAGCTGTATGGGAAAAAAGCAGTCAAAAGGCCAATTATGATCATTTGTGATGGCTCCCTTGTACTTCAACATTCTATTTCTTTTACATTCTGCAAATCAAGTCTGGAGGATCTTCTGCAGAAGTACTTTGAAATAATCACTGGCCAATACCAGGCAGAAAAAATTGATCTTCCCATCCTTCATAGATGCCTGAGCCACATCATGAAAAATGCAAAGGATCTGTGCAAAAAACAGTAGGTATTTTTTAAGGGAGAGTAGTTTATAATGCATTCTGAAATTCATTTTTTTTCTTGCTATCATTTTAGTATGCAAAAACATTACAAGCTTGGAATGCACACATTTGGGCTACTTGCATGTTCATCAACTCTGAAGCAGATGGATGAGGTGCTTCTCACTGCCACAGTCGTGTTTTGTAGTCCCTGCAGTGGAGACAATGTGGCAAAGCATTACAACAACCTACTAGTGCTTATGCAACAATTGGGTACACTGGACATTGATGAACAAAACATTACTGCTGAAGACTACAAGGTAATTAACACAGTGTGACTTCTAGAATGTTGACAGCACACAGTCACGCAGTATGGTTTTGTGTTGTAATCTCTGACTTCACCTGCTGTGGATTTTTTGCATTGCATTCACATTGCATAGAGTGTTTTACATCATGAAGTCAAGACATGACAGTTAAATACTTTTTTATTTAGGACGTGCACTACCTCTTGCTTAATGCCTCTAGAAAGTAGATGACCCACAATTTGATGCAGAATTATTTATTATTTATCTTTATTTATTAGTATAATTTACAAAATTTAGTAAATGACCATACATTTTGAATGTCTTCACAAAATAACAGACACAAATTTTTAATGTTTGAAACAAATACTGTCTAACTACTCAACGTAGTGTGCTAATACATAAACATGAATATTTAATTGTATACAATGACAAACATTTTTTTCCAGAATGATGTGGGAACCACACCTCTCGAGAGCCACTTCCAGCAGGTAATAGAGAGAGCACCTCTTGACCATGATGGTGAAGAAAACAATTATCATGCACCAACATTCATTGCGAGATTGGCCAAGCACTTCCTCCCACATGCAACTCTGTGGTCTGGTCTGATGCTAGGTAGGTTTTATAAACTAACATATTATTGATGAAAACAATATAAGCACACACACACACACACACATATATATATTCATATTGCCGTTTTATCTTATTATCACATAATACTTTAGGCGATATTGGCCGTCATGGTACAGGTTCAGCGTACCAGCATTTCAGCAAGATATATAAAGAAGTCAGTCAGTCCAATAAACAGGTAAAACTTTGATTATTAATTTTAATAACTCATTGATAAAAAGGTGAATTTGTGCTTTAATGTGTTGCCTTAAATAATTATTTTTCCAGAACTTTACGCAGGACAATCGAACACAGGGAATTATGGAGAAAAGTCAATGGGACCTCAAAACAATTAGGTTCCAGAGAAGGAGACTCACACGAATGGATGACTTGTGCAGATATATCAAAGGATGCATGATGCACAGCTCCGCGAATATGAAGACACAAAAAGATCAAGAAAGAAAGTATGGAATTTTTTTTTGTGTTTGTACCTTTTTCAAAACATTGTCAATTTAATGACCATTAGTTATAAACACAAGATGCTGGAATATATTTTATAAAAATAAAAAAAAGTGATGTATGTGCATATACTACATCTCTTCCAGTCCTTTTGAGTGGAAATGGAACAGTGGAAAAAGAAAAGTCAGAAGCGTAAAGGAGTATACGTTTCTCCACTAGTGAAGGGTCTGCCATTCAAAGATGTGAGAAGCAAGGTAATTTTAATCAGAGGGTATAATAATGATAATAATTATAATAAAACTATTACAAATCTAGAAGAATTTGCTGTGTGTATGTACAATTATTTATTTAAAATCAATTATGTATTTGCTAAAAATCATATAAATCAAATGTGTGTGTGTGTGTGTTTGTCAGGAGAAGTCTTCAAAGACCCCCCCAGAAGTAAACGAGGAAAAACGAGAAGTTGTCTCTAAATATCTTTAATATCTGAAATAAAAGACTAATTGGTTAGATGGCAAGTGAATGGTATAATTATGATAGCAGTATAGCCTTTTAAGACATTGTCAGCAAGTTGCACAAATATTATGTTAAATACATACATTTTAAGTGTGCATTTAACAGTAACGTGTCTTCTGATCTAATCTTCATGTATAAGGATCTTAAAAAAACTTTCACTTGTTTTAGAAAAACAAATTTTGGTTCAAATTGCATGTTGTCCAGTGTAAAGTTGGTGGAAGGTAAGCATATTTGCTTTGTTCATCAATTCCACTATTACATATCACAGGCCGAGAGGAAAGGTGATAGTGCTGATCAAATGTATGTGGAGCCCAAAACACCTGAGAAGACTGAAGAAAAGAGAAAGGTAAAATCATTAGAATATTTGAAATAACACTTGAAATGATGCTTTAGTACCATGTCATTTTTGCAATGCATGGTTTATTATTGCATTATTATGATTGCATTTAATCTCATATAGGCCCCCATGTTTATCTTGTGGTTTTCAATTTGCTTTGTTCATCAATCTCACTATTACACATCACAGGCCGAGGGGAAAGGTGATAGTGCTGATCAAATGTATGTGGAGCCCAAAACACCTGAGAAGACTGAAGAAAAGAGAAAGGCAAAATCATTAGAATATTTAAAATAACACTTGAAATTATGCTTCAATAGCATGTTTATTATTATTACATTTTTTTATTGCATTTAATCTCATTGGCCCCCAGGTTAATCTTTTGGTTCTCTAGAAGGTCCTGATCCAAACTTAGCACTGAAACTGCTGTTCTCTGTTAAAAGACACTTAATAGACTCAGATCACACACAACATTAAACAGTAACATTTTGTGTTTAAATAGCATCAAATTTAAATTTTAAGTGACATACAAAGCGTAATAATTTGTATTTTCTGTATTTACAGAAAGCTCTTGTGAAGAATATCAGGAGAAGACGATCGAAAATCGAGGGGCCAATCTGGAACGAGTCATGTCCATTGGAAATAACTGCCCCTAGAAGACTATCCAGGCCACCCAAAATAAACATGCTGCAACAAATCCTTCACCAGGATTACTGGCTGACCTGTGATACTATCGACCTGGCCAGCTACCTCATGGCAAAGGACAATATGGACATTGGTGGGTTTCAGTCAGTTCTACCCTTTAGTGCTATTGCACGTGGAGGGATAGTGGGAACTCCAAAAGAAAAGTTTGTGCAGATATTGAACATTCGGCAAAACCACTGGATCACAATAAGCAATTTATTTTGTGGTGAAAATCAGCTCTCTGTGTATGACAGTAAAAGTGCCCCTCTGGACCCAAGAACCCTACAGACACTGTCCTGGCTGGTAAGGACAAAGTCAGACCATTTTGATGTTCTGCAACCAGTTGTTCAGCAGCAATCAAATCTAAGCAACTGTGGCGTATTTTCAATAGCATTTGCATTGCTCTGTGCAAGGGTCATCCACCAGAGGTATGCATATTTAATGAAGGCAGACTAAGGGCCCAATTGTATGCTTCATTAACAAAAAACAGCATCACATTTGGAATGAAGACTCGAGAGAGTAAAGCGGAGGCAAACGTGACCAAAACTGCAATTCCAGTTTACTGTCTTTGCAGAACCGCTCATTACAATGAGCTCATGGTCCAGTGCTCCAAATGCCAAGAGTGGTATCATCCTACATGTGTAGATATACCCAGAACGGTAATTGGAAATGATCAGGTCTGGCAGTGTTTCAATTGCAACTGATGTAGTGGACACTACATGAGGAAGCATTAAAACAAATTTTAATAAACACCACATTGGTGGAACACCAAAAGAGTGGAGTGAAAGAAAGCTTTGTTATTTGTTTACATAAAATGTTTGTAGTATTTTTTTGAATTATCATTTTAAATTTTAAATTGCTATGTCACTGATTAACCTTGGATTTCATTTTTTTTCTCTGATATTTTATTTATTTTTTCTGCCTAAATAAAAGTAAAGGTGTGAAAACCAGATCCTTATTTATTCATGTTGTCACAAAAAGGTAATCAAGATTTTTGTTTTTGTATAAACGTTATTGTATAAACGTAATTATGCGAATTATTTTATATTTCATTAATAAATACGTTAAGACTGTACTTTTTGGGGTGAGTTTGCCTTTACTTTTCTCCAAAAAGGTACAGTAAAATGACTTGATAATAAGTACAGTAATAGCCAGGGTCAGTCTGAGCAGGAATCAATTGAAAGAATGAGCAAACCTATGAAGGAACACCTTTTATGAGTGTTTGAACATGGGACATGGTGTAAGTGACAGAATGCACTTTGATGATTAAGGGTAAGTCTGCCTTTACTTTTCTCCAAAACTGTACAGTAAAATGACTTGAAAATAAATACAGTAATAGCCAGGGTTAGACTGAACAGGAATCAATTGAAAGAATGAGCAAACCTATGAAGGAACACCTTATATGAGTGTTTGAACATGGGACATGGTGTTAAGTGCTAGAATGCACTTTGATGTTTGGGGTGAGTTTGCCTTTACTTTTCTCCAAAAAGGTACAGTAAAATGATTTGAAAAAAAGGTACAGTAATAGCCAGGGTCACTCTGAAGAGGAATCAATTAAAAATGAGCAACCTATGAAGGAAACACTTTTATGAGTGTTTGAACATGGGACATGGTGTAAGTGCTAGAATGCACTATGAAGTTTAAGGGTGTTTGCCTTTACTTTCTCCAAAACTGTACAGTAAAATGACTTGAAAATAAGTACAGTAATAGCCAGGGTCAGTCTGAACAGGAATCAATTGAAAGAATGAGCAAACCTATGGAGGAACACTTTTTATGAGTGTTTGAACATGGGACATGGTGCAAGTGCTAGAATGTACTTTGACATTTGGGGTGAGTTTGCCTTTACTTTTCTCCAGAAATATACAGTAAAATGATTTTAAAATAAATACAGCAATAGTTCGGGTAACTCTTATGAGTGTTTGGAAATGGGACATGATGTAAGTGCTAGAAGTTAAAGTAAAACGGCAAAACTGTGCCCTTATATATATAAAATGAGTGAATAAATAAATAAACATTAATACATGATGTATAATAATTAATGTATATTTTTATATATATATACACACAAACATTAAAATCAACAATAAAAATGCAAAATAAATGTATGATAATTAATATTATTACATTTTATTAACATATATATATTAATGTATAATATATTAAAAAAACATTAAAATTAACAATAAAAAGTAAAATAATGAATGATGTATGATAATTACACATGAACATGAATAAATTATGTAATAATTATTGTAAATCATATATAGGCCTACAAACATAAAAAAAAATCATGAAATTGTTTTATTTGTGTCCTAATAAGATGGATAATAGCAGAAAATAGAGTCTAAAAATCAATTTTGACCGCTTCCAGCACCCATACCGTAAGTGCACGATTAGACGCGCATACTAAAAAAACGCGCGGCCCACTTGACCGCAGTAAACATCCGCCAAAATCTCACTTTGAACTCAGTGAAAAACTTGAGAGCCCTGTATAATGGTTTTGATATGATCCCGTTACTTGCTCTGTTTGATATATGGAGAAAGAGAGCAGGGAGCAGCAGTGAACACTGCGCAGGAGGAACCATAGCAAAACAAATGCATCGCAACGCAGCTTCTGTCTGTCACCTCCCGGTCGCGATGAACGAATCAATACTGAACACACTCGACTCACGGGGATGAATCAAAATTCCCACCACTCAAACAAACGTTTGACCAATTCGTTGCGATGAACCGACTCAAAAACTGATTCATTCACATCAGTGAATCAAGTGAATCAAAATCTGATTCAAAACAGCCAACTGAAAGCAACAAATGTACAAATATGTATTATTTGAGAAAAATATGTAGCTGAAAACCGACATGATTTAAAAACGTTACGTTAAGAAATGCAGTTGAAGTCATATATAGCGCGTCTGCTGCTGCGTGAGTCTGTTTGCCCCCTCCCATCTCGGTTTAAAGCAGCTGATCTCATGATGGAAGCCGCACTTGCTCCGAGGGCTTGAACGTGTTCATGAATGCCATGAACTTTCCAAACTACGACGATAGCACTGCGTTTCTGGGGGACTGGGGACCCTTTCAAAAGACTGTATTCGCTCTTCTGTGCCTGAGCATCATTCCTAATGCTTTCACGGGTTTATCGATGGTTTTCATAGGCGATACACCCGCTCACCGTTGCGCGATTCCCGCGGATCTGAACATCACGGCTGAGTGGAGGAACGCGTCTGTGGCTATAGATGAGCACGACGGAGAAGCTCGCGTCAGTAGATGTTCACGACACAGAGTGGATATCATTAAAAGCTATTCTGACAGAGGTTTGATCCCGTGGGTGCATGTCAACGTGTCCGCTATTCCTCAGGAGAACTGTTTAGACGGGTGGGAATATGACAGTAGGACATACATCTCCACGATCGTTTCAGAGGTAACGTAACGTAAGGTAATGTGTGTCGGGTCGATCCTCTTTTGAGGAGGTCGTTTTCCTCAAATTAAGTCAAAGGCTTTTATATCCAATTCCGGGACGGCTATTACATTGATACCACTTTTTATACAAAATATATATTTCGTGTGAATTATTAACGATTATTAAGTCCAATGCCTTATGTGGCTTTGTTCTGAAGCCACTGTAGACATGTATATTGGACTTTTAACTCAAAACCTCATAGAAACTGTTCTAAATCCCCTACAGGAAAAAACAACTACACCAGCACGACCAGCTTAGGGATATTTCACCCAAAAACGAAAATTCTGTCATCATTTACTCACCTTCGAATCTGTATAAATGTATTTGTTTTGATGAACACAGACAAAAAATATTTGGAAGAATATTTCAAACCAGACAGATTTTGCCCCTCATTGACTCCCATAGTAGGAAAAATTACTTTGTATATTTTTTGATCTGTTGAACACAAAATAAGACATTTTGAAGAATGTAGGAAACAATAAGTTCTGGGGAACTTTTGATAACCATTGTATTTTTCTGCTTTAAGAAGAGAGAACAAACATAAACTAACAGAAGTGTTAAAATTAGGTAAACTACCTCGTTTCGTGCCTGGCAGGGTTTTGCCACTTTAAATGCACCCCAAGTGCCATTAAATCTTTTTTGTTATTGAATAACATGAGGTAATGATAAGCAGAAAGAAGGTGGCAGGTCAAAGTTCAGTTCTATATGTTTTGTTCTCATTATATGAAATGATTTAATGTTGCTTTGAATAAAAACTCAGACTTTAATGTATGATCTGTACTGGTTCGTACATTGTGAACTGACATCTACAATGCAACTCATTTTATTTTTATTGTAGTGTAAAAGTTCAGTTGATTAAATTATTGAAATGTATAGGTATAGTGTAAGGACATTTTTATGACAGCGGCCAGTGTTTGTAGTATATTTTTAATGTGGTTCTTATTTGTACTTGAAATCACAGTGGGATTTGGTGTGTTCAGATGACTGGAGAGCTCCATTGACAACATCACTGTTTTTTTGTGGAGTTTTGACGGGTTCTGTGATCTCTGGACAGTTGTCTGACAGGTTAGACAACATCAAAGCTCCTTTTACAAGCCATGTGTCAATATCATTACATTTTGAGATACCAGAGATATCAACCATTCACCTAAGGCCAGTATATGGCAGTAGTGCATTACTAGAGAGGTCATCGATATTTTCTTGATGTTTGGACATATTGTATGATAAAACAGCTTCGGAACTGAAACTATCGTCGTACAAAATAACTTTTTTGAAAGAAGTTGTTGTTCACATCAACACCTACTTGAACATGATCACCTCCTTGACTCACTTACTGGTGAACAGTAGACCAGATGATTTTGATAGATCTGATAAATCTTGTTACTGATCCAAAACGATACCATACTGTTATTCCATCGATTTCATAGGCCAAAAATTATAGATCTGACTATCCTGAAGATTATCAGAACTGAAAAGGGAAAAACAGCAGAGACAGAGTGAATAAAATGAGCAGAGTTTATTCAATAATCTCAGTTGCCGTTCGATGCTCAGTCTGACCAGAAACACATTCAGCATGTGTTGTTTTACCAACACAGACAGTGGAAATTACCGCTTTACAACATTCATGTCTTGTGACCTTGAAAATTCGAAATGAAAATTCTGTTATGAATTACTCACCCTGAAGTCGTACGATTACCCTAGGACTTCTGTTCATCTTCGGGAAAACAAATTAAGATAGTTTTGATGAGGTCTTGAAGCTTTCTGACTGCCCCTATAGACAGCAACGTAAACGACAATCTGCACTTTGAATGACGGTTACGCTGCTGTCTGTGCACATGAGTCAGAAAGCTCATAGACTTCATCAAAACTATCTTGAGAATGTGATCAGAATGAGACCACTGGAAACCCATATCTACTTGTGAAGATAAATACTGCATCCATAAGATGCTGAATAAAAATGTTTTATAACTAATAAACAAAATATATAAAATATATTATTAAAATAAAAACATTAAGCATAAGAAAATAAGCAATTAAATGCATCAAAAATGTATGTCTGTCCTCTCAGGACAGAATTTCATCATCTCTAGAAACGCATACACACACACACAGGTTGCTTTTAAGAATCAATATGGAATGATGTTTTTGAAATAAACATGATAACCCCTTTAAAAACAGTTTGACTGAGAATATCAAGCATATGTAAATGTTTAAGCTAGGTGACATTTTCTTCTAGTTGCCTTTTCAAAATAATTTTATTTGCTCTTGATTTCCAGGTTTGGCAGGAAAATTGTGCTGTTTGTTACCATGGGGATTCAGACAGTATTTACCTTTATTCAAGTCTTCTCTCCATCTTGGCTCATTTTCTGTTTGTTGTTTTTCATTGTTGGAATGGGACAGATTTCTAACTATGTGGCAGCATTTGTTTTAGGTACATGCTTTTGATGTACTGTGGTTTTAGGTGTACATGTGTACATTTTAGTAGCCAACTTTATTTTGCCCCTTGGTATTATAGTTGATTTTAGACATTTTTAAAAAGTCGTAAATTTGTTATATTTTTAGGATATACAAAATAATAGATAATAGATGGATATTTGACAAATGTTGAAAATTTTTACAGGTGATCTATAAAACATTCCTAAAAATTCAAACAATAGATTCTGTGTTAATCCAAAAATTTTCATTTAAGAATAGTTCATTAAAAAATGAAAATGCATCATCATTTACTCATCCTAATGCAGACCTAAATGTTTTTTTTCAGCTAAATACAAGCCAAGATCTGTAGAAAAATGTCCATTGCTATAGTATTATTTGATGTCAATTCAAACAGTTTCCTGGCTACATTTTTGGATCTTGATCATTCTTTCTCTGTAGTGAGAAGTAATTAAATGATGAAGAAAGACAAACTGATACATTTCATGGATGAATATTTACTGAGTTATCCACTATTTTGTAGACAGGGTCAAAATTACCATTTTTAGCTTAATAAAAAATGGCAGCAGCATTATTTTTTTTCCAGAGAGTTTGGAAGATATATTAGTAGAACAATCTGTTACATTTACGCATTTGGCAGATGCTTTTATACAAATTGACTTACATTGCATTGTATTATACATTTGTTTCTGACTATGTGCAATCCCTTGGGATCGAACCCATGACCTTGGTATCGAACCCATGACCTTGGTATCGAACCCATGACCTTGGTATTGCCTTGCTCTAACCACTGAGCCACAAGAAAGCTGTTGTCTTAAGCAACCAGCCTTGCATGACATGACCAGGGATGCTAAATGTAGGAAACATAGGCCATATGCTTCTGCATATTTCAACTCTTGGTACCTCCAGAGGCTGTTATAATGAAAATCTGGCAGCATTGATCAGGCTCTTGAATCATGTTGCACTTTGGCGATTCTGTTGTGCTTTTGAGCATTGCCTTTCAACAAGTAGTGTTTCTAGTTCATGACGAAACATCAGGGTTTATTAGACTGCAATTTTGAACCCTTATAATTTGGCTTAAATTAAAAAATATAATACTGGATTAAACATTCATCAATTTTATTAAATATTTTAGCTTTCTTTGTCATTTAAGGATGTCTTTCTCCAGAAAAAAAAATATGATCAACCTTTATGGTTGTGGGTTTTTTATTTATTTTGAAGCCCTAAAAAGACCATAACGTCATCATAAAGGCTCCAGTGATAAATGCCTTTTGAAGCAAAACTGCTGGTTTGTGAAAAGCAAGAAGAGCATTTTTTATCAAATATGACAAGTTTCTGGTAATAAACTGTAATGTCTCATTTCTTCTTGTGGGTGAGTAAATGATAAGATAATTTTCTTTTTTGGGTGAACTTTTCCTTTTAAGCTACCTTCAGGTTTAAAAAATGTCCTTTTGTCCTAGGAATGGAGATTTTGAGTGCATCAGTTCGTGACATCTACTCCACTCTTGGTGTCTGCCTTTTCTTCTCTATTGGGTATATGACACTTCCACTGGCTGCGTACTTCTTGCGGGACTGGAGGACGTTACTACTTGCTCTTACCATTCCTGGCTTCTTCTACATACCCCTGTGGTGGTAGGTGTATGTTATGTGCTTCTCCAACTGAAACATCTAATCAACTCAACTGTCAAAATTGAGTTATTCACATATTATTATCTTGTGACAACATACTAACATTTAGTTATGATATTTTGCTCAAGTAAATTTTGAGCTTATATCATTAATTACTTATAGTGGTATATTGCAAATAAACAAAAACTGTACACATTTTCAAAATTATTTTCCAATTGTCACTGTCAAAAAATGATAGAAATTTCTGTAGCACAGGGAAGGTAGGATGAACCAATGATGGGTAACTACGCCTGGAACTTGGTTTGTGATGACAGTATTAGGGGCCGTTTACACGAGACCGTTTCAACTGAAAACGCAAAAAAATTATGCATTTTGGCCGTTCGTTTAGACAGAAAAGGCGTTTTGGGATACTGAAAACGCAAACTTTTGAAGACTGGTCTCAAAGTGCAACTTTTTGAAAACGCCGCCTTTTTCGTTTCGATGTAAACTGCAAGACGGAACTTTCTGTAAACGATGACGTCACGCGCATTACGTGCTCGGTCACGTGAGTATAGCCAAAACAAAATGGCGGCTTCCCGTACTGTGAGCTCGACTATGTATTAACGTTTCCCAGCAAAATGTGGATTTGCTGCACCAATAAGACCAGCGGAGACACACTATTTACATTTGGCAGGCTTTAAACACACATACGTCGACCAACGGTATTAAAAAGCACTTTTGCCTTATAACTGTGCATGTTAACGTCTCGGTTACGTATGTAACCTTAGTTCCCTGATGGAGGGAACGAGACGTTGTGTCGAACCGACTGATGGGGTTCGCCTTTGAGAACCTATCAGCTCTGACTACTTTAGAAAAGGCCAATGAAAATTGGCGAATGAAATTTGCATGCCGGGCTCCACCTCCGGATGTCCGGTATAAAAGGGAGCCGGCGTGCTTCATTCATTCACCGTTTGTTCTGAAGAGCCTGAGAGCCTCTCACGACTGCTGCAGAAGGCGATATGCGTTGTGGCATAAGGGACACAATGTCTTGTTCCCTCCATCAGGGAACTGAGGTTACATACGTAACCGAGACCTTTCCCTTTCTGTCGGTCTCTCGACATTGTGTCACACCGACAGATGGGGTTCCCTATGGAAAACGGCACGACGCCTATCGCGTCACAATCTCTAGCGATGCGACGGTAACAGGCCTGGGCGTGTCAACACGAGGCTTTCACGAGACTGTAACCTTCCAGTGTGATGGGTCGGGGGTCCCAGAGCTTTCTTGGAGAAAGATCGGTAAGCCCTGACCGCTACCTTTCACGGACGGAGGCCGTATCTCTCTTACTGGCAAGAGGCCGTCCGGATCAGGTATCACCGGGTAAGCTCAGCTTCCTTAATTAGGGATGCGCTGCAGAGACCACTTCCTACCAGCAGGAGGAGATCGTGGATGTAGACATGGTTTCGCCGTTAGGGGAGATCGCATGAGACATGAGACATGCGGACTGTGTAATGGGTGGCGTTCAGAGAGGCGCCTGAGCCTGCCCGAACAGCACCCAGAGAGCCGGGGTGCACGGAGGTGGAGTCACCACTCTCCGCAAGGCGTCAACTGACGAGAGAGCTGTCGGCTGTTCAGCTTGCCTGGGATATGTGTGGCCCGCAGGGAGCGGATCACCTGCTGACTCCAGGGGAGGGCGAGTCATGTTCGTACGCTACGGCAGTTGTGCTGCTCCCAGCACATGCCTGCTTGCACAAGAGGCTTGTAGCCCCTTCAGTGCAAGCTGTACCGCCTACAACTCCAGGCACTGATATGCCAGCGCAGGTGGGGCCTCGTCCTCGCCCCGACACTGTGTGCCCATTGCACACTGCACCCTCAACCCTGCAGGAAGGTGTCTGTCGACATGCCTCTCCAAAAAAAGGTCTCCGGGAGGCCGTGTGGACGTGGGTAGCACTTAAGACCAAGGGGTTATCCGCCTGCTGCTGGTGTGCTACGCTGTCCTCGAAACTCTACTCTGTGGTCAGTGTTGGAGCGGTTTCATTTGCATCAACCCGAGAGGGTACCACCACCGTCGAGGATGCCATGTGTCCCTTCAGATGGACCGCTGACTGCTTGGAATGTTCCAGTTAGTTCAACACTGACTGAGAGCGCTCTGAATCAGACGCTCTATGTGGAGACAGAGTTAAGTTCCTTACCAAGAAAAAGGATACTCTTTATACCAAAAAAGAGGATACTCTACCTGAGGGAGAGCCTACTTTTGTCTCGGTTGACCTGAGGTCCCAATTGATCTAGGTGCCGGAGCACTACGTCCCTGTGTGTACACAACAGATCTCGAGAGTATGCCCAGATAGGCTAGTCATCGAGATCCGTCAGTACGCGCACACCTCTCATCCCAGAAGGAAGTGAGGGCGGCTTCCACGACCTTCGAAAAGACTGTGGGACAGGGACGGTCCAAAAGAGCGGACTCTGTAACGGGGGAGAGCCTCTTTCTCGGTTGACCTGTAGTCCCAATCTATCTGCGTGCCAGAGCACTAAGTCCCTGTGTGCACATAACCAATCTCACGAGCCTCGTCGAGATAGTTTAGTGCCCGCATACCTCTCTCCCTGAGGGGAGTGAGTGCGGCTTCCACGATTCCACGAAGACTCGCGGGGAAGGGACGGACCGAAAGGGAGGACTCTGTACTGACATGCCCGACCTCCGAAAATCGAGACATGAAAGTAAGTGTCGCTTAGGTCAATTGCCACGAACCCATCTTGACATCCAGTAGATGTCAAGATGCGCTTCTACGTAAGCATCCTGACCGGCAGCTTGATTAGGTGCCTGTTCAGGGTCTGCAGATCTAGCAACCCTCCTTTTTCTGAGAATGATGAAGTACGGGTCACCACCGTTGAACATCAAGGCCAGAGGGACGAGAGTAGCTGTGACGAATCATATCTCCTAACCGCGTGCCGGTCTGGGAAGTCTTGTCAGACTCCCAGGGACCGGCCGTGGCTAGAGTTACAATCTACTTCATCGACCTCCCAGGGGGGGTTTAATGGCTGGCAGAGCGGATCTCCCAGTTTGGGGGGGCCCCCGGGGGTCGATCAGCTCTGCTTGCCTGCCCTGGCAATGATGTAGCAACGTGCTGCCAAAGGTTTTCTCGGTCTCCCTGGGGTCTTCCCGTGAGGGCCGCTTCAGCTACCACCGCGGCTGCTGACGGGGTGGTGGTCTCCTCTTTGATGTTTTCTTCCGGTGGGCCAGCTGAATCTGGGGGCCGCAGTCGGGGACCGTCGAAGAGGACCAGGCTGCTGAGGAGCAGACGGTGCACGGAATCTCGACAGCCCGGGGTCGGTCTTGCCCTGTTGGGACTCTCTTCACGCTACGGCCTGCAGCAGTGCAAGCTCCCGGCATCAGAGACACTGGAAAGCCCACATGCTTTGGACAGGAGTCTAGATCGAGCGTCGACATACCCTCTAGCTGACCCACCAACAGGAAAGAAAGGGTGACAGAACTAGTTTGACCCGTACGCACCGAGAAGGGGGCGTTACCAGGTCTCACAGAGTTCCTCATGCACTTCTGGTATACACGGTACTGAGCAAACCCAGGGTACTGCGTATCCAGCCACGAGCGTTGGGGCGACAAGCATGGCTGGCATTTTCGACTTCTGATTTTTCCTGATCTCGACCCCCCGAAGAAGGGAGCTTCAAGGAATTATCTGGGTCAAAAAATGGCAGTCAGTCACCCTCTAATATTGCAGGGAAGGGACATCTCATCATTACACGCCGTTTCCGAACACGTGATTGAGGAACAAGACAGTAGGACCGTCTTTTGGGGAACGATCAAACGAGCAAGGTACGAGCAGTCCGTGAGCCAGCGGCTGGCGGATTAGCGTTCTCAATAATCATCATATCACCCTCGGTGCTTGCTGGAGCGGACGGCAGGGCCGTAGCCGTGCGGTCACGAAACGGCGATCAACACGAGGTGGCGGCTGGTTCCCGGGGGAAGACAGCCGCCTGTGACGCAGGACGTATCCACAACGGCTGCCTCAATGTGCTGGAAAACCCAACACCCGAGGCAGACATCGTGTCTATCCCCCTCCTCGATGAGTGTGTTGCACCTGAGAGAACAGCGGGACATGCCACGCTGGAGAAATTTGCTTCTTCTAGAAAGATCTCAAACACTTCTGGCACCGCCGAGACACCCAGGGAAAAGTCGATGCAGGAAGGAACGATCCGCTGCACCATGTCGTGAGAATACGGCGATGTAGATACGAGCAGTCTTGTAGTCAGGAGCGAAGGCTCTGAAGAACTAACGGTGAATGAATGAAGCACGCCGGCTACCTTTTATACCGGACATCCAGAGGCGGAGCCCAGCATGCAAATTTCATTCGCCAATTTTGGTTGGCCTTTTCTAAAGTAGTCAGAGCTGATAGGTTCTCAAGGGCGAACCCCATCTGTCGGTTCGACTTAACGTCAAGAGACCGACAGAAAGGGAACTGTATGTGCCAAGGCATGTCCTGTTTCTTTACACGACAACATCATGCATGGCGAGCATACTACAGCGTTTTTATCTATTTTCCTGGATCCGTGTAAATGCAGACAGTTTTGATAACGTTGTCATGTGTACGTAAAAAAAATATTGTTTAAACATGGCCTTAATCATAAAAGACAAATACCATCAAAGTCAGTTTTGGACGACTGATTTTTAGTTACTGTTATGTTAAATTGTTGTTTTGAGCTCAGCGTTATGACAGCCCTGTTGAATCCTGGTTTACCCAGGTTTGGTATGTTTTGATGCTGGTTTGGGCTGGTTTAAGCTGGTCATGTGTTGGTCAAACCAGCATCAAAACATACCTAACCCAGCATCTGCTTTTTTTTTTTAAACAGGAAGTACCTATAAATTTATGAGTATGAGTCCTAATATAAGGTAATAATTTTAGTTTTTTAATGTATCATTTTTGCTATGATGAATGTGAAACCTTTAAAGCTCAACAACTCTTCCCCCCCCACTGTTAGCTATGGAGGGTGGACACAAATATGAACAGTCACACACAATAGGCCCTTACTTTCCTCACCCCTGGGAGGATAATTTTACACAACCTCCCAAAAGAATCCTTAAAAATTAAACCATGTACCTAAACAACAAATTTATTGAAACTGCAAGCATATATTCATAGCACATATTACAGGGCAGAACATGACAAGTGGTGTATTCTGCACAAAATAGGTACAGAATCCAAGGCTTTGTCGTTTTTTTAATGTCCATTGTTTTAAAGAATACAGTATTGGGGTGCAGGAGACATTTTTAAAGAAGGGAGACCAAACTGTGAGCAAAATGCCAGATAGTAACACTATGTCAACATCGGACGTGAAACAACAAAGACAATAGAACCCATTAGAGCCTATTATCATTTTACATTTTGTCCAGACTGCTCGACCTGATTTTGCCAAGTGGTTGATGTCCCCAGGACAAAATATTTTGTTGACCTAAGGACAACATTTTTATAAAATAAAACCTAAACCCACACCAAACCCCAACCCTGACCATAACTTACCCCTAAAATCTGTGGGAAATGATACGTGAAAAACAATCGTCTAAAGCACCTAATCCTGGTTTGAAAGATTAAACTTAAAATAAACTGTAAACCTTATTTCTGAAATCTGATTGGTTGATTTAAATGTTGTCCCAGGGTCAACATGATGTTGTCCTAAGGATATCAACGACTTGGCAAAAACAGGAGAGCCGTCCAGACTGGATGCAGGCGCAGCTCGCGTCTGGTGTAGACAGGTTCCTGATATAGGAACACCACTTCTGGCTCACTGTCAGACCAATATCATATTTAAAACTTGCCAGATCATTTAAAGAATAAAATTGATTCATATTATAATACGAAGTAAGGGAATTAAGAAGAACATATATTGTGAATGATCTAAACTTAAGGATGAGCAAAATGCTTGCAGAATGCCAGATCTGCCTCTCTAGACCAGCCTTGTATGTGGGATGTCTCACCTTTAAACTTGCACAATTCTACTTTAAACAGATTTTATTGTTATTTCACAGTATTTTCGGTTAATAGTTGACCATAATTACATGGGATGATTATATGTTGTAAAGCTTTGAGTAAACACCAAAGTATAGTTTAGCCGTCCGCCTATGTGCGCCGCCTGCATGATGTAATTTTCATCATCAGGAGGGTCCGCGGTTGTCCGCACACCCCGTCCAAGTCCAGGCTCGTAAAAAAACGACCATAATATTTTTTTTACCCGTCACTATGGTGCAAGGTGATGTTACGTGCTAATAAGCATGTTTGTGACATCATCATACATGCGTTTACTCTCTAAAACTTACGGAACTTAATACCCAATAAAGTTGTTTAAATATTTAATGTTTCTGTTGTCAGACTTAAAATAATAATTACAGACAAATGTTTGTAATCATATGTCCAGTCAGTAACAATGACAGGGGCTTGTTAACGCTGTTTTGTAATCATTAATTCATTCATTCACTCACAAGTAATTTTAAGCTAATGTAAGGTTATGAATGTGCTGCTTCTGCCACTCACTGAACGGAAAAAAATGCAGAGACACATTTTTCCACTCAAGGTTTATCCACAATGATGCTAGTTGCTATCGCTCTCTGAGGGAAAAAAGTCTGCAAGCACCGCACCACTGGGTCTGAGCCTGTGTGTGAGAACGCGACGCGGGTGTCTGATTAAGTGACAGATGCATGCATTCCAATGACAGCTAATTTTCGGTTAAGGCAACCTCTGAACGGCATGCCAGTACAATATGATCGGACATGTAAAATGAAGCATAATAGCTGGATGGATTTTGGTTATAGATTTATCAGGCGATCTCTATTCTTCTGTATTTACAGGTTTATTCCCAGAGTCTCCACGATGGCTGCTGTCTCAGGGAAGGGTTGAAGAGGCTGAAGAGATTCTGAGAAAGGCTGCAAAAATGAATGGTGTTAAAGCCCCTGATGTCATTTTTCCCAAACTTCAGGTGAAATCCTTATGAGAACACAACATGTGCTATTCAAATGACAAACTCGACTTTAAAAGTTAAGATGTCAAGCTGTAGTCAATATTTACATTTACATTTAGTCATTTAGCAGACACTTTTATCCAAAGCGACTTACAGAGAGTTTAGGGAGCAATAAGTCATACAGGAGCAATAATACAAAAAGTTCTAATACAAAGTTACTGGTTTCAACAAAAGCTAGACCACTACCTGTTGCGAGAAAGAGAGGGGGTTATAGTGTGTTCAAACCAAATGCGACTTGCGCGAATAAATCGTGCTATTCGCGCATAGTTGGACGCTTGAACATTGAGTTTACTCACTTCATTCGCGCGTGAAATTCGCGGGGCTCCAGCCAAGCGTCTCCAGTCTCGTTACAAAATGACATATGACATGGATTTTGTTGAGAGGGTAGCTGCATTTTATGTGTTATGGAAAGCTGAAAAACTGTTTTATCCTTTCCTGTAAAAGAAAGAACAAGAATCATACAGCTCCGGGTGTCCACAAACAGCGACGATTATTTTTTCCTCCTGTTTCGGATTTCTGCCTCCGCACGCTATGTCGTCTAATCACCTCACCACTAGAGCTTTCCTGTAGCTCAGTGGTAAGAGCATTGCGCTAACAATGCAAGGTTGTGGGTTCGATCCCAGGGGATTGCAAATACCTATGTAAAATGTATAGGATAAAGCAATGTAAGTCGCTTTGGATAAAAGCGTCTGCCAAATGCATAAATGTAAATGTAATGTAAATGTAGAGAAAGCTCCTGATTGGTTAACGCGGCCCGAATTTTCGCCAAAGTTCATATTTTTCAACTCGCGAGAATCACCCAAACACTCAATTCGCGTCATTCACGCAGCAAGTAGGTCTTTCGCGTCTTTGCATTGACTTAACATTTAAATCACTCGCGCTTAACGCTTCATTCGAGTTTGGTCTGAACACACAGTTAGTGTTTTTTTTTTTCATTTGTCTGTCAAGTATTCATAGAAGAGATGGGTTTTAAATAGTTGTTTTAATGTTGTGAGAGATCTGGTTGACCGGTTAGGAAGAATGTTCCACCAGGAAGGAGTTGTTAAGGAGAATGAGCGGGAAAGTGATTTACTGCCCTTATGGGAAGGCAATACAAGACGCGCCTCTGGTTTGCTGATCGCAGGGATCTTGATGGGGTGTAGGAGTGCAGGAGGGTGTGAAAGTATGATGGTGCAGATCCAGTGATAGTCCTGAAGGCAAGCATTAGTGACTTGAATCTAATACAGGCTTCAACCGGTAGCCAGTGGAGAGAGATGAAAAGGGGAGTCACATGAGCCCTTTTGGGCTGTTGGAAGACGAGGCGTGCTGCTGCGTTCTGAACCAGCTGGAGCGGTTTGAAAGCCTTTGCAGGAGTACCAGCAAGGAGAGCATTGCAGTAGTCCAACCTTGAGATGACCAGGGCCTGGACAAGGAGTTGTGACGCATGCTCAGTGAGATAGGGTCTAACCTTTCTAATGTTGAATAAGGCGTATCGGCATGACCGCGTTGTCTTTGCAATGTACAGCTTTATTGATTCTGAAATACAGAATATTTTGTAAACAGCACCCCATTTGTGCGTGACTCACAGCAGAAGCTCTGGATATTTTTTAGGTTTTTAGCATTTTGTTTATTATCATGTTTCGAGGTGGGTCGATAAAATCTCATTGGCTCATATTTTTATATGATATTTCAGCACAATACGCAAGAACCAATGAGATTTAAAGTTACTGACCTGCTGCCATATTTGAATTTAGCACTGACATTTGTTTTTGTTTCACTTTGCAAAACTAGCTCAAAACAGAGCGTGCTCAATCTAGGCTTATATGGTTGCCCCGAAACCGTGCCCGAGTGTGATTGTCCCCTCTGCCCGCTGACCTGCACTCAAACTGTACTTTATGAACCAGATCCCAGTCCTTAGCATGCTTTCATCATGACAACGCAACTGCTTTGAAGTAAACATAGGCAAGGCAAGGCAAGTTTATTTATATAGCACATTTCAAACACAATGGTAATTCAAAGTGCTTCACATAAAAATATTTAAAATAATCACAATAAAAACTGAATTTTAAAACTTTAAAAATGTTTTAAAAATGGATTTAAAGTGAATTAAAACAGTTAAGAAAAAAATGATTATACAAGAAATACTGTGCAATCAGTTCGGACATAGCACAGTGCTCATTCAGTAAATGGAAATAAATTCACTAAACAGATGAGTTTTGAGTCTGTGGCTGTGTTTTATCACATCTGATCTCTTCTGGAAGCTGATCCCCTTGTTTAGAGTGAACCCTTGGTATATCTTACTGACTTGATCCTAGTGTTCTAAGTGGTCTGTTAGGTTTATATTCAGTGAGCATATCTGCAATGTATTTAGGTCCTAGGCCGTTTAGTGATTTATAAACGAGTAATAGTACTTTAAATCAATCCTAAAAGTAACTGGAAGCCAATGTAAGAACCTGAGGACTTGTGTAATATGCTCAGATATTCTGGTTTTAGACAGAGAATCCTGGCAGCGGCGTTCTATATGAGTTGCAGCTCTCTGATGGTCTTCTTGTGAAGGCCAGTGAGAAGACCATTGCAATAATCCACCCTGCTGGTCGAAGCAAGAACAAGTTTCTCCAAGTCTTGACTGGAAACTAAACATCAAATTATTCTTGCAATGTTTTTGAAACGGTAGTATGCTGATTTACTTACTGCTTTAACATGATTACTGAATCAGACAAATACTTAACAGACACTAACATTTTCTCTCAACAGGTAGTGGTCTAGCTTTTGTTGAAACCAGTAACTTTGTATTGGCACCTACTGTATTATGGCTCCTGTATGACTTATTACTCCCTAAACTCTTTGTAAGTCGCTTTGGATAAAAGCGTTTGCTAAATGATTAAATGTAAATGTAGTGATACTAAGGTCTGACTCCAGAATTACACTAAGTTTGTGGACTTGATTTTTAGTTGTTTGACCCCTAAAATCAAGGTATGCATTCACCTTGAGAACTTAATTTCCCTTTCTGTCGGTCTCTCGACGTCGAACCAACAGAAGGGGTTTGACCTGAGAACGTATCATCTTTTAACTAGATTTGAAAAGGCCAATGAAATTGGCAAATTAAATTTGCATGCGGGACTCTGATCTTCAACTACTACTACCCTACGGCACAGCTAGACCTGTTTGCCTTCCTGGACACCACCCATTGCCCTCTTTGGTACACCCTGTCCGAGGCCCGCCTCAGCACAGCGGGACAAGCGGAAGTACGCCTTCCCCCCAGTGAGCCTCATTGCACAAGTTCTGTGCAAGGTCAAGGAAGATGGGCATCAAGTGCTACTAGTTGCGCCATACTGGCCCAACCGGACTTGGTTCTTGCAGCTGATGCTCCCCCCTGGCCGATTTCCTTTACGGAGGACCTGCCTTCTCAGGGGAAGGGCACGTTGTGGCATCCGAGGCAGACCTCTGGTACCTCCATGTCTGGCACCTGGATGGGACGAGGAGATCCTGAATGGCCTACCCTCTGCGGTGTTTGAGACCATCAATCAGGATAGGGCCCCTGCCACTTGCCGGCTGTATGCCTTTAAGTGGCGCCTCTTCTGGTCCTGGTGCTCTTCTCGAGACCCCCGGAGTTGCTTGATCAGGAATGTGCTGTCCTTTCAGAGGGACTCGAGAGTATCTCTCCGCTTCCACACTGAAGTGTATGTAGCCGCCATTGCCGCTCATCACGAACCAGTCGCTGGAAAGTCTCTGGGACAGCACGACCTCATCATTAGGTTCCTAAGGGGCACATGAAGGCGGAATCTGCCTCGTCCATGCTCCGTACCCTCTTGGGACCTCGATGTGGTCCTGGCAGTCCTTCAGAGGTCCCCTTTCAAGCCCCTGGGAGACACCGCTCTTTCTCATCTCTCGATGAAGACGGCTCTCCCGGTGGCGCTCTCTTCTGTCAAGAGGGTGGGGACCTACAAGCACTCTCCATGTCCACGGATTGCCTAGAGTTCGGGCCCAGACACTCTCACATTATCCTGAGACCCCAGCCCTGCTACGTGCCCAAAGTTCCCACCACTCCCCTTCGGGACCAGGTGGTAAACCTGCAGGCGCTTGGACCGCACACAGAGCTTTAGGAGCTCTGAGCAGCTCTCTGTCTGTTCTGGAGAGCAGCTCTTTGTCTGTTCTGGAGATCAGCAATGGGAATGACTGTCTCCAAACAGAGATTGGCGAACTGGATCGTGGAGGTCTCAAGATCCCGGGGCCGCTGGCAGTGAGGGCACACTCCACCGGGGTGTAGCCTCCTCGTGGGCACTGGCTCAGGGCGCCTCTCTTCCCCCCTTTGTGCTATTTCCGCCTCCCTTCTTCCCCCACTGGGTGGAGAATAGGCATTCTATCCATCACTAAGCACCACCTGCGGGTGGGTTATCAGCTGAGTTATCTAGCATATAGCTCAAACCGGACCTAGTGCTCCAGACGTAGTAACCCCCCAGCAGGGTGGTTGCATCTGATGTATCCTCATGATTGGTTGCCACCTTGGTTCGACACAACATCTCCTTCCCTCCATCAGGGAACAGAGGTTACATCCGTAACCAAGAAGTTTTGTTTCCAAATGAAATAATTTAGTTTTCTCCTTTTGGCACCTCCAACTGTTCATTTCATCAATGTAGAGTCAAACAAGCAGAGCGGGACCGCTAGGGAAATAATAATACCTGGTGCTTTTCTGAAAATGACCAGCTGGTGGCACCTGAGAACGCTTTGGAGGCACTGCGTGTTATTCCGGAGATGCGTTGGTTTCTGTGAATTAGAATATCTGTAACAGTTAGCCTACTTGTTACTAGTATCTTATTTTGAAGAATATTACTTAATATGAAAATGCAGTAACCATTAATAATAACTTCTCCATTGTTGTGTATGATGGTTGGTCAAGGTAGTGTTTGTCCCGCCTCTTCTCCACTGTGATTGGACGATTTTGTAAAAAAGGGCAGTGACGAGCTCTGCGTTTTACCCGAAGTTAAAAAGTAAAAAATGCTATAAGACAGAACAAAATAACTTGTGAAATATCATTATGATACATATCAAAATGCAGTGTCATCAGTTTGTCTAAAAGAATACAGAACGTTACTTGTGGTTTTACAGACTTTAGTACCAACTGACATTTTGAAAATAAGAACATTTTCATGAATCAGAAAATGTATGTTAAAATGACTTTATGAACGATTTACACAAAAAATTGTTCTGCTCATGTTCAAGGAGATCAATTGAATCCACGGAAATCTTTCTGAATATCATTCTTGCCTACATGGATGATAATTCGATTTGCTTCATTAGCATATTCCATAATTCTCTGTTCACATCAGAGATGGTTGCTTGAGATAAGCAGCATTTAGTTGTATTGCTGCTACGGATGATTCTGATAATAGAGTCCCCCATAATCTGAGTCCTGGGCTCGGCTGCGCTCGGAGTTGAATGCTGCTGTCTGCTCGAGCTTGAGTGCCTGTTATCTATGTGAGCTGCTGGCTGAGACAATCCAAGTTCAATCAGAATTGGGGATTCCTCAATCACATTCATTAATGATTAAAATCTGTTCTCAAGGTGTATAGGGGGTGGTTAGGCTTGTGCTGGTAGTACATTTTTATGTGGCGGTAATTGATGAAGCTTTTAGTACGGTAGACAGTAGTATCACGGTGATGAAATGCATTACAAAAGGTCAAAAACATAAGCCAATATCAGTGTTACAGTGTCAAAAACAAGTTGAATAACTTTTTCAAATATCAACCAATAATAAGAAATAAATAGAAAATACAGCTTATGGATAATGTTACATTATTACAAATCTACTATTTGGAGTAGTTTTGGCTGCGGTGACAGCGAGTATTATTTGTTCTAGGAAACAGTGAATTGAGCCTCGCCAGAGCATGCTTTAGAACCTAGTCACTTATGTTATAACGTCACTATTTTAAGCCACATACATCAATCATTTAAATAAAGGGGGATCCAATCATTCGAGAGTAGAGTCCAACGATATACACAGTTGAGATAAAGATTAGCAGTTCACCAATTCGTAGTGTAGAAATCCAGTATTGTAATAATCTGAACGGTTATGAGGTTGACAATGAAAAACTCCTCATAGCTGTAGAACCTAAGAGGTTCCTCACAATGGGTAAATGGTTACTGATAGCATGAGGCCGAGCCTAACAAACACTCACAGCCATGCTTGCACCTCTCCAACCAGTCTCACTTGGCCCTTTTTATAGGGATAGACCTCCTACCATAGCCCTGTTTCCCCCTTCAGGCTTGGATAGGCATTACAATAAGAAAAAAGTTAGCCATAACCGAAAAATCTTTTCATATTCTCTACATTATAAGTTTCATTATGTACCGGGTTGATTGACATTTCAACTCTATAATTGGCCTTGTTCAATTGTTTGATCACTTTTACCGGGCCTTGCCACTTAGGGGCTAACTTGGCCATGAACGCATCCCCTGCTCAAGACAAAGGGTGAATAAAAACCCATACCAGATCTCCCTCTTCAAAAGTTTATTGACATCTTTTCTGGTTATAGTACTCCCTTTGTCGTTCTTGGGCCTTCTCCACAATTTCCTACACCCTGTCTAATAGAGATTGCTAGCGTTCAATGGTCTTATAAGCAGAATGATCAGGATCTGGGTGTTGATATTGGACAGGGTGAAGGAAAATGTGGAGAAGGCTCAAGACCGACAAAGTGCCGTGCGGTTGCATGCGGCATTGGGAGATTGAACAATTTTTTATAAATACATTGAAAACGGTTATCCTTAAGTTTTCCTTGTGCAGACATCACTTATCTTTCTCAAGCAAGTAGGAGATTCACAAGAGCTTTCGACTGATGCCGATGGCATACCATTTAGGCTGATTGATTGCATCACCGTTCAGAATTGACATCATGTACGTCCAGACTAAGAAATACTCTTTTATTGTAAAATAAACAAATGGAGACCTCTCTTTGATGTTTGCCCTCCATCAATTTGCAGTCGCGTTCCTCCCTGCTTTCGTGACAGAGTGCCGAAGGTTGGGTTTTCGGGGAACCGTTGCGGTCCACCTGCAGTACCTCTGAGCCCTCTGGTTGAGAACCACTACTCTACCGAGTTAGTTTGACTCTGACTTTATTAGATATAAACTAACACATCAAGCATTTATGCTATACAAAATGTAACATCAAATATTTTAATTAACGATTTGTTTACATTTAGTGTAGCTGTTTCTCTTTATCATGCAGTTCAATAATTGCGAATGTGCATGCAGTTTATCAAGTTTGCGCTCTTCATCTGTTTTTTTCATATGACAAGATTTCATGCATTTCAAGTATTGTGTCAGCTTTCCTCTAGCTTTCCTGTAGCTCAGTGGTTAGAGCATGGCGCAAGCAACGCCAAGGTCCTGGGTTCGATTGCACATACAAATGTATAGTATAATGCAATGTAAAGAGTCTGCCAAATGCATAAATGGAAATGTGTCAGGTAGGGGTGGGCGATATATATCGTCTGCGATAATATTGTGATTGTTGTGTTAACGATGTGCAAATACTCATTATCGAGTATTTAAATTACTCCGAAAAAACACTCCAAAACACGCATTAAAACTCCACACATTCATCGGCTGCAACAGGGCGTCACGTGATTGCTGTTGTGCGCATACACGTCGTCATCTCTCTCACAGGCATGGTTAGTGCATGGCCGCCCGCAAGTTCAACACCGGTTAACGAATGTGGTTAGGCTAAACATTTGACAGAAGGAGACAACATGCAGACACCCACAGCCTCGCAATCTACTTCGGATGACTTAGTTGCTAAACGTGGCTCAACCTCACTTGCATGGAAGTGGTTTGGTTTTGAGAAAACTGATGTTGCGCAAAAGACGGCACTCTGCAAAGTGTGTAGGAAACATGTTGCTGTTAAAAGCAGCTCGACGACCAACTTGTTTCACCACCTGCGGACCAACCATAGCAAGGAATACCAAGAGTATGAAAAGTTCCGAGACTCCACTGCCCGAGAAAAGCCGACATCGGCTAAGGTACCTGCTGCACAACACACTCAGCAAACTTTAGCGGAGTCGTTTAGCAGAAATGTGCCTTATATACTAAACAATATCTATGCATCCCTGCCTCAAGCAGCCCTTCAGAAAGGGCATTCAGCACTGGTGGAAATGTTGTAACATGTCACCGGACTGCACCTAAACCTGACACTGTGGACAGACTGGTGTTCTTGGCTCATAATTTGAAGTAAATCTACATGTGAACAGTGAGCAGTTGGCCTGTAATGTTTTATAAAGTTTCAGCATCTGTCCATGCCAGTGTGTGCTTTAATAATAGTGACTATATTTTATTTGTCTGTAAATTGTGGACCTTGTTTACTTTGATGTCATTTGTTAACAAATGTATATTATATTATTTAAGATAATCTGACTTGGAAGTGCACCTTTTGGGCAGACTTTCTTTGTACTGGGCAGTACTTGAAGTTAGGTATTTGTTCAATAAGGCCATAGGTTGTAAGGCAATAAGGCCGTAAGGACACATGGTTGTGTGCAATATGTTACAGATCAGAGTACTTTGTTTACAGATGCTATTTGTTCATTATTATTATTATTTAATCTTGCTTGTATGCTGGACAATTTACATTACAGCAGAAGTGTACAACTGAATGTTTACTCAGAGTTCGATGTTCTTACACTAGTTAAATTAGTATTTTGTATGTCTTTGAATTGTTTTTACTTGAATACTTACATGTTAAAGAAAATAAATAAGCACTGTTTTCATTCAACATTGTGCCCATTATTATCATCAGTGATTAAGTAACTCAGACTTTTAAAAACACATTTTTAATGGATATCGTCTAATTATCGTTATCGTTAAAATCGCCAAAAATATCTAGATATTATTTTTTGTCCATATCGCCCACCCCTAGTGTCAGGTCATTTTCTGTAAGGACAAACTGGCAGATATTACAGCTGAAGTTAAACTCTACTGAAGCAATGAAAGGTCTTAAACTTATATAATTTATAAATTTAAGTCATTTACATGAAGTTCGGGTTCTTTTGACTCTCCATATTAAGATGGCTAATATTGTCTTAGCTGCAGACATCAGGTGGTCTTTTGCTTACCCTGCTGTTTGGTGTTTTGGATTTTAAAACGTTTCCATTGCTGTGTACTAAAAGCTGTTTGTTGTAACACGTGCACAGCAGTCAGTGGAAAAAACTGGAAGGTTGCAGACCTACAGCCTTTGTGACCTGGTGAAGTCCACCAACATTCGCTGCATTACTCTCCTGCTGTGCCTGGTCTGGTGAGATGTCTTCCATGTACTCTATCAAAAACCAATAAAACATATTTATTTGCAGTTGATGATGGTGGAACTATGTAAATCACAGAAAGGGCTCGCTGACT
This sequence comes from Triplophysa siluroides, assembly GCA_006030095.1. NCBI lineage: Eukaryota > Metazoa > Chordata > Actinopteri > Cypriniformes > Nemacheilidae > Triplophysa > Triplophysa siluroides. The sequence goes on along the minus strand of VCII01000221.1, from coordinate 344,229 downwards.
TTCTTTCTCAGGTCATCTGTTTCCATTGGATACTGTGCCTTGTCTCTGAACACTTCCAATCTACATGGGAACATCTATCTGAATTGCTTCTTGTCGGCGGTTGTGGAAGTTCCTGCTCTCATCTTGGCCTGGCTGATGTTCCGCTGCTGGTCGAGGCGTCTATGCTTGTCTACCACTCTTTCATTTGGAGGACTTGTTCTTCTCTTTGTACACCTCATACCACAAAGTGAGATCTGACATTGTGTTATCAAAGCAAAGCATATTAAAAGAGATCAGAGTAAATGTCAGATTGAAAAGCTACAACAGTAGCTTTTTACATGCAATCCCATTTAAGTCACTCGGTTAAAGCACTCGGTTCCAACATATGGAAATGTTTTGTTTAATACAGTATATTGCATTATATTCTCCAGTGTATATACAGTATATTTTGGTTTCAGAAAGCTAATCTGATTAGCACTGAAAAGATTTGAGTTAGAAACCATGCTGGGGGGTGTATGCGAACTCTGACTCTTCACAGCCTGTAATGTTTTTTTCAAATGATGTTTGAGCAGTGTATGCTTCTCGCCATGGTCAGGGTGTCTAATGATGTGTTTTGTGATGATTTTGTCTTCTTTTAACTAATAGATATGAATTCCGTTGCCATTTCGCTGGTGTTGTTAGGAAAGTTTGGCCTGTCAGCAGCCTTTGCAATAGTTTACCCCGCAACCGCCGAGCTTTACCCCACTGTCTTGAGGAACACTGCGTTAGGAGCCTGCTCAATGGCATCCAGAGTGGGCAGCATATCTGCACCATACTTCGTCTACTTAGGTCAGTAAACTTTATTCTGTGTGCACAAATGTCCTCACTGTTCTGCAATTGGCCAAAGGAGTGAGTAGAAATCCAACGTGCTGAAATCATCAGATTTTGGACTACAGAAAAGAATTATGAAAAGAATTACTCAAATACAATACCCATACACCTTTATTTATAGTGCACGGTTTAAAAACAACCGAAGTTGACCAAAGTGCTTTACAACATGCTATAAGACAATAAAAAGACATGTAATAAATAGGCACCATATAACATTGTCAAGAAAACAAAGTCAGGTTGTCAAGGGACATCGAGGCAAAGAAAATAAGTAGGTCTTCAAGTAAGATTTAAAAACAGGCAGAGTTGGGGCAGTTCTAATATGGGGGTTAGAGCAGGTTAGAGTTAGAGGATCTAAGTGATCTCGACAGTGTATAAGGCTGCAAAAGTCCAGCTAAGTACACTGGAGCAAAGTTGTGAAGTGTTTGAAAAACAAACAAGAGTATTTTAAAATCAATTCTGTACTTCACAGGAAGCCAATGAAGTGAAGTTAAAACCGGCGTAATAGACTCGTATTTGCGCTTTCCGGTGAGAAGCTGTGCTGTTGCATTCTGGACTTACTGTAGGCGAGAAACACAAGACAACGGAGCACCAACATACAGAGAATTACAATAGTCAAGCCTCGATGTAAAAAATGCATGTATTGCTATTTCGAACATCTTTAAGGCAAGAATGGCTTTACTTTGGAGAGAAGCCTGAGATGGTAAAAAGAAGACATGGCAACAGAACTTATCTACTTACCAAATTCAGGTTATTGTCATGCCAAACACCCAGGTTTCTAACACAGGAGGTAGTGTATGATGACGGAGATGAAGTATCAAAGTCACATTTACAGAAGCTTGCTTCAGAAAGTTACATTCACACCACATAACGTATCCAAACGGACTAGGCTTAAGCCCTGTCCGGGAAACCACCTCATAGGGCCAAATTTAACACCTCTTTTGGCATTAAAAAACAACTTTCAGAATTTACAAAAGGCACACTGTTAAAAACAGAGCATATGTAGTGAGTTTTCTTTTCTCTAAATCTGAGAACATCTGATTCAGTTAGATTCATCACCTGATCATGGATATTAAGTAGAATAGAATGAGCGCAGGAGTTGTAAATAAATCAGATGTTTTGATATGCCAGTTTCCAGCACGATACTTTTATGAGAAGGTGGTCATCTTTACAAAACTACAGAGCTTGGCAATGTTATTATTTACAAAAAAAATATTTCTTGTCTTTTTCATTGCAGGAGGCTTCTACAAATCTCTGCCTTACATCCTCATTGGCAGTCTAAGTGTTTTCTCAGGGTTGCTAAGTCTTCTTCTTCCAGAGAGTCTAGGAATGCCTCTGCCAGAGGCCATCAGTCACATGCAGATAATATCTGGGTAAGACACGATTCCAACAGCGACCTCTTCTGTCTGCTGTTGCGTAGCATCACGGGATTGTGTCTGTATGAATAGATTATAAATCAGCAATGTGTACAGATGACATTTTACTGATACAAAATAGTTTTCTTTTCAACTCAGTCCGTTTTTTAAATGTGCTTGTTTTAATCATCCAATAAATTCTGTTTTTTCCAGGTGCTGTAAATTAAGGCATTCTTCTAATAATCCGACCAACAATAAATGTGAAGAGGAACATGAATCAGTACAGTTAAAGGACTTTTCATAGATCAATGTGTGATAGATTGGTAAAGAACTAACTAACCCCTTAACTTGTTTTCATACCATTTTCTCTGTCCAAGGGTTTCATATACACACGCCATTCACACGATGAAAATTTACCATTAAGATGTTGAAAGCTCACGCAAAAATAGAAAGTCTGTCATTATTTACTCACCTTTGAGTTTGAGAGGAAAAATTACTTTATAACTTTGTTCTTTTGAACACAAAAGTAGATATTTTGAAGAATGTAGGACAGCAAACAGTTCTGGGGAACTTTAGAGTACTATCGTCATTTTTCCTACTATGGTAGTCAATAGTGTCCAAGAACTGTTAGGTTACAAGCATTCCTCCAAATATCTTTCTCTGTGTTCAACCAAACAAAGAAATGTATACAGATTTGGAACAACAAGAGGAAGTCATTCTTGACAGAATTTTTGGGTGAACTATCCCTTTAAGTAATTCATTTTTGCGCAGTAAAATGATTAGACTGAGTCCTATTTCACACCTTGTGCACAAACATCTATGCATGCAGGAATACATGGGTAACACTTAAAGGTATCCCACATAGCAATTTTTGTAGAAAATATTGGCTGTGTGAAATTAGTCTTTTGAAATAAAGTAAATCTTTCAACATTACTTTTTAAAACGAGTTTTACAGTTTCAAGTGTTTTTGCCATTTAGAATAAATATGTCAGCCTTAAGGATATATGAAAATATTAGCATGTATAAGATATAAGCACTTAAAAATTGAGTCTCTCATCTCCCCTAAAATGGATCAACTTTTTATGACATTATTCTGCACTTCAGCATCTCAACCACTTGGGCATTTTCCAAACGTAAGTGAGCATCCCTATGCCCTACTCCCTTCGAAGGGCTGAGCCCTTGAAGTGAACTGTTTGAAGGGTACATGGCATTACTGTCTCTCATGTATACGTTTGGAACTCCCTTCACAAAGGGAATGACTTGCCAAATGTTACCTTGAGCGCTGCACGTGCTTTCTGAATCCAGCGCTCGTTTGTTGAAAATAAACAACATTTTTAAACGTCTTGTTGAATATTGAGTAATGTCTTATTTCGCCGTTTTGGTATTAATAAAGGAAATATATGAGAAAGGAAACCTATAAACAAGTAGCTATTTTTAAACATATTTTCCTATAAACTAAATGATCTTATACTGTATTTTAACCATCTTAAATCGTATTTATCACTGTCAAAAATAGTCTAAAACAAATACAAACTAAATTATTGTACTTACATTTGTAGGTAACGTCAAATTCCCGCACCATATTTGCTTCAAAATGCCTCGCGGGAACTTGTGTTCTTAGATCACGTGATCACAAACGGAACTCACTTCCTTGAAGTGACCATGGCATGTACCCTTCGCTAACGGACTTTTGAAAGGGCCCTTCGCCTAGGGGGTAAGGTGTACACTTTCGTTTGGAACACCCCTACAAATGGCATATGGAGCCAAAGTAGGGTCACATATATTTGCAACAACAAAAAAAGTTTTGCAAACAAAAAAAAGGTTTGCAAACAAAAAAAAAGTTTTGCAAATAAAAATAGGCTATTATCGCTCCTTTAAATTCGCGTTTCAGCCAATCGTCACTGTTTTTTTGCTCTCTCTTTTCTTTTGCGCCTCGCTTTGTGTCCCTGATTTGACGTGGGGGAGGAGACAAGAGATTGGGGCGTGTACAAGCGACCTGAACCTGCCTCCCCTTACGTAGCGCCATCAGCGTAAACTGCTGTGCAGACTGACGCCTGGGCCACACATACTCCGTGTGCGGTCCGTTTTTTTTTTTTACGTGCACATGTTAACGGATTAGATCATTCACACAGCGCGCGTATGAAGTGCGGCACGTCCGTTGCAGGTGCGTTGCGTTGCGTTAGTGCAGCGATCGTTTACGCATCGAGTCTATTTTTGCTGTACAGCAGCACACGTATCATGCCCAAAATGAACACGAATTGACATAGAAATGCAATAATTTCACCAAAAATGCATACAAATTAAGTTTACTACCTTTTTTATTTGACCTTTTTAAGCAATAAAAACAAAACAAGAAAAAAAACAATAAATCGGATTAAAATGTTGTGTGTCGTACAAATATCCTACAGTGTTTATATTTTATGGGGAAGGTGCACGCAGATAGTGACAATCAGGTGACAAGCATGTGGTAATATGATCCATGTTGACTTCTGCACTGGTTCATAGTGTGAAGTGAACTCAAAGTCTGCACCTCGTTCTTCTCCGCAACATTCTTAGCAACAGATAAACGCGATAGCCTTTCTTTTATCAACAACTCGCAAAAAGAAAGAATCACAATGACGAAAATAGCGTTTCATAAACCTTTTATTTTTCTAATAATCTTCCAAACATTGGGAAGTTACTTAACCATTGTTGACTCAATCACTCCGAAGACGCGTACCGCTTGCACGCAAACGTAACGTAGTATGTGTGGAAACACAATGGCACATGACGGATCTGTACTGCATACGTGTTGCTCTACGCACCGCATATGTAATGCACACGGAGTATGTGTGGCCCAGGCGTCAGTCTGCACAGCAGTTTACGCTGATGGCGCTACGTAAGGGGAGGCAGGTTCAGGTCGCTTGTACACGCCCCAATCTCTTGTCTCCTCCCCCACGTCAAATCAGGGACACAAAGCGAGGCGCAAAGAAAAGTGAAGAGCAAAGAGAAAACAGTGTCGCAAGGAAGCGATTGCCTGAAACGCGAATTTAAAGGAGCGATAATAGCCTATTTTTGTTTGCAAAACTTTTTTTTTGTTTGCAAACCTTTTTTTTTTTTTGCAAAACTTTTTTTTGTTTGCAAAACTTTTTTTTTGTTTGCAAAACTTTTTTTTTGTTTGCAAACCATTTTTTTGTTGTTGCAAATATATGTGACCCTACTTTGGCTCCATAATGGCATCCCCTTCGCGAAGGGCCCTTCAAAGGCGCATAAATGCCGTTTGAAAAATGCCCTTTGTTTCCAATCAAACGGTCTCTAGAATCTAGAGAATTTGTGATATACATTTTTTGGTGTCTTGTATTAAAAGCATACTCCACCATAAAATGAAAATTCTGTCATGACACAATAACTCCTCCATTCATCTTGGCAACACAAATGAAGATCTCATCAATACTATCTTCATTTGTGTTCAGAAGATGAACGATAGGGTTATCGTACACTTCAGGGTGAGTAATTCATGACAGAATTTTCATTCTACGATGGAGTGTCCCTTTACGTGCGGACAATTTAGACTACTTTGTTGATATTACTGTTGTTTCCAAGCACCCTGAAAATTTGATAATTTTTTTATTACATTTTTTTGAGCGCACACAATTGCTTTTTGATATAGCCAGATGTCAGCCAGTTATATTGGCTGTTTTGTTGTATGTGTCTAATACGTACCGGATGTTGCTAATTCTTAACACTGTACTACATTTCCTTTTGGGGTTTCTTAAAAATGCTAAAACATAGTCAACAGAAAAACACCTCATTGCAAATGTTGTGTATTTAGAACAACCACATTTGCTTTGCCTTAACTTTTGTTATGATGTCCTCTGCTGGTCAGCAATGAAGACAACCAGGAATATTTTCTGAAGAGAGAAACCATGTACAACTATATCTTGCTTTTGTTTCAGTACCTGTTTTTGTGTCAGATGTGCTGTAATGTGTAATGATGCGTGCCTTTATTTGTAGTCTTCTAAAAGCACACCACTATCTCCTTTTGATAATGTTGCCTCTGAATAACTCAAATTTATTTCAGTTGGTGTGTATGTGAGGTTGGAAAATGTGCACTTTCTTGTTTTCTTGGCTGCTTACAGGTAGACATCAAATGTTTGTCCTGCCAATGTTTTATTCATAACTAAACAGGTACATACATTTCTATGAACAAGCCCCATAAGTAACAGTTATTACATTTACATTACATTTACATTTAGGCATTTGGCAGACGCTTTTATCCAAAGCGACTTACATTCCTTTATCCTATACATTTTACATAGGTATTTGCAATCCCCTTGGATCGAACCCACAACCTTGCGTTGTTAGCGCAATGCTCTTACCACTGAGCCACAGGAAAGCATTATACTTATTATAAAATATTACAACTTCAAAATGAGACACTGTGGTATTATTTTATATTGAAAACCTACCCAATAAACAAATTTCACAAATACATGTAAAGTTAACAAAAACATGTAAACATGATCCTGCATCATTCAGAGGACCCAAAGTGATCCTTCTGGCTGAATGAAGTTTCTCTCAAATACTAAAAAACCTACTTTCATGTAATAGGTAGGCTGGTACACTTTCTGTGTTAGGTGGTACACCCAATGTAAAACAAGAAAAATGCGATTTCATCAGAGCCCTTTTAATATTTTTTAAAACTATATTTATGAAGTCGGTAGCACAGGCAAAAGTCAATACAGGTCAAAGTAGAAACCTGTTCAATGTGAATTAGTTGAAAAAGTTGAATTATTGAATGTCAAAAAACCTTTGAGAAAAATGTATTTACATGCACTAAAATGTTATTCAACAAACTAAACTTGTCTAAACACATTGTTTTGGACTGTTTTTTGGGTTACATTGATTTTTAAAGGATTTAAAAAATAAATATATTTTTACTTTTTGTCATTTACCCAACTGTTTGTTGAGGGGGCATGATTTAAAACTCAAAACATGTTTTGACTTTAAAGCTCTTATCTTATCTCATGCCTCGATTGCTAACGTTATGGGTTATGTTTTTAAGCATGTTAAGTCAAATGCATGTTACACATCTTACATTGTGTGACAAACAACCCTTCATTTAAAACAGAAGAATTCACAAAAAGTATGTGGTTTGCATCTCTAAAATCTTACCTTTTATCATCTTTATTGTTAAACAGTTTTGTTATGCCTCCCCACATATCACTTGCCTTCCCACATTCTTCTTCAGGTTTGCTTAAAGGAATGCTGCAACGATGTGTCATGCATTCTGACTTCACAATGTTAAACGTGCTGTCTTCTCATGCTTAACATGGTCAACTTGTCAAAAAACGAGTTGGGCGTATTACATAGTATTTCTGTGCTCGATACACTCCCCCAGCAATCGTACAGGTTTCAGAAAGCTTTTTGCAAACATATAATACTGTTTTGTAACAATTTTTCTTAGTCCCTTATTGGACAATTCTCCCGGAAAAGCATGCGGCAAGCCCACGTGGCAGCATGGAGAGCAGGAGAAGGAGCATGCGCAGACGTCACTTTCACTTGTGCACATGAATGTTATATAATCTGTGGATTTAAGGCTAGACTTGGAGATCGTTTGAAACTGATATATTGAGCCACTTTAGAAGTAGTGAAAGTGGAATATTGCTCTAAAGAAGCAGTTATCTGTTTAGGAGGGAGATTGCCTGGGGGAAGAAGCTGCTTCTGTGTCTGGAAGTCCTAGTGTTTGGTGCTCTGAAGCGCCGGCCAGGGGGCAACAGTTCAAAAAGTTTGTGTGCAGGGTGTGTGGAGTTTATGATGATTTTTCTTGCCCTGTTTTTCACTCTGGAATCTTACAGGTCCTGAAGTGTGGGCAAAGGAGCTCCAATAATCTTCTCACCATTATGAACTGTCCGTTGTAGTCTTCGTAGGTCTGATTTGGTGGCCGAGCCATACCAATCAGTTATTGAAGTACACAGAAGAGATTCGATGACCTGGGTCAGTAGCTCCTGTGGTAGGTTGAACTTCCTCAATTGACGGAGGAATTATAACCTCTGCTTGACCTTCTTTACAATGGAGTCTATCCCAATGGAGACTCCCACTTCAGGTCCTGAGAGATGGTGGAGCCCAGGAACCTGAATGACTCCACAGTATTCACAGTGCTGTCCAGGATGGTGAGGGGAGGAAGTGATGGAGGATTCCATCCGAAATACACTATAATCTCCACTGTCTTGAATACATTCAGCTCTAGGTTGTTTAGACTGCACCAGGCAGCCAGCTGAGCAACCTCCTTTCTGTAAGCAGATTCATCACGTCTTGAATAAGGCCAATAACTGTGGTGTCATCTGCAAACTTCAGGAGTTTGACAGAAGGGTCTGTAGAGGTGCATTTGTTTGTGTAGAGTGAAAATAGCAGTGGAGAAAGAACACATCCTTGAGGAGCCCCGCTGCTGATGGTACATGTGCTGGATGTAAATTTTCCCGACCTCACTAGCTGCTGCCTGTTTGACAGAACGTTAATAATCCACTAACAGGTAGGTTGGCACAGCGAGCTGGGTAAACTTGGGCAGAAGGAGGTCCGGGATTATGGTGTTGAAGGCTGAGCTGAAGTCTACAAACAGGATCCTGACGTAAGTCCCTGGTCTGTCTACGTGTTGTAGGATGTAATGCAGTCCCATGTTTACTGCGTCATCCACAGACCTGTTTGCTAGGTAAGCAAACTGGAGGGGATCAAGAAGGGGTCTGGTGATGTCCTTCAGGATGGCCAGTTTAAGTCTCTCATGACCACAGATGCTAAAGCAACAGGCCTGTAGTCAATAAGTCCAGAGATTTTTGGTTTCTTCTGTACAGGGATGATGGTGGAGTGTTTGAAGCATGAAGGGACTTCACACTGCTCCAAAGATCTGTTATATATATGAGTGAAGATGGGCGACAGCTGCTCTGCACAGACTTTCAGGCAGGAGGGTGAGACATTGTCTGGGCCAGGTGCTTTTCTGATCTTTTGTTTTGGAAAAGCTGGCACACACCCTCTTTGCGGATCCTAAGTGCAGGTTGAGTGTCTAGAGGATGTGTTAATGTTATAGCAGAAATAGGTTCAGGGCAGGTGTGGAGGGTGAGACTCTGCTTTTCAAAATGACAAAGGAAGTCGTTCAGATCGTCAGCCAGTCTTTGATTACCCACAGACTGAGAGGGTGATGGCTTGTAGTTGGTAATGTCTTTCAGGCCTTTCCACACTGATGCAGGGTCGTTGGCTGAAAACTGGTTCTTCAGCTTTTCAGAGTAGCTTCTCTAAGCCGCTCTTATCTCCTTTGTCAGTGTGTATTCGGCCTGATTATACAAGACTTTGTCCCCACTTCTGTAAGCATCTTCTTTGGCCTAACGAAGCTGTCTCAGTTTCATTGTAAACCATGGTTTGTCACTGTTGTATGTTAAGTGAGTCCTGGTGGGAATACACATGTGCTCACAGAAGCTTACTGTGGCGAGGGGGGCGTGGCCTAGCGGAGTCTGGAGAGAGAGACAGGAAACCGGCGGGAAGTAAGTAGGTCAAAGGCTGATTGTAAACACCTGTCTCTTGTTTATGTCTCTTGAGAATAAAAGCCAGCACGAGGGGAGGACAGAAAAGGAGAGAGTGGCTGAGAACCAGAGCGAGTAGGAACGTGAGAGGATTACCCCGAATGCTGCAACCCACTTGATGTGCCATATGTGCCCGGAGGCCATACTTAATACATTGTTTACTTTTACTTTGCGTTTTCATTATTAAGACCCTACTTCTCAGCCCACGCCGAAACCCTACTTCTCAGCCCACGCCAAAACCCTACTTCTCAGCCCACGCCGACCCTGTCTCCCTTCCTTCATCTTATTGAACCTTGTTACACTGGTGCCCAAACCCGGGAAGGAAGGAAAACACAGCCAGGCACGCCATTTGAGGAAGTCATCCAGGTGCTCGCAGGTCTCCATCAGGTGCACCATCAAGCCCTGCTGGACCTACAGGGGGAGCAGGAGAAAATGTTCCAGTTGCTCCTCAAGGCCCAGACGGATGACCGCGTGCTCAGGGAGGGCAAACCGGGGGAACACCAGCAGCCGCCGCCCCATCTACTTCCCTGCTGCTTCACAAGATGGGGCTCAAGGACGACCCTGAGGCCTTCATCGAGCTCTTCGAGAGGTCCGCAGAGGTATCGAACTGGCCCCACGACGGCTGTGCCGCCCGGCTTATCCCGCTGTTGTCGGGGGAGGCCCAGCTCGCAGCTCAACAGCTTCTGGTCCAGAACCTCCTGGAGTACACAGACTTACGAAGGGCGATCCTCCGTCGGGTCGCACTGACCCCGGAGCAGGAGCGCCAGCACTTTCGGTTGCTGGAGCTCGGAGACGGCGGCCAGCCCTTCGTGTTTGCCCAACCGCTCCGGGACACCTGCCACAAATGGCTGCTGGACGACGACAGTGATGGCGACCCTACTGTGGAGAAGATAGTACTGGAGCAGTTCGTGGGACGGCTACCCACAGGGGGCGCATCAATTATACCATCTCAACCTCCTTAAAAAGTGGAGTGAGGCGGACGCAGTGATGCTGGCGACGGTGGTGGGTAGAGAGGATGATCTCGGGCCAGAAGTGGGAGGAATACGCAATCTATCCCTCTGGCCCCTGGCAGAGATCGCCTCTCACCGTCCCAGATCACTCACGTTGCCAGGTTGCAGGCTTGTTTTGCTGATTTGTTCACGCCTCTGCCTGGCAGAACTTCGCTCATTGAGCACCATATTGAGACTACACCGGGAGTCGTAATTCGTAGCCGGCCGTATCGTTTGCCTGAAGACAAGAAAAAAGTGCATTTCACTCATGCGTTAGTTTCTGCGAACAAAAGAGAGGGTAAGTACCATCCTTTTATACTACATGCTGAGGGATGATAGGCTGACCAGTAATTAATTATGATGTGAGGAGTCTTCCTGAGAACTTGCGCGGAAGCTTACATTTCTACCAGAAAGACTCAGGAAACAAAGACCGATAAATAACGTTTATTACACATAAATTTAAATTATAATGTTAAAGATCTTTTGGGCATAGGCCCCGTCGGATGAAGGAATCATGAAAAAATGTATTCTGATGTTCCTGCCTGAAGATAAGGCAGGGGCGGAGCCTACCCCAAAAGAGGAGGTAAACAAAAATTGAGGTTACATTATACCTTCTATTGAAGGTAGCATGAACAACATTTTTTAAGGGAAAAATAGTTGTATTTCACTGTTTTTAACAGAACCTCCCAAAGCGATTACAGGCTTGCCAAAGCCAAGTGAACTAGCCGGAGCCTGGACCGGCTGATTGGGCTTGCAAAAGCCTACAAATTTTCCAGAAGCCTGCACAGGCTGAATGGGCTTGCAAAAGCACAAAAAGAAATCATAAAATAAACAACAAACATAAAAACGACAGAGCCTGCACAGGCTGATTGGGCTTGCAAAAGCCTAAAAATTTCCCGAAGCCTGCACAGGCTGAATGGGCTTGCACAAGCCGACAGAATTTACCCAAAGTTTACGGAGGCTGATATGAGGCTTGCCAAAGCCGTGCTATAAGTATACTTATACTTATGCCACCACCACCAGTAATTGCAAAGTAAGTACCTTACGCTTGTGGAGAACGCCTGTTGAGCATCCAGGATGGTTTTAGAATCCAGTCTTATATAGGATTCAAATGCCATAGATAACCATCTGCCGAGGACCTTAATAGAAGAAGTCGGAATCCCACAGGCGGCTGCAGAAGTAGCTGCGCCAATCCTAAATGATTGCCCGGTGTAAAGTTGTGAAGACTTGCCACAACTTTCCAGAGCTGCTGCAAGATGAGTCCTGAACCACTCTTTTGTTATGGGAAAGCCATTTGATAACATAAATAGGGTGGATCATTTATGATGACCGGGGCGAGTTTGGAGGTATCTAATCATGGAAGTGAAGGGGCAAATATCTCTGTTAGAACGGGAAATAGTTATGGTAATTCCTGCGCGTAGTGTGTCGGTCTTCGAATGTTTAAGGAAAAGAGTAAAGTGATTCGGTGAGAATGTAATATCTGAAAAGGTAAAGTCTCTGTATGGGTCGAAACTTCGGGAGTCATTAGTAAATTCACCTGGCCGCATAAAGCCATAGAAGGCAGTTAAAAACACGGCTTCTAAGAGAATATTAGTATAAACGGGAAATAACCCCTTGCACAGTGAGTAAACCAGTTCCTTTAGAATGGGAATAGTAATAGGAAGGCGTTTATCCATGATTTTCTGCGTATCTTTAGAAATACCTTTCAGTAGTAGCCGTATGGAGGGCGTGGAAAATAGACTCGGATAACAGAGATCATGTAATCTGGCATGGAATTGGATACCTGCGAGTAATCTGCATATAGTGGATCTTTTAAGATTGCGAAATTGGTATTGATGAACCAATAAGGCACAGACAGTCGAAACTAAGATTGGAAAACGGTTCATGTTAAAGGCAAAACACAACGCTGTGAACAAGGACCAAGCGGAATTGTAGGCTTTAAAGGTGGAAGATGTGACGCCCTTAGAGATGAAATAGCTAGCTGAATTTAGCAGTTTACGATACGAATCTAATCTAGGAGGATTAAGGAAGGTTTCAGGCAGGGTGTTGGGTCCAGGTTGGCCATTGGGCAGAGGCGTCTGAAAGCGAGAGAGTGCATCAGCGATTTCGTTAGTGTACCCCGGAATATGTTCAGCTTTAATTGTAAAACTATGCATAATCGATTGCCAGATAATTCTTCTCATGATTGACATGATAGCTAAACAAGGCGATCTACCTTTATTAATAATCTCGACTGCTGCTTCTTTATCGCAAAACATGATAATGTGTTTGCGAGACCAAGCTGAACCCCATAGGAGCAAGCCACCGCTATGGGATAGAGCTCGTAGAGATTTATTTGATCCGACCACCTCTCAGCGAACCACTGACCTTGGAAAAAGCCTCCGAAACCTATAGAGGGGGCTGCGTCAGTGAAAAGTTTAAGAGCGACGGAAGACTCCGGAGTGTCGTTATGTAAAAAGGAGATACCATTCCAGCTGTTAAGCAGGTGGGACCAGAATGTCAGATCTGAGAGGCATCCTTCGTCGAGGTGCACAATGTCACTTAAGTTGGCTACTGAGTGGGCGAGATCTAGCAAACAAGTTCACGAGTTCACCTTAGCAAATAATTAAAAAGGGGGGCAGCGTAGTTACGCTGAGAATTTAGAATGCAAATTTGGCATGCTGTCCGGGGAGGGCTCCGGGGTCGGCTCTTCTCCCGACCCCGGAGCACTCTCCCTTGGTTCGGGGCGAGGGCTCTGATCTCTGTGTTTGCCCGTGTCCCGAGCGCTTCCCCCCCTTTTTCGGGTAGAAAAGAGTTTTAATGGTGAGGAGACGGGGTGGAGGTGGGATGCTGCGAAAATCTATGAGTGGAGGAGGTAAGGCGGTTTCACTATTTATAGAGCTCGCTCTGGTTTGGTAGGATAGGTGTTGTGATTGCTAATGCCGGGCAGCTGCGTGATTTCTAATGCCGTGCAGCCGGGCGGCTGTGTGATCGCTAGTGCCGTGCAGCTACTTAATTATTTGCACATGCTCCTCCCGAACTTTGTTAATAAAACATCATTTCACGAGTTCACCTTAGCAAATAATTAAAAAGGGGGGCAGCGTAGTTACGCTGAGAATTTAGAATGCAAATTTGGCATGCTGTCCGGGGAGAGGGCTCCGGGGTCGGCATTCTCTCCCGACCCCGGAGCACTCCCCCTTGGTTCGGGGCGAGGGCTCTGATCTCTGTGTTTGCCCGTGCCCCGAGCACTTCCCCCCAAAAAATGCGACTAGTGCAGGACAGCAGCCAAGCTGGGTGCTATTGGCCCCCCAAATATAGCAAAGTTTACAGCGGTGGGTTGCTGGCCTTCGTTTGAGTAGGGTCCCGGCTGGGGCCTCTGGCGGGGTCGGTTTCTGTGGCTTCTGTGCGGTACGGATATTGGTGTGGTCGTGGGAAATGCGGATGGAGGCCCCTGTTCGGGAGGTGCTGCTGCTGCGGTTAAAAACGTGTATGGGAGCCCCTACTGGGACGGCGCTACGGCTGTAGCGGTAAAAGGCTCCTGCTGGGCGGTATTGCTGTGGCGGATTTAAATATAGATAGAAGGCCCTGGCTGGGGCAGCACTGCTGTGGCAGTGTGAAAAAACAGATAAAGGCCCCTGCTGGGGTGGCCCTGCTGCTGTAGTGTGGAATGCAGATAAAGGCCCCTGCTGGGGCGGCACTGCTGCTGCAGTGGGAAATACAGGTGAAGGCCCCTGCTGGGGAAGCACTGCTGCTGCAGTGTGAAATATAGATAAAGGCCCCTGCTGGGGCGGCACTGCTGCTGCAGTGGGAAATAAGGGGTGAGGGCCCCTGCTGGGGAAGCACTGCTGCTGCAGTGTGAAATATAGATAAAGACCCCTGCTGGGGTGGCACTGCTGCTGCAATGGGAAATACAGGTAGAGACCCCTGCTGGGGTAGCACTGCTGCTGCAGTGGGAAATATAGGTAAAGATCCCTGCTGGGGTGGTACTGCTGCGGCAGTGTGAAATATAGGTAAAGACCCCTGCTGGGGCGGCACTGCTGCTGCAGTTTGAAAAACAGATAAAGGCCCCTGCTGGGGCGTCACTGCTGCTGCAGTGGGAAATACAGGTAAAGACCCCTGCTGGGGTGGCACTGCTGCTGCAGTGTTGAATATAGATAAAAGCCCCTGCTGGGGCGGCACTGCTGCTGCAGTGGGAAATACAGGTGAAGGCCCCTGCTGGGGAAGCACTGCTGCTGCAGTGTGAAATATAGATAAAGACCCCTGCTGGGGTGGCACTGCTGCTGCAATGGGAAATACAGGTAGAAACCCCTGCTGGGGTAGCACTGCTGCTGCAGTGGGAAATATAGGTGAAGGCCCCTGCTGGGGTGGTACTGCTGCGGCAGTGTGAAATATAGATAGAGACCCCTGCTGGGGTGGCACTGCTGCAGCAGTGTGGAAAATAGAAGGCCTCTGCTGGGTCGACGCTGTGGCTGTGGGCTGCTGGTGTGTGGGGGATTGGCGGCGGACTGGGATTAACAGTTTTGGTTGGTGAGGGTTCGGTGTGCTCCTTATTAGGGTTTGTGTGCTTCTAAGCTGGAGGTAGGCTTGGCGGGTTTGGTGTGGTTGGAGGCTTCTGACTGAGAGGATGGTGTTGCTGAGAGCGGCGTTGAGGAGGGGCTTCGGTGGGTGGTCTAGGGGAATATTAGTTCCGAATAGGGAGGTACTGGGATGGGGTGTTGGTCCGCTTCCGATGCCAGCTGCCTGAATTTCTGAAAAGCGAAGCGAGAGAGAGAATCGGCTATTTGTTTTTTTAACCCGGGGATGTGTTTTGCGGTTAATATGAATTGGTCGCGCGCTGATATCCAAGTTAGTCTTCTTATCAAAGGCGTTAGTGTGGGGGAATGGAAACGGCCTTTGTTGATGCATTGCACGGCTGCTTCGTTGTCGCAGTAAACTAAAATACTGCTAGTTGACCATTCTTTCCCCCACAGAAAGGCTGAGATGACTAACGAGTAAAGCTCGAACAGTGCCGAGGACGAGGAAGACTGGGGAAGATTTAGCAGCTGGGGTGGCCATGTGGATGCGAACCAGCGACCTTGGTAATACCCTCCGAAGCCGACGGATGGGGCTGCGTCGGTAAATAATTGGATATCGTCCGGGTGCAAAATCATGTCGTTGTAGAAAAAAGAGAGACCGTTCCATTGTTTTAGGAAGGTTGTCCACAAACTCAGCTCGTTGCAGCAGGCATTGGTCAGGGATAACTGGTCCTCGAGTGCTTGGACGGAGGACGCGAGAGAGAGGAGGTGAGATATGAAAGGGCGACCTTGCGGGATGATGCGTATGGCGAAATTTAGGTGGCCGAGGATGGATAGCAGTTCGCGTTTAGTGCAGTTAGGATTGTCTATGAGAGAGGTGGCGACCAGAATAATCCTGTCGATTTTCTCTTTAGGTAGGGAAGCCTGGAATTTTGCTGAATCTAAATTGATGCCTAGAAATTCTATTGATGTGCTTGGTCCTGCGTTTTTTTCTTGTGTGAGGGGGATCCCGAGCTTAGTGAAGAGCTTTTGGACCGTTAAGAGGTGTGCGGCTGGGACGGAGTTGTGTGGAGATATTATTCGAAAATCGTCTAGTAGGTGGATGATGTGTGGAATTGCGTAGTTGTTGGACAGAATCCAACAGATTGCTTCTGACAGCATGTCGAAGATTTTTGGGCTGCTTCGGCATCCGAAGGTCAGGCGAACGGAAAAATAGAACTTTTGATTCCAGCAAATTCCGAATAAGTGCCAGAAATCTGGGTGAATCGGCATTATTTTGAATGCGGAAGTGATATTGATTTTGGCTAGCCAGGCGCTGCGCCCTGCTTTTTTGATCAGGGTTATGGCTTGTTCGATGTCGTGGTAGTGGAGGGAGAATTCGTCGAGTGGTATGAGGCTATTGATGCTTGGGATTGCGGAGTTGTGTGGTGATGAGAGGTCGATTATTAAGCGTTTTTTACCGGAAAATTTTCTGGTTGCTATGCCTATGGGGCTGATGCGGAAAACGCTGAAGGGGGGTTCGTGGAATGGGCCTATCATGAAGTTTGCATCGATTTCGCTTTTGATTAGGTTGTCGACTATTTTTGGTTCGGCGAGGGCGGACTGGAGGTTAGCGCAGATTGTGCTCTCGGATGGGAGACTTTCGACGCCGGGGTTGAAGCCGTGTTTGAGCCCGGACAGTAGGAACTCTGAGAAATTTACGTCGGGGTGTTGTGACAATTCTAGAGAAAGGTAATGAACGTTCACTGGAGTCAAAGGGTAGTTTCTATAATTTTTATTTGCGGACTTTTTGACAGGGCATATGAAGCGGGCGTGAGCGCCGCCGCAGAAGTCGCAAATATGCATAAATTTGCAACGGTGCCTGGTGCAGGTGCTGTGATTGAAATTCAGGCAGACTTGGTTCTTGGTCCGGTGGTGGTAGTTGGCTGATGGTGCGGAATGGGTGCTCGTGCGAGGGACGTAGCTGGTGGATTTCTCCTGCTGCGGTTCTGGGCAGGGCAGAATGGAGGGGTTGATTTGGGGGCATGCTGTGGTTGAGTGGGTTAAGGATCGGCAGACGGCGCAGGAGTTGTTGTGGCATCCAAGGAAAATCCTGTTGTGGAGTTCGGTATCTAAGGCCCCCCAGTAGGGGCAATGGTTCCACTGGGCGACCCTGATCGCGCATTTAGCTGAGAAAAGTTTGTGGTAAGTGTAGAAGTGGGTGCCTCCGTATGACAGCGCGAGCCCAGCGACTATTGCGAGGTAGTCACTAAGCTCGCGTCTCCTGTGTGGGAAAGTGGTGCATATTATGTCTGTGTAACGTGTAAATGCGATAGTGAACTCAGTGAATGATAATAAACGTGAGTGGTTATGTGCGGTGTTTTTTAAGGTGACGGAGAAATCGCCGCAATTAATTTGGCGGTCAGTGGGGGGCGGAGGGATGGGGGACAGGAGGGTAAAAAGGTAGATGTCTGCTCCTGCAAGGATTTGATCCCTTATGTTGCTGGCTACTGGGGGAGGTTCCAAGGCTGGGGCGTTTGGGGGAATGGCCATTGGTGCTGCAGAGTGGAGAGTGAAAGCGGTGCGAGAGCTGGATAGAGTGGGTGGAAAAGGGGCGGCTGCTGGAGCCGCGTACGGATGCAGCATCACGCTTTGGGCGGCTCCAGAGCCTGTGGCAATAGGAATTTGGGAAAAGATTTGGGCCTGCGCCTGTAACGGAGGCAGCCTCACGTTATCTGTTGGCAGTGGGGCTGCAGGCCAGAGATCGGAGGGAAAGTGGGACAGAGGATAGTTAGAGGATAGGGTAGGCAGGGTTGCCGCTGGCGGGTGCGTGCTCGCGCTGCCGTGGCGGTGATGGACCGGCGTAGAGTCGTCCGAGGTACTGGACTCGGGTGATCCTGCAGTCAGCTGGTTGCTGGTGTCCGCGTGGTCCGGGGTGCGGCCTAGGCTGGCCGAGGGCCGTCCTCTCTGGCTTGGTGAGCGACGCCTCTTCCTCGCCGTGGTTGGGGTGGTTGTTTCCTTGTGTTGAGGGATTGTGGTGCTGCGGGTCTTATCAGCGGCTTTTGGTTTTGTGGTGGGAGCGGTTGTTAGAGCTCCGGGCAGGCTGGAGGTATACAAGTTATACAACTCCGCTTTAGTTGCCTTCCTGGAGAAAGGGATGTCGGCGTTTTCTAAAGCCAGCCTTAGGGATACGACAGTCCATTTTCTCATCTCTGGAATCGAGCGCTGGGCCGAGGTGTAGGAAGAAGCGGACGAAGCTGCCGAAGCCCTGGATGGCGGAGGAGATGACGCCGCGTTGCTTCGTCGTTTTGGGGTGCGACGGACGATGCGGGAGGGCTGGCGGCCTCTTGGTGTCTCTGTCGTCTTACCCGTGACGGCTTCTTGTCCTGTGCTGGTTGCTTTGATGAGCGGCCGGGTTTTCTGAGGGACCCTGGGCGGCAAGGAAGTCGTCGTTTTCCATTTCGGAATTGTCGATCTCAGACATGCTGCTGTATGCTGCGAAAATCTATGAGTGGAGGAGGTAAGGCGGTTTCAGGTTTGGTAGCTCGCTCTGGTTTGGTAGGATAGGTGTTGTGATTGCTAATGCCGGGCAGCTGCGTGATTTCTAATGCCGTGCAGCCGGGCTAGTGCCGTGCAGCTACTTAATTATTTGCACATGCTCCTCCCGAACTTTGTTAATAAAACATCATATATGAAAGCCCTGCCTTGCGGAATAATGCTATTGGCAAAATGGAGGTGGCCGAGCAATAAAAGCATTTCCCGTTCAGTAACTGATCGCGAACCGACAAAAAAACCCATATAAGAACGAATTCTCCAAAGTTTGTCTATACGAAGAGAAGCTTGCATCTTAACAGTATCCAGCCGTATACCGAGAAACTCGAGAGCAGTTGTCGGGCCAAGTGTCTTCTCTTCCGACAGAGGAACTCCCACATCACTAAAAATGTGTGTTTAAGTGTCTCTAGGATGGGGGTTTCGTGCGACGGAAAATCAACCAATTGAAAGTCATCGAGTAGATGCAGAACGAATGTAATCTTGCAGACGTTAAGCAGGATCCAACACAGTGCCTCTGATAGATTGTTAAATATATGCGAACTACTCCTGCAACCGAAAGTGAGTCTAACTGCGAAGTAAAATTTTGACTGCCATTTAACGCCGAAGAGAGCCCACTCAGCAGGGTGAATAGGAATAATCTTAAAGGCATCTGTGATGTCAGCCTTAGCTAGCCAGGCACCCTGCCCAGCCAATTTAATTAGCTGAATAGCGTTGTCTACTGAAGCATAATACAGGGAAAAAGGCTCTAGGGGAATGCTTTCGTTTACACTCGCTGTAGTATTAGAATGTGGCGAAGACATGTCAAAAAACAACCGCTTTTTCCCCGAAAATTTCCTAGTAGCCACACCGAGAGATTTAACTCGAAAAGGAGAAAAAGGAGGAGAATTAAAGGGCCCGATAACATAACCTTTATTGACTTCCTTTCCCAAGAGGGCAGAAACCACTTCTGGTTCAGCTAATGCTGATTGTAGGTTTTTTGCGACGTAAGAGAAGGACAATGGGGACAAAACACCTACTCTAAACCCTTGGGCCAGCCCGGTAATTAAATAATCTACGAATGATGGATCAGGGTGAGATGACAAGTAACTAGATAGCATGTGAATGTTAACTGGAGTGGAAGGGTGGCTTCTTAGAACATACAGACTCATTGAAATTGTAACAAATCCGAGAGTTGTCAAGGTTATGATTTGAGCGACCTCTATTGTCGTAGGCTGGGCTTACAGGATCAGCACCATGGACAGCAACGGGACCTTGACTCGCGAGAGTTTTAGGGTAGAGCGAGGCAGAGTGTCCGTGAGAGCTGCATACGACACAGGTCAAAGTTTTCTGACCGCCGAAGTGACGAACCAGTAACTCTGTGTCGATGATGAACCAGTTCAGCCGTGAGTTAAACAATGAGACGAATGAAGCAGATTAAGCGGAAAAGGATCTATGATATTCATAGAAAAGGGTGCCTCCCTATAAAAGTCCGCCATCATTGCAAGATAAGTGTCCAATTCTTCACGGCGCTCGGGAACGTTTTGGCAGAGGATGTCTCTGTAAACTCCGAAAGCGTTTACGAACTCGGGAAATGATAGATTGCGTTGCAGCCTCGAATCTGAAGTTCTGTGGAAAACCGCCACGTCAGCACAGTACACCATTTGCCGTTAGGGAAGCTAAATTAACGTCCTTACCTTCAATGATGCTAGAACGTATTTGGTGCGAAACTGAAGCCGCAGCCGGTGGGACGATTCGTCTACTGAAGTTTTGGGCAGCCGCTGCCGTAGACAAATTAAACTGAGTAGCGCTCAGAGCTGGCACTACAAAAGTTGGAGTCTGCACCATCGGTGGAGCCGTCGCTTGGACGTTTGAGGATGTAGACGAGGATGTAGAGGGATTTATCGGCCAGAGTAGGTTGGGAAAATAACCAATGTTGTACCTGTACCAGAACTGGAAGCTGGGTTCCCGATAGCTCTCTCGAAGACCCCTAGCCTATTCCCTAGGCTTTTAAAGTTCTCGGAAAGTCCTTGGACTATTTGCAGGAACTGATTGTGAACTTCCACGAGATCTTGAATTGGCGATGAAGTCGACGTGGAAGGCTTGGGACGTTTGGCTGATTTCGGAGAGGAAGATTTAGCTGCGCGTTTTCTGCCGACTTGTTTAGTTTGAACAGGTGGGGTCATGGAGATTACCGGAACGTCCATGGCTAACAGCAGGATTACCCAGAGCGTTAGAAGCCAATAGCATGAGATCCTCTCTCTCTAAGTCTTTATGCAGTGGAATGCCTTGCAGCTCTAAAGTGGTCATGATTTTTTCCGTGGGCCATCGAGCCCGGTTCTGGATGCGGGAACTACGCCGCACGTTTGCGGGTGAAGTAGGAGGTGGTTTGTCGTCCGAATCTGTGAAGTCGCAATCGACTAGAGTTTTTTTCGACATGATCAGTTGCTAACTTACGCGGGACAACGATGTCACTCATGCGTTAGTTTCTGCAAACAAAAGAGAGGGTAAGTACCATCCTTTTATACTACGTGCTGAGGGATGATAGGCTGACCAGTAATTAATTATGATGTGAGGAGTCTTCCTGATAGAACTTGCGCGGAAGCTTACATTTCTTGAAACAAAAGTTACTTTCGATACTGCCGTCCCTGCGGGAGCACACAGCCTCGCCGTGGACCCCCTCAGCATATAGCCAGTGAGTTCTGTGAACCCAGTACTTCTCAACAGATTATAGTGAGCTCAGACAAACCTGCAGTACAGATGCAAACAAAGGTAACTGAGGACACAAACCGTTGGCAGAAACAAGGCGCAAGACCCAAAGGTGATCGTAACATCAGACGTCAAGAATTTCACAAATTGCTGCATTAGCTTCATCTATCCCAGATATGGCTAAGACTCGACTAGACAATGTTGGTACTCTACCACCCCCTGTGCATCTTCAAAAGTGGACACTGCAGCTGGCAGACGCTCTGTGTCAAACAGGCAACGGCGCTCTGCTCAGAAAGCAGCCGAGCCCAATACTCTGAAAGTGGGGGACTCTATTATCAGAAACCTTCGTAGCACTGTTATATTTACATACTATTTCCTTCAAGCAATGATTGCTGATGTATGCAAGGAACTGTCCAACATCCTGACACAACATAAGTCTGTAAATCGGATTGTCATACATGTGGGGAAAAATTATATTCGAAAAGAGCAGTCAGAGCTCCTAAAAAGGGATTTTAATGAACTTTTTGATAACGCCATGGGAACCCAGTGTTCCTTTAGTTTTCCCTATATCTGTCCTGATAAGCAAGCAAAAAACTAAGGCCCTTTCCAGTCGTATGGCAAACCTATCTAATCTACTGCCTATTAGACGTCACACTGAGAATGACAGGGGTAAAAAACAAAAAACAGTTACTATGAAATTAGCACTTTTGAACATCCCACACACAATCGAGGACACACTCTGGATCTGCTCATAAGTAAAGCTCTAAACATTTCATCCACTATTATTAGAGATGCGGCGCTGTCCAATCATTTCTGTATTTTCTTTGATATATCAATCAGTCCAGCCACTGAAGATAGACCCGTCTCTCCCGTTTTTCTCACCAAATATATCTGCAGACTCTATGGATGTTCTCCTCGATAGCTTTAATGCAAAAGTTTAAAATGCTATCGATGCCATTGCTCCAGTAAAGGTCAAGGCGACAACTGGCAGGCGTAAAGCACCCTGGAGAAACACACCATCAGTACAAAGCATGAAAAGAACATGCAGAAAAGCTGAGCGTATATGGTGAAAAACAAATCTTGAAGTTCCCTAAAACATCTATAAAGACAGTCTGCATGCCTTTACATTTACATTTAGACATTTAGCAGACACTTTTATCCAAAGCGACTTACATGTTGTTACCTTTGATGTTGACTTAGGCAAACTAGACAGAATTTTTTCTCTAACATTATAAACTGTAACATAAACAACACTCGCACTCTTTTTGCAACTGTAGAGAGACTAACAAATCCCCCGAGTCAAGTTCCCAGGGAAATGCTGTCTGATGACAAATGCAATGAGTTTGCAACAATTTTCCTTCAGAAGATCAATAATATCAGAATGGAAATCAGCAAAGCTCCATGCGGCAGTCAGTTCACTCTGACTTCAGTACATCACAAATTAGTAACTCTGTCTGAATTTCAGACAATTGATCACAAAACCTTGGAGGAAACGGTACAGCATCTTAAAGCCTCAACTTGCAGCCTTGACACACTTCCCACATCCTTTTTCAAAAGATGGTTTAACTGTTTGGAAGCAGATCTCCTAAAAATAGTAAATACCTCACTGCTCTCAGGAACTTTCCCAGAGTCCCAAAAAACTGCAGTTGTCAAACCTCTATTAAAAAAGAGAGAATCTAGACAAAACCTTACTGTCTAACTACAGGCCAATATCAAATCTTCCTTTTATAGGCAAGATCATTGAAAAGGTTGTCTTCAATCAGCTGAGCAAATTCTTGAACTCAAATGGCTACCTGGACAGTTTACAGTCTGGTTTCCGTCAGCATCACGGCACAGAGACAGTGCTCATAAAAATAATAAATGATATTCGATTGAATTCTGATTCAGGCAAAATATCAGTTCTGGTATTACTAGATCTCAGTGCTGCTTTTGACTCGGTAGATCACACCATACTCCTACATAGGCTGAAAAACTGGGTAGGGCTTTCTGGGAAGGTACTTAAATGGTTCGGGTCATACCGTAAAGGGAGAGGTTACTATGTGAACATAGGCAACCAGAAATCTGACTGGACACACATGACTTTTGGTCTTCCACAGGGCTCGATTCTTGCTCCGCTCCTCTACAATTAGTATATGCTCCCACTTGGCCAAATAATGAAAAGTACCAAATTGCCTACCACAGCTATGCAGATGACACTCAGATCTACCTAGCCCTCTCACCCAATGACTACAGGCCTATTGACTCTCTTTGCCAGTGCATTGATGAAATTAACAGCTGGATGTGTCAAAACTTCCTTCAGTTAAATAAAAAACAAAACTGAAGTCATTGTTTTTGGTAACAAGGATGAAATTAACAAGGTAAACTCATACCTTGACTTAAGAGGTCTAAAGACACAAAGTACAGTCGTGGCCAAAAGTTTTGAGAATTACATAAATATTGGAAATTGGAAAAGTTGCTGCTTAAGTTTTTATAATAGCAATTTGCATATACTCCAGAATGTTATGAAGAGTGATTGTAGTACTCCTGTAATGAGGAGAAGGTAAGTGAAAAGAACGAGATGAACGCAATGCTTTCTCGACAGTGCTTTTACTGTGAATCCACATTTAATGTAATGACATCGGATATGTTTAAAATGAATGCACAGCATTAATGATTCAAACATACGTTAAACTCTACATAGAGAAATGATCATTACACATGACGTATCATCCCCTCCGATAATACCATTCAGTATTAGATCGCTAACGTCAAACAAGTTCAAATCACAATTCAGAACAAAGAGAAACTAAACGCATTCCATATACACACAACAAGATTACATTCGCTTTTACAATCATACTTAAATACCTGGTGCAGTAGCACAATTGCTATGCAACGCACGTGCTAACCATGCAATCCTTTGTACATTGTTAATTAAACGAGGAATAATATTCATCACCTATTAAACAGTTACCCTCTAACAGTGGTCAACTTTAGCTATGCATATGTCACGTAAATAATTTACAGTTACCTGTAATGAGGAGAAGGTAAGTGAAAAGAACGAGACGAACGCAATGCTTTCTCGACAGTGCTTTTACTGTGAATCAAGCGCGTTGCGCCCGTACTTCCCCATTACGCCCGGTGACGTCATTACGCAGGTAAGTAAACTTGTTACGCAACATACTGAAAACTAATTACTTTTCTTAAACTATAACACGTATACATTAGAAAAGTATATAAACAGCATTATTTTAACATGAACTTCAATTAACAATTATTTTCAGTATACCACACGATCACATGAATTGCATAGTCCTTCTTTGCCATGAAAATTAACTTAATCCCAAAAAACCTTTCCACTGCATTTCATTGCTGTCATTAAAGGACCTGCTGAGATCATTTCAGTAATCATCTTGTTAACTCAGGTGAGAATGTTGACAAGCACAAGGCTGGAGATCATTATGTCAGGCTGATTGGGTTAGAATGGCAGACTTGACATGTTAAAAGGAGGGTGATGCTTGAAATCATTGTTCTTCCATTCCTAACCATGGTGACCTGCAAAGAAACGCGTGCAGCCATCATTGCGTTGCATAAAAATGGCTTCACAGGCAAGGATATTGTGGCTACTAAGATTGCACCTAAATCAACAATTTATAGGTTCATCAAGAACTTCAAGGAAAGAGGTTCAATTCTTGTAAAGAAGGCTTCAGGGCGTCCAAGAAAGTCCAGCAAGCGCCAGGATCGTCTCCTAAAGAGGATTCAGCTGCGGGATCGGAGTGCCACCAGTGCAGAGCTTGCTCAGGAAGGGCAGCAGGCAGGTGTGAGCGCATCTGCACGCACAGTGAGGCGAAGACTTTTGGAAGATGGCCTGGTGTCAAGAAGGGCAGCAAAGAAGCCACTTCTCTCCAAAAAAAACATCAGGGACAGATTGATCTTCTGCAGAAAGTATAGTGAATGGACTGCTGAGGACTGGGGCAAAGTCATATTTCTCCGATGAAGCCCCTTTCCGATTGTTTGGGGCATCTGGAAAAAGGCTTGTCCGGAGAAGAAAAGGTGAGCGCTACCATCAGTCCTGTGTCATGCCAACATAAAGCATCCTAACACATTCATGTGTGGGGTTGCTTCTCATCCAAGGGAGTGGGCTCACTCACAATTCTGCCCAAAAAACACAGCCATGAATAAAGAATGGTACCAAAACACCCTCCAACAGCAACTTCTTCCAACAATCCAACAACAGTTTGGTGAAGAAAAATGCATTTTCCAGCACGATGGAGCACCGTGCCATAAGGCAAAAGTGATAACTAAGTGGCTCGGGGACCAGAATGTTGAAATTTTGGGTCCATGGCCTGGAAACTCCCCAGATCTTAATCCCATTGAGAACTTGTGGTCAATCCTCAAGAGGCGGGTGGACAAACAAAAACCCACTAATTCTGACAAACTCCAAGAAGTTATTATGAAAGAATGGGTTGCTATCAGTCAGGATTTGGCCCAGAAGTTGATTGAGAGCATGCCCAGTCGAATTGCAGAGGTCCTGAAAAAGAAGGGCCAACACTGCAAATACTGACTCTTTGCATAAATGTCATGTAATTGTCGATAAAAGCCTTTGAAACGTATGAAGTGCTTGTAATTATATTTCAGTACATCACAGAAACAACTGAAACAAAGATCTAAAAGCAGTTTAGCAGCAAACTTTTTGAAAACAAATATTTATGTAATTCTCAAAACTTTTGGCCACGACTGTAGAATCTTGGTGTCATTTTAGAGTCTGTCATTTTAGAGTGATAGTCCTGTAGGCAAGCATTAGTGATACGAGAAGCCATGTGCCTGTATGATGGGTCCAAAAGATGTCGTTTAGATGGGAAAAAGCAGCGGTCCAAGCACCGACCCCTGAGGGACCCCAGTGATCATGTGGTGAGCAGAGGACAGCGAGCCCCTCCATGACACCCTGAAGGATCTGTCGGAGAGGTAGGATTTGAACCAGCGGAGAGGAGAGCCTGAGATTTCTAGCAATGACAGGGTTGCTAGCAGTATCTGGTGATTGACAGTGTCAAACGCTGCAGATAGGTCTAGCAGAATCAGGACCGAGGATTTTGATCCTTGGCTAGCCGCAGTGCTTCTGTGACCAATAGCAGTGCAGTCTAAGTGAAGTGGTTTGTTTTGAAGCCAGAATCAAGTCGTTTTTTCTGGGATAGGTAGGAAGACACCTGGTTGAAAGCTGCCCTTTCAAGTGTTTTTGCAATAAATGGGAGGAGAGGGACAGGTCTGTAAGTGTCGGGAGTAGAGGGGTCCAATGTGGGTTTCTTCAATAGGGGCGTGACCTGGGCTTGTTTGAATTTGGATGGTAAAGTGCCGGTGAGCAGGGAGGTGTTGATGATGTGTGTGCAGGTGTGAGTGTGCTGGATATGGCCTGAAAGAGATCGGAGGGGATTGGGTCCCGCCCGGGACTTGCGATAGTTAATAACTCCGGCCGCCCAGGGTCGCAGCGGGACGAACCCGGGCTCGTCGGAAAGGTCTCCTCCCGGCCTCCTTTTATGTTTCATTTTACATCCAACAACAGCACACATTTGTTTTTTCTTATGTTGTGTTCAGACCAAACGCGAATGGCGCGAATGGATCGCGCTATTCGCGTGTAGTCGGCCGCTTGAACATTTTGAGTTTACTCGCTTCATTCGCGCTTCATTCGCGCGTAAAATTCGCTTAATTCGCGTCATGGGAGGGGCTTCTGGCAGGCGGCTCCAGTCTCATTTCGAAATGGCGGACATGTTTTTTGTTGAGAGGGTAGCTGCGCTTTATGTGCTATGGAAGGCTGAAAAACGGCGTAAACTCGTATATATATATAGCTCAAATTGAGTAAAGAGCGTTTTTACCACTTACCAGATTATACGACCTCCTCACTCACTTTCTTTCAAACAAGATCCTTTTTATTCCTGTTCCAATAAAAGTAAGAAAAAGATCATACAGCTCCGGTTGTCCACAAACAGCAACGATCAATTTGTCCTCCATTTTGTCCTCCAGTTACCGATTTCTGCCTACGTCGTCTAATCACCTCACTACTAGAGCAAGCTCCTGATTGGTTAACGCGGCGCGAATTTTCGCCAAAGTTCAGATTTTTCAACTTGCGCGCGAATCACGCGATTCAAGTCATTCGCGTCATTCGCGCAATTCGCGCAATTCGCGTCATTCGCGCAATTCGCGTCATCCGCGCCGCCTCATTCGCGCGATTCGCGCCGCAAGTAGGTCTATCGCGTCTTTGCATTGACTTAACATGTAAATCACTCGCGCTTGACGTGCCATTCACGTTTGGTCTGAACACAACATTAGACATTTTTGTCACTGGCTAGTGGCTACTAGTGGCGGCTGTCCAATAGAGGGCGCTAGGGCGCCGCCCACCCTGAGCTACACACACAAAATAATTATAATTTAAATGTTTATTTGCGTAATTTAATGTTATAGATAATCATCTGTGGAAAATAAATGTTTTCATCATCCCAATATGGCCTCTCTGCCTGTCTGCACTTCTCATTTTCAGCTGAGGGGCGGTCGAGAAATCACCCACAGGAGGCGGGTCTTTGTAGAATTTAGTCAAATCTTTCAAGAAATACAATTTATTTAAGACGTGACATAAAATTTACCCAATAAGCGTCCACAAATCTTATCTGAATTGGCCGATTTTACTTTCGCCGGGCTGGTCTGTAGTGGCGCAATTTCCAATTGTGGGATAATGGCAGGCTCAGGTAACTCCGGACACGAACCTAACTCTGTAAAATCTCTACTCCAATGTATGTTTGAGAAGAAAACTTTGGCAGAAAAACTGAAGGTAAAGGAGCTGGTTCCAGATCAGCCTGACCTTTAAATCAGACAGCAGACAAGCGAAAAAGGGAAGAAGTACACATGAAGCTTCTCTTCCCTGTTGTTTAAAGCAACTGGGACAGATCCAGCATAGACAGTTACGGGTGTGAGGGATATGAACCTGTCCGAAAGTAAGATAAATTGGTAGGACGTACATTAAATGATCAGAGGTGATTTAATGAATAAACAGGTAACTAGATGTTCTTTAAGTTTGTTGCTTGTGTAACCGGTGGCTCGCGTACGTCCAGCGACACCAGTTATTAGAGACTTGGTCTACTTTGCGTTGTGTGAAAAACAGACAGGGGGCTGCAGGCTTCAGTTCACTGGATCATTTAATCTGATCGACAAAGAAACATACAAGCAGCCTCTCAGATTTAAGGCTCTTATGGTACTCTATAAAATAAATGTGTTGTACATACGTCACCATGTACTTTCTATCACAATTATGAGAAATAACTCAAAAAAAGTGTAATATGACAACAATCATCACTCATACAGGTAAAATAACATTGTTCACACGTTTGAGTAAAGATAAATATATACAATAATAATAATTAAAGTAAGGATTAAACAGGATTGTCAGAAAACCAAAAAGCAACTTACCTCTCCCAATTGAACAACATTACAAAAGGGAAGAGGAGGGGACTGCACAGGAAGTTTATTCACCCAGCTTTCATACCACAGTTAAAGGGGAAGCACACATTTAGATCAGGTAATCACATAAAACGTACAAATGAACAATTTTGGGTGAATTATTAGAATACTTAGTAGTTCACTTTATATACCCGTTACATTCACCCCCCAGAATTTACACAAAATTTCCAGAATAAAAAAAAACAGGTCATGAGAATCACTGGGTCTTCACACCAGAAAAAAAAAAAAAGCAGTTAAGACCATCAGCACAGTTAGCTACCCAATCAAGGGATACAAATATGAAAGAAGTTGGCCAAACCTCTACACATGTTGTAAGCATACACAAAGTGCCCATTACACTTTGAAAAACTCAGACCATTTACATAAGCATAATATACATATAGGAAACTCAGAACTTAACAGGAGATTTACACATGAATAATAGGAGATGCAGACTCTTCACCAAGTAAGGTTTCAAGTTGAACCATTGACTCTATCAACCTACGAACAGGATTAATTACTCTACCAAGCCTGGTAATGTAACGATTTTCAGGTTTATGGTCAACCACATTATCATGTGTACTCGTAGGAACGGCAGGTGAAAAAGCACTTGTTACAGTGTAAGAATCAACAACAGGTAAATCAGCTTGTGCTTCAGAAACAGTGTGAGAAGAATGGGACGAGACCCAAGAAGCAGTACGATCATCACACACTGCTATGTGAGAAATGATTGACAGAGATTCTTCATGTGACAAATCATCAGTGACATCCTTGTTTGACTCGGCAACAGCACATACAGATTGAGAAGGTGTGGGACAAGGACCATCACCATTACAGTCATCAACAGAAATCTCAAACTCTGTTGTGGGCAAAGGGAGAAAGTTAACTGGCAACAAGAGATTTCGATGTACCACTTTTTCATGTCCAGTTCTGTCGCGGATCCTATAGATGTGCAGGGAGGGTTCAGAAGCAACAACAGAATACATGGTGGGCACCCATTTATCGGCAAGCTTCCGTTTACCTCGACAACTTTTGTTGGCGATGAGAACTTGATCACCCACGGAGAGGGGCAATCCCTTGACCCTCTTGTTGTACTGAGCAGACTGATGTGTCTGTTCAGCAGTAGAATTATTTTGAGCCAGCACCATAGCAGATTGAAGATCACTGACAAGAGATTGAACGTAATCATTGTAATCACAAATTGACTCATCGCGAAGGACACTTTGAAACATCAGGTCAACAGGTAATCTTGGCACCCTCCCAAACATCAGGTAAAAAGGGGCAAATCCAGTTGTTTCATGGGCAGTGCAGTTATACACGAAAGTCATGGTTTGAATTAACTGTGGCCACTTTTGCTTAGACCTGGGTGGAAGCGATCTCAGCATGTTACCCAATGTTCTGTTGAATCGTTCAGTTCCACCATTCCCCATGGGGTGGTACGGGGAAGTTCGTGACTTGTCAACGCCGGCAAGATCAAGGAGTTCTGCCATCAGCTCGCTCTCAAAAGATGCTCCCTGATCCGAATGGATACGTTGAGGGAAGCCATATACACACAAGAAGCCATCCCAGAGTTTCCTAGCAACACTCTTAGCAGATTGGTTTTGACACGGAAAAGCGTGAGCTAGCTTGGTGAAATGATCCGTGATTACCAAGACATCCACAGATTTATTGTTCCTATCCTCAGCAGACCAGAAATCAATACAGACGAGCTCCAATGGGGCAGTGGTCTTGATACTCTCCAAGGGTGCTCTTGCTGCTGGCTCTGGAGTTTTACTCAGGACACAACGGGTACAAGATCTGATGTAATCACGGACATCACGTTCCATCCCAGGCCAAAAGAACCTCTGGCGGGCTAAAGACAGAGTACGTGGCTGACCTTGGTGACCAGCCAAATCATGAACACCGGAGAGAGCTAGCAGCCTCAGGGAATCCGGCAGGACGAACTGAAACTTCTTATGCTTTGTTAGTGGATCTTTGATGGTTCTATACAGAATGCCATTTAGCAAAGATAGTTTGTCCCACTGCTTCAAGATCCTCAAAACACGCAAATCTTCATTTGCACGTTCGCGCCTGGAAGGTCTGCGCTTCCTACTGACAAAGAAAGACACCCTTGAAACAACTGCATCACTCTGCTGCTGGCAATGTAATTCCGACAATGAGAAAGCATGGAAGCCATCTTGACAGGCAGGAATCAAAGAACTCATGTGATCAGCCAGGGATGTAGCTCTGGAAACAGCTCTTATATCCCAATCCTCGCAGGACGACAATATAGATGACACATCCTCAGCAGTCATGGAAACATCCATCTCAGAGTTTTCATCGAATTCACAGTCAAGTGTCTGCGTGAGGCATGTCAGACGGAATGCCCTCTGAACAGAGCCATCATCAACACTATGTACATGCTTCAGCAGTTCAGAATAAGACAGAAGTTGCTGACTCACTGGCTTGACGAACGGGTCACGACTGAGTGCATCCGCTACAACATTCAATCTGCCAGGGATATACTTGATCTGAAAGTTCTATGGGGCAAGTTTTGAAACCCAGCGCTGTTCACACGCGTCTAATTTAGGTTTTGTCATGATGTATGTGAGCGGATTATTATCAGTCCACACAGTAAACTCATGGCCTTTCAGCCAGTGGCAAAACTTGTCACATACAGACCATTTCAGGGCCAAGAACTCGAGTCTGTGTGCAGGGTAATTGGCTTGGCTGCGGCTCAAAGACTTACTGGCGAATGCTATAGGACGTGCTTTATCCTCACCAATGGGAACTTGAGAAAGTACTGCGCCAAGGCCGTCTAACGATGCGTCGGTGCAGAGAATAAAAGGACGCTCAAAATCAGGGTGGGCTAACACCACACTCTCGACAAGAGCAGTTTTCAACTCCTCAAAGGCGACATCACAGGCAGGGGTCCAGTCTTGGGGAGACAACTCCCGGAAAGTGCCAGTTCTATTACGACTACTTGTGCCTTTCGCCAAACGTTTTTGACCAGCCGTCAAATTGAACAGTGGCTTTGCAATTGGAGAGCAGCCAGGGATGAAGGTCTGGTAATAAAGAACCATGCCCAAGAATGATCTTATTTTCTTTGGTGAAGGTGTGAATCCATCCTCTTTCATTAGATCTTTCTTCTGGAAGGCAGAGATGACTGCAACCTTGTCCTCATCCACAGAAACTCCGGAACCGCTGATCACATGGCCCAAAAATTTGATGGAACGCCTAAGAAAGTGACACTTTTTTGGAGCCAACTTCAGATTACTAGCTCTTAACCGTGTAAACACCACTTCCAAGCGTGTCAATGCTTCTTCTTCGGAACGAGCGAAGACCAGCAAATCGTCAAGATAGCAAAGGAGGCTGGAAAAGTTCAAATCTCCAAATATGCTGAGCATCATGCGCATAAAGGATGCAGGACTATTGCACAGGCCCTGAGGGAGACGATTATATTCATACAAGCCCATGGGTGTTGTGAATGCAGTTAAATGCCGATCAGACACATGGAGTGGAACGTTGTAAAATCCTGATGTTAAGTCGACAGAGCTGAATAGAAGATTGCCAACCTAGAGCAGCCAGGCAATCCGCCTGATGGGGCAAGGGATGAGCATCCTTGACAGTCTTCGCATTAAGCCAACGAAAATCCGTACAGACTCTTAGTGATCCATCCTTCTTCCATACCATTACCAAAGGAGATGCATACTCGCTAGCTGACTTGGTAATAATGCCTTTTTCTTCCATGTCAGAAAGAACCTCTCTCAACTTTTGGTAGTGGGCAGGGGGGATTCGACGATAGGGCAGACAGAATGGACGCTCGTCGCACAAATTAATTCTCCGGGGGGTCGCGAGATGATTTACAGAAACTTTTTTTTTTTTTTTATATATTTTAGAAAAGGTTGTAATGATACGAGTATAAATTTAGGATAATTAAAATAAACCGGAAATAAAAATTTGTTTGCTCCGATTAATTATGACAGTGTGACGGCGTCAATCACGTACAGCACAACAACATTCGCTAGCTAGCTAGATGCACATTTGGTGTTTTGCTAAATAGCGATCGGTCTAATTTGAGATCTAAACTTTATAAAAAATGAAACGGTGGTTATTATCATCAAAAGAAAACGAGAAGGGAGCAGAGATGCCTGCTGATGAGAGAGCGGGATCAGCAGAAAATACAGAGGGCAGAGAAGAGGATGAGCCGCCAGGACTACCCTCCACCTCTGGAAGGGCAGCCCGCCAAACCCGTGCCCCGCAAACGGACCATCCCTCCTCGAAAGCCAGAAAATACAGAGAGGAATACATAAACTATGGTTTCACGTGCATTGTTATAAATCAGGTACAACACCCTCAATGCGTTGTGTGCTCCGAAGTCCTCGCACATGAGAGTCTGAAGCCCGTGAAAATGCAAAGACACCTGAAAACCAAACACCCCAGCCTCAAAGGTAAAACCACTGACTTTTTCCGCAGAAAGGAGAAAGAGTTAC
This sequence comes from Triplophysa siluroides, assembly GCA_006030095.1. Taxonomy (NCBI): domain Eukaryota; kingdom Metazoa; phylum Chordata; class Actinopteri; order Cypriniformes; family Nemacheilidae; genus Triplophysa; species Triplophysa siluroides. Next base: position 310,847 of record VCII01000221.1, on the reverse strand, counting down.
AGGGACAATAAAAAAAGTCATTTTTAAACAAACAACTATCCCCACTAAAGCTCAGAAGGCTTCATATGAAGTGGCATATTTAATTGCACGGACCAAAAAGCCACACACAATTGGAGAAACTTTAATCAAACCAGCAGCAATAGTTATGAGTCGCATCATGCACGGAGATAAACTGGCCGCTGAGCTGGAACAAGTGCCGCTCTCTGATGGGACTGTATCCCGCCGCATTACAGACATGGCTCAGGATATCAAGTGTCAACTGATTGACAGAGTGAAGAAGAGTGGGAGGTACGCCTTACAACTGGATGAATCCACAGACGTGTCCAGCACCGCTCAACTCCTTGTATTTGTCAGATATATTTTTGAGGGGAAACTACATGAGGAAATGTTATTTTGTACGCAACTGAAGGGATCATGCACGGGCGAGGACATTTTCAATAAACTGGACAGCAAACTTAAAGATGAAGGAATGTCTTGGGGCGAGTGCATATCAGTGTGCACAGACGGAGCTGGGGCAATGCTGGGGAAAAAGAAAGGACTAAAGGCACGAGTCCTCCAAGTTGCACCTCACTCAATTTCACGCACTGCATCATACACAGAGAAGCCCTCGCGTGCAAAACCCTGAATGCGGAGTTTAAACATGTTCTTGACACTGCTGTGAAGATTGTTAATTACATAAAATCACGTCCACTGAACACACGACTGTTTTCCACTCTCTGTAATGAAATGGGATCAGAGCACAAAGGCCTGCTCCTACACACAGAAGTCAGGTGGCTGTCGCGAGGAAATGTGCTGAGACGCCTGTACGAGCTGCGGGATGAGGTGCGCATTTTCCTCACAGACCAAAGATCCCCACTTGCTGAGCATCTGTCTGATGCTGACTGGGTGACAAGACTGGCATATTTGTCATGTATTTTTGAAAAACTCAACGGACTTAATGTGTCCCTGCAAGGTGAAAACACAAACATCTTGTACCTTAATGATAAAGTGCAGGCATTTGCGAGAAAGCTGGTGCGTTGGAGAGAGAGAGTGGAAATGGGACGCATAGACATGTTTTCTGAACTGGAAGAATTCATGGAGGAAAATGCACTCAGTGTTAACAGCATCAAGGCATCTGTTACTGCTCACCTTCAGTCCCTTTTGGATCACTTTCATAGGTATTTCCCTGAGGGATACGCTCCCGACCAATATGACTGGATAAGGTCACCATTTAATGTGACCACGGCAAATCATCTGGCGTCAGATATGGAAGATGCGCTGATAGAACTTTCAACCGATCGAATCCTGAGGACGGCATTTGACGGCAAGACGCTGGATGAGTTCTGGGTTTCTGTCGCGCTGGAATATCCACAGTTGTCGAAAGCCGCGTTGGATGTACTCCTGCAATTTGGCTCAACGTATTTATGCGAAAAGACATTCTCCGCGCTGACTTACATTAAGAATAAACACAGGTCACGGCTTAACGTGGAAGATGATCTGCGGTTGGCGATCTCCAAAATTGAACCTAGAGTGGACCTGCTTTGCTCCGCGCACAGCGCCCATCCATCACATTAGGTGTTTTTTCTGAATACAACGTTTTTGTAGTATGCGTGTTACAGGCAGCTTGTTCGTATTCTTTCTGTAAGCACTTCACAGTTATGGGATGTATTCGTGTTTTGTTAATAAAAATAGCCTGGCTTAGAGATTGTGTTCCTTTTTGTTTTAGCTCTGTCAGTATGTAACCAAATCGCAAATCCTTACAAGCTGTCGTAGGAAAACACAGAGAGGAGAAAGGAGGGGGGGGGGTCGCGGGTCGTCAGGAGTCTAATATTGAGGGTCGTGGTCTGAAAAGTTTGGGAACCCCTGCCCTAGACCATACTCGTGCAGTAACCGGACAGAATCAGCAGATGGAATGGGCTTTGGGAAAGCTGTGACAGGAAGATCTTGAGGTCTGCACACGCCTTGCGTGACAGTAACATCCTCGACTGCCAAACAAGGGGACACATCGGCCAGTTTAGCGTTACGACGAAGAGAGTTATTGGTGACTGAGTGGGGTTCAGAATCTTCATCGGCAGCCATCGATCACCCCACAAAGGAGTCACTACACATCCAACAAGCACATGACGGGATGCCGAACGAGAAGTAGTTGGTTCAACGATGACTGTGCTTCCTGGGGAAATTTTAGTGTTAGCAGGTAGTTTTCCCCAGACCAGGTGCTCACATCTGGGAAGCAAAGTAACAGCTTGACAAAGTTTCACTGTCCCAAGTTTAGCAGGCTGGTGAGGACCAGACCAACGAGAAATGCAGCTCAAAAGTTCAAGAAACTCTTCGCATTCAGGGTTGCTGTTTTGGCACGAAATAACTTCCCAATACTTTTTTTCCCCTTTCATCCTCTGAAGCACACACTTGATTACGTTACTGCCGATAATGAATTCGTCTTTCTGTCCAGGCACTACTAAGGTAGGAATGATGAAACTGAACCCATAGACTTCGATTTCCAGGTCATATGTGCACTTAGGCTGAATGGTAAGACCACCACAGCCCACCAGGACTACGTTACCAGGAATCAACGAGGGCTACGAAAGAACTCCGTTGGCACGCAACTTGGATTCCCCTTCCGTGCTCAGGGTGCAAGCCATACTGCCAGAATCAAGCAAACCATTCAGTACGGTCTGGCCACTGACAGTTACAGGAGCGTAAAACACTCCACTGGCTCCATCAATTTTCTGAGATCCCACATAGAGCACTGTTTTGTCAGGTGGCAACAACTTGCAACTATTTACAAAAATCTCGAGTGGGTCCGTCTCATCTTTTGGGGTAAGTACGCCACTGCCCATGCTTCCCCCCTTCACACATGGGCCCTTTAGTTTAACTGAGCTGCAGAAGAATGTTGCTCAAGGCCTGTTGTTTTGGAACAATTATTCTTAAAGTGTCCGGGTTTGAAGCAGTTACGGCAAAGCCTATGGCGCATACAATGAGAATGTGTGGTGTGCTCTGTAGATTGACATACCTTACATACAGGGTTCAAACCAGTCTTGGGATCTGAGGTTCTGACATGACATCCAGGATTGGACGAGGACAATGAAGCAGTGCAGAGAGACAAAACTTTATCCATCATGCTGACTAATGGCTGCATGCTGTCGTTAGGCATAAACGGGACAGCCTTGGGGTTGAGCTTACTATTTGAACACGGTAGCTGACCTGAGGAGCATCCAGACTGTTTGGGAGAACTGGATACTGGAACGTCACAGACAGTCACAGCGTTCTGATGGCAGGTGGACACAGGTGAGTAACGTTGGGTTCTATTAGAAGTTCTTTTCAGGTTCCTATGGTGACAATCCAGTCGCTCTTGAACCTCGAAAGCACTCCACTGTTCAGCAGGCTTGAACTGAAAAGACAAAGCAAGGCCAGGATCTGGACAGTGAGAGACAAACATCATAACAGCTTCAGCTGTGGGATCCTCAACACACTTTTTGCGCCTACGTAAACACTCATCAGCCACATCGATCGCCTTATTCAGCCGTATCCAGTAATCCATGGGACTCTCGTCTGCTTTAGGGAGAGTGTTGTAAAAGTCAGCCATGGGCATGTTGGAATAGGTCAACTCACTGAATTGCGCTTCAATATATCAAACACTGTGGCAGGGAGCACTGCAGCAGTCATCCCTGGAAAGCTGCGTAAGGACACTTTGACGACATCCCTTGCTTTTCCGGCCAGTCTGCTCAAAATTAGATCAGAAGCAGTTACATCAGTGCATTTCTTACTGTTCAAATAACTGTACATCATGTCTTCCCATTCATGCACCGAAAATGAATCACTTTGGTCACCTCTAAGGAATGGCGGAGGAGTCACATCATGTTGGACAATGACTTTCAATTCAGAAGCATCTACATGAGCACTCGAATGCTGCGCATCTGACTTAGACTGCACTCGGCTGGTTTGTTGTGTTAAATTGAGACTGGCCGAAATGCTCTCGCCAATTTTCTGAGCCAAATCAGAAATAATACTTCCTCAGGAGTAATAATAACCTGATCAGCATTTGAGCGTGCACATGGGGTAGAACAAGCAGCTGGACCCACTGAGGTACCAATTGCCGAATCACATTCGTGCACATGGTCAGTTTCTGCATTAAAGAAAACCCTCCCCCTCCCAAAACATTGAGGTGAAGCGTCAAACGTTTTGTCAGGACGACTTAACACAGCCCCACTACCCCTGCCGACTGGAAACATGGCACTAGGTTGCTGCAGAGAGCTAGAAGTATCCTGACCAATAGTGTCGTCAAACATCACTTAGTTTGAATAAGAAACACAGTAAGAAACGTAATGACCACGTCAGAAAATAGAAATAAAACCACAAAGAACCAATTAGTACTTCTATGCAGAGGATAAAAAAAAATATATATATGCACTTTAGCAGAAACACACATGTAATGAGACAGTCAAAAGAGATCAGTGTGGCGTTTCACAGAAAGACAGAAAAAAACGATCACAAAAATTCTCGTCATTAATGAGCGTGCAGCGGAGAGAATGACAGTTCAGCTCGCCTCTCAACACATGGCAAATAGTCTTTGACAAAAACAAAACTGTGTTCAACCATACCTCACAAAAGGCAAGTGTTCGATGAATAAAGTCTTACGCGATATGAGCAGCAAATACAGGTAACGAGTTAATGGCGCGAAGAGATGAAACGAGCTGCGGCCACCGCGATCAGCAAACTCCTCCAGCGATTAGTTACAGCACCCGTCGATTGTAGATGCAGCAACTCCGGCGATCGGTGAGCAGCCGATCATGCGAAATCCAAAGGGTCACGGCACCAAGTGTAACCGGTGGCTCGCGTACGTCCAGCGACACCAGTTATTAGAGACTTGGTCTACTTTGCGTTGTGTGAAAAACAGACAGGGGGCTGCAGGCTTCAGTTCACTGGATCATTTAATCTGATCGACAAAGAAACATACAAGCAGCCTCTCAGATTTAAGGCTCTTATGGTACTCTATAAAATAAATGTGTTGTACATACGTCACCATGTGCTTTCTATCACAATTATGAGAAATAACTCAAAAAAAGTGTAAAATGACAACAATCATCACTCATACAGGTAAAATAACATTGTTCACACGTTTGAGTGAAGATAAATATATACAATAATAATAATTAAAGTAAGGATTAAACAGGATTGTCAGAAAACCAAAAAGCAACTTACCTCTCCCAATTGAACAACGTTACAAAAGGGAAGAGGAGGGGACTGCACAGGAAGTTTATTCACCCAGCTTTCATACCACAGTTAAAGGGGGAAGCACACATTTAGATCAGGTAATCACATAAAACGTACAAATGAACAATTTTGGGTGAATTATTAGAATACTTAGTAGTTCACTTTATATACCCGTTACACTTGCTGAAATTGTTTGCTGGGCCAGTGTGCCACAGATAGGGTGACCACCTGTACAGCTTTGCGTTGTACCGTACAGCATTTTCACCCCTTGTCCTGGACGTCGCATATTGAGAAAATGTCCCGCATTTTCAGCAGTCTAGTTAGTCACATCAATAAACACATTATTTAACCCGAAACGCACATGAGCAATTGTTCACAGTATTTCAATATTTAACAGCGCTGTGTCAAAAGCAGAAACATGGCGCACACCTGTGTACAACGAGCTCATACAAACACGTTTTTTTAAAGCCTTTAATCCAATGTATGAGAAGAATGCGGTGACTTCAGCCATCAAGAGGCTGCAACGTCTGTCAGCAGATCGGGTGACGATCCTCTCATGTCAACTTGGCGAATAAAAAGTCACTAAAACATCGTAAACTGTGTGGCTTTGAAACTTTTTTTTCTGTGTTTAGCCTATAGGTTGTGGTTAGCGTATTAAAATAAAAATTATTAGCAAATCATGAAATACATTGTTTAACAATAATAGATTTTAAAAGAGAAACTCTTTTTCATCACAGATCTTCAAAGTGTACAACATGATAACTCCGCATCTGATCTGTGCTCAAAATTTAAAGAGACAGTGACCCTTAAATTGAAATCGCCATTAAAATTGTTTTATGTTATATAACATTTTATCTATGTCTTAATTATGTTGTAGATAGAATGGACTAAATAACCAATTATTTTATAAGCAAAAAACTATATACAAATGTTCTCATTCAGTTATTTTATCACAGTTTCGCGTTTTTCAATGGTGTACCACACAAACTGATACCTGTCCCACATTTAGTTTGTTGGGTGGTGGTCACTCTAGCCACAGCCCCAACTCAAAAAAAATTCACCAGCCGCCACTGGTGGCTCTTGCCTGAAAATGGCTGACAAGCGTGTCTCTGAGGGAAGGTGGGGACTACTCGCTCATAAGGCGGAGCGCGTTCACAAGATTACTTCCAGAATATATGACTCCCCTTGTGAGAAACAACCCATACCTGAATTGGAAAAATCTACAATCAGATGGGAAAACGACTTGGGCACAAGTATAGATGAAGAATTACGGAGAGAATTATGTAAGGATGGTGTCACAACATATGTGAATTCGAGATATAGAATGATCCAGTTTAATTTCCTTCACCAACTCTATATTAAATCCACAAAGCTACATAAATTTAACAATAAGTTATCACCCCTGTGTTTTTGATGAGGTGTGGAGGATTGGACAATTCTACATACCACTTGGACCTGCCCCTTAGTTAAAATATTCTAGCAATAAGTTTGTAATGTAATCTCTGATATTTGTGGAGTAAATTTTCCGATAGATCCTGAAATATGTTTATAGAGTAATTATACCAATTCTAACCTTCGGGAAAGGCACACCATAAAACTCACAGAAACCTTATTAATAATTGCCAAGAAATGCATTGCAATGAAGTGGAAATCTGACACTGCTGTCCCTATTAGATTATGGCTATCTGAAGTTAATAATTGTATACCCTTGGAAAAATGTACTTATTGGTTAAGAAATAAGAACAAAGTTTTTTTTATAAAATTTGGCAACCGTTTCTCAACTATATGGATAACACCTCAATTGAACAATTGGATCCCCTTCTCGAATAAAGTGCTACACAATACTACTATTGAAAACCTGTATCTCCAAACCTAATTGTTTAATTTTTAATTTTTATTTATTATTATAATTTATGTTTGTACTATTATTATTATTATTACTTTTTGTTTGTTTGTTTGTTTTTTGTCATGTGTAAATAACATGTCTTGTGTTTTCTTATGTTTGAGATGTCTGTAAGTGAAAAAAATTTTTTTGCTGCTTGTTCGAAGAGGGTCCTCGATTGCACCCCGCCCTGATGATTTATATACGACCACCGTGGTGTTGTCTGCACGAAGCAGTACATGTTGTGCTCCGACTTGGGAAAGGAAGCTCTGTAGAACGAGAAAAACAGCTCTCATCTTGAGACGATTTATGTGCCACGTCCGCTCTGCCTCTGACAAAGCCGAACCTGAAGCCGGGATTCTGTTACACAGGGCTCTGCAGCATATTAGCGATGCATCCGTCGTGACCACTTTTAGCCTGGTGACCAGTCCGAGCTGAACACTGCGGCTGAACAAGTCAAGGTTGCACGAAGGTTTCAGTACCTGCTGGTGACAACAACTCGGATGCGTCCCTGAGCCCATGCCCTTCTCGCCACACGGGCTTTCAGCCAAAACTGAAGGGGACGCATCTAAAGCAGACCGAGGGGGCAAACTACGGATACTGCCGCCTTCAGCCGCAGTATCCTATGATAGTATTTCAGCACCACAAGGCTGCCAGGGCTGAAATCGCTTAGCTTCGACCTCAGATCCCGCACCCGCTCTTGACATGGAAATTGAATCTAAATGCACTCCCAAGAACGTAATCTGCTGATTGGGGCATATGGGACTCTTGCATATTCATACACAAACCCAAGTTCTCTAGAAGGGATAGCAGAACGCACTTTTGGGTGTCCAGCACATCCTTTGTGTGGGCTAGGACCAGCCAGTCATCCAAATAATTGAGAATGCGAATCCCGCTCTCTTTCAAGGGGGAAAACGCAGTGTCCACACACTTCGTGAACGTGCGTGGGGCAAGCGCCAGACCCTCTGCCCTTGAACACAAATCACAGAAAGCATGATGGGGGCAATCTGGACAAAGAAATATGCGTCCCCTCAATCTACTGAAAAAGAACAATCCCCGGGACGAACCTGTGCGAGAATCTGTTTAAACGTTATAATTTTGAAGGCGCGCTTCAAATCCAAGATAGGCCGGAGATTGCGTCATTCTTTGGTACAACAATGTAGCAGGTGTAAAAAACGTTCTCCCTCTCGCTCTGGGATACTACTTCTATAGTTCGCCTGGCGATGAGTTCGCCAATCTCCTGTCGCACCACAGGTGTGCTTTGTGTGAAAACTGTCGATGAGACAACGCTGTTGAAACAGAGAGGTCTGCACCGAAACTGAAGCGAAAAGCCATTTTCTATTACATTCAGCATCCATTTAGAAATGTTTGGGATGGATCAGCAAGCGTCTAAAGACAGGCTTAACATGTGGAGTGCTTTGCTCTCTGCGTTTCGATATGGGCCGAATTGAGACGGGGCTACTCTGCGCGAACACTTGAGAAGCGGTTGAGCAATGTGCAATACATGGGGGCTGTATTCCCTGAGTAAGGGGGGAAACTGCAAGCCCTCTGTGACACGCCGGCTGTGCTTGCTGTACATTGGCATGGGAAACGCGGGTATGCGTGGGCGCTCTAACCTCAGCATTATTTGGCATCGCAATGGTGAATGTTCCCACGGTGTCACCAAAGAGGCCGGTGGAGGAAACGGGGGCATTGAAGAGAATCCTCCTATCCCCATCCTTCAGCTCGTTGAGGTTGAGCCTCTGGGGACGGTGCAGCACCACCATGTAGCCCATGCTTCTCCCAATAGCCTGTGCAGATTTTTTTGTCGCTCTTAGAGCAAAAACCCGTTTGCCATGCGCAGATCTTTAAAAGCATCCTCGTCCGGCTCAGCCTCGTCTCAAGGCTTCCAGCTGCGCTTGTTAGAACTGGAAAATCTGCATCATGTGCAGTGCTGAAGACCGCCTCCCCCGCCAGGGCGTAAGCCTTGTTGGCGACGTGTGCTTGGATGAGAGCACAGGCTCTGGCACCAAGGACACAGATGAAGCCATTACGGACGTGAATCAACTGGGGCGCAGCCCATGCTTTGGCGACTTCCTTGTTGAGGTCGGGGAAGAAGGGGGCTCGCTCCCTCGGAGCGGCATTGCAACGGCCCGAGTGAAGGAACAAAGAATCAAATTTACTCTTCTGTGTCTCGTCCGGAGCTTCCCACTCCAGACCCACGTCATGCACCACTATGGAAAGGATGCGGACGAGCTCATTGAAGAAAGGCGCCGGGTTCTCAGCTTCGTGCTCCTAGGGGGAGTGCGACCAATCTTTATCTGAGGCAACGATGGACACAGCCTCGTCATCCTCTCCCACCACAAAGAAGATGTTTTTCGACATCACACATTTGCAGACTTTTTCACATTTTGAAAGTTTGCACAGAAAAACAGGGCATCGCACACTACGCAATAAAATCTGCAGACTTTCTACAACAAATCCAGACTAAAAATCTGGCCAAAATCTGAGCAAACGTCTTGTAGTGGATTCCAGATTTAACAGATTCTTTTGGACCACTCCAGTCCCAGGAGAATGGCCACAAAATACATTTACATTTTGGCAGACGCTTTTATCCAAAGCGACTTACATTGCATTATCCTATACATTTAAACATAGGTATTTGCAATCCCCTGGGATGGAACCAACAACCTTGCGTTGTTAACGCAATGCTCTTACCACTGAGCTACAGGAAAGCTAAAATAACAAATTTAAGTACTTTAAATTATTAAAAACTGACAAAACTGTAGCTAATGTATGCTTTAATTGTATATGCTTCCTATAACTTGTATTCTTTATTTACATGAGGTTTTTGTTTTTCCATAAATTTTTGTGCAGGCCTATATGCAAATAAACTCCCTAAAACCATGTAGTTTGTCTTAATGCAAAATATTTTATTCTCCACTAAGTATTTTAAAATTCCAGGGTTTTCTCAATTTTGAAAAATGTTTCCCTGTTTGTAGTTATATATTCTGAGGGATGACACACATGTGCAAACACAAAAACTGATATTTTTACATATCTGATTTTGTCCTAGGTACACTGCCACAAATTAGTTTAGTTTGTTTTGTTTTTTTCTCTTTCTTCGTGTAATAGACAGACTGTTCAGATCAGTCTGATCAACAAACAGATCTGTTTGTGAAGCACATGCTGTTGTCAGACTCCCTCGAAACAAAAACATCAATGGATCATTACAATTAATGGCGAAAGGAATGTTATTAATAATGTTAAGTTATTTAAACAGATATACTGGCACCTAATAAACAGTAGGTAATAGTATTCTCTGTTTAGCTATGTGGGAGATTGTTGGTTGCTATAACCTTATTAACAAAGCTTACTCGATCGTGAAATTTTGCACAATGTTACCGATTTGATATTCTCCTAAATACAAGGCCACCAGTTCGTCCACATCTATTATTGTCAACAATTATTGGGGATGATGTCGTCACTGCGGTTGTTGCCAGGTCTATGGCGTCAAATTTGACGTCACTGGCGCATCGCACCTACAGCCTTGAATCTTACGGACTTGTGATCATTTTATGACACATTAAAGCTTTATTGAAGCATGTCTACTCCGGCCAGACGGCGACTCATGCGAGATTTTAAAAGGTTTGTCATAATCGAACGTTATATGAGTGCTGTGTGTTGATGTTATAGCTCGCGCGAGATGTGTTTATGCTAGCCATTAGCAGCGTTAGCCAGGCAGGCCCCAGCCAGCACCAGCTGAAGTACAGCTTTCTGTTTTATTCCACGTTCACTTTAGCCCCATTTACTATTTACTTGTTATGAACGACGAATAAGAGAAGCTTCGCAATGCATGGTCGCAGCTAACTCGCATACTAGCTGTTTAAATAGCAGTGATTTCTGAGTGTATCTGAGAAAACGTTGCCATAGCTTTGGGGATATCGTAACATAATAATAGCATTGTGTTCTGGTGCCTTGGAGAATATATCATGGCATGTGAAGATTATTCTGTACCATAGTATTTGTAAAAAAAATACCGTTGTACTTTCATGACTGTACCATGTTGACGAAAGGACTTTTGGGGGAGGGAAATTACATTTTGGGGAATCAAATGGTGCCATGTTTTTTTACACATACCATAGAAATGCCATCGTTTTTTTAAGTAGGCTACTTTAAATAGTCTGTAACTGTTGGTTGTAATGGTGCTGATCATTTGCCTCTCTGTTTTGGCATTTAAGCAAACTCCGTATGAAACAAAAACACACTAAAAACGAACAAACTAGTATAAATGGGAGCAATGTTATAGGTTGCTGCAAATTATCCTGTTCCTGTCTCTCCTATTTATGAATTTACTTTTGTCTGATGTAGTTTATGTAAATATTTACGGTGGCTTGTCTTTGTTGTGTCTCAGTGTACATTGAATAAGATACAAGTTTAGCTGTAGACAGAGAAATAACGTAGCAGTCTGCTGTTCACACTGCCATTATTAAAACAGTGTATTTTACAAAAGTATCTCTATCACATCATTTTAGTTTACATACAAATCGTTGTAAATCGTTTCATTTTGATTAATGCTCTTTTGTTTTACAAAAAAAATTGAGCTGTTTGAAACTAAAACAAAAGTCTTGTTAATAGACTTCAAGAAGATCCTCCGACTGGTGTAAGTGGAGCTCCTTCAGAAAACAACATCATGCTGTGGAATGCCGTGATTTTTGGGTATGTTGCAGAAATGACGAATATAATAAAACGTATAACAGTTTATTAAAAGCAGTTTTTTTCTAAATTTATTTTTTCTAAAATGCTAACAATTAGTGTGATTTGAAAACCTAGACGGTAGTTTCTTAAAGAACATTACCATTTCTCTCTGCTTCTCTACAGGCCTGTAGGAACTCCCTTTGAAGATGGTGAGCCAGTGTTTTGTTCAATTAAGTACTAGTTAATGATCAATAAGATTTGCTTGATCATTTAAAAGAGGGTTTTATATGAGTTCTGTTGTGTAATTTCTGAGTGATTTTGGGCACAGACAAGACATATTTAGATATATTTTACATGCACTGGGCACTGTTATTTACCACAGTTATTATATTCCTAAGACATACCTAAGCAGTATTAGGAAGTATTCATAGGAACATTAGTATACATGAGTGTATTAGTAGAATGATCTGAAATCAAATTTAACCGAAGATTATTACATACAAATTAATTATAAAGATGATTTAATGTTACAATCAGTATACCTAATTAATGATTGTTCACATATATGCACTTTATATCATTTTAAGCATGTTTAAGAGCACATTTGAGCACTATGCAGCAATATAACATCCAGTAATGTCTCTGGGCCGTAGAAGCCTGAGGCCTGAGTTCAAGAAGTTTAGACACAAAAAAACATGATCCGGATGTTTCTGATGATTTAATATGAGGTGACTTGGTGTATATAAGATATGGACATGGTCCAGCTTTTTAATAACTCCAGTGACCTTATACAATTTTATTAAAAAAAGGTTGGCCAGCGCATCCCCATTAAATACGTACCTTGTTGCCTGGGATTTATTTGTGGCAGAAAAACGACAATTGGTTAATAAAATTAAGAGATAACAGGAAATTACCTGATTGGTTTTAGAAGGGAACATCTTTCAAAAGTTTTACTATAAATATAGGCTGGAAAACACTTGGTTTTCAGATGCTTTGGGAACATCTCACTTTGTTTGACTTAACAAATAAAGTTAACTCTTTGACACCTGGACCTTCTTTGTCTGAGATTTTTTTTTGAACTACAAGATCAACTTTTTTCCACATCAGTTCTTATTTGACATTTTGCATCTAATATAAGATTTGTACATGAACATTTAAAGGCCCATGCTTTTGGGTTTCTAGAGTTGTTGCTGAAAGATGTTTTAATATGCCTGACTATATGTTAATTTTTCTCTCTGCAGGAACGTTTAAGCTTGTTATTGAATTTTCAGAAGAATATCCTAACAAGCCTCCTACAGTTCGCTTTATCTCCAAAATGTTTCACCCAAATGGTGAGGTTCTAACAATTCTTATGGTAATCCAGATTCTTTGCTGAAACTCTTGCACATGTTGGAAAATAATGATATTCTGTCTTATATTAGTTTATGCAGATGGCAGTATATGTTTAGACATACTTCAGAATCGATGGAGTCCCACATATGATGTTTCTTCCATTCTAACATCCATCCAGGTGGGTCAAGTTGGTATAATAATGGTGTTTTTCAAATGCTGTAACTGGTCAACATTTTTCATAAGATTGAAGCAGAAGAATTAGAATTTGTTTACATTAGCTTCAGATATTTAAAAAAAAACTTTAGACATTAGATACATACCTGCCAAAGCAGCTTAAAGTGAAGTGCAAAAATTATACATGACTGCAAGAGCTTGTTTACACCTGGTATTAAGGTGCGTTTTGATCGATCAGATCACAAGTGGATTACGCTGAATGTAGGTGTAAATGGAGTGTGAAAAGCTTTCCCACCTTCGATCACTTCCAGAGGTAGTCAGGTAGCCAGATAAGATTTAAAGATTTAAGCCGACTGAAGACTTACAAGTTTAGTTTAAAGACGAAAAACGTATTAAGCACCTTTATTTCATCCATTTGATTGAAAGATCTCAAAAAGCCCATACATTTACCTGACCATAAAGAAGAAATAAGAACAGAAGTGGTCGAAAGTGGACAAAAGAGACTGATTAAAACACCAGGTGTAAATGGGGATGTATGTCTCTTTTGATCCGATCGACCAAAACCAGGTATAACCAGGGCCGAAGATGAATGTTTCATCACTTTTAGGACTGAATATGTCAACTAGACAGATTCTGTGGTTTCCAAGCATTGTATATTGGCACTATAAAGTATCACCGGAAACAATAAATAAATCCATATTAACCGTGTTATTTTATGAATAAGACAGATGTTTCATGTCTGTTACAGTCAAGTTCACAATTATTGACACCCCTTTATTTAGTACTCGATTTGCAAGGACAACAGCTCAGAGTTTTCTGAAGAGTACATGACAAATTATCTGAGATCATTGCTCAGTACAGAATCTTGGAAGGACTGGGATAGCTATGGCAGAACCTTGATTTTATGCTTAGTGGCCCATTTTTGTGTTGACTTTAATGTTTGCTTTGGACCAATGTCATGGTGGAGTATCTAATCACGGCCCAACATCGTAAAATCTCCAGTAGATGGTGGAAAATGTTTTAGATAACAGTCCCCTTGTATGTTGTCAAACTTTACAATATTTTGCTGCATATGAGGACTGTCTTCTATGCCTTTACTCAGTGTAACGATTAAGATAATTTAAATCATACTCCTGTGAAACAGGCCCTTATGGCTGCACAATTTCAAGTCACTTCAGTGTGCCAACACCGTATCTACAACGGACGCAACATGACAAAGACATTAAAAACGCATTAGAACCCTTTAAAATGTAAGAATGGGAATGGGAAAATAGTACTTCAGAGATTTATTTTATTCATAAGAATTTCTAGGGGTGCCTATAATTGTGACCAATGTATATTGGAGAAAAACATTAGTGTCATCAAATGTTGGATGTTTGCACATTTTTATGTAAAAATCTTAAGGGCAAACAAAGCAGATTTATTTTCAGAGCCTTCTAGTGCCCAAGGGTGCCGAAAATGTTAACATTTACAGTTCATTGACATGTTCATTTTTGTAAAACGCGTTCACTCTGCTCAGACATATGTGGTAGAAATGGAGTAAATGGAAATGCAAAATAATGTCCATTTCCATCAAGACTTGCAGAAACATTTGGTTTTTGAACATTGCGATTTTTGGTGTGAAATGTTTTCTGGAGAGTAACCTGATAACAGTCGGAAATCCTTGACTGCTTGTTTTCCCTGATATTGTCCGTTAATTCTTGTGTAACTGTGTTTAGTCTCTGTTGGATGAGCCAAACCCGAATAGTCCAGCCAACAGTCAGGCCGCACAGCTCTATCAGGAGAACAAACGTGAATATGAGAAGAGAGTGTCTGCCATTGTGGAGCAGAGCTGGGTCGACTCGTAACGCTGCTGACCTCATCACGAATATCTCTGACAAGTGCCGCCTGTGCAACGGACAGCACTCGGTTCATACGGACATGCATTTCTGTGCAAACACATTTGAAGAAAACCAACTATATTTGTGTGCTTATTTATTTTTCTTTCTAACTGCATGATAAATTATTGCTAACAGCATTTAAGATGTGCTATTGTTGGATCGATGCAGTTGATGATTTAAAGGAATGCAGATTGTTGGCAAAAATGTCTCAAGCAATCCCTAAATATTTCCAACTTTAAGTTCTTTAGTAAACCATTACTACATTTGAGATGGAAATCTCTTCAAGATTATGTAAATTTTTAATCTACATAATCTCTCCAAAATAAATTTGACTATAGGAATCATCTTTTGTATCTGTATTTGATACATCTTTACACTCACGTGTTTGTGCTTCAAATCAAACAAAGAGGGCGTGTATACTATAAACTATGTCCTATACACAGTAGGATAAGTAAGTGTGTTATATTGTTAATGGGGATGTTTTGAAAGCTAGTTTCTGTGAATTTATCATATATGAACATTTATACTTCTAATATGCTGTATTAAAAAAAAAAAAAAAAATTCAGATTTTGGTGTTAAGAAATGTGTACATTTTATTGTCGCAAATTCCTAATAAAAAACAATCACGCCTCAATTTACATCATCCCCAGTTTAAAAATTCTTAAAAAAAAAAAAAATACTGGCAATCACATACACAACTGGGGAAAAACATTTGGAGACGAAGAATGCAATTGCACACCGATGTGAGGAGAAAAAAATCTCCTTTCTCATGAAGGTTTTAAGGATGCTGTTAAAACAACAGGGAATCTTGCAGGTGTCACCTCTGTGGGGAAAAACAACACAGCTTTAGTTTTGTTTGGGTCTTTAATATTTACAGCACGCTCAGAAAAATGACCTTTAAGCTACTCTGCTGTATTTCATAAATATAAAAAAAATTAATGAATGCGTGTGGGGACGATGGCTGGGTTACTAACCTTCTGATGTTGTTTGATCAATTCGTCTCGGGTTTTAAAAACAGGGGCATCCTCCACAACAATCCCGTCTGCCATCTCTTTCACTTTCTCCAGCAGTTCTGGATGGTACCTGCAAAGATAAATGTTAAAAGCTTGGAGAACTACTATTTACAGCCTATTTTAAAATATTATACACAGAATGTAATTATGGGTCAGTGGTATGCAAACAAATCATAATTGGTAGCTGAAAAAAGCAGCATATTCCCCTTTCTAAAATATCTCATTGTCTTTAGTCAGTTTTGGCACTAGGCAGTCAAATATTTGGGCATTAAATCAACGTTTAGGCCTTGTTTAACCTTTCTCTGTCTATAAAGAATATAACCAAGGAGTAAAACACCTAGATGCACAAGTACACCAGAGTCTTAAAAGTAAGAAACAGAGACAGTCTCCTGACAGGGCCTGAACTAAACGGCACACACACCAAACAAATGCACCACCCGCTTACGTCAAGAGAAGACGGCTGATATTATAAAGGTGTGACTGTAGTAAATAAAATAGTACGCTAAAAAGTCTTTAAAGAGCATTATGGATGGATGGATAAAAATAAATAAATACTTACAATAGTTTAGGACAGAAAAATATATTTATGTAAATCCGCTTTGCAAAGTCACACTGTAAAAACCACTATACTGAATAGAATGTTGTTTGATCATAAGATCAGTAACAAGAGTTCCATTACCATAAACCATTTACTTCTATCAGAAGAGCTAAAGAAAGCATCCCTTCGTAAATGTATAGACAGACAGGAGTCTTGGGTGAACTAAACGTAGAAACTGATTTTTTTTTTCAAAACTGTTGAATATATTCATATTGTCATAACAGTTATGTTATTTAAGTTTTAAAAACAAAAAACAATAAATGTTTATAATATGTTGTTATTGTTTGAAGTCGAACCTGCAGCCTAGGAACACGTTGTTCGCCCACACCATGGAGAGCGCGAGCAGATGGTCCACGTGTGGGTCCTCATAGTCGTTGATGTTTCGGAATAAAAACTCCCTCCTAGATTTCCAATGTTTGTCGCTCTCAGAAATGGTGCGAAAGGTTTCCACGAGATCTGATAAATGTCTATTCTGTTCAATAAAATCTTCAACGTCTGCAGCCGCCATCTGTTCAACCAAAACGATTACGTCACTCCTCTTCTTCCGTTCTACTCTCCCTCTTGGAATACGCGACACACTGCCATCTAGGGTCATGAATGTGCCATCTCGTGTACTACACTGTATTTACCGTAACATAGAGGTCAGGGTTAAATTGTCAGGGCCAAAAGGAAATCAGACACGCACCATGCAGTTATTAATACAATACCATACAATAATATAATACTACAGTTGATATGCACATTTAATAAAAGCTGACTAACACACATACCTTATTCATTGACACGAACATTCTTAATCAATATAATACAATAATAAATAGATAGATTGATTATGTGGAAAGTACAGTGGCACAGAACACATCACAGTTTTGGTATTTGTGCCCCTTTTGTCTGAATCTGTGAGAGACAGATTGCTATGACAAAATAATTACATGCTTTATATGTGGCTTGGGGAAAAAATCTGAGTGGTTCACTTGGTCATGCGAACACTATAATTTGGGATACAATTGTGCTTATTCGGCAAAACTGTGGTCCTGTGTCAAGAGAAAGTTTATTGACAACATTCATGACATAATATATTATATTAATTACACATCATATAGCATGTAGCAATTATGCTGTATGGTGTCAATGGAGCCCGTATGGAGTTTTATCAACTCTCAAAGTGCCAGAACTTTGTTCACAAATCAGTGCAAAAATACCTTTAGTGCAAGATTCTATCTAACACTTATGCATATAATATAATATAAATGTATATTATTTATATTATTACATTAATGTACACAATTGTATATACAGTACTTTGAAGATATGTACACAAATCGCATACTTCCATCTCTATGTATATTAGTTTTTACAGTATTTCTAGTGTTATGCATAAATAATATATATTTTGCATTATTGCATAAACTGAAGCAATAGGGATGTTAGTCTGCTAGAGCTTTTCTCCCAACCAAATTCACTTTTCTGAGCTATTTTTTTATTACAGTGTGCTAGAATAACCAATAAGATGATTTTAGAGTGTATTACTTCAGTTGTGCATGAAGTTTTAAAAACTGCGCTATTTTGTTATTAATGCAGTCATTAGCACCCCCAGCTCAGCTCATGCCATTCATGCATTTTGCTATATCACATTATGATTTTGTTAAATGCAGGAGTGTTTAGAAGAATCTAGAAACTTAAACAATGCATCAAATAGCGCCTGATGCCTCTTGCCAAACTAATAAAAAGTGTAAACACGATCTCATCCCTAAAGCAGTTTGGCTGTCGTTGTGATGGTGTTGTTTGATCGAGTTGTTCAGTGAGAGTGAACTTGTCATGTTTGTCGTGTTAAACAGCGTTTCCTCGTTCGTGTTTGTTCACGGCTCCCCCCACAGGACTCACTGTAAAATGGTCGATGATTTTTGGTGAACCGCCCCGTTCGCTCATTTGAGGAGAGCCGCTGACTTTCTTCTTCACGCTTGCTTCTCGATGGACATTTTAAAACTTGACAGGTAACGCAAAAGCCTTTCGCAGCGTTTTCTCTGCCGTGCGTGACGCTCGCGAGCTGAAACACGGCTTTCGCCGCTCGCTGGTAACGGAAATTTTTGGTACGTCATTAATATGGCGCCAAAAGAGTTATACAGTAAGTGTGAGCTTGTGTTGCTGTAGCGTGAGATCTCTCTCACCTCAGCCTGTCCTGTCTAACGTTACGCAGGAAAATAAATCACCTGTTCGGGGGATATAAAACATTTTAAACGCCTCACTTGACGGACATTAAACGGCATCTAGACGCTTGTCGTAATTCAAAACTGTTATGCACATTAAATCGATGTCCTGTCACGTCAGTCGAGCTGTCGGAAGCGTCACTTTGCAGGATTGTGAGGAAATAACTCGTTTTTCTCGGACAAACGGATATTTTTTGCCGTGAGCGTGAAAACAGCGGTATTAGGAAGTCAGCGGATAACTGCGTAGGAGGGCATCGCAGAAAGCCCTAGTATGCCGTCGGATCGGAGCTGCTGTGGATTAAATAGAACGACAGGAACTTTTATTCGGGCTGATGATGTGGAGGGGAAATCGCACGAATACAGTGTGCTGAAGTGAGCTACATGTGCTTGGCCTCAAATGATCCGTTGATTTCAACCCATCCGTGTGCATCGAGGACATCACGCCCTCTCCAACAAACCGCAAATAAGGTAAAGCGAAAAAATCTTTAATAAACATATAGCAACACACTGTCTCATGATTGCTCCATGTAGGTCAGGTATGGGTGTTTGAGAGCTGTTGGGTGTGTTCTATTCATGTTGTCTTGTCTAATGACAAGTTTAGATACTGCCGTTTAGTCTAGTTTAATCAGATTTATGATTGGAATGTTAAATGCTTGCAATAGTGGTTTCACTGTTCTTCACCTATCCGTGATATTATGTCGGTGAACTCTTCTTGTTCGAGTTTCTACTGTGGCTAGAGCTTTTACGCGACATATTTTACGTCTGAAGTGATAATGGCAAAGTTATATAAAAGTGCGATGCATTTAGTGGTTTATACAGCTTTAACACAGATCACTTAAACTTGAATCCAATGCTCGTTTTACTAACACGTTATGAACATTGAATGACCCAGCATGCATCTTTGGACAGATGAAAAAACAAGCCCAGAGGGTCATGAGCCACGCCCCCTAAGTCTTCTGCTCACGGCACGTAGCGGCGTGACATCACGACGAAGGGGGCGTGGTTGTTGTTTACTTTCGTCGACTGCGTGTGACCAGCGACAAAAATGAGTGCAGTTGAAACCGTGTATCCTGTTATTACACCAGCAGGTTCACTTACAATCTAGCATTAGTCAAAACCTGTTATCACATTCCTTCAAACATTTAACAAGCACTGACAACCCAACGGTATTGCCTTGGCCACATTTTCTTACTTTTGATGGTTTTGTTTATGCTAAAGTTTTATTTGGAAACATTTGTTATTTGTTTTAAATGTTGATATTAGGCTCTTTTCTTTTGCTGTCCAAAATGTACATGGATACAGACTTACAGTGTATTCATTGCATTTAGCATTGATTAAGAACCATTCCTATAATCGGTATTAAACAACAGTTTTGTGATACGTGTGTATTTGTTATAGATGCCGTTTTTACCTGAAATGTAAAATGGTGAATTAAAAATATAAAGAAAAAAGTGTCCATGCTCAGCGCGGTCGGTCGGCCATCAGTTTGACTAAAAAACTAAGAAAAAGCATTAGTGTTATAAGAGATTTGCCACCAGGCCTGAACTCATCTCTAACTGACCTGTAGCTTACATCCATGTAAAATGTGCTTCTCTGGCTGGTGGTGTGTGATTGGAGGAGAAGGAGGTAAGGCAGTCACATGGAAGGGTTGTCATATGTGTGCATTTCCCACATGGGGGCGGGGAGGGGGGGGTTGGGGGCTGGGGGCTTGGGGCTTGAACGGGGTCTGTTATTCATGAATGAACTACTGCCTGTGGGAGTTCCTCTCTCTATGATGTTACCCCCTTACTACCAAACCATGACCTCCCACAGCACAAGACACTGTCACAAATACAAATACTGGAAGGGAATTCTGGACATGCCTCTTTGATTTGCTGATATGTGTGCATCTGTTTGACCGTTGCCTAAATGTTCATCCAAAACACAAACATCGTCCCAAATGCGCTGACTGCACTGTCAGCATCTAATAGCTAGGTCCAGGATGACGTCTCTTAAAGAACAGATGAATATCCTCCTCCAGAGAGATGACTCATGCAGTATTTGTGATCCATAAAGCGGAGTAGTGCTTATCCACTGAGGAACTAAAAGAAAAAAAGGAAAAAAAAGAAGACAAAGAATATTGAAATCATTTTATCGGTTACACCTGTGAGATGCACATGCACATAGTCTGATACAGAACAATGTACAGAAAAGGGCAACATTTAAGAAACTAAAGCCATCATTTATTCACCCTCATGCCATCCTGGGTGCACATCAGGGCCGTCTTTTGGGTGGTGCAACTGGTGCCACCTAACTAGGCCCGCTCTCTTAATAAGTATTACTAATAAAAATAACTTCTTTCTTGATTTCAGGGTTTTAGTTTATTTTGTGAAGTAGGAGTTCATACTTTCAGGGCTCACAAAAGAGAGGCTCTCTTTAGTGTTTGGTACCCCAAAATGAATTTAACTAGCCCAAATATTTTTTATGTAGAAATCTGGATAGGACACCAACATTTTTAAAACACAAATTTCTTCAATTGTATAACGAATTGTCAAATTACAATCATCACAACACATGCATTTGGTTTTTGTATTAACAATAAACAGTCGTGGCCAAAAGTTTTGAGAATTACATAAATATTGGAAATTGGAAAAGTTGCTGCTTAAGTTTTTATAATAGCAATTTGCATATACTCCAGAATGTTATGAAGTGTGATCAGATGAATTGCATAGTCAAGCACAAGGCTGGAGATCATTATGTCAGGCTGATTGGGTTAGAATGGCAGACTTGACATGTTAAAAGGAGGGTGATGCTTGAAATCATTGTTCTTCCATTGTTAACCATGGTGACCTGCAAAGAAACGCGTGCAGCCATCATTGCGTTGCATAAAAATGGCTTCACAGGCAAGGATATTGTGGCTACTAAGATTGCACCTAAATCAACAATTTATAGGTTCATCAAGAACTTCAAGGAAAGAGGTTCAATTCTTGTAAAGAAGGCTTCAGGGCGTCCAAGAAAGTCCAGCAAGCGCCAGTATCGTCTCCTAAAGAGGATTCAGCTGTGGGATCGGAGTGCCACCAGTGCAGAGCTTGCTCAGGAAGGGCAGCAGGCCGGTGTGAGCGCATCTGCATGCACAGTGAGGCGAAGACTTTTGGAAGATGGCCTGGTGTCAAGAAGGGCAGCAAAGAAGCCACTTCTCTCCAAAAAAAACATCAGGGACAGATTGATCTTCTGCAGAAAGTATAGTGAATGGACTGCTGAGGACTAGGGCAAAGTCATATTCTCCGATGAAGCCCCTTTCCGATTGTTTGGGGCATCTGGAAAAAGGCTTGTCCGGAGAAGAAAAGGTGAGCGCTACCATCAGTCCTGTGTCATGCCAACAGTAAAGCATCCTAACACCATTCATGTGTGGTGTTGCTTCTCATCCAAGGGAGTGGGCTCACTCACAATTCTGCCCAAAAACACAGCCATGAATAAAGAATGGTACCAAAACACCCTCCAACAGCAACTTCTTCCAACAATCCAACAACAGTTTGGTGAAGAACAATGCATTTTCCAGCACGATGGAGCACCGTGCCATAAGGCAAAAGTGATAACTAAGTGGCTCGGGGACCAGAATGTTGAAATTTTGGGTCCATGGCCTGGAAACTCCCCAGATCTTAATCCCATTGAGAACTTGTGGTCAATCCTCAAGAGGCGGGTGGACAAACAAAAACCCACTAATTCTGACAAACTCCAAGAAGTTATTATGAAAGAATGGGTTGCTATCAGTCAGGATTTGGCCCAGAAGTTGATTGAGAGCATGCCCAGTCGAATTGCAGAGGTCCTGAAAAAGAAGGGCCAACACTGCAAATACTGACTCTTTGCATAAATGTCATGTAATTGTCGATAAAAGCCTTTGAAACGTATGAAGTGCTTGTAATTATATTTCAGTACATCACAGAAACAACTGAAACAAAGATCTAAAAGCAGTTTAGCAGCAAACTTTTTGAAAACGAATATTTATGTAATTCTCAAAACTTTTGGCCACGACTGTAGTACATTAATAAATCTGTCAGAATCTGAATCTGAGAGATCATCTTTCCCAAACATTTGAAGAAGAAAAGGCGAGGTGCATGCAGCCGAAAGAAAAGTAAACACATCCAGTATATATTTTTTATATAATATACTGTATAAGTATATATATATATATTTTTTTTAATTCAGTATATCCAGTATTTTTACTGATACAATAGTATTATATTTACTATCCTAGTAAATACTATCCTATATACTGTAATGTTTTTAAACCTCACTATAATAAATAGTAAAGAATTTATTTTCTACAGTTTGTCAATTTAATATAGTGCAGAATACTATACCGTATATTAGTGATGCACCTATATGAAAATTCTGGGCCGAAACCGATACCGAAAATTCAGGATGCACATGGCCAAAAACTGAAACCAAAAATTTGTTTAAAAAAAAAACTTAAAAAATAGTTTTCATATAATTGTATTATTTACACATACTAAAACCACAAAAATGAGAGAGAACGTATTTTAAAACAACACTAAATATATTATTCTTCCTTGGTTATTTCAACACAATCAAATATAACTTTTTTATATCAACTAAATACTGTACTTTATTTATTGGTTTTAGCGTTTGTTATGGCGGGCTTACATGATCATCCTTTAATAACAGCTAGAGTGATATAAATGTATATAAAGCAATGCCAAGTAAACTGTTGCTGAAACTGTTGTGTGCTCACTGCTGATGAACATCCCCCTCAGTCTGCTGCTGTATAAGACAAATAAAATAAACTTCAGTAAGTCAACTGACTGAACAAACATGCATATGCAATATTAAAACAAACCTCAGTTTTTTACTGCATTAATGAATATTTTTGACATTATGAATTTATGAAATTTGTCTTTTTAAACCTTATAGAGTTATCTATCCAAGACATACAAAGTTCTAGTCAAACATATATTGTTTTCTAGCACATAGATTTCGGATAGGCCTTTTTAAAATAGGTACTGTAAACCCCATCATGTCCTCCCATTTATTTGACCCCATTACAGTTATAAAAGCATTAAATGGTTAATAAGGACAATTGACTGAATTAGCATTGGCGCTAACAAATAAACATGCAAACGGGTAGCATCAGTTCCCGGTTGACCCGGTACGTCGGTGCTACCGGGTCTTATGAAAATTAGGTACCGCCAACTTTTTTATTTTTAGGTAACGACTTGGACCCGAAGTACTGGGACTTTTGACAACACTACTACAGTATTTATTACATCTACAATCTTGTGGGTGTGATCATTTAAAGGCATCTTTTAAAATAACCAATAGCGTTTCATTTACGACACACAGTCAGCCCGGCAAAGCAGCAGCATTTAACAGTGTAATAGCCACAGTGGTATAAAAATTGATTGAAAAGAATATGAAGATCAGTGATACCAGTGATATGTAATTTGAAGCTTTGTTATTTACATTGGTAAGTGAGTGACACTGGTGTTTGTCTTCTCCTTTACTCATCAAGGCTGCGATGTCTGATCTCTTCCATAGAGCCTTAACATAAGGGACGGGTATCGTTAAGTAGGGCTGAAACGATTAGTCGACATTGTCGACAATAAAAAATTGTCGACAAATATTCTTGTTGTCGAGTAGTCGTTTGATTACTTGACTTAATTTAAGGGCCTGCAATATCACAATTTGACCGCTACGGCACTGTAGCGCTAGAGTGTAATGCAGCCTTCCCGAATGCTATCGCAGTAGAAGGACACACAGCGAGAATAATGGCGGAGTACAAACGAATGCGAACAAGTAAAGTGTGGGAAAGCTTTACCAAATTATTTGTTGTTGTGTGCAATGCATGCTAGGTCTGCAACGATGCGTCGACGTCGTCGATTACATCGACTAGTAAAATACGTGCTTGAAAAAAGTTGACGCATCGTATTATTTACGTTTATCTGCTGTAATGGCAGTTTCTGTTCCCGGGCGTGTGTAAGTTAATCAGCAGAAAAAGAGATAGTATAAAACACCCGACAAACAGCGATCACGAGCCTCGGACGCAGTAAGTTTGTGAATGGACTGAGGATCATCACAGTATGGACACGCAATCACAAACGGATGGAGAGGGGCACGTAGATGTAGACTTTCATAATAAATGAATTTATTTTAACACTACGCTTTACATTAATGATTTACATTAACGCTATTGTGCTTGTGTAAGTTAGTGTATGTGAACCTTTGCAGACCGTGACCCTGCTTAATAGGACTAACTATCATGAAGCCACCGTAAAAGCACCTTTTAAGTCATTCGATAGCTTAATGTGTGGAATAAACCAATATAGCATAATTAAGAAACTCTGACCTCCGCTGGTGCTGTCATCTGTTAATCTCCAGTCAGCATGCGTGTGTACGGTGAAGGTCAGGACGTTAACGTTACTCTTTCTAAGATGTTCCAATGTTTTCATTATCCTTCGTAATGACAAGATGATACTCGTGGATTTATTTAAAATGTATTTTTCTAGAGACGGTGAATTACTCGCTGAGTGTAGCTTAATTTATTAGAAGCACCGGAAGCGGTCTGAATGTTGTGCGACTTCGCAATAACTTTTTTAAACCTCTGATTTAACTGTAAACTGTTGGATATGGATGCAATGCATGTGTGTGCAAGTGTTAAACATGTAACATATCATCTCTTTTCGTTGTGTTCTAACTGTTATTTACTTTGGAGAGCAAAAGGATGCCCGCGACTTCAGAAGGAGAAGGTGCTTTAAGCGTATCATTGTGCGTCCGGGATGCACATAACTGTAAATAACGAAGCGAATGCATTAAGCACATGATTCTGAGTTCAGGAAGCGCATGCACGCTTTTATGCCACTCTGCATTGGAGTCTTTTATTCGGTGATCGTTTTGTGTGTTAAACAGAGATCGATAGTAGTATTCTTACTTTTACTCAATTGCATTATGAAAACAGAGTCGGATATTACATGGAGGAAAAAAAATTACACAGCATATATCATGCTCTTGTAACGAACCACATCCAGGGAAGACAGACACGATCCAACAACAGGTTAAGTGAAACTGGTTTACTTGGTATATGAGGTATATAACAGACATCCATGGGAAATATACAATAACTAGGAGAACATGGGACAAAGCACAGACCTATGAACAACGTACACATGGGAGAGTCAGGGGAAGTACAAACAGGCATAATACATCCAGACCTGACAAAGACTGACGGTGCAAGTGAGGGTTATATGCCATGTGGGTGATTGGGTGCAGGTGTGACTGATTAGTGTAGATGAATGAGTGCACAGAGTCCTGGGAAGTGTAGTGTACTAAAAGTCCGGGGATAAGGTGAGAGGATATCCAGGGGAAGACGCTGGTGCCGGGGACGTGGTCAAGGCTGGTCTTGCGGGTGTTATAGCTCTAGTATTTCATAAACACATTTTTAAATGTTTTGCTTTAATACAGTACTTAAGTACATAAAAAATCTGTCTTTTTTTTTAGTCTTTAAATTATTCCTTTTTACTAAAATAATTAAGTTAAAACTACTTAATTAAGAGAAGATGGTGATTTTTATGTAAACAAGGATTATAATGTTAAAACAATAACATTTATTTATGAAATGTAGTGGAGTAAAAAGTATGATATGCTTTATAATTTAAGAAAATACTAGAATTTATTATTTATTACAAAGTTTGCCAAAGGATTAATAAGGTTACCAAAAAAATCTTTATTAGATTAATCTAGAAATGAATCGTTAGATTAGTCAACTAATAGAAAAAATAATCGTTTGTTGCAGCCCTTCGTTAAGATTTAAACGATATTACTACTCTTATCGATACTGCTTATCTGTCCGGTACTTTTAACGGTATTCTTAACGCTATTTAACGGCACTTTTTGATATAAAGATATGTCTTCTTGGGGGTGGACAAGCGGAATCAGGAGTGAGTTGGTTTGCTGCAGCTTAAAAAACATTTCAAAATATTTACATTTAGACATTTAGCAGATGCTTTTATCCAAAGCGACTTACAAGGAGTTTAGGGAGCAATAAGCGATATGTCATACAGGAGCCATAATACATTAGGTGCCAATACAAAGTTACTGGTTTCAACAAAAGCTAGACCACTACCTGTTTTTTTTTCTATTTGTCAATTATTCACAGAAGAGATGGGTTTTAAGTAGTTTTTTGAATGTTGTGAGAGATGTGGTTGACCAAACAGAGTTAGGAAGAATGTTCCACCAGGAAGGAGTTGTGAATGAGAATGAGCGGGAGAGCGATTTACTGCCCTTATTGGAAGGCAATACAAAACGCTGCTGGTTTGCTGAACGCAGGGATCTTGATGGGGTGTAGGAGTGCAGGAGAGTGTGAAAGTAAGCCGGTGCAGATCCAGTGATAGTCCTGTAGGGAAGCATTAGTGACTTGAATCTGATACAGGCTTCAACCGGTAGCCAGTGGAGAGAGATGAAAAGGGGAGTCACGTGAGCCCTTTTGGGCTGTTGGAAGACGAGGCGTGCTGCTGCGTTCTGAACCAGCTGGAGCGGTTTGAAAGCCTTTGCAGGAAGACCAGCAAGGAGAGCATTGCAGTAGTCCATACTTGAGACTAGTCCAACCTCTTCATGAGGGTAATTTAATTTTACTCTACATAGTTATGTATTTGTGCATGTTTATTTTTTGTATACTGTAGTGAATTATTTAGGGATGCACCGATAGGATTTCTTTGGGGGCGATACTGATTTTTTACAAACAGCTATCTACCGACACGATATTGGTCAATTGCATACAGTACTACACAATATTAGCTAGTTTTTCTTGAATTTTTAACTTGAATTGGATCCATTAAACATTTTAAGAGAGGCACAAAGTGTAAATGTGCCTAAATGTAAGTTAAGAAAAAATAATAATAACAATAACATGACAATCTTCAAAGGTGATTTTTGCTGTCTAATATTTCTTTTATTAAAAACATTAACTCAAATTTGACTTAAATTTTATCATTTCTTTAATAAATTTAAATAAAGTCTGTGCTGTTGCTATTTACAGTAATTATTTTGCTCAGAGAAAACATTGGATATTTAGACATCCATTCTCATTGCCTACATGGAGTTAATAAATAAACTAGGGACCTATGAAAGCCGTTAAATTTTTTCCCAAATTCCATTTGAATTTTTCTGGAATTCTGTGTTTTCTTTTTTTTTTATGGTGTACAACTATGTTAGTACAGTATCTTGCATCTTATGTTTTTTTTTTCTTTTGCTGTTTTAAGTCTACTTACATTTAATTACTAGTTTAGTAAAATTTTTTGTAGCAATTTTTTTCATGTGGTTAACTGGACTTTTATTTTGACGACTGACTTTAATTTTGATGGCTTGCCGCAAAGTTTGACAGCAGCTTCTCTCAAATGTAACGGTAAAATGCGCCTGAGGTAAACTCTGTTAAAGCAGTGCTGATTCAGTTTATGTGTTCGCGTCCACCAGATGCTTTAAAGTACACAAAACCACACCACTCATTCACACGCCTTTTTCACGCTATTGCCGATGGTGTTAAACTAATCCAATATCGGCCGATATATATATATCGGCGGCTGATACATTGGTGCTTCACTAGAATTATTTAAATTTGCGGTGTAATAATAAATGATTACACATAGGCACATTTTTTTTTTAAAGTAGTTAACTACAGAAAATTGATTAAAAGTGTAATTTCCTTTCACCCATGTGGAATTAGCATAGCTTTAAGGTTATGGAAACCTTAAATAGGGTGAATGGCATTCAAATAACGTCTATTAGCATTCAGCATACATACCCAGGTTTTTTCCTGCCTGAAAATGAGGCAGAGGTGGTGCCATCCTGATCTTGTTAAAAAAAGTTAGTTGAAATGTTTGATAAAAAAACTATTCTGTTTGGTTGAATAAAAGAATTGTAAAAGTAATTGTAATTTTCATCTAATTTTATTAGAACTTTTAATATGTAAAAGTCACTTTGGTTAACTCTTTCCCCGCCAGCCTTTTTTTTTAAAGTTGCCAGCCTACGCTAGCGTTTTTTAACATTTTCACCAAACTTTAATGGCTCACAGTACATTTTCTGTAAAGAATATATGGACAAACAATATGTCATATGAAAGAACAGAGTCTCTGCTTTTAAACATAAGAAACCGTATTCTTCTATCTGCATTAGTTATTTTTTAATCACTCCTTAGATGTGGGTAGGTTTCTTAAAAAATGCATCACTTTGATTAAACAGCTGAGATAATTAAAGTTTTTTTCAAAGATTCCGCCCAGATTACACTCAGAACAATCATTAAAAACAGATAAGATATATACGTTCTAGGTTCTGGGATTCTGTACTTTTTCCCAAAGGTGTGTAACAGCGCCACCTGCTGTACAACAGTACAAACACTGATTGCCGTATTAACTCGTCATTGGCAGGGATTTTTAAATGGCTACACATACTACAGGAGTGATGGTCGAGGATTTGTCTGCGTCTGCACTGAATGAGGATATAAACACATTGCTCTGAGAGTTTATTTTACAAGCATTTTTCTGTTTGAGTGAAGCTATCGTCAAACACACTAAACCTCAAGCGTCTTCCCGATGACCCGTCAAATAAATTGTAAATTTGAAATAAAATTTACAGTAAATTGATAAACTGTAGTAAACACTGTAGTATACTATAGGGATGTGTGACGAGAAACTTACGAGACGAGACACGAGACTGGGTTCACGAGAACGAGAGACCAAGAACAAGAACTCAAGAAATCCTCAATGATCCTCAATGCCACGAGATCTCGTCACACCCCTAGTATACTATAATAAGGTTCAAAAACACTATAGTATCTAGGAATTTGATAGCAAAAAAGTCACTATAGTATAATTAAGTAATTTATGTGGACACATTTACCTCTGTATAGTAAAAAAATTAAATGCACAGAACTTATTTTGATAAACTAAAAATTAATTTATTAACGGCCCTAATTTATCCATCTGTATGTAACATTTATGTCATTTGTCACTTACCTGCCTATTCATGTGATGAACTGCACTTACAATTTTTTTTAATGATGACAAATACTTGTGCAACAACTGTTAGCACCAGTGCTATATGCAAAAAAAGTTAACGTACAGCCCTTGTAAATACTGCTTGCCAGTAGGGATGCAACAATACAGCTCACCCACGGTTCAATACGAACCTCGGTTTATGGCCCACGGTGTTCGGTTCGGTTCTGATGGCTTTGGCACATTAAATCGTTTTTTGATTGTTTTATGCTTATATGACAGCAACAGTAAAAACGAAAAAAAAACTGTTTTACTGAAATTCTTATTTTATTATCTTTAAGCAAAAAACAACTTGTACAAATTCCTGGTGTATTTAATAAATGTAAGGATTTTCACTGGCAGCTCACAGCAGTTTTTGGTTTATTGTTAATTAACATGCCAGTAAAATAAGCTTCTTGAAGAGGTTTGCAATTGCTGTAATCGAAGTTAACGTGCGCTCCATGAGAAAGGCCAAAGATAATATATTAACAAGGTGCATCACTACCATTGCAATAAATGAGAAGAAATGCAATGCTAAATAGCTGCTCGGAGGCGCTCTTGCTATGGCGTAAATAGCATGACTTTCGGTAAATGGACTTTGGCGTGGAAGAGACACTCTTTCTGCATGTGTTAAGAGCAACGCAAACATGGTGCTTTCGTATGCAGTGTAAAAATACATTCTTGATGTGCCAAATTTGGACATTATCACTGTAGTACAACGGGCATACAATAAAGCCAGCTCGCGTCTGTTCGTCAGCATGATACTCAACAGCACATTGCTTCTCGTGTTGCAGACAGTCTCGCTTCACTGCCCGATCACCACTCCCTATTAGATATTGGAGATGCGTTTATCTATCTCGGCATACAGACAAACAAGGACAGAGCCAGTTCACGGTGTAATTAAGCGCACAGAAAAATGTAAACGCAAACCGCAATTCACTTATACGTATTGAAACGTGGTTCAATATTATATTGAGTATTGTGGCATCCCTACTTGCCATTGTTCTA
Source organism: Triplophysa siluroides (assembly GCA_006030095.1). NCBI lineage: Eukaryota > Metazoa > Chordata > Actinopteri > Cypriniformes > Nemacheilidae > Triplophysa > Triplophysa siluroides. The sequence goes on along the minus strand of VCII01000221.1, from coordinate 279,868 downwards.
TAGCAATCATGAAGAGTATTAACAAGTTTAGTAGGGATGTTCCGATACCCTTTTTCCCTTCCCGATTCCGATACCTGGGCTCAGGGTATCGGCCGATACCGAGTACTGATCCGATACCTGGGTGTGTATCTGTATATACCGCAAGCCCTGCAGAATTGATAGAATTGTTTTATGGTGTGCTTCAGACTTATCCTTTGAAAACATGAACAAATACATACAGTGAACTAGAGTTTTTTTTATTATTATCTGACATACATTTGGCAGTATTATTATTACTTATTAATATATTTTTCCGGAGTGAATCAGAACTTCAAATGCAGCCACAAATCTTACACTGTCAACTGAAAAGGGCAAAAGGCATTTTAGTTTAACAAAAGAACTGTATAAAAACATTGCAACAAATAAATCTAGGAATATTAAAAAAATAGTGCAACAGCAACTCTTACTCAATCTTTAAAGACCTAAGCCAGAGACTTGAGTATTACAGTACACAAATATACCTCAACTGAACAAGAGATGTACCAAATCCAAGAATGAAAACATACACATTTCAAGTAACTTAAACTGGGTTAAACACCACTGTAACAATTGGCTCACGATTTCAATAATAACGGCAAGTTCTTCTTCAGGAAAATGAGCATTTCTGCTCTCTCTCCTCCTAGCCTGTTTCTCCCTGCATCCACAATGTTAGATGCTGTGCTGAACAGTCTCTCACTGTCCACACTGGTAGCAGGGGTGCAGAGAAACTTTGCCGCAGTGGCAGCCAGAGTGAGAAACCAAACTTGGTAGAATGCCCAGTACTGGATTTGGCTGTCTGAGCGTGAGATCGTTTGCTCCATCAAATATGTCTGAAGTTGAACACGTGTGCTTGTAGTACAATGCGCCATGTTCCTCATCATGCTCCTGCAGGATTTCTTCAAACAGGCCCTTCAAGTTACCCTCTCTGCTGCTGCTGCCACCTACATGCACTTCCATTCGTGGAGTTTTCTTGGGGTTCCCTTTCTGTCGGTCTCCGCCCCCGGATGTCCGGTATAAAAGGAAGCCGGCGTGCAGCATTCATTTACCTTTTGTTCTTCAGAGCCTTCGCTCATGACTACGAACAAAAATAATTCAATGAATTCTTCTACATTGCCGGATCTACGACGTAGAGCAGCGGATCGACCCTACCTGCAGTGACCTTCCCCTGGGCGTCTCGGCGGTTCCGGAGGTGTTAGAGATTTTTTCTAAAAAGGTCCTTTTCAGGACTGAGCAATTTCCAGCGCGGCATGTCCCGCTGTTCTCTTGGGTGCGGCACCCTCATCGAGGAGGGGGATGGACACGATCGCTGCGTTAGGTGTCTGGCAGATTGTCATTCAGAAGTTGCGGTCACGGGTGGCTGTCTTCCTACGGGAACCAGCCACCATTTCGTCTGCTACCCGGGCCGTGACATCGGTGGCTACGGCCCCGAAGTCCGCCTGTATTAGCAGCGTTAGTGATGTGGGGACCTCTGCGAACGTAAGCCCGCCAGCCAAGTGCTCACGGGCCGATCGCACCCCGATTCGCTCTTCTGAACGTTCCCCAACCGGCGGTGGCATACCGTCCGGATCCTCAGGCACGCACTCGGAAACGATGCGTGACGTAGATGAGATGTCGCTCGCAGCATCGGAGGGAGACTGGCATCCGACTCTGACGAATCCGAGCTCCCCCCCAGGGGGGTCGAGCTCAGGAGGAAGCAGAAGTGATGTCAGCCATGCTAACCCGGGGATACGTGGTTCCTGGGGTCGGAGCGCGGTGCAACCGCGCCCACCCTGGGTGCCATTTTTTTCCCGGAGGTGCATGAGGAGCTGTGTAAAACTTGGAGCGCTCCACTCACGGCCCGCTCCAGTCAAACTAGCTCCGGCTCCCTCACTTCCCTCGATGGTGGGGCAGCCAAAGGCTACGTCGAGATCCCCCAGGTTGAACGTGCGGCTGCGGTGCATCTGTGCCGCAGACGGCTGCCACCAGGGGGGAATCAGCCATGCCTACCGTCCAAGGCGTGTAGGACTTCGGCATCACTGGTGCCGAAGCCTTGCGCTGCCGCGGGCCAGGCTGCCTCCTCTCTCTACGCCATGGCCATCCTGCAGGTCCGCCGGGCCAGAGCGTTGAGAGAGCTCCACGAGGGTAAGGCCGACCTGGGTATAATGCAGGATCTTCGTGCTACCAATTCAATTCAATTCAAGTTTATTTATATAGCGCTTTTCACAATGTGCATTGTTCCAAAGCAGCTTTACAGAAGCAGAATAAGAAAACACAGAGGTAAAACACAGCACAGTGCATAGTGTCCACAGAACAAGCAAGATCATTCTAATAGATAATATCTAATAAATTAATAAATAGATAAATAGATGCAGTCTCCCGGTGAGCAGGCCAACACTGCCTGAGCTGGGATGGTCGCCTTTCTCTTGGGTGGAAATGGAGTTGCCTTAGATGGAGCTGGGATGGTCAGTCAGTCCGCAGCTGGCGTAGTCTCTAAGTCGGGATGGGCATATGATGTCCATCTGGGCCTGGCAGAGCTTTCCCTACCTCGAGATGGGCATCCCGAGGCGAAGGCAGAAAGAAAATAATTAGCGTAGCTGCTGTTCATTTACTATGCATTAGTGAAAGCTTGGGTGAAAAGATGTGTCTTTAATCTAGATTTAAATTGGGAGAGTGTGTCTGATCCTCGAATAGTATCGGGAAGGCTATTCCAGAGTTTAGGTGCTACGTATGAGAAAGCTCGACCCCCTTTTGTAGATTTAGTTATTCTAGGTGTTATCAAAAGTCCTGAGTTTTGCGATCTTAGAGAGCGTGATGGGTTGTAATGTGATAGAAGCTCAGTTAAGTAAGTAGGGGCTAAACCCTTTAAGGCTTTATAAGTAATTAAAAGAATTTTAAAATCAATACGATACCTAATGGGCAACCAGTGAAGAGATGATAAAATTGGGGTAATATGATCGTATTTTCTTGACCTGGTTAGGACTCTGGCGGCTGCATTTTGGACTAACTGTAGTTTGTTTATTGAAGATGCAGGACAACCACTAAGAAGAGCATTACAGTAGTCAAGTCTTGAGGTCACAAATGCATGAATAAGAGTTTCTGCGTCAGCAACACATAAAACATTTCGTAATTTGGCAACATTTCGAAGGTGGAAGAAGGCTGTTTTTGTGACATTTGAGATATGATTTTTAAATGACAGGTTGCTGTCTAATATAACGCCTAGGTCTTTAACTGTATTTGTCGGAGTAACAGTGCAGCCTTCGATTTGTAGGTTATAATCTGATATATTCTGTTTACGAGTCTTTGGTGCTATAAGTAATATTTCTGTTTTGTTAGAGTTTAAAAGAAGGAAATTACTAGTCATCCAATGTTTCATATCTTTGATGCACTCTGCCAGTTTGGATAGCTTGAAGGAATCATCTGGTCTTGAAGAGATATATAGCTGAGTATCATCTGCATAACAGTGGAAGCTAATTCCATGTTTTCTAATAATGTTGCCCAGGGGCAGCATGTATATGGAGAAAAGCAAGGGTCCTAAAACCGATCCCTGAGGTAATCCATAGTTTACTTGCGTTAGATTAGACGATTCCCCATTTAAATGGACATATTGATATCTGTCAGATAAGTAAGATCGGAACCATTTTAGTGCCTGTCCCTGAATACCGGTATAATTTTGTAAACGATCTAAAAGTATTTTATGGTCTACAGTATCGAACGCAGCACTAAAGGTCAAGCAGGACTAGGAGTGAGATGTTACCTTTATCAGATGCCATAAGTAGATCGTTTGTAATTTTAACGAGCGCAGTTTCGGTGCTATGATGCGGTCTAAAGCCAGACTGAAATTTTTCGTGCATGTCATTATTTTGTAGGAAATAATGACGAATAATGACGATAATGACGATACGAATAATGACCACACCACTGACGACGATGTCCACGGCAGTGGTCCTGGAGAGACACCCCCGGCTGAACCTTGCGCAGATGAATGACACTGAGAAAGTCCGCTTTACAACCCGCACTTCATCGTTCCCAAGACGGCGGGTTGCGCCCCATAGGTCTGCGTACCCTGAACAAAGCACCTTCACAAGCTGCCGTTCAGGATGCTCACGCAGAGGCACGTCCTGACATCTATCAGGTGTCAGGATTGGTTCGTGGCAATTGACCTGAAGGAGTTCTCCCCTTTCGGTCTGTCCCTGTCTCCACGGTCTTCACGAAGATCGTGGAAGCCGCCCTTTCTCCCTGAGGGGAGGAAGGTGTGCGGGTACTAAACTATCTCAACGACTGGCCTATCTTGGCACACTCGCGAGATCTGTTATGTACACAAAGGGACCTGGTGCTCCGGCACCTAGATCGATTGGGACTCCAGGTCAACCGAGAGAAGGGCAAGCTCTCCCCAGTGCAGAGCATCCTCTTTCTCGGTATGGAACTCAACTCTGTCACCATATCGGCGCAACTGTCTGCAGTACGCGCCCATCCGGTGTTGAACTGCCTGGAACATTTCAGGCAGACAGCGGTCCCCCTGAAACAATTCAGAGGCTCCTGGGACACATGGCGTCCTCGCGGGGTAATACCCTCGGGTTGATGCACATGAGACCGCTCCAACACTGGCTTCAGAGTCGAGTTCCGAGGAGAGCGTGGCACACCGGCAGCAGGCGCATGGTGATGACGCCCTGCTTCCGACGCACCATAACCCCTGGTCTTCCATGACTTTTCGACGGACTAAGGTCCCTCTGGGCAGGTTACGAGGCAAGTCGTGGTGACGACGGACACCTCCTGCAGGGGTGCGGTGCAGTGTGTAACGGGCACGCAGGCGGGGCGTTGGACGAACCCCCGCCTGTGCTGGCATATCAATTGCCAAGAGTTGTGGGCTGTGCTACTTGCACTGAGCAGGCTGCGGCCTCTCGTGCGGGACAAGCACGTGCTGGTCCGAGGACAGCACTATAGCTGTAGCGTACATCAGATCGTCAGGGTGGCGTTCGCTCACAGCAGCTAACACAACTTGCTCGACGCCTCCTCTGGTGGAGTCAACATGTGACCCTTTCCCTGCGGGCCACACACACCCCGGGCAGACTGAACTAGACAGCCGACGCGCTCTCTCGTCAGTTGACGCCTCGTGGAGAGTGACGACTCTACCCCCGCGCAGTCCAACTAAATTGGATGTTGTTCGGGTAGGCCCAGGTAAACCTGTTTGCCTCCCGCAACACCACCATTTGCCCGCTTTGGTATTCCCTGTCCGAGGCAGAGCCCTCGGCACGGATATCCTTGCGCACAGCTGACCGCGGGACGGGCGGAAGCACACCTTCCCCCCCCAGGAGCCTCCTTGCACAGACACTGTGCAAGGTCAGGGAAGAGGAGCACCAAGTGTTATGGGACGCACTGGTCTAACCGCACTTGGCTTCAGAGTTGATGCTCTGGACAGCGACTCCCCCTGAACCATTCCCCTGACAGAGGACCTGCTCTCTCAGGGGAAGGACACGTTCTAGCATCCCAGATCAGACCTCTGGAACACCCATGTCTCGTCTCTAGACGGGACGAGAAGATCCTGAGTTGGCTACTCCCCCTGTATGGCGGAGACCACCACCAAGGCTAGGGCCCCATCTACTAGGCGGTTACACGCCTCTAGACGGCGCCTCTTCTAGTCCTGGTGTCTCTCTCAACGAGAAAGACCCACTGAGGTGCTCGATCAGGATTGTGTTGTCCTTCTTACGAGACTGGAGACTAACATCTCCCCTCCACACTGAATGTGTATGTAGTCGCTATAGCCACTCATCACGACTCAGTTGATGGAAAGTTTCTAGGATGACACGACCTGGTCACCAGGTTCCTAAGGGGTGCGACAGGGCGGAATCCGCCTCATCTCCGCTCCATACCCTCCTGGGACCCTAAAGTGGTCCTGGGGGCCTCTGGGCCCCCTATGAGCCCCTCGGAGGTTCCGATCTTAGACGGCCCTCCTGATGGCGCTCGCTTCCTTCAAGAGGGTAGGGGACCTCCGAGCATCCTCCGTGTCCCCGGATTGCCTTGAATTCGGCCCTGGAAACTCTCACGTTATCTTGAGACCCAGGCCCAGATGCGTGCCCAAAAAGTTCCCACTACTCCCTTCCGGGGCAAAGTGGTGAACCTGCAGGCGCTTCCCATCGGGGAGGAAGACCCAACCCGATTAGTGTTGTGTCCAGCGCATGCATTGCGCCTCTACCTGGACCGCACGCAGAGCTCAGAAGCTCTGACCAGCTCCGTGTCTGTATTGGAGAACAGCAGAAGGGGAAGGCTGTCTCCAAGCAGAGGCTGGCGCACTGGGTCGTGGATGCCGTTACGACGGCATTCCGATCTCATAATCTCCCATGCCCATTGGCAGTGAGGGCTCACTCCGCATGGGGTATAGCCACCTCCTGGGCACTGGCCAGAAGCGCCTCCCTAGCAGACATCTGTTGAGCTGCGGGTTGGGCTACGCCCAAACACCTTCGCAAGGGTTAACAACCTTTGCGTAAACCTGGTGTCAGCCCACGTCCTACGTGGCAACATGTAGGACTGGCATCCGGGGGGGCGTATGCCTGCGAAAGCACCTTTCCACCCTCCACCCTCCAGTAGGTTGGGTCAGTGTGCTCTCTACCTCTCTTTCTTACCCAAACATATGGCTAAGAACAGGTATCTCACCAACCTCCCTTCTTACCCAAATACTGGTTAAGAACAGGCACTCCATCCATCACTAAGCAAGCACCCCCTGGGGGCTGGCTGGGCAGAGCAGCCTTCCCCCTTAGGCCGGGATACCATATGAACTATCACAGATAGCTCTAACCGGACCTAGTGCTACCGGACGTCTATAACACCCCCCCCGTGGGCTGTTCCGTCTAATGTATCCTCATGAGAATGGTTCCCACACCTGGTAACCCATGAGCTTCCCCAGGTGGACCTCCACCTCGCGGTTAACTACTCAGTCCGCACGTTCCATGCGTTCTCCTCCAAGGACGAAACCATACCTATATCCACCATATTCCTCCCCACGGGTAGGAGGTGGCCTCTGCAGCGCATCCCTAATTATGGAAGTTGCGCTTACCCGGTGTAAACCCGAGCCGGACGGCCTCTCGCCAGTAGAGAGCTAAGGCCTCCGTCCGTGAAAGGTTACTGGTCAGGGCTGTACCCATCTTTCTCCAAGAAAGCTCTGGAACCCCCCGACCACCACACTGGAAGGTTACAGTTTCGCGAAAGCATCGAGCTGACATGCCCAGGCCTGTTACCGTCGCTTCGCTAGAGATTGTGACGCGATACAGCGTTGTGGCGTTTTCCATAGGCAACCCCATCTGTCGTTCTCGACACAATGTCGAGAGACCGACAGAAAGGGAACGTCTTGGTTACGTATGTAACCTCAGTTCCCTGATGGAGGGAACGAGACGTTGTGTCCCTTATGCCACAAACACGTATCGTATTCTGCTGCAGTCGTGAGAGGCTCTCAGGCTCTTCAGAACAAGAGGTAAATGAATGCTGCATGCCGGCTTCCTTTTATACCGGACATCCGGGGGCGGAGACCGGCATGCAAATTTCATTCGCCAAATTTCATTGGCCTTTTCTATAGTAGTCAGAGTTGATTGGTTCTCAAGGGCGAACCCCATCTATCGTTTTCGGCACAACGTCTCGTTCCCTCCATCAGGGAACTGAGGTTACATACGTAACCAAGACGTTTTCTACTATTGTCTCTGCTACAGGTGTGGTGGTCATTTTCAGTGACTTCTCAATCTTCTCCATCTCTACTTTCAGAGCATCCTTAGCATGCTTGATGTCTGCACTTGAGAGGTATCTAAAAGAAAGCCTTTGGTATGGTCACAGACTTAATGCATAGGTAATTATTTAATGCAAAATGCCATTTAAAATAATATATAACAAGTAAACTGATATACTTAATATGGCAATGACAATCATCAATATGGACAAGCACCGTCTCATATAGCTTAGGGAGTGCTGTTTTAGAGATGAACATGCAACCAGGCAAACTATACCGGGGCTCCAAATGTTCAATTAAGCAGCGAAATCCTACGTTTTCAAAGACTGACAGTGGCTGGTCATCAAGGACAATAAACTCGATGATTTTGTCGGTTATCTTTATCGCTCACTCACGCTTCATCCTTCTCTGTCCTCCTACACTTTGTGTAGCTATCGTGTTCTTCGGGGTGACATGTCTTCAAATGCTTTATTAAGTGACTTGTGTTAAAGTTGCTAAGACTTGTGCCACCCCTCGAAATTGCAGAATGGCATATGAGACGTGTCGCCGTTTTATTGGCTGGTTGGACAATTTTGAAATATTGCCAAACAGCGGACATACTGCTGGAAGCGTGTTTTCTTCTTCGCTGCTGCGAACAGTGGCTGCCTATGGCAACACAGCGACACGCACTTCCTGTGTTTGCATTCTGAACAGCAAAGAAGAATTGGTTTCTGATTTGCAGCGTTAAACAAAGCTAGCGGGCATAGCTAGGTCTTTATTTAAGAAAAAAGTATCGGATCGGTACATGGATTCAAGTACTCACCCATACCGATGCCAGACTTCTTTGTGGTATCAGCGGCTTTTCAGATAATGGTATCGGAATTGGAAAAACCCTCAAATTTAGCTGGCCACAGCGGACAATTGGTAAAACGTTTATAAGCAAACTTGACCAATCAGGATCCAAAACAATTATATTGACACTTCAAATTAAATAGAATAAGTAATATTTGTACTCGGATAGTGAATGACAAATTTGCTTTTTATCTTACTTTAGCCAACTGTGTGGAACATACTCTTCTTTAACTCAGCCGCATCAGCATCTGGGACAATATCAAAGATGTTGTAATACAGTGGCTCAATGACTACGTTTACATGCGCATCAATAATGCAATTATTTCCAATAATCCGAATCTTTAATATCTGTCACAACTTTTAATACTAGTTTTCTTTAAATCACACACGATTAAATGAAACAAAGCACTTCCATAGCCCTGCTGTTTAAAACAAAAAAAGTCTGAATCCTTACATTTTCTCTGTATCCTCATTCCCTTTACAGTCATTTTAAACCTCCTTGTGAAGTTTATTCTACATTTAATATAATGTTGTCTGTTTTTTACCACAACAATTACTTCATACATTAATATTTTCCCCTTAAATTATTTGAAAGTATTGACACAAAGATGGCATTGATGACAAAGTTACATCTGTATTCTGTAATTTTTTTCCAGTTCTATAACTTCATATTCAAAGCTTAAGTGAAGAATTATGCACAAGTATTTAACTGAAATAGTTGTCATATGTTGCTTGAAAAACAAAAAAACACACTTTGACCCCTTTCTTTTGGCTATTTGAGGTCGGGGTTATGGTCGTATAGGAAAGTACACCACGTTATACCTGGTTTTAAGATGCATTATGTTCGTAGGCTGAGAGTAGGCGGTCTTTTGTGGCCGTTTAAACACATTCGACCACATGAGCATCTACTTTCCTGTCAGGCTCTCTACTGTCCTATAAAATAAAAAAGGGCCCTATGAAGTCCGTAAAATTTTTCCCAAATTCCTTTTTCTGGATTCTGTGTTTTTTACGATACAATAGTAATATTTTTGCCCACATGAAAAATACTTCAGTATACTATAGCATTTACTCATTAACTATAGTAAGAAATCTCTCTAGTGCATTTTCATTTCTTTCTATTGGTTTTTTACACATACTTAAATCTAAGATTTTTTATTTTATTTTATGAATACATTTTTTTTAATAAAGGCAATAATATCATATCATTTAGATTATTTATATGGGTGTGTCATAGTTAATTGAAGTTGACCAGACTTATTTTGACTGGTTTTCGCAAAGACCTTTTTAATGCATGTAAGACAGTAACTTTACTCAAATGAAGTGGTGAAATGCTCATCGAGTAAACTCTCACTGTGCGTTCACACCGCTGATGTCGAGAGCGTCAAAGTTGCCGAAAGTCATTCATTTTCAATGTGAGCAGGCAGCGGCACAGCGTGTCTTGGTCATTGAGGGATTGTTGAAATCAGGTCAACTTTATGGTAATGAGCTATGACCTGGTTTTGTGGCAACCAATCGGAAATTAGGAGTCCGCCGCTTCAGAGGATTCCAGAGAACACAGCCCTGTAAACTTTACTATGCCAGAGCGTCCACGAATCTTTCTACAGCGTTGTTGGCAGGGCGGCCAGAGCGACAGCGGCGTTGTGAACGTACCGTCAGAGCTGCTCCGGAGAGATGAGTTTGCATTCCCATATAGTGAGATTCAGGAAACCGCATGAATCATTCATTCAGAGACCCGCAGAACAGGCAGATTACATATTTAAACCAAGTCACTAGTACTTATATTTTTTAAAGCACAAATTTTCTGTTCGGTGCTATTCTCTGATTAAGAAGTTCTTAATTTGCAAGATTTCACTCCATTCCGCGTTATACATCAAATTCCATTTAAATACCTGGATTCCGTGAGTCTGTCCGCGTTGTCTGCTACCATTTTTACATAATTCGTCAAAGATTTAGAAAACAAAGGTATTTTCAGCATATGTCCCAATCAGAGGTCGCGTTACACATTTCGTCGGTGACACATTTCACCGACGATTGCTTTCACGAACGTGGGAGAGAGATTAAGACCGGCGATGCACGAAAGCTTTGGTTAAATTGGGGCCATTCCAACCATTTAAACTTCGCGGTGACAGTATGGCGCTTCAGATTCACAGCCCGTAAGTATATATTTTCATTGTAAAAGACTTTGCTACGGACTAACGTGGGTTGAGTTTGTCGTGTGTTTGTGATCTGCAAATGCAGACATGCGTGCAACATGAAATAAGACAACATAAGTCCTAATAATCTGTAATAATGTTCTAACTAGAGGCAACAAATGTCGTGTTTATAATGGGGTTAATTGTCTTTGTTGAGTCGTGACAAGACGTGGCGTAACACTGGTTGATCAAGTTATTTGCACTCAAAGCGCTCGCGTTATTTATTATGTTACCATTCCCTGCTGTAATATGAGCTTTATGAGCTCTGTATGATATATATGGTTGTTTGTTTATAGTCTTTATAACGTCGTATTTGAAAGGTAAAACAGTTAGCTATAGTTTTAAACTATTTAACACAGGTTTTTAATAAAACCTTACCAATCCTTTACATCCCCAAACGGTTGCAGTATTCGACCAATCACTAGGCACTGGTGAATTGGCCAATCATAGCACACCTCGCTTTTCAGAGCGATGAGCTTTGTAAAAAATCAGCATGTTTCAGAGAGGTGGGGCAAAGAGGAGATACAAACTTGCATGGTATGTGGAAAATACTGCGTTTTTGAAGCTTAAATCGTTTATACACATTACATTAAATCTAAAACAAACCATAATATTCGTTTTAGCCGTGTCATATGACCCCTTTAACATTAAACATTGATGTACGCCCTCGTTAATTTAAGAAACCTTTTAAGAAATTAAACGTATACTTGGATGGAAAACAAACAATATTCAACTGAAAAGCCGAGAAACACAGCGATCATATCTCCTAATAGCTCTTGTACTGCAACTCTTCAGTGCCTCACTGGGCTGATAATAGGGACTTTAAGCAACAGCTGCCGATGGAACAGCAACCGGAAATAGGCGGTTAAACTGCCATAGCCACGAACGTGCAAATCACTAAGTAAATCGAATGTCTATGTCAGCTATCCTGAAGTGTTGTTTCCAACAGTAGACATACCTTTTAACAAACGGAAAATCATTTAAGACATGCGTTTAAGACATATCAACACAGAATACATTGAAAGACTAATGATAGAATGATATACTGTTAAAAATACAGCGTCACATGCCATTAAACATAACCTTTATTTGCTAAATTTGTCACGTAGTAACCACAGTAAACCCTCTGTTTTCCCGTTGTAGACAGTTACAGTACAATGCCATGGAGTAGCGCTGTCACGTATGTGCATGCAATACAATGACAGAACGCTGTTGCCGTTCCATCCGCAACTGTTGCTTAAAGTCCATAATGAAACGTAATGCCGCAACTGCTGTTACACATGACAGTCTGTTGACAGACTACCCCAGTGTTTTTTTTGTGAAAACACCCGACATAATTTTGGTGAGAGACTGAGGTGGCATGAAATTTGACAGAGGCGGCCACCTCCCATTTTTCTATGCAGGAAAGTCCCTGAACACATGTGACACAAACAATACATTGACACCCCATGGAGAATCTATAGGAAAGAGACCTGATAATGACCTGATAGTACTTTGACCTCTGATGCTCACCTAAGGTGCTATTTACATTTACACATTTGGCAGACGCTTTTATCCGATTTATATTGCCCATTTGGGTGAACAATAAAACAGTTGATTGCATCAGAATCGCACTCACAACAGTGTAAATAGTGCACATTTTTTATTTTGTAAATGCCACATTGAATCTGGTTTGCTTAATGTTTTTCCGTGTTGTGTCTGATAATGGGTCATCTGTTTTTTCCTGACAGATGGAGAATGAGATGAAGAGGAGGAAATACTCCACCAGTAGCAACGATTCTGACACAACTGACAGTGAGTAATAAACCAATGGGGGGATTTTCATACACAGCTGCTCATCATTACAGTGATTAATGAGAACTTCATAAGGCCCAATTCACATTTCGCGTCTAAAACCGCACGGAAAACGCGAGCCGTGGCGCTTTCTCTCTTCAAATGACCCGTGGTGCCCTTGCGGCAGTCCGAAAACTATTCCGAACTATTTCCATCTCGATGCGGCGCCTAGACAAATGTCCCGCACCGCGTGCTCACCCTCTTTTTGTGATATGTGAATCGGGCCTAAGAATCTTCCATTCTTTAGTCTTGTTTTACAGCATTGAGTGTAAGGGCGAACTCACATTGTGCTGTACTGTAACCAACCACAACCAAGTGCGATTGTCTCCCACTCCCCTAATGTGGGTCATTTTGAAAAAATCTGGTAATTCGTTTCTTTAAAATAGGAATGTCTGAAGAACAAATAATGTTAAAACTAATAATGTATTTTTTTTCCATCTATCAAAACAACTACATTGAACATAACCATTTCAGTGTCTTTTTGCCACTGAGTTACTGTGAGAAAATATCAAGTTGTGGCACATTAACATGCTCATGCTTATAGATAAGATTCTATATTTGGTGAAAGGTATGATGTTAATTATGGCCCGAGCAGAGGTTGCGATAGACTTTTTCATTGTCCGTCATTTTGACAGACAGGCTCGTTAAAAATCCGTCATAATCTATTTTTACCCGTCACTATGGTGTAAGGTGATAATACCTGCCAATTAGCTTGTTTGTGACATCATCACAACGTAGATGCTAGGGCTGGGCGGAATGACGGAATATTCCGTTACCACGGTGTAAATAAGTAGGCGTGGTTAACTCAGCGCTCTGTAAATTGGGCGCTATACTGAACAAAAACGAAGTGAATTAATCCACCCGTAACAAATGAACGTATCAAACCTTCTTTTGGCCTTCTTTCAGCCTGTAGTTTAGTGATCCGCTCCAGTCCAGTGCTTTTCTCACCCGCAGTGCTCGTGCAGGGATTTGTGGCCGCATATAAAAAAGCTCATTCTCAACACGTACTTTAGAAGTCAGGTTGTTTAGTAAAGCTGGTAATAGTTTTTAAGTTTAACTTCAGGTGAGCCAAGGTGAAACTTGCGTTGAAATGCGCGATGATGCTCGCAGCGTGAGCGCTTTGATGTGACGCGCTTCTAACTCCAGCTTTGGGAGACACGTGAGGAGTCACCAGAGACTCGCAGTGCAAAAACAAGCCCGAGAATAAACAAACCTAAAGACAGAGAGTCGCAACACACTAAAATCGCTCATCTAATAGAGAGGGAACAGCGATAAAGACCTACAGTAGCCTACAGACCCCAATAACACCACTTTATAACACATTCCAATATACTGCATACATTCATTGTGTGCATATTCGTAATTGTTTGCCATTCCGCCCACCTCTAGGTGATGCGTTCTTTGAACTTATTTTATTTTAATATCCAATAAAGACGAAGTCGTTTACATATTTAATGTTTCTGTTGTCAGACATAAAATATTAATTACAGACAAATTTTCATGTCCAGTCAGTAACAATAACATATTTTCTTACAGCAACAGTTTTGTAACAATTCATTTATTCACTTACAAGTAACTTTAAGATGCTGTTAGGTCATGAAATGAAGACGCAGGGAGACTTTTTTTCTCCTCATTGAAGGTTTAAGGTTTATCCAAAATGACGCTAGTCGCAATCGCTCTCTGAAGGAGAAAAGTCTGCCAACACCGCACCACTGGTTTGTTGTGCACCTGTGTGTGTATGAGAGCACGCGACGAGATGGTCTGATTGAATGACAGATGCACTCTTTACAGAATGAGATCCAGAAACAACCACAAACAACGTTAGAGATCGCTGTGTTGTTATAAAAAGTGCAAAAGGTTTTTCAGTTCGTTTAGAAACTATGGCAAAACAAATGAGACGGTGGTGGGCCGTCATAGTCGTCTTGTTTATACACGGCCCTGGCTCCGCACCGCGAGTCTCCGCTGATCCCTTCGCGTCCCAGCGATCACGTTCTGGTGAAAGGAAATGATTGGATGCTACCAACTCAACAAAAAGGGGAACTACAAACTGCCCTCATTGTAATTCGTAAAAATGAAGGACAGCCTTCCGAACACCGATGATGTAAGAATTGTTCCATTTCTTATCTCCAAAATGAATCACAATTTTGAGAGCCTAAACATGCTCAAAGACTCATGACAGTTTGCATACTTGTCAAAAGTGGAGAACATTTACATCTGATATGGGTTTCAGAATTAAGTTTGGCAAAATGTCTCTATAGTGCCACCTACAAAATTTCAATAAAACAGTTTTGCAGCATGTTTAGGCTCCTAATTTTTTTTTTTTTTTTAGATAAACTGAGCAATTCCTCACATCATTGATGCTCCTGCCATAATTAACAACATCCCTTATCCAAATTTCCCTGAAACTCAAACAAATATAGAATCTTATGAATAAACTATTCAGAGCAAATGAATGTGCCTAAACATGATTTTTGCCAAAAAGACACTGACATGGAGTGTCAGTGGTATGTTTTGATAAATGGAAAATATACATTTTTAGTTTCAAAATTATTTGTTCTTCAGACATTCCTCTTTAAAAAGAAATGTACACACTTTCAGTCGTCAAAAACCAAATGTGGGTCATTTTAATAGTTTTCTCATGAAGCCACATTCAGAGCCATATAGGGCCTTAAAAATGAAGTACACAAATGAAAGCACAAGTCATCACAAGAATCTTAAAGGTATCTCTAACATTTCTTGCGTTTCAGGCATGCACATTTTGTAAAAATAAGACGAAAAGTGTTTTTTCCTCATTTTTGAACAGACACCATTGGCATAAAATGCATCAAAGATGGCTAAAGTCATCAGAGTTTACAAAAAGAGACCATGATACCATAACAATCTCTGTGTAAAAATATAATTATGATGGTGGCATGTAGGGTTGGCTCGATACCAAACTTTTGGCGTCAGTACAGTACCAGAATCTAAAACCGGTAATATCGGTACCACATTGGTACCATAGGTGATCAATAACCAGCCCCAAAATATTTTTTTTGAAAAAATATTAAGTAGAATGCATGAAACTGTTGTAACTACTTTAATGCATATTTTATATATAATTTTTATATTTTATATAGCATATTACACTTTATTTTTTTATTTTAATTTTTTACACAGTATTATTTAAAAAAGTTTTAGTTATATAGACTTCATCATAATCCCACAAATATGAACAATATCATTCATGAATCAGTCAAATTTGAATTCTGAATCAGTAAAATATCTAAGATGACATGTAGATCACTTTATGACAAGTAAAACCTTGCTGCTTACCATCAACAAAAATACACAACGTGCAAGGATAACAAAGAGAATATTTCAAGCTAAATTCACGAAGCGCTGAAGTCAGGATGAATGTACACACTGGACCCATAATCTCCTTTGCAATGCGAAGAATTTTAACGTTATCCTGAAATATATCCTGAGCTTGATCATAATAGACCTAGGACTGGCTCTTTCACTTTGTCGGAGAACCACGAGCCCATTCAATAATCGGCAGAGCAGAAAAGTTGTCTCGTCCCAAAAGCTGTGGAATCAGCCTGGACATAAAGCCAGTAATATCGCTGGCCTCCGGAGATTCTTTAATTCCAACAAAGCCTGCTTCGATTCTCCAAATCATCGAGTTTTTCCATCAGGTAAGAGTTGTTTTTTTCCAATTGTTGAATCCGAGTGAGGCTCGCTTGCACGTTGTCCTCGTTAGCCCCAACACGCTGCTCTAATAAATGAACGCAATCTCCCAACGTGTGAGCTTCACGTGTTCACTCACACCGCCGCCATCTTGGGCCTTTTCTGAAAACGGAAAGCAGACCCTATAGGGCTCGATTTCGGACACAGCCACAGACAGTGTGAAAGTCATCTACATCCCTCAGAAATGACATTCAGTGATCAAATCACCTTTTGGCAGCGCAAACATTCTATTTGCGTTTACAGATTCATGACTTTGAGGTGTCGCGTAAGCACACCATGCTTTCTATATTAATGAGTAATAGGCTAATGCCATAAAATAAAAGTTCAATTATATTTGTTTGCAATCTGTTACAGGTCATGTGACCACCTGGTCACGATCTTCAAAGAACACGGGGACCAATAGCACGTGGGTTCGCCATGAGCCGAAGAAACCATCTGAGGTGAGCAGCAGCTAATATATCAAACTGACTTCATTTTTTAATAGCTAATGAAGAGTGCCAGTTTCAACGTTCTCACTGAATTGCAGTCAAAAAGTGTGTGTTTCTGCACTGTAACTCACTGCTTCTTGGGGCTTATTACTTTATTTGAAGACAATTTTGTGCTTAAAATCCTAATTTATCAGAGACAAGTTGTTACAAGTGTTGTGTTTTTTCAGGTTTTTCGGACTGATTTTATAACAGCCATGAAGTTGCCTGATTCAGCACAACTCGGCCTGGAAGAGTTTTATTTTCTGTCCGATCCCTGGAGACAGGAATGGGAGAAGGGTGTACAGGTGCCAGCAAATGTAGACGTTATCCCCGAACCTGCGGTGAGGTGAGCGTCAACAAAACAAATGTTTTCAAATAAAGCACGTTACTGATGTCTTAACAGGAAAAATATAATCCTTATACATTTCACCTCTCGAAATCCCTGTGGGTATGAACCCTTGTTTTAACTCTGCAGGCTCACCACAGCTCCAGGTTTCTTGATTTTAACAACAAGTGATTCCCATGATTGAGATGTTTACATGGCATTCCCCAGATGATGGCTTTTTAAAACCTTGTAGATGAAATGCTGCTGTCTTTATGGCAAATAATTAAAAGAAATAAGCAAAGCTCTGCCACTTTCAGCACCTCAGCATCCACACATGTGTTAAAGTAGCTGGTTCCTCTCTTTTGGGTTTACAGCAGTGGTTTTCCAACTTTTCATTGTATCTCCCCCTTTGTGTAGGGTGCATCGATTGGTGGCCCCCCAAAATAAAGACCTAGAATCTTAATTGAACCAAAGACATATTCAATTAGACAGTGTTGGAATTTAATTTATTTGGTTGGGGGTCTTATTTTCTGATTTTTAAGTGCACAAAAGTGATGATAAATTCCTATATTTCATAAAACGCCTCAAAAACTGTTGCCCCGGATCCATCTTGCGGCCCCCAGCTTGAGAACCACTGGTTTAGGTAATGACACAAAGAGGATCTTCTGCACACTTGCATTTTCTTGCGAAAACCGTCCCTGTAAATATTGTTTTTACAGCACAAGCCTGAGTCAGTTCACTCAAAATAAAGACCACATTTACAGTAACATTTTTACATGCCAGGGTTTCTGTATTTACTGTATTTGTTCAATGAGATGTGTGATTGTACCGTATTAAGTGAAACCTTCACCTGCCAGTGAACTCCGTTTGATTCATCGAAGCTCTTCAAAGGCTTCAGGAACACAATAACACCTGGACCTTTCAGTATTTTCACGTGGCCTCCAGCCGTTGCCTTTGCTGTCATCCATGTGTCCTGTTGGCTTAATCGGCTCCATCTTCAGACTCGATAGCTCAGCATGTTTATTCATTGGATGGGATTTTAACTTCCCTACTTCAAGGATATGATATGATAGGGTCATGCCAATGTATATGTGCCATGTTTTTTAGGATGCTTCCAGAGGTGAATCGAATCCCGTTCTTTTCACCTGTCCAGACACGGGGACATTCAGAGTTCGGGTTCAGGGAATCCCGTGGTCTCGCGAAGCCATTGAGCCGCTACGATCTGGACGACCTTGATGTTTCCTGGCTCGAGCTGGTTAATGCTGAATTCAGACAATTAGGTACCATTTTGAATATGTCATCATCACAGTCTACGTTTATGATGACTGAATAGATTAACAGCGTCCTTCATCTGTGACTGTTACCATTCAAATGTAATTTGCTGCATGCTGCTAATAAACAGCAGGTGTAAAAATAAAATAAGCTTGTGGTTTCAACTTCACAAGATCACAGGACTCACAGGCACACTCGATAATAAAACACAGTTTATAAAACGGTCAGTTCTGGTCCTTGATTGTGATTGGCTGAGCCGAGTTCTAAGCCGTTATAAAATACTCCTATTTATAATGGCTGACCGCATTACATAGCCTAAATATCATTTTATTTACTTTATTTTATGAAACCTTCGCGTCGTGCCACGACGCCCTTAGCTGTTTTAAAATGCACTGTAACCCACTGCTTCTTGGGGCTCATTGCTTTATTCCTTTACTCTCTGCAAGTGTAATAAAGTGTCAGTAGCTCATGAATAAATGGCCGTTGTCTTTGCACGTGTCAGCACTTCCAGAGCTGGATGAGCTGAGCATGGAGCAGGTTTTGGTGGAGTTGGAGAGCAGGTGTGAGGAGAACATGCAGCGGGCCATCGAAACAGAGGAGGGCCTGGGCATCGAGTACGACGAGGACGTGGTTTGTGACGTGTGCCGCTCACCTGAGGGCGAGGACGGCAACGAGATGGTGTTCTGCGATAAGTGCAACGTTTGTGTGCACCAGGTGGGAATAAGGGGCAAATGGACAGAAAAGTTAACCAACTGTTGGCTTTTCAGATGATCAAAGATTTTGTTTCTGTATATTGAAGGCGTGTTACGGGATCTTAAAGGTGCCACAGGGTAACTGGCGGTGCCGGACATGTGCTCTGGGAGTGCAGCCCAAATGTTTGCTGTGTCCCAAAAGAAGAGGGGCCCTCAAACCCACCCGTAGTGGAACCAAATGGGTCCACGTCAGCTGTGCCTTATGGATCCCGGAGGTATCAAAAGCTCATCTCTGTTTAGAGAATAAAGAAGTCATACATAACCGTTTGATTTATTATAAATTGTCATGCCAATCAAAGATGATGCAAAACATTAATCACATACAATATCACCACTTTTGAGTAATACTTGTTTTTAGTATAGAGAGAAAACATAATTTTAGCGTTTGCCACGTTGAATTGAAATTTGAATTGTGAAAATGCACTGAAATCAGATGAGAAATGTAAAAGTTGTTGTAAAAAAGTTTTGTGTGTTCTTGAAAAATTGCAGCTTCCCCTCTCGCTTGTATGTGTTTCTATGGCAGCATCTCACAGCGAGGTGCTCGATGGGATGTTAAAGGGATACTTAACCCAAAAATGAAAATTCTGAAACATTTAGTCATTTAGCAGACCGTTTTATCCAAAGCGACTTACAGAGAGTTCGGGAGCAAAAAATATATATATATTTTTTTCCATTTGTCAAGTATTCACAGAAGAGATGGGTTTTAAGTAGGTTTTTGAATGTTGTAAAGAGATGTGGTTGACCAGGCCGAGTTAGGAAGAATGTTCCACCAGGAAGGAGTTGTGAGAATGAGCGGGAAAGCGAATTAATGCCCTTATGGGAAGGCATTTACGTTTACATTTAGGCATTTGGCAGACGCTTTTATCCAAAGCGACTTACATTGCTTTATCCTATACATTTTACATAGGTATTTGCAATCCCCTGGGATCGAACCCACAACCTTGCGTTGTTAGCGCAATGCTCTTACCACTGAGCTACAGGAAAGCTACAGGAAGGCAATACAAGACGCGGCTGGTTTGCTGAACGCAGGGATCTTCATCGAGTGTAGGAGTGCAGGAGGTGTGAAAGTATGATGGTGCAGATCCAGTGATAGTCCTGTAGGCAAGCATTAGTGACTTGAATCTGATACAGGCTTCAACCGGTAGCCAGTGGAGAGAGATGAAAAGGGGAGTCACATGAGCCCTTTTGGGCTGTTGGAAGACGAGGCGTGCTGCTGCGTTCTGAACCAGCTGGTGCGGTTTGATAGCCTTTGCAGGAAGACCAGAAAGGAGAGCATTGCAGTAGTCCAACCTCGAGAGGACCAGGGCCTGGACAAGGAGTTGTGCTGCATGCTCAGTGAGATAGGGTCTGACCTTTCTAATGTCGAATAAGGCATATCGGCATGACCGCGTTGTCTTTGCAATGTGATCATTGAAGGACAGCTGTTCATCAAATATGACTCCGAGGTTCCTGGCTGTTTTGGAAGGAGTGATTGTGGTTTAATGAACATTTAAACATAAGAGCACCTGACTTGACAACTCAGGATAACATAAAATGCTATAGAGTACTCATGACCTTCTGTCATGAGTAGTGTGTAGTGTTTAAAGTGTT
The DNA here is from genome assembly GCA_006030095.1 of Triplophysa siluroides. Classification (NCBI taxonomy): domain Eukaryota; kingdom Metazoa; phylum Chordata; class Actinopteri; order Cypriniformes; family Nemacheilidae; genus Triplophysa; species Triplophysa siluroides. The sequence goes on along the minus strand of VCII01000221.1, from coordinate 259,175 downwards.
TAAACCATTGACTTGGGTTGAGCAGATATCATTAGTGCCAATTGTAAATTAAATTTGGTTCATTACTTTTTAAACCTTAATTGAGTTAAAACAAGCTCAAACACAGTTTATCGTGTTTTGCTTCATGTTTTTGACACAAGATGCAGTTGGGTCTTAAACTGTTCAGAGGCCTTGAATATATCCCTTGGCATTTTTCACCTTCTCTTACAACTTGCATGTATAAAGCGCTCCAAAATACATTCACATTTATTCCCAGCTTTTGAGGAAGGAAACTTGATGAATTCTAATTTAAATGTTTCCTCAGGGTCCCTTACGTCATGGCATATGACTGAAAGAAAAGCTTTTCGACTGGAAATTGAATGGTCAGGTGGAGGGCAAGACGTTTGGAAAGGCTGAACACGCATTCAGTCCTCTTGTTTGACATGCAGAAGGCTGCCGAATATTCCATTCAGAGAAAGACAAAAGAAGACTTGACAGGATGAGGCGGATTCAATGAGGCGATTGTGAAATGGCATTTTTTTTTCAATGACATTTTGCGAAAAAGAAGAGTGAGGCAGAAACAATGAGAATGAGGAGGATTTGGAAAGCTAAAGAAATGAGTGAAAAGGCAGAGGGAAATCTTTGAAAGAGCAGTTCAGCGATAGATGAATAATCTGATCATGAGCTAGCGCTGCTCAGCTGTCTGCCACATGTTCAGGCCTTTATACACTCCTTATTCTCCTTTATTTCACTCACAGATGGGTTGAGACGTTGAAAGAATAAATATATTGCTGAACCAAACCCATGTTAAATACATGTAGTTAGTTACCTGCGTTTTGTTGGGTGATCACGCTTTGGTTAAAAGCGGTTTAAGCTGTAAAATCAAGTGCAACCATCTTGTGCATCTCATTGTATTTGAGTTATGGATGGTATCAAGTGTTTTTCTTTACTTGTGTTTACTGAAGGTGAGCATCGGCTGCCCTGAGAAGATGGAACCCATCACGAAAGTGTCTCATATTCCAGCAAGTCGTTGGGCCTTGTCCTGTAGTCTGTGTCGTGAACACACAGGCACATGTATACAGGTGAGACATTTCTGAAAACAAACATGCAAGAGGTTTACTTCCAGCACATCTTGAATACGTTGTCTGTTTCCATCACACAGTGCTCCATGCCGTCTTGCATCATTGCCTTCCACGTGACCTGTGCGTTCGACCACGGGCTAGAGATGCGTACCACTCTGGCAGAAAACGACGAGGTGCGCTTCAAGTCCTTCTGTCTGGAGCACAGCAGCGGCCCACACTCGAACAGCGCTGGGAATTCCGAGAGATCCGAAATACGACATCCAGGGGCCGATGTGTCGGGAACGCAGGCCGATCGTGTGAAGCAAGACCAGGCAGAACAAGAGAAAGCCAGTCAGCGGAAGCAGAAACTACAGGAGCTGCAGGATGAGTTTTACAAATTTGTGGACCCCACGGATGTCGCCGAGAGCCAGTGCCTGCCCGATGCTCACGTGGACTTCCTCTACCAGTACTGGAAACTCCGACGAAAGGCCAACTGTAACCAGCCGCTGGTGGAACTGAAGAGGGATGAGGTGGACAATCTGGCCCAGCAGGAGCAGGACGTTCTCTATCGCCGCCTGAAGCTCTTCACTCATTTACGGCAGGATCTGGAGAGGGTGAGCATCGCTGTTCTTTCCTGAACCTTCGCTCGCTTGCTCATGGAAGCCAGTCAGTATGGCAGTTTTGCCAACCTGCTTACCTTTCTACAGCATTTCCTTGCTATTTAATGTTACGGGTGAAAATAAATTCCTAAGAACCCCATTGCATAGCACCGGTTTATGAAACTACATTTCCCATCATCCCATCAGCGCTCAAATGAAGGTCATTTACAAACAGATAAGCATCATTGATACAGCATCAGTCGCACACATAATCAACTTATAAAGCGTCAGGTAGGAACTTCCCACCAGGACTTGGAGTACCTTTATATGATGAAAAACAGGAACGTCTCTCCGTTTTAAAAAAAAGTTTCACTCCCACACGACAGCGTTGTCAAAACAATCTGCATTTACACGGATCCGGGAAAACGAATAAAAACGCTGTATTATGCATGCCAGGCCAGTGGATGACGATGTTGCGCTGTAAAGAAACACGACATGCATGCACACGCATACCCTGTTTTAAGCTAAAAGCACTTTTAAACACTTTGTCGGCGTGTATGCCTGTTTATAGTTTGTGTATATAAATACTATGTCTCCGCTGGTCGTGGTGGTGCAGTAAATCAACTTTTTTGCTGGAGAAATGTTAATAAGTTTGTTACGCAGCGCAAACATGCAGCACGGAAGCCGCCATTATTGTGTGGGGAATACTCGCGCATGTGTATGACGTTATCGTTTTTGCAAGAGTTTACACAGAGACCATAGTGCTTTTGTTTTCAAAAACTTGCACTTTGTTTAATCACTGAGTTTTCAGTCCCTCAAAATGCCGTTGTCGTGTACATGAACAGCTAAAACGCATAAAAAGTTTACGTCTCTTTTTTAAAAACCGGTCTCGTGTAAACGGACTCTTGAAGACAACGTTAATCACATGGCGGCACAGTGGTTAACACCTTTGTTAGCGTGGGTTTACTCCCACAGCTTGAAGACATGCAGGTTAGGTTAGGTTGATTGAGGATTCCAAATTGTCCCCCTAACATGTGTATAGAACAGACTTGTGTATGGATTGACTGGTTCTTGCCGTGAATATAGCCTGAGATGCTGGAATGGCGTTAAGAATGAATAAAACAATCAAAACAAACAACGTTAATCACGCATTAATTATTTATAAGTGTCACCCAGAGGTTGCGCTAGACTTTCTACGTGCCAATTAGCATGTTTGTGACGTCATTGTGACGTACGCGTTCTTTGAACTTACTGTATTTTAATACCCAATGAAGACGTTTACATATTTAATGTTAATAAGATCCAGAAACAACGCCACAAACAACGTTAGAGATCGCTGTGTTATTATAAAAAGAGCAAAACGTTTCAGTTCGTTTAGAAACTATGGCGAAACGAATGAGACGGTGGTGGGCCGTCATAGTTGTCTTATTTATACATGCCCCTGGCTCCACACTGAATTTTCGGTTAACGCGACCTCTGGTGTCACCTGTGCCTCATCACATACAGTATCTGTAAAATGTGACCGGTATGTTTTCTTTCAGGTCAGAAACTTGTGCTGCATGGTCACACGGCGAGAGAAGATCAAACACTCTTTATGTAACCTGCAGGAGAAGATCTGTAACCTGCAGATTGAGCTGTTAGAGCAGGAGCTGACCAGAGGTACGCACACACATCCACATGTGTCCAGTCAGGGATTGCTCTGCTGATCATCACTCAGCATCAGCTTTCATGGGCCTCATGCACTTTAGCTGATTTTGGGAACTAAAATCACAGACGACGGCTCAGTAAAAACACAGAAATCACTCTGCGTTAATCCTTAATAACTTTTGATTCTCTCTTTTTCTCTTTATCATCTCTCAGATAGACATGATGCAGTCTCTGTGTGAAGTGTGAGAGAGAGTTTTTGAAGTGTTATTTGAATCAGTTGTCATGTAGCGTGTTATATACTGTATGTCCGTTCTCTCCGGCAGTGCTGTATGAAGGAGTCTGCGTCTGGTTGCTTTTCTCATTATTTTCTGAACCTCTGACTCTGCACTTTCCTCAGCTCGCTGCCTCTCTGTCAGCTGCTGTTAAGACCTGTATTTATTCGGCCATTTAAAGCGCACGGTGAAAACACACACACACACACACACACACTGAGAGAGAGAACTCGCACCACATTACCACACACAAGATAATCTCAAACCTCACACATTAAGAGCATGACACTGTAGATAACACATGTAATATTATGACTCGCAGTTTGATGGTCAATATTTATAGTCAGTATTTGAATTAATAACATTTAGGACGTTAAGAAATATTCATTTAATCTTGAGAATCGATATCGTCGGATATCACTCTGAATAATTGTTATCGGTAACAGGGAAATGTAGTCTCGATGCATCTCTTGTTATTGGTATTTTATGTTTTAAAATGGTTAGAGATTACATATTATGTCTTAACCAAAAAGCATGAATTTGCTTTTACAAAGTCAAATTTAGTTTTATAACATACCTGCAAACTAGTCGCTGTTTTTTATCAGATTATGCCATTCTTGTGAACCTTATAGATCCGAAGAGTTTTCGTTTCGGATAAGGGGGGGGTGGGGTTGGTGATTTATAAAATGTTAGTCCTCAGGTGCCATATTTTTACGATTCAAAACACAGAAACAGGCAACATCATAGCGTCAGGCAGGCAGTCAGTCTGCGGATGCGGATGCGTCAGGAAGAGCGCATTGCTCCAAACATAATTTTTGTGCCCTTGAAATGCACCGAAGGGCATGCAACACGAAGCGTCGTCTCAGAAAAAGAGAAAATAATTCAATAATTTCTGCACAGACCAATTGATTTGCTTCAAAAGACAAAAATATGTCGACAGGAGCCGCGCGGATCACTTTTATGTTGCTTGTATCTGCTTTTTGAACTTTCAACATCATGGCACCTAAGGAGCTGTTGGCCTCAGATCTCAAGATGGATATACGTGAACCAACTGCTCTCTATGAACACGCAATGAAACAATCACTGTATTTTCATGAATGATTGTGATATTTACAGATATTTAATAGTAGTAAAGAATTTTTTCTTAAGTAGTATTAAAACATCGCGAAATTACAATTGGGTTTCAATATTTGCGCATGAGCTACTTTGGTCTTACGTCATGTGATTAGCTGCTGCTACAGTAGATGTCATTTAGTGCACTTATGCAGGCCGATACATTTTAAACAGCAAATTGTGGCTGGTGTGAGAAGTTATTTGAAGCAAATATTGTCTGTTTTCTGGTCAGAGTGCTCCAGAATGCATAATTCGAATGTAAAAATCGCAAAAAATGTCTTATGGGGGTGTGGGATGCTCCCACACCCCCAAACAGGGATTCAAATTGTATGTGTGTCACCTTTTTCACCTCTTCTGAGTTTGCAGGTCTGAAATAAGTTTAGGCATTAAAAGTTTTTGTTTTCATTACTTCTACTCTTTTGTCTGTCAAAATAGTGGAAAACATTTGGAATTATTCATTAAATGTCTTGTCATGACCAGGGTAAAGTCAAACGTTAAAAGTAACTGGTTACTCAATTACATTAATTAGATTACTTAGTTACTTTGTGTGGACTTTTGCGTATCTTTTCCTCACCTGACTGATGCTCATGCTTTTTTCCAGACTTTGCTGTTTTTTCATTCCTGCAAACTAGTCGCTTTTCGGCGAAATTCGCCGTTTTGAATCAAAAATATTAACTTATGTGAATCGTGTAAATCCAAAGAGGTTTTTTCCGTCTTTTTTCCGTCTTTGGTCCAACACCTGGATTCGCAACTAGAATCAAGATAACAGCTAACAGCGTCGTCTTTTTGGTCCTTGGGCCAACCAAATTCACGCGTTCTAAACGTCATGTTTACGCCCGTGAAAAGCATTGCTGAAAGGGACAAGAGAAAACGGCGTTGATATTTATTATTCAGTTCACCCATGTGATCGAAATGGCAATGATATGAGAGACAGTTGTCAGTCTCCCTTTCGAATTTCCACTTCAAGAGCTCTGCCCTTCTTAGTGAGTACGGCACTTGGGTGCGATTGATATTCGTCCGAAATCTTTGTCGCAGAAGCTGTAGTTTACAGATGATATTTAAACATTATTTTAGAGGCCCATCAATTCGCTTCATAATACATATGAAAGCTCTTAATAGCTCTTTAGTTGAGCTCTTATAACTCCTAAGGTCCTGCCCTTTATTTCTCTAAATAACTCTCTTAACATCAGTCCCGCACTTTATTTTCTCAATCCTGCATGTTTAAAACCAAACCTCTTCCGATGGACACGCATCCAGTCTGTATTAAGACTTAGGAAGGTGCACCTCTCACCTCTTAGATGTAAGGGTAATGTAGCTTTCCTGTGGCTCCGTGGTTAGAGCATGGCTAGCAATGCCAAGGTCATGGCTTCGATCCCAGGGATTGCACATACTCCGATACAAATGTATAGTATAATGCAATGTAAGTCGCTTTGGATAAAAGCGTATGCCAAAGGTGTAAATGTAAATGTAATGTATTTATTTTGTATGAAAAAGTCCATATTTTCAAAATTATTGTCATGTGATTAGCTGCATGTGGTGCGCTTAAAAAAAAGACAATTCAACCCTCCCCAGTCGTATGTCTGTCACCTTTTTCACCTCTTCCGAATTTGCAGGTCCGTTTTTTTTCTTTCTTGTTGTGTGACTCTGTAATGCATTTAACAATATATCCTATAACATACTGTAAAGCTTTAATTTCTTTTAAATTACACATTTCAAATATTTCCTGACCAGTAGTTGTGTATGCCATACAAAAGATGTTTTTTAAGCAGAATTATCAGCACAACTAAAAACGTTTAATAAAGTTATTTTTGCAAAATAGGGTTTTGTAAAAAAAAATGAATATAGCCTATATCCTGTGTATTCATAGGGTTGACACAGAACATATACATATACAAACAAACAAGGCACTTATATATCCCTCTTTTTTATAAAATGTTCAATATAATGTACAATTACTAAATTGACATTTATCAAATTATTAAAAACTTTACTCACCCTTCCGAATTCCTTTCTGATCAGGCAACAGAATATAGAAGTCCAGAAGTGAGAACTGTTCATTTACTGCACTTATCAATCCTCCACTGACTTGCTGTAATCTTCTCAGTTGTGTTTGACTTCATGCTGCGCTGAGCAAACCGATCAGTGTATGACATCAAAGGACCCCGAGAGCAGCATGTTTCTGCCCTTGAATCGCTCTCACGGCACTTTGATGTCCAGTGCAGGTCGGTCTGCGCAACGCCGCAAACAGTCGAACGCAGCTTATGTTTACATTCACGAGGCGCATCTAAACTGAGATCATTGATTACTGCCGCGTTTCGTGACACAAGCTAATTTCACGATCAGTCTTCCTAACACAACCGGCATTTTGTCCATGGTGGCTGCGGCGAAACTCTAGCTCCGCCCCTGAAGGTAAAGTGTTGCCAGATTTGCGCCGCAAAAACAAACTCATGACCATTCAAGACAAGCCGGACCACTGCAGCACTACAAACATTGTAACACTGCCTATGTCTGACCAGTGTCTGTTTCTGCGCAAGCATGAGCGATCGTGTCTACACTACTTTTAATTCGAATGTCAATTCAGCAGTTTAAAAAATGTTGATACAAACAATTAGCCTGAAAAACAAAGTAACTCAAGTAGTGATATGTCAATTTATAAAGTAACCAGGTTACATTACTCGTTACTTAAAAGTAGTCTTATTACGTAACGCATGTTACTTGTAACACGTTACCCCCAACACTGGTCATGACCATTTTAGCATGTGAACGTATTTGGTCTCGAAAACCAAAAAATGAAAGTTTTCACATTTTCTGTGTTCTGCAGAAAGAACTGTGAGAGGTGATGTTGTTCATCGCAATGGGGGCCAGAGAACGAGTGAAAGAGAGGAGGAAGAGTAGCCCAGAGAAGAAAGAGAAATGGAGATCGGAGAACAACTCTGTTCAAAGAGTTGGGTAAGTAAAGAACCCTCCATTCAACTCCGCCACAATCTGATAACTAATGTGGGTCGATAGCAATTTGATGTATGATTCAATGGTTTTCAGTTTGATTCCAAAGGTCCGTTTAGTTCCATTCAATACTTTAAATACACGCTGGCTTCAGTTAGATCTTTCACGTGGACAGTGGCCTGTGCCTTTGTTCCTGACCGCACAGAATCCACTTTCTCTTCCACAGGTTTGGCCAAATCCTTCCCGCTGAAAGGCTCGCTGTTCGACAGCTGGCTGGCTCAGTCCGTTCACATCACCACAGATAACATGCTGAGCCAGTGGTCTCTTTCCCGAGAGACCCACGACCCGTCAGCCAGCCTCCTGTCAGACCAGCTGCTGCAGGGCGAGGAGAGCTTGCTTAGTCTCATGATGGACCACTCCATGAAATCCACCTGGAAAACACCCCAACTGGGCCGCAAGACGAGAGGCGCGTCACGCAGCCGCAGTCACAGAAAGTCTGTCTCTGTTCCACGGACGGGATCGAACTTGGCGAAGGGGAAGGTTCCCTCGGAGGAGCGGCGCGCCACCGGAGGCAAGCGAGGAGGGAGAGCGCGCCACTTCCGCCACAGTCACGCCCGCAGCTGCCACACGGCCGGGCCGGACCCTCCACAGCCGCCCGTTTCCAAAATGGACTCCTGCCACATTTCGGAGGAGCGTGGCTCTCGGGGCAGCAGCGCGAACGCTGCGGTGAGCGCCAGGTGCTCGAAGGCCCTTCGTCTGCGTCTTCCCAGACAGGGTAAGTCACGCTCTAAAAGCGAGACGACGGAGCTCGTCTCTGCCAACAACGTTTCTGCACTGGACCCGGAGACCGACGGCTACTTCTCAGACGCAGAACAGAGTGACTCTGAAGTGCGCTCCGCCAGCCGGAAATTACGCTTCGCCCAGCTGCATGCTGGGAATGAGGAGGTAGTGCGGCGAAGTGTGCTCGCCTCCTAAAAGCGCATCACCGTTGCTGTTGGATGTCATGGTATCATTGTCATGCTCTCACTGTAACTATAGTGTATACTTCATCAAGAGGACGGTTTCTTTCGTGACATCCGTTTCTAGACCTGGCTTTGGATAAAAGCGTCTGCTAAGTGACTAAATGTAGACCTTCAACTGTAATAGCTTGTGAAATCTCGTAAATCAAGTTGGCTTCTTTTTTGTCACACGCCTACATTTCGAAAACGGTAATCATTTGTGCTTGACAATACAAAGCAAGAAAAACAATGTCGGCTCTATGGTGTTGGGAAGCAATAGGATTTGTCCTGGAATTATGAATGAATAGATGTTTAGTTCGACTCCATAGAATGAGGCTGATTCCGCTCCTTAGTTTCAAATGATGAACGGTACAGAGAAACTCTTCGAAAAGCACAAATAGTCATGTGAGAATGTAGCACACCTGTACCTGTCGTACCTAGGTCAACTCTCATTTCACTAGCATCACTCTCATCTACATGCAGTGGTCAAATTAGCTTCCAGACATGTCTGCTTCGCATTTCACCCCAAAATGAAAACACATCTTACTTATAAAGAATCTTTTTTTATGAGAGTTTTGCATATTTTCATCTCAACTTTTCATTATTTTAACATCCGATTCTGTTCAAACTCCAAAAATAGTCATATTTAATTTGTGCTCATTATGCGTATTTAAATAAATAATAGAAATATGGGAATAATAAAAATGGATTTCAAAAATCCAAACTCCAATGTAAATTGTCCAGATACATCCCATCAACAAATATTTGGGATGGAAAAATATTTGATCGTTCTGCGTGAACATTTAATCGTTTTTTCCAAATATTGGAGTGAAATTTGATGTGGATGTGTTTTGTTTTGACAGAATCATGTCTATGACAGGGTGCCTTCTGTAGCTTCACACTCGAGCAAGTCATCAGCTCATTTCATCAATTGAATAGAACGACGGCAATCAGAAATGCTAAAAGTCCAGTGCCTAGAAAATCATTCAAAAGCAGCATTCAGCGTCAGAAAACACGGAAACCAGCCCGGCTTTCTAAAAGTGCTGCCCGTAAACCAACGTCTGTTGGTCTGTTGGTCTGTTGGTCGTTTATTGATTGAAATGAAATTCACACAGAATATCCTCAGGCTTTGCTAGCGTTTCCCCCTTCATTTATGGCTGATGTTATGCGCTCAATCGCCCCGTGGTGTTTATCTCAGGGTTCTAGAGAAGAAGTGATTGCAATCATTGGAAAGAAAAACCAACAGACGGTGAACATTTGGTGTTGCTTTGGCAAAACGTCATGTTTTTTCCACGTGTATTGATGAAATGTCTTTGTTTTTCGCGGTGATGATGATGATGCCAAAGACTTATAAGTGGGCACATGCTCTGAAGTGGATGTAAACACAGTATGTGGATCTTCTGATGGTTTGCACTGATCTGGTACACTCCTGGACTGCGTCATCAACTCTTCACACACAAGAGACCCACAGCAAGTCTTGTTTTTCAAATGGACAAATGGATCACGCACTAGATGTCGCTCACGTATGATGCGTGTGTTGTCGCTGTAGACCTGAGGTTTGGTTGTGTTGTGTTGTGTTGTGCCAGTACTTTGTTTTCCCAAATCTACAAACGTCTGCGTGTCTGTTTCTTCTGTGGAGCACAAAGAGAGAAAGTTAATAAATGTTCACACTGCTCTTCACATGGTTATACTAACCATGTCACTTCCATCATACAGCCAAATGTTATTGTCACGCGCTTCTATCAGACGGCACCTGTTTTTTTGTGTAGTTCGTTTCTGATTGGTCCATGAGTTATTTCAGGTGTACATGATTATTTGCTACACAAGTCCTATATGGTAAATATATAGTGGACTGTAAAGTGCTTTGAATAGCAGCATCAGTTTCTGTGTTCCTCAAGACGACTGTAGCACTGAAGTAATATGAAGGACGTGTGTGGTCTCAAAAGAGCAGTATGTGCATTCGCGAACATTCTCCTTTAGTGTTTGACAGACGACAGTCAGACAGGCTTAAAACATCACGACAAAACAACTTATTCACCTGTACAGATCTCATGTATCTTAAACGCTTCTGTAGAGACTCATCATAGCTGCTCTGGGTTCAGCAAACGCAGACGTGGAAAACTGTGCCTTTAGTGATCTAGATGAAAGCCTCCGCAGGGCTTCGAGCTTCTCTCTCATGCTTAGTTTGTGTCCACAACTGATGAACGCTCTGTGTATGTTCAGCTTCTGTGTAATAATTTACAGGAAGAGAATAACAGGAAAAAGCAGATCATTACACTTGTAAACAAACAAAAGAGAAAATCACCTGTACTTGTCAGTCTTGTGTCTCCATCACAGACTTTCCCCGGAGAGAACAAAATAACAGGAATAGAGTGGAGTGGCCGAGAGTCATCTGTTCTATCCACATCTCTATCTTTGGACTTGAATGAGGTCAATAATGGACCATTTATTCCTCGAGGGATATCGATTATTCCACAATGTGAATAGGTACCTTTCATGAAGAATGTCCGGGTCATATTTCACCCCAAATGAAAGTGACAGTTCACCCAAAAAGTGAACATTCTGTCATCATTTACTCATCCTCGTGCCGTTCCAAACTTGTGTGACTTACTTTCTTCTGTAAAACACAAACGAAGAGCAACGATAACCGAACAACATTGAACCCTCGTTGGTTTTCATTGTAAGAGCACAAAACCATTTCTCGAAATATCTTCTGGTGTGTTCCACCGAAGAAAAAGTCAAGCACAAGACACTTGAGGGTGAGTGAATCATTTTAGGTGAACTGTCCCTTCAAAGCCTTGATGCCCGATGACTCCTGAGATAGGCGCAGGCTCCCCGTGACCCGAGGTAGTTCGGACAAACGGTAGAAAATGGATGGATGGATGGATGTCCCTTCAAATTGAAATCTGCGTAGAAAATAAAAGCTTTTTAGGACAGTTGTGACCGTTTTGCATTGTGACATTATTTCAATAAAGCCCTGAATATACTGATGTTTTCTAAAGGTTTCCACATCATCCGACACATTTTTCCGTGTTGATGATCTGCACTGGCACCTGACATTATTTGCACTAGGCAGTGGGTCCACAAGGTGGCAACGCTGCTGTTGTTTCAGAGGTGAAAAATAATACGTGGTCATAATGTAAACAGAATCGATCCTGATGTTGGCTTCATTTCCTTTAAGCAATAAAACAGAATTTAGCTTGTTTTAGGGGTGAAATATGACCGTTTTTTCCCCTCACAGTATTGTCAAGAAGCTCTCATGCAACTTCTGCTCGTACAGACACTTCCCTGAACCGCAGAGATCTTTACTTTCTCCAACGTCATATCAAAGCAGGACCCAGCGTGGGTTCTAGATCCCGTCTGTTTCCCGTGTGGTGGATCATGTGTATCCTGTAAGTCTGTCAACATCATCTGCTTTCCACTGGTTGTATGATATGATGAAATGAATGTTGCAGGAGTTTATTCTTCTATATTTGTTGTTTCAAGGAATGTTGTGCCATTTGTTAATAGCAGAGAGAACTATTGAACATAGAAGAGCTATTTTAAATTATTTTAGGCTTTTTTTGCTCTATTTATTTTCTTGTGTTTTTTCCTCCTATAAAGATTTCCAATACAAGTATTTTTCATCAGTGCAAAAAACTATTTTTCCTTTTTGTTTTTTTACATTTACCATGTTAAGCAGTCGTTTAGAGCAATATAATGTTCATGTGACTGTATGTGCATGCTGTCTGTGATGCCTTAATAAGCGCTCCCGTCCCATCATCGCCAGCGCTCGGCTGTGGTCGACCGGTGCAGTCAATAAAGCTGTGCTTTCCATTTACACGGCTCTGTTCTGTCTGTTACTCACCACATGTCCAGAAGGTGTCCGACTTTTCTGACCCACACCCACATGTTTTCTAGTTTTTTTTAAATACATGAATTGTTTTCATCTCTGTTGTCACAGTTTTGGAAGTGCCCTGTTCTGTTCTTAAATGATTGTACCCATATGTGACCCAATAGCCAACAAAACATTGTATGAGTCAAAATGAAAAAAAGAAATATTGTATGGCAAGAATCATTAGGATATTATGTAAAGATCATGTTCCATCAAGATATCTTTGTAAATCTTCTACTGTAAATATATAAAAACATTATTTTTGTGAGTAATAAGCTTTGCTAAGGACCTCATTTGGACAACTTTAAAGAGGATTTTTTCTGTATTTGGATTTGTTTGCACCCTCAGATTCCTAAGTTCAAATATTGTCCTATCCTCAAAGCTTAATTATTCAGCTTTCAGGCGATGTAAAAATCTCTCTTTTGAAAAATTGACTCATAAGACCCGTGTACACATGCACAAGTCATTGATGTGGAGTGATGAGTTTTTGACTCCATTTAAAGTCACATAAGAGATGACTGAATAAATCTTTTCTTTTTAGGCTTTGCCTTACACACAGAGCCATTGCCATGTTGGAATAGAAAAGGGCACTGACCAAACTGTTGCTATACAATTAGAAGCACACAATTCTTTTGATAGAATATCATTTCACGGGTTCGCATTAACATGTAATCAGGTAAGATAAAAACATATTTGGCGTGCTGTCCGAGGGTACCCCCCTCAAACTGGGACAGATACCAGCAGAGAGTGAGGCGATGGGGTGAAGGAGGGATGCTGCACGGTCGAGGTACAGCGGTGAGGGACGGTTTTATATAGCATCTACTTCGCGCTGATTGGTTGGATTAGAGTATCATGCTGCTCCCAAACTTAAATGAACTCCATTAAGATGTGTAATCATGAAAATGACTATTGTAGTCAAACCCGTTCAATAAAAAGCTGCTGCAGTCTTTGACTTCTGGAGTTTGGCCCAATAACCTAGTATCATTTTACTTTATTTACATGTAATATTCAATTATAAGGTTGTCTACAGTATTTCACGATTAATATCCAGAACATGATGCAGTGTGGAAAACATTTCGCCTGAGACATGGGACGGTCTTATGCACTTCCTGCACTTTTTGCAGCACAAATGTTTTATATTTTGATCACTTGCGTTCTGCGAAATGTCTCCAACGTTTGAATCCAGAAAAATGAGTAATTTTATTCAAGGTGCCAAACCCTTTACAGACATTGTTACACGGAACTATAGTTCATTTCAAAAAGTCTGAGCTGATCAAGGCTCGTTTTCATTGCAAACATTTATTACAATTTATGATGCAACAACAGTAGGCTATCTTTCATAAATGGAACAGCTCATGGAATGACAGATGGAGGACAGGAAAGTAAAATGCATTGATGTATGTGCCATTCCACTGCAACTCTATAGAATAGGACCAAGACTCTGCCCTTCGCGTTTCATCCCGTTCTGGATGTCTTTACGTTTAGCCTGTAGTTTGTGTTTATTAAAAAACAAAATCTAATAAAACAAAGGATGGAACAAGGCATGCATAATATTGAAATCCACATTGAAATTAAGAACCATATAGGACATCTTTAAAACGAAACAAAAAATCGATGTATGGTATTTATATAAATTACATACGGTCCGTCTTATCGATGATGTGTCTCCACCGCTCACCCTGCACCGTTTGATCAAGGCAGGCTGTTATCAAGATATATTTTTGCATCAACTAGATCTTCCACTTCTCACTATGATTACTATCGGTTAGCAGTTAAATATAATAATCTATAGGTTTTTGTGTCAAAGGTGGGCTGCCCCCTCGCTCAGACAACTCGTGCTCAGTGTTGATATTCTTCCATAAGGTTGTGGTTTATTGCCATCTCTATCTTAGATTCCAAGCCATAAATCAAGCGCAAACTCTTGGTGGATGAATTTCAAGAGGCCTCGAGCGACCTTCTCAATGCGGCAGTACAGTAAAGTTGTTGAAACAAAAACAGATATGCAACTGAGGATGACCACACTGATAGACTCTTGGCACAGACAGTCATATCATCATCTTTAAGCCTGAGGACTGTGGCCACACATGACAGAAAATGAGTTCAAGCACTTCATGTTTCAAGTTGTGATGAAAATGACCTGTGGACAGTTCTTAGGAATCTTTCGGAACTTAACGTGGAGCATCGTCTACAGTTGCTGCAGTATTTTTACCGCTCCGACGGTCAAAACAGGAATGGGTGAATGAAAAAAAACACACCAAATTATAGAGAGAATAGACGAAAATGCAAAGATTGATGGTTTTGGATTTACCACATTTTCAGAATCACTGCTAGTTTGTTATTTTCATAAGAAATAAAGTGAGAAAAGAGTTGATCATGTTGAACTCATGAACGTTAACAGTCCACTGGAGTTTTTCTGAGAGTGAAGGCAGGCTGTATGTGGGCTGAGTGTGGTGCTGTTAGACATCTCTCTCTCTCTCTCTCTCTCTCTCTCTCTCTCTCTCTAGTCAATGTACTGCGAGAGCCAGCGGAAACCCTCGCCGTAGCCCTGTCTCTTCAGCACGCTGCACATGAACACCTCCAGCGGTCTTGTGTTCAGCTCTTTCAGAGGAATGTTGCCCTGAAGAGACACAACCAAAATCAATCACTGACACCTCACATTTTGACCACGGCGGACACTATAAAAACAGGACACATTCATCTCCATGAAAACATCTAAGAAAATACATGTTGTTCGTCCAACTCATGGGCCCGGTTTCACAGACATGCCTGGACTATGCCCTAGTTAAACTAGGTCACTTTTATAAAAATTATTAAAAATATTGCGATAAATTGCGTCCAGAATAAACGTTTGTGTTTACATAATACACGTCTGTATAAGGTGCATATACATTTTTTATTTATAAACATGCACGTATATATATTTACATGCACGTATATATTTATTTATATTTACCAATACTTTAAATTATAGATAAATGTTAAATATTCTTCTGTATATATTTTTTAAATATAGGCATGTATGTGTATGTGTTTACAAATACAAATGTAATATGCACAGTGCGCAGAAATATATTATGTAAACATTACATAATGCCATTAATCGATAGAGAGCACTAATAAAAATGCTCTAGAAAAAACATTACTGGTGTGCATCTTGTGCACATTAAAAAACATTACTGGAGTGCAAACGATGGCACTGAAATATTTAAATAGTTCAGGGCATGTTATTTTTAGTTAAGACAGCTCAAACATTCATTTTAGTCTGGGACTAGGCCTTAAAGTCAGCATGAAACGGATTGTCTTTTTTTCCATATCGTCACGTATACCCAAATGAAACGACTTCTTATATGAGAAAAAAAATGTAGGGTGGGACAATTAATTTGGTCATGATAGCGGTGTCGTGTAAGCTGACATTGTGACAGTAGTGTCTCACCTTGCCTGTCGTCTGACCGTAGAGTCCGAAGACCTCCCGCAGCTGCTCCTCACTGATGGCTTCCGGTTTGTCAATTTTGTTGCCAAGAATCAAGATTGGCACATTTCCAATGGTTTCATCTGTCATGAGTGCCTGTTATTCATAAACAATACAAGAAACACAGTACGTCATGTACAATCGGCCCACGTTACGAAAAGGAGTACTTCAAGGTGGTCTCTAAAGCTCACGTCGAGTTCTGTTTTGGATTCGGGCAGCCTGTCGTGATCTATGCAGTCAACGAGGAAGACGATGCCATTGATGGCAGGGAGGTAGTTCTTCCAGACCCGTCGAGCTGTTCACAACAACACAAGCAGCCTTTAAACACTCAGATCATCTCATAAAGGCCGACGCTGAGGTGTTAATCCGTCTACTCACCCTGAGCGTGACCACCCAGGTCAAAGGTGGTGAAGGTCATGCCAGCAATTGTCAGCTCTTCCGAGGCTGTGAGAGGAAACAGACACGATGCATCAAACCACAGAATTGACTTCTATACTTCCACACTGGATTGTATTAAAGCTACTATGATAAGACCTTCTTCATGCTCCCTCAAATCGGATTTCAAGCTGCAGACTGGAAGATTATAAACTCAGCATTTGGTAACAAAATGAATAATGTCAACATTTTGGCAGCTGGTTGTTTCTAGATTCACGTAGAATTTCATTGATTTACAATAGCTTTCAACAAGTAGCTTATATTTGGACTGTCATCTGTACAAATAGCCCATAATTATCAAGAACTAACCCAGATCGGCTGTAATTGTGATTGTGGTATAATACGAGCATGAGTGTGGTGCAGTGTGCACTTACTGGGATGTAAGGTTGGCACATGCTGACCCAGTCTGTCATCTTTAAGCATATGAAGTAAAGTCGTTTTGCCAGCATTGTCTAGGCCAAGAAATACTAGTTTGCCAGACTTCTTGTACAGCCCTGAAACAATGAGAAAGACATTTGTTCATTACACAGTACTTTGAAACAAATGAGAATGTTGACAAGCATTGCACAAGTCCAAAGAAGCTGCACACGGAGTTTCATTTCCCATCTGCTGAGAAACAGAAGTTCTGTGATGAGAAACAAAACGTCATGCAAAACAGCTGCAGACGACCCGACACAGAGACGAGCTTGCACCTGATGAACCAACGCAGAGGAGCTCACTTTCTATTAGTCAAATAACAGTTACGAAAATTTTTACATCATAAATATGAAAAAAAAAAGTCAA
Source organism: Triplophysa siluroides (assembly GCA_006030095.1). Lineage (NCBI taxonomy): Eukaryota > Metazoa > Chordata > Actinopteri > Cypriniformes > Nemacheilidae > Triplophysa > Triplophysa siluroides. The sequence continues at coordinate 242,002 of VCII01000221.1, read as the reverse complement.
CGTTGAATATTACAACAAATGTATCAGTAAGAGTAAGGTACACTAAGGGTTAATGTATTGATAGAAAAAGCTTGTGGTGATCTCTCTCAAGCTCTCAAGGAGTGGATGAACAAGAAAAACAAGAGCAGCAAGAGCAGTCGAGACCGTGTTTCTCCTGCAGAAACTCGGCCATACGCTGAAGACACAGGATATGATTCACCTGTGACGTATTGATACGCCCAATAGCTTCAAAGCCCATAATGCAAAGCCATCTGATTTGACAGCGAAATTAATTACTTAATCCCATTGCCCTCCCATTTAAGCCACTTTGAAACACCATCTACATTCTATAAAACGCTGTCCAAATAAAGATGCCTTGACCATTTGAACACGATTTTAAAATTGTCCCAGTTTCTTCCTGCATGTTGCTGATCTTAGCGTGAATGATTCATGCATGTTCATTATTGGAAAGACAAAGGATTTTCAATATCAAAATAGAAATTGCTCAGCCTTTTTCGCCAAAGTCGCAGAGATCATTGAAAAAAAAATTATATTCATATCTGTCCCTATTCGAGTATAGATTGTCCACTTTATTAGTGAATAAATCATTGTGAAAAAGTCCATCCCTAACTTTTTTAAAGTTCACTTTAAAATAATAAAATGTGTTGCAAACATATCACAGACAAGGCTTAGAACTAGTCCCAGACACAAAAATGAAAGTTTGAGCCGTTTTAACTGAAAATCAATATCTTTAAATATGTAATTGCCTTTGTTTTGTCTCAAGATGCACACCAGTAATGTTTTTGTCTATGGCATTTTAATAAAAGCGACTTAAATATAAGGCATAGTCCTGATTTAAGCTAAGCCATGTCTATGAAACTGGAAACTGGGCCTATATGTCTTAGGCCCGGTTTCACAGACAATGTTTAAGGCTAGTCCCACCCTAAATTGAATGTTTGACCTGTCTTAACTGAATATAACTTGCCCAGAAATATCTTCAAATATATTAGTGCCATTGTTTTGTCTCAAGATGCACACCAGTAATGTATTCTTCTAAGGCATTTTTATAAAAGCGACATAAATATCTTAATTCAACTAAGGCATAGTCCTGGTTAAAGATAAACCGTGTCTGTGAAACCGGGCCTTAGGGTGCAGTTTTCCGATCAGGGTTTAGATTAAGCCAGGACAGGGACATTGAAGTTGTTTTTACAAACATGCCTAACAAAAAACATTACTTGTGTGTATTTTGAGATAAAACAATGGCATTGAATGCGTTTTAAGATGTGTCAGTGCAAGCGGTTTTTAATTTAGACAGTTCTAACATTTATTTTAGTCTAGGACTAGTCTGAAGCCCTATACAGGAATGTCTATTCAGGTGTGTTTCTTAAATGACATGTTAGATTTAGGATTAACAGTGACAAAAACAGTAAGTGATGTTCCATTAACTTACCCAAGAACTGTAGAACGCTACTGAAACCACTATAAATCCAGTCAAATATGAAGGACATATCCAGGCCGTCGGAATTCTGAAAAGAAACAAAGTCAAATTATGACGAGATTTCCATTACACTCTTATCAGCATTTTCAGTAGTTCTGAATGCCGTCGGTTCAGTCATCTCGGCTCTTGGATCTGTTTAATGGCTTGTGAATGAGCAGGTGAACCAGACAAAGAAACAGTTTTAAAAACCGCTTTATTCTCACCTCTGTGTGTAAGTGATTGGGGTGATTTACATTATAGATTCATGCCGACTACACAAACGACTTCAAACTACGTTACTAGGAAAAAAACATTAGAAATGTTAACCCTTTACATTATTTATTATAACAAGAATACCAGGAACAAGGTCTAGGGGGAACGATTCTCCTGACAGGAAACATCAACAGAGGGATCACAGGTTTGTCTTCTACATGGGCTTGTAAGGGATGTAAGTTGCATAAGCTGTCAGCGGAGTAAAGAACAGCAGTAGTAAAGGTGAAGGACACTTATTGACAGAAGAGATACACGTCAGCATGTCACAGTCTGCCTTTGACTCACGTACAGGAGTGCTGTCTGAACTACACACACACAAACGAATTCACTCACAGCAGCACCATACGCACAAATACAATGCTTTCACAATAATAAACAAACAAAAAAATGATATAACATGTCATTTGCTCTACTTAGAAACATTAGCAATTTTGTCCCTTAAGAAAAACAATCATGGTTTTGTTATAGTAAAAGCATACTAATCACGGTTGGTTTTGGTGGATGGAATACCATTTGTGAATGGTAAAGTTGTTGTTACTGTTGTTTACAAGAACCAAAGTTAAATTTGTTTAGTAAAAGCATTGTTATTTTCTTAAGGGGTAAGTGCTCATTTAAAACGCCTTTGTAGTATAAAATTGGGTTATTCGTAATCGTCAATTTGGGCCTTTAACAATTACAAAAACAAATGAAATCGAGGTAAAACTATTGTTGTGACGCATTCCATTTAACCAAATCCTTTCTTTTCTTTTCTTGTGATAGAAACCCACAGCGCACCACTTTCCTATTATTTGTTTAGCTTAATTCACAATTTAAAAGCCAAGTTTGTTTTTCTTTTCTAGTATGTCGTTTCAAAAGTTAGTTAGTAGTCGTGTTAAATAATCGGGATCTCAATATTGACCAACATAACCGTGATTTTTTTCACAATCGAGCCATACTATACTATAGCCATGTTATAAGAACAAAACAAAGGAGAAACGGTTTCTGAATCTCACAACCAATGTAATAAGTTTGCCACTCTGGATAGATAACAAGACATTTCTCACATGCTAAAAACACAGAAAACAAACGATAAAGTGGTGGCACATACGCTCCAAATTTTTCGGTTTCAAAAACGATATAATTATCTATCTTGAACTTTTGTTTATGGTGGCGAACAACCCTGTTGAGGATCATAACGTTACTTGTAAGATAAAAAACGATTCGTGAAGGATAACTGAACGAAATACCGGGCGAGTAACAGTAAATAGTGTTGTTACAATCTGAGGGTGTAAATCTGTAAGGATGATCTGATGGCGTGAATGTGTAAGTATGTACGTGTCATTTTTGGTGATTATGCTAAACTAGAGACGCTACAGAGTTAAAGCCATTGTATCATCAAAACAGCCATTAAATCACCACTGTCAGTTCTTTCATAACTCAATGTGGTTAATAATAAAGAATAATGCTGATATCCGTCTGGTTTGTGTTGACTTCACTGTTACACAACTGTAGGATGCTAAATTCTAACATTAGCGTTAGCACGAGCGCCCGGCAGAGGCGAAACATCACACATCCTAAAGAAAAACACGCAATTAAACACGCTTACAGACATTAAACATACCTCGGGTGTGTAAACAGATGGGTTGGCTCTTTCCTATGCTGCTGAACGGGTGAGTATTAGAGCAGAGTTAAGTGAAGATACTCTCAGATCACAGCCACGACACACAGCAATGGCTCCACTTCCGCTGCGTGTCACACTCACAACCGACCGGTACGGAAACAAGCTACACATGACAGCATAATATAAGAGACCCTTCATATGAACACTTTTGGAGTCGAGGAATGTGTGTATGCATACAATGTTAACTTCACGTCAACTATGTGCACTTTTTATACAGAAAGTGTTTCTGTTAAATTAATGTTGCCATATGAACAAGAAAATGTGTTTTCCCCCAATGCATGCTCTGCAGAGACAAATACAGTGAAACTGGCATTTTTACGTTTAACACATATGAGACAATATTAACGGCGTATGTTCACATTTTATATAATGTTTTCACGCTTTCAGTCCATTTAAGTTTGCACATACCCGAGCCGCTAAAATCAATAAATAAAATCCATTTTGTATTTTCCAAACCATATTTATTGATGAGTTATGGCATTACACTTTTCATTTCATAAGCATAAATTATACGTTTACTGCTTTAACGTTTTTCTATAACTTCAAGCATTACATGTGTTTCCAGTACGGGCGAAAGCGACATTCCACAGGAAATGCCACGTGTACCAAGTGCGCATGCGCGATGTTAGAGCTAGCGCTTGACTTCCGGTGAGCGGAAGGTGCTGGTTTATCGGGAGTGTAACATTAGATTGCGAGCGGAGGGTATGAACTTAACCATGGGCCAGTGAAAGCGGCCTGTATTACACACACAGCCGAACACGTATTTCATCTGTCAGAGTGTCACACAGGACGTGTGAAGTGTTGTATGAATATTTAGACCAGTCGGGTGAATCTGCGCGTGCGTTTCAGGATGTCCAGCGGCGGCTTCGCGTCACAGAACGGCGCTGGAGGGACTTACGCCAACGGTAAATAAACTCGACATCGTTCTATTAAACACACCGCTGTCATATCTGAAAGTATTCTTGTTGTGAACGTCACTTCTACGCGTCTTTTGTGTGTTGACACGACAGTCGTAACGTTAAAGTGTTTCGCAACCTGTTTCTTAGGCCGAGTTCTCTTGAGTTTGAACTCTTGAGCGTCGCGTCCACACTTTTGCGTTGTAATGTAACGAAGCTGTGTGAATAATAAGTAAAGTTAAAGTTCACAGCTAACTATCAGCCAGAGAGCTCCCTGAGTGCATCAAGTAGTTTAACTTTTTTCTATTGTAACCACAGGAGAATGAAATAAAACGAGGTATGCTGTAAATCGTTGAAAAACACAAAGCAAGTCAAATCATGTCCGGACGGGGTTTCGGTATTAGTTTCAACAGATGATCAACTAATGTTACTGTCGAAGACTGTCTCAAGAACTACATTGGCAGTTTACTTTTTGGGGCATCTACTGATGTTCAAATGACATGACTCATATAAACTGATCTTCATCAATATACTGAACTCTTTATCAGTGTTTGAACTTTGAATGATAGGTATATAAACAGATTCAGTTGCTGGCAAAAAAATGTATGATGAGACAATTTTGAAATGCAAAACATCAAAAAATCTGTTTGCTTAGTTTCAATATGTATCTCTCTCTTTATATCTGAAGTGATTTTTAACACATGGAATCTATTTACAGGCAGAAATGTTTCCCACGCCGTAAAATATGTTCATCTACATGTTTAAGTGATAGTTAAAATTCTGTAATTTTTTTTCTCACCCTCTTGTCATTTCAAACCTGTATGACTTTCTTTCTTCCGCAGAACACAAAAGAAGATATTTTGAAGAATGTTGTTCACTGGCCCCCATTCACTTGCATTGGTTTTGTGTCCATACTATATAGGTCAATGGGGTTCAGTGCTGTTTGGTTACAAAATTTCTTCAAACTATCTTTTGTGATCTGCGGAAGAAAGAAAGTCATACAGGTTTGAAATGACAAGAGGGTGAGTCAAACATGACTGTTAATTTATAAAATAAATTGGCACCAGATGCGCCGCGCAGCACTTTTGTTTGTAAAAATAAACATATTGTTTTCTATGAGTGTACACACACCTGCGCCACCATTCCACGCCTAACCCGCGGCGCTATGCTACAACTCAGGACGCTGTTCTGAGTTCTGCAGCGCGCCACGCTTAATTTAACATCTTAATCTAACACTTCTTTGATTGAAATCATCTTTAATGTACACACTGACTTCACCATAAACTGCCAGATGTATTTTTCTGTTTGGGAATAACAGAAAAACAGCGCATTAATTCAGAAAACCTCTCGATTCTACCACATTAATAGCAGAGTTGTCCTAGACGCGACGCTGCGCTTCCGCATCCGGTGTGCGACCCCCTTAAGACCCCCCAATTGTATACGTAAGTAAGGTGGGCGTACCTATCAGTACAATTGCTTCTGATCCTGATGTTCCAAATATGGTAAGAGGTGTGACATTTCCATCACACGCTTGCAGTATTCCACCAATCACTACGCACCGGTTAACTGGCCAATCATAGCACACCTCGCTTTTCAGAGCCACGAGCTTTGTAAAAAATCCGCTCGTTTCAGAGAGGCGGGGCAAAGAGGGGATACAAACATGCACGGTATGTGGAAAATACAGCGTATTTGAAGCTTAAATCGTGTATATACATTGCATTACATCTAAAACAAACCATAATATTTGTTTTAGCCGTGTCATATGACCCTTTAATAAACAAATTATACTGTAAATGTTCTTCTCTAGAGCAACCCAGAAACATTTTATTAATAGCCACATGTCTAACCGGTCTCAAGATAGAAAGCATTCAGACAGCAGTCTGATTCAAACAATATGCTTTTGTTTTTATATTTTACAAATTAAAAAATTCTGTATCTACATACTGTACCGACATCAACAATGTTTTGCTAACAGCAGTAAATGAAAGATCATGACAGAAAGAAAGTACTGTACTGTATTTGAATTGTGAGCAGCGTGCAGGTGCAGCTAAAGAAGTTTAATCAGAGGAAATATATGCACCAAAATGTTTTATCGAAATGGCCGATAATTATGCATCCCTACTAGAGGTCGACCGATTATCGAACTGGCCGATTATCGGCGTCGATATTAAGGATTTAGCCGATAATCGATATCGGTCATTTTCAAAGCCGATTTGCCGATAAAGTCATTTAATTTTGAAATGCGCTATTTCGCTCTGACGCAGCCAAGGATTTAGTGAGAGCAGTCAGAACACGTCACTCTAGTTTGTTGCCTAGAGTAATGCCCGCCCACTGCCCCTCTGATTTGTTGGGACTAAGTCACGAGTCCGGCCAATCAACGCAGGAGGCTGCGGAACAGAAAGTTTTTTTCACTCTCGCACCGAACGCACTTACTCACTGGAGCTGCTTCGGGTTCATGCTCTCGGAGGTAAGGCAGCAAAAGACGTTGAAATAAATCACAATCCACTACACTGAAGATGCAAAACACTTCAATATAATTAGTGCCCTGAATTTCGGAGCAGCTTTGCGGGTTTCCTGCAGGTTCCGCATGATTTACGCATTATTATCATCATGTAGATATAATTCACATCCATGGTATAACAATGATTTTGCTCTGCAAGCGAGCAGAACACTGCAGACGCGTTTCTTGTAATTGATCGAGCTGGCGTTTTGCACGTCATTTTAAGTTACGCCATTTCAAAAATAAAAGCCATTTTAAAGCATAAAGAACTTGAATCGTCGGTCTTCAGTCAGAGCGCTCTCATGCACGCCACACACCGCCTCTTAAGCTGCTCGCGACAAATGTTAGATCGAGTTATTTTTCGCAACTTACTTATACACATAAATGTTCAGAGACACACATGGCTGTGATTAAATGCCCGTCTTGCAGACAATACACTCAAGGAATAGGCTAATGTACTAACTAAGTGTGGCTAAAATATGCTTTTAATGTTATAGCTTCATGAAAACATTTGCGGCCTTTTCAACAACATACACAAAAAGCTATGATGCAATTCAATTATTTACACTTATTATATAAATTCAAATTGTGCTAGTTAATCCAATGATGAGCAAAATGATTAATTGAATAGTTCTAGTAATGTATGCAATGTTTAAGTCATCAGAACATATTGTTATTAATATAAGTGTTATTATTAAGATTTCTCAGTCAGAATTAGAAAATGTTTCAAATGTTTCAGAGCCTGTGTTCTTAATTTCTATATAATTTTAAGTTTTTACACCATATATATATCGGTTCAAAATATCGGTTATCGGTCTAATTCACATGGAAATAATCGGTATCGGCCTGAAATACGCATATCGGTCGACCTCTAATCCCTACTTTCCCGAAGACCCTTCATTCATATTTCTAAAGAAAATTGTTTTCTTAACTCTTGAGCTTGCTCTGTACTAACAAATTTTTTAAACTTTTTTATGTTTTATATATTCTCTAGGTCCCTCACCGAATCCTGTGGCACTTTACCCCTCAAATCAGGGCTACATGGCACCACCGCAGCCAACCTACCTGAACAGCACGCTGGCCAAGGCCCCAACACCACCTGGGCCAAACACCAATCGTCACCAGCCTTCAACTGTCGGCATGTCCCATCACTCCCCACAGCAGTCTGCATCGCCCAATCACAGACCCGTCCTGACGGCTGCCTCACAGAGCTCACCCACCCCACCCAACAGCTACTACCATCATCCTCAGCAGCCTCCCAGCTGGCACTACGGGGGTGCGCCGCCACCTGCGGCCAATCACGTGAGCTCTGCTCTGGGCTCATACAGCAGCGGAGCTAGCACACCTACAGTCTTCCAGAACACTATGCAGCCCGTTGGACCAGTGCCACCCTATTCCTCTCTGAGCAGCGTTGCTATGCCTGGTACAACTCTTTCTTTATAGTCTTACAAATGCTATTTACAATCACACAGTCATACTGTTTCGCTGAATGTAAGAGAACACATACAGCAATGTAAATTAGGGATGTAATCGATTATAAAGAAAATCGATTATAACATGTGACATTTCAAGTCCGTTGAGATATTATGAATTAAATTAATTGCAATACATGTTTACTGCAACCTTGGTAAATGTGGATATGCTGATATTTCTTAAAAGTCCAAGTTAGAAAAAGTAGCACAAAGTCTTTTTGTTTTAAAATTGCAGTTTAGTTTGGTTATTTGACATAATATATATTTAGATTTTACAAAGAAATGTGTAGCATTTGAGATATAATTAAAGGGCACTTGTCCATTTTCAAATTTGTCTCAAGACAAATTTGTCTTTCCATATTTTTTTTTTATTGTGAATCGTAACATCCCTAATGTTAAAAATAATGTTACTTATGTTGTCTGTTTCTGTTTGATTTGTAACAGCGCCACCTGCGCTGAATGTTGTGGCACCTCAGACCCATCCACCGTATGGCATCCCACCCACAGCTATAAGAGGAACTCCCCCTCCACCAGCCGCCGGTGTACCACCACCACCACTCGCCTACCACAATGATGGTAAAAACACCACAACATTCTTTTTGTCGCTCAACTTTTTGTCTTCAATCAAAGGACACAAGTCTGTATTTTTTATTTTGGGCTATGTTTGAGGTTTAATGCTTAGTGTTATTATGTTTTTGCATATCGCTGCTGTATCTTTGACCTTTAATATTGCTTCAAAAGCTTTTGGCTACAGGCATTTTGAGCGTCGGGTCAAAAAAAAGGAAACTTGGTCGGTAATAGGAACGTGGCTAAGATGAGATGTGCACAGTGAAATAAAAACTGGATTTATGTTGGGCTCAGAATATAACCACAATTGCAATATTTGTGTTTCCCGTTCGAACAGTAGTTTTATTGATAATAATAACCAATACTAATTTCAATATCAGTTAGTTTCTGGTCCAACCTTCATCCAGTAGTTGATAAACACTCTGCTGTAAGTGTGATGCTAACCGATGGTGCATGTGTCGTCCAGCAGGATCATATTCCTCTCAACCAGGACAGATGAACAGACCGATGGGCACGGCTTACCCCTCACTCCAGCCCCCTGCTTACCAGAGCATGCCAGGCATGCAGACGTCGCCATATATACAGCCTACAGCACAACCATACCAGCAGGTAAGCGGTCTTATCCATGTCATTGTGTAATGTGGACAATCCCATCCTACAAAACTCTTGTTTGTCTGACCTGACCGTTTGTGTTCTTTCCTCTCGCACCCAGCCATCTGTCGGCACGGCTCAGCTCAACCCGTCTTTGGCAGCGTTAAGCCTGCAGTCAGAGACCCCAGAGGCCCTGAGGGTGGTCAACCTTCTTCAGGAGCGAAATCTTCTTCCTCCAGGAACGGTCACAGTACCAACACCCTGTTTGCCTCAGGACCTGCAGAAACTCAACTGCAGCCCAGAGTGAGTTTCATTCATGTGGCTTTGGTGAAGGATCTGCTGACGTTTTAGTTTGCTCATTGTGTTTTTCCATCCTCTTCACAGGGTTTTCCGCTGTACTTTAACCAGCATCCCTCAAACACAGGCACTACTGAACAAAGCCAAGCTTCCCCTCGGCCTCCTCCTGCACCCATTTAAAGATCTTTCTGTAAGTAATCTCACCTCTAGCTCTCTGAAGTACCTGCACCCCTCTGGCCAAAACTTTCCAAAATCTGACAAGCCGGAGAACATAAGCAGTGGAATTGGTTGCCTGATGTTGCCAGATTCAAACCTTAAATTGGCACTCGAACCCCTAGCTTTCTTTTCTGACTCTTTCCGAACATCTTCGTTTGCATACTGAAATGTGTAAATGATGGAAAGGTGAAGTAATCATTAAAGTCCTTCATGTCTCTCCTCAGCAACTTCCTGTGGTGACGTCCAGTAATATTGTGCGCTGTCGCTCTTGTCGGACATATATCAACCCGTTTGTGTCCTTCATGGATCAGAGAAAATGGAAATGTAACCTGTGTTACAGAGTTAATGATGGTGAGCCGCTATGGAAAAAGGTCTTAATATATGATCAAACATGAGATATATTGAGTCACGTTATGCAATTATATATAGGATGTTATGGGATTAAAAGCGTTCAGTGTGATCATGTTTATGAACATTTATGTTGCATGTCATGGTAATGGCATGTTCCTTCCTCTCAGTTCCAGAAGAGTTCATGTATAATCCCGTCAGCAGATCGTATGGAACGCCTCATAAAAGACCAGAGGTTCAGAATGCAACCATTGAGTTCATCGCCCCCTCAGAATACATGGTAAGTGCCAATAGCAGTTACACTGTAGTCTCTACTGAATCAGAAAAATCTGAATAACGAAGATGATTCAAAACCGCGTGCGTAAATCCTCAGCTGAGACCACCACAACCCGCCGTATACCTGTTCATCCTTGACGTGTCTCACAATGCAGTGGAGACCGGATATCTGGATGTGGTCTGCCAGACACTTCTGGAGAACCTGGATGTGTAAGTGAGCATCGTTACCCACAGTTCACGGCGGCTGAATACAGGAATCGGCATGTGTAACTGGGTGTTTTTCTGATGAAGGCTCCCTGGAGATACAAGAACAAAAGTTGGTTTCATCACGTTTGACAGCACTGTCCATTTCTACAACCTCCAGGAGGGTCTTTCTCAACCTCAGATGCTCATTGTGTCGGACATTGAAGGTAAACATGCAACACTGAGCTGACAATGGGTCCCTTCCCAGCAAAAGTGTAACATTAAAACCTTTTCAACTTTTTGTCGCTCAGATGTCTTTATACCAACACCAGACTGCCTTTTAGTCAACCTCAAAGAGGGCAAGGAGGTGAGCAAATGCACGCCTTCAGCATATCACAATACATCATGATGGCGTTGTGGATTTCTGTAGCGGAAGTGTTTTTGTTGTAGCTGGTCCAGGATCTGTTGAAGAGCTTGCCGCAGATGTTCTGTAAGACGATGGAGACTCAGTCGGCTCTGGGTCCAGCGCTGCAGTCCGCATTTAAACTCCTGTCCCCCACCGGCGGACGAATGTCAGTCTTCCAGACTCAACTCCCCAGTGTGGGCGCAGGGGCTCTCAAGCCCAGAGAAGAGCCCGCTCAGAAAGCATCAGCCAAGGTTTCAATATTTCTTTTTCACTGATTGATCATGCCAAACCTGAATATGTTGCACGCGAATGAAGAGAAGCATTCACTGATTATGAACCACAGCTCTCTCTATGACTGAAGTTTGGATCATCTTGTGTGTTTGAGGACAGTGTATGACTGACCGCTGTTCGCTGTATTCGCTTATTTCTCTTTATTGTATTGGATGTGCTTGTTTTCTCTTCCAGGATGTCCAGCATCTGGCTCCTGCTACAGATTTTTATAAGAAGCTGGCTCTGGACTGCTCCGGCCACCAGGTGGCTGTGGATCTCTTTCTGCTGAGCGCACAATACTGTGATCTTTCATCCCTAGGTCAGTCAGACACACAGAGCTTGAGATGTGCAAAACTGCAGCTCAATGTGTTGAAAAACTCATTTACTTTCTAATTCAGTTTTTTTTTACTTTCCTGGTTATTGTCCTTATTGTTTAAAAATGTTCAAGGAATCTTTCTGTGTGTCCACGAGAGTGTGTGGATGCTGCCTTGGAATATTTTTTGTGCACATCACAACAGCATACATGTTGACAGGTAATCAATAAATTCTGTTCTGAAAAATCTTTTGAATTTCAATCTCTTTTTTTGTTGTTTTGAAGGTTGTATATCTAGATACTCAGCTGGAAGCGTCCATTACTACCCCTCTTATCACAAGCATCACAACCCCTCTCAGACTGAACGCTTCCAGAAAGATCTCAAGAGATATTTGACGAGGAAAATCGGCTTTGAGGCTGTTATGAGGATACGCTGCACCAAAGGTCTCTACCTATTCCACCAAAAACTGTTTAACACTTTTGGTTTTATGTCTCATGGTGTCTGTTGGTGTATCTTCTGTTTCAGGCATGTCTATACACACTTTCCACGGCAACTTCTTTGTCCGTTCCACGGATCTCTTGTCTTTGCCCAACGTGAATCCTGACGCTGGTTTCGCCGTGCAGATGTCCATCGACGAGAACCTGCTCGACATGCAGGCGGTTTCCTTCCAGGCCGCTCTGCTCTACACTTCCAGCAAAGGTCCAGAGCAACTCTGACTCTTAAAATGATGAGGATTCATTTGTGCTGACATGTTTACATGCCGCTTTGCTCTTTCAGGAGAGAGGAGGATTCGAGTGCACACGCTGTGTTTGCCTGTTGTCAACTCTCTGTCGGACATCTTTGCCGGGGCTGATGTTCAGGCCATCACTTGTCTTCTGGCTAGCATGGGTATGACTCGTGGTGTAAAAATATTCTCTTAAATATGTCTCATGCCCTCATAATTGGCGTTTTCTTGTCGTGTACAGCCGTGGACCGCTCGGTGTCGGCCAGCCTCAGTGATGCTCGGGACGCTCTGACAAACGCAGCCATTGACTCGTTGACGTCTTACCGCACGTCGGTGCTGACCATCCAGCAGCCCGGTCTGCTGATCCCCACCTGTCTGCGTCTCTTCCCTCTCTACATCCTCGCCCTGCTCAAACATGTGCGTCTGCCTGAAGTCTGCATGTCATTGTGTCACATCGGTCAGAATATCGACAATCTTCCTCTCTGTTTCAGAAAGCCTTTCGAACAGGCACTAGTGCCCGACTGGACGAGCGTGTGTTTGCCATGTGCCAGCTAAAGTACCAGCCGCTGGCGTACATCATGCTCATGATACATCCAGCGCTGTACCGTGTGGATGATATGACCGATGAGGTTAGACTTGTAACAGAATGCTTTATTTGTCAACTGCTTGTTGTTGACAGCCGTAGCCACTGCGAACATTCCTGGAAAAAACTGAACAATTACATTTCAGCATACATGTTTTTTTATTTTGTGTATGTTGGTTAGAAAGCATCTGCAATTTTCTCTCTTTCGTCCTCAGGGTGCTCTGAATATCGATGAGCGCACCATCCCTCAGCCCAGAGCGCTTCAGCTGTCCGTGGAGAAACTGAGCAGGGATGCAGCGTTTCTCATGGATAACGGCACAGTGAGTATATTGTACAGTAATGACAGAAATGAGACTCAGCTCTAGATGGAAATCTCTGAGTCTCTGAATGTCCTCTCTTTCAGGTAATGTATCTGTGGATTGGAAAAAACTGCAGCCCCGCTTTCATCACGCAAGTTCTTGGAGTCGAGAGCTATGCTGCTATTCCTCTGAACATGGTAAAATGCACTGCTCTATAACATTAGAAATAGAGCTGAAAGAGGGAATTTTACTAAATGTTTTGCAAATATAAGATCAGGAATTGAACACTGGTTCTTATTCATTAATCTGTTTTTCGTGTAGTATATTCGGTTATTACTAGGTCAAATAGTTACGTTTTTACAATACTGCAATTATTTATTTACAATTTAGTTCACAATTCTCAAATGTCAATATTCTTCTGCTGATGTGGATGATTTTTGGATAGTAGCTCAGATTTTACTGCCGTGTGTAACACTTGTTAATGTTCTTTTTTTTTTTTTGATCTGTTCTTATCTGCATAGGTTGCATTTCATCATTTCGGGCTTCATGCATGTCTTTACTTAATTAACCCTGAAAATATTTGAACAAATGAAATGTTTTATTTTATTCCTATACAATAATACGGTCTATTAATAGTTGTAATTGGCATGTTATATATCTCAACCTTACTTAAGCTCGGCGTTAGGATATTAATAGGTGGTGTTTGGGTTGTGATAACAGACCCAACTGCCAGAGCTGGACACAGCAGAATCATCCAGAACCAGGGCGTTCATCGACTGGCTGAGGGAACGACGACCATTCTACCCCACACTACATATCATCAGGTCAGACACCTTAAAACCAATCAAATCAAAATACCCCTTTTGTCTGTTTAATGGTCAAGTAATACAGGTACCTTTAGAATAAGGTTGAGTGTGTTAAGATTTGACTTGGTTGATACGTTCCTCAGTAGCGATTTCCATTTTGCAACATTATAAACAGTTGTGCTCAAACGTTTACATACCCCTTTGCAGAATCTGGAAAAAGCTGAAACTTTTGGAAAAATAAGAGGATATTTGAAAATTAAGGTTTATTTTTAATTGAGTCCTGCCCTGAGCAAGTTATTACACTAACATGAAGTTCACACTAAAGAATAATAACAGAATTTCTCAAAATAGCCCAGTCCAAAAGCCCAGTCCCCCCCCCCTCCCACAACATCCTTGTCCTCATGTCGACTGTCCATCTTCAAAACAATCACACAGGTCCTTTACAATCTTTGCTTTTTCAGCATTTCTTGATATTTGACTCATGTCCAGCAGTAACTGTATGATGTTGAGATTCATCTGTTTACATTGAGGACGATCAAGAGACTCAAACACAACTATTACAATATAAAGAAACATTCAGTGCTGCCCACAAAGCCATTTTCCATTTTCATTGGTTTACACACCTGACTTTAAATGAATGGTGTTGACTTTGTGGGCAGCACTGAATGTTTCTTTATATTGTAATAGTTGTGTTTGAGTCTCTTGATCGTCTCATAACATCATACAGTATTAAGAATCAGGGGCGTGTAAACTTTTGCCCTGGGCTATTTTTTTAGAAATTCTGTTATTATTCTTTAGTGTGAACTTTATGTTAACATTTCTTTAGTGAAATAACTTGCTCAGGGCAGGACTCAATTAAAAATAAACCTTCATTTTCCAAAAGTTTCTGCAAAGGGGTATGTAAACTTTTGAGCACAACTGTACATTTTCTTCCAGCTGTTTTTCTGATGAATCTGGTAAAAATACAATGAAACTGTCTGTTAAAGTACATGTATGTAGAAATGCATCATAAAAACAGTTCTTACATTATGCCCCCAAAACAAGACTGCTTTAGAGAAGCTATATGAAAATATATGGCGATTGTCATTCTCCAAGAACACATCAAAGATATCTTTGTAGGTGCACTGTTTTTTAAGCTAGATGTTTTGTTATCCAACTTTTCAGGTTGGTAGATTAACATCTGGTTGTAGCATTAATACTCCGAGGCTAGCAATATAAACTTTGTCATATCCAATAATATCATTTTGTAGTTGGTGTACAAGTATGTGTGTGTTGGTCAGACTGGTTTATTTTTAACACAAAAATACAAAACTCAAACGGTGTAAAGATGTCTGTTGAATGTGACAGGAAGTGATGGTGGTTGTAGGGGTGCTTTAGATACTACTGTACGAATCCAGCTTTTGTTTTCTGAAGGTGCAAAATAACTGTGGTTAAGTCAAATAACTATGATCAGGCGTTTATTTACTGTAATAATGGGGTGTATGCATTGGGGGCGATGACGTACTTCTGCTAAAATCTCAGCCAGCTAAGCTACATCCGCTGTCGTTGCACTGAGGTGATTTTTTATATCTGAGGTGATTATTGACATTGACCAAATGCTGTCTTGATTGCAGAGATGAGAGTCAACTGAAGGCTGATTTCATGCAGAACATGATTGAGGATCGCACTGAATCGGCGCTCTCTTACTACGAGTTCCTGCTACATCTACAACAGCAAGTGTCCAAGTGAGCTGTTTTGAAGCAGAACCACAGCAGTATTGAGCAGAAACGTTTTTCACAGCCCCCTGAACACAATCCCACGTCAAACACTGCCCACTCTGTGTTTCTGTCCCTAAGAGAGGAGATGTAATGACTCCAGCGGTTAACAGCTTTCTGAGAATGAGATACTCGCATATTAATGTGAATTTGAGCGCACTGCTTGACGATAGCAGTCACACTTCCTGAAAATAAAGTATCATTTGTATCACACTAAAAGTGTTGTGCAGGAGTGTTGCTTGCTCTCGAGGACTCGAGCGGACACACAAACCGCTCATGAAAACTGACCTTGATGCAGTCATGATTATTGAAAGATGAGTTTTTATTGAAGTCATTCTCATGGATGTTTTGGATAAATCTGTTTGCCTGTGTTTTCGGCACAGGTCTAGTCGTTTGTAATTTATTGCCTTTTACTAAAAGAAACTAAATTGTAGGGAAAGCAATTTCTTCATCTGATAATCTGTGCAATTCTGAATAGGCCCTTTACACTTAACTTCCGCCTTCTCGCAAAGCAGTGTATCCTGACATCCTTCTTGCAACAAACAAGAAGAAAAATAACTTTTGTTTTGTCGTCGCACTGGAATTTAACAACAGTGACAGAAAAACTGACAGAACACTTATTCAAGTACTTATCCTAGCACCTTTGCTAACACAAAAAGAAAACAAAACACTTACCTTCGTAATCAAACAGGTACTGTTCAACGAAGTATTTGTATCCTTTATCTAGCTCTGATCTTGTCATAAGCGAAAATTTGTCTGCAAGATGTTGTACATCATCTAGCAAATATTTGTGGCAGCTGTGCAAGGGACTTGGTAAACTCCATTCTGAGGGGCTAGCGGAAGTAACGGAAGATGCGTGATGTCATGTGAAAAGGGCCTATTCATTCACATACAGTTGTGTTCAAACTTAAAGTTGTCTTTTCTTTTGATTATCGTTTTAATTTAAATTCAATATTTGCCTTAAATGAAGTTTATTTTGTTGGAAAACCTTTGTTAAAAGAAATACTTTGTAAGTATGTAATATTTTAATAGGACATGGGAAAATTCAGACGCTCAACATTGTGACCTTTAAACATGATATATAAACCTCTATTGATCAACTTACATTATACTGAACAGATTGTTGATTTTAGAACAAGCATTATTTAGATCATGTTATATATAAAAATAAACTGGTTGGTTCTTTTAAAAATTGTTTAGTTTTTGTTCTGTTCATGAAATATATTTTTCAATGTTTTATCTGCTGATCAGAAACAGATCCCATCTGTGTTAAACTTTGACAGATTTACTGTCATTTAAATTGGATTATTGCATTTAGGTGGTCCTGTAATAATATTTACACACATTCTCTACAATGAATGGGTATTAATGTTAAGGGTCTTATGACTGGAGTACTGTGGAAAACAGTAAGAAAATATGTTCTTGTAAAACAATTCTGGGATAATCAAATCACTGAATTTTATTTTTATGTCACATAACTGTTAAGAAAAACTGTTGAGGTTTTTTTTGTACATGTAAAAACTATTAAAACAGCATTACATAGAAAGTCCTGAGCTCTCCTGAAAAAAAACAAGTTTTTACTTGTTTCATCTTTTTTCAAGACATTTTCTTGTGAATATTTACCCAGGACATTTTTTTCTGAATTTACACTGACTTAAGAGCGACTTGTCCCATAAATACACGACTACCTCAAACGTTTTAGAACACTTAAATAAGGAACACAAAATGGTAAGCTCTGTGGAAAAAACAAAAGGAAACTATGAGAATTATGTTGGGACTAACATCAGATAAAACTATTTTAGCATTTATTTTGCCTAGATATCCAAAATATCCTTCACTATATATAATGCTATTAGAACATAAGCTGACGCCACTGATCTTGACTGTATTGTTTGTGTTAATCACATAGACTGTATAATAAAACAGATTCATCTCAGTTTGTTTGGTATGTCTATTCTGTGGAGGTGAACTTTTATTTTGAAACGTATTTCGTCGTACTTTATAGACCCGTGTTTGGTCTGACGTCATCATGTTGCGCCTGAGGTACCGCCCCGACATCAACGGATGAGTCGACTGATCCTTACTAATATCTGATCTATCAGTATTAACGCCAGGTATGGAGTTAAATGAGGAGATAGAGAGCAGGGAACAGCAGGAGAAACGCGCTCGCAGTGCCGCCCAGAGACGCGCGGAGATCCGCAGGAGGAAACTGCTGCTGAATTCAGAGGATCGCATGAAGAAGATCGTGGGCTTCAGCGACAGTGACGCTTGTGCGTTCCTTCGAATACTCATTGTTGTTATTATACTGGATAGGGATTGTATTGTAGTCGTTATTATACTGGATAATGATCGAGTATTTGCCGTCAACTTGCTCAAAATGACAGCGGCTCGATGAGAAAATAGGTGCTTTCGACTTTATGCGGTGCTGCGTAGACCGATCGGCGTATGACATCAAACTACCGTTAGAGCGATTGAAAAGCGTAAGGTTCACAGTCGCTCTCGTGATACTATGATGTCATACGCCGATCGGACTGCGCATCGCCTGGGTTCAAGCGCATCATCTGTGCCATTAATATAACACGATCGACGTTTTGGCATAAAGAAGGTGTTATTAAAGGTTAACAATGGGTTGTTTACAATTTGGAGCAAGTTAAAGCTTTCTGTTTGTTTAGGTTTAAATTTAAATTTGAATAACAATTTGTTCAACCAGGCCCCAGACAATCCCACTTGTTTTATTTGATAGTTGTCACACGAGTAAGTGGCTGAGGGCTTTTATTTTGCAGTTAATGCTTTAAGATGCGTGTCTTGACTCAAATGTGTAGTGGCCTAAAGATTCACTCAGTTCCCAATTAGGTGCAACACAGAATGCTTTGTTTTGAACGAAATTGAAAGGATGACACAAACATTTAAATAACTGCTTGTTTACAAAATATTGACAATTTTGTTCATATTTGTTATAGAATTGACAAAAGTCAATGTTCAACTGAATCTTTTGTAAATTAATGTAAACTAAATAGGTATATGACTAAAAGATAAAGCTACGTTTTAATATAAAATCCAGAAAGGAATTAAGAAAGCCAATCATTAAGGGAGAACTTCTTAAAGTCCCCCTGTGGTCGATAATTTTATCACTGAAACCTAATATTTGACCATCAAATTTACATATTTAAAAGTTTTTGCCTTAAAATAGCTTGAATACAACTAGTCTGCACCTTAGCTTCATTAAGAATATGCAGATACATGAATATGCAAGTTAGCCCCGCCTCCACTCAGCGCACTCAATGTCATGACAAAGATCTTGTGTCCTCGTGTTCTCGCTCTACGTCATCATCAACCGTCAAAGTCTGATACCAATACCCAAGTACACAAGAACAGAGAACTTCAAGCAGGTTTCATCCAAAGTACCCGGATGTGTTCTTGATATCAAGGATGCATGGAATGCAGTCTGGCGCGCGTACAGAACCTGCTTGAAGTCCCAGAAATCACTGCGGCGCATCCATCCAAGTTCATTCTTCCGATGCTGCCTGGCAAGACTGGTCTCCACGAGAACACAACTCCATTTTTTGGGTTGTTGGAATTAAGGAACTGCCAGAAACATGGCTACCCCATGTGAATTCATCTAGTACATAGTTGTAATGGCTGATCACAAAGTTGTTATCTCTATATGTTGCTGTATGGCTAACCGAAACTGCGTTAGCTTCTAGCTTCTAGCGAGCTAAATACGCTGTATAAAATAAAAGCATTAAAATGACGCTGCTAAAACTGAGAGCTGACAAATCAGTGCAATCTATGTGTCATCTTTGCAGATATATGCTTTAAACTGCTGATCCACAGGGGTCAAATGAGTTGATGTGATTGGTTACAGGTTTATGACATCATTAACCAGAGGGCGTTTCAAACCGCATTTTTTAAAGTGTCTATGGTAAACTGCAGCTTTATGGAGAAAATACTTTGCAATGGTTTCAAAATGATAAATTTGCACATGGCTTGCCTTAAAACATTAAAAACACCACATTAACATATAAACAACATGAAAAACTAGATTTCCCCACAGGGGGTCTTTAAAGCAGTAAAAGCACAACACTGAAAAAAAACATTAAATATGTTGACACAGGTCACCAGTTGGCATGTCAGATTGTAAAAGTTTCACCATAGCTCTACAATACATATCATATTTTTGTGTAGCAGCGCCCCTTAAAAAACAGTCCTATGAAAATGAATGTATGACAACTATAGTCTAAATATAGTGTAAATGAGGTTCATTCTCTTTTATTCACCTGACTAACATTCATGGACATCACATACGGGTTTGTATTGTAAGAGTCATGTGCATCTTTCTCTGTTTTTGTGTCTAAGCAGCTGCTGGCGGTGTCATGGAGCCACGTTTATATCTGGATTTGGACAGGAACGAGCCCTGGTCCTCCCCAAAGAGAGTCTCGCCACACGTGTCTGAGGCGGCTGGGAGCAACACTGATCCGTCCGAGAGAGTCGACAGCGACGATGCTGCAGGTGAGGATGAAGCGTCCCGTGGTGTGCGACAGAGACCTCGCGGGGAGCTGTCGGGGGAAGAACACTCTCGCTCTCCTCGCAGGGGTTTGAACAAGTACCTGTGTCGCTTTGATGATGCAATGAAGCTAAGAGGACAGCTGGCCAATGAGAAAGCGGCTCAGGAAGACGGTAGCGCAGACGTAGAGGAGTTGGACTCGTTCCGTTTCTTCAGACTGGCCGGCAGCGTTGCTCTTGCTGTCTTCGTGCGCATCTTTGTTTGCCAGTATTTGGTGAGTGTTACAGAGGCACAGGCCAGACTCGGAAGGTTTTGTTTTAGCAAACGCTAATCTGAATACTGTGTCTTTTGTTTTTCTAGTCCATATTTGCACCATTCCTCACTCTTGAGCTGGGCTACATGGGATTGCATAAATATTTTCCGAAGGTTTGTTATTTCTGTGGTATTAACTTGTGTGTGAATGACGGTGGATTTAATAAAGGATTGGTCAACAAATCCTTTTTTTCCAGCATTGTTCTCTTGTTTTAAATGATGCAGTCCCTTTCTCAGATGAAAGTGTCTTGTTTGCTTCATCAGGTGGAGAAAAAGACCAAGACGACAATGTTGACCGCTGCTCTCCTGTTGTCCGGGATTCCTGCCGAAGTGATCAATCGATCAATGGACACCTACGGAAAAATGAGTGACGTCTTCTCAGACCGGGGGGTCTGTGGTGTTTTGGTAAAAAGGTTCTGCACGAACGGTGCACAAAATACAATGAGTAGTGTGCATGAGCTGCGAAAAAATGGGAAGAAAACATATAACTACAAGTGCGACTGAGTGACGAGGTGATGAAACATCTCATGTACAGATGGGCGTGTCTTCCAACCAACCGTAGAGTCTTGTAAGCATTCTTGGCAATTATCAATGCTGGGGTGGTAGCAACACTAAACAATAATGAAAAAAGAAAACAATGTGCGTAATTAGATTGCCAATGATTGATTCTGGGTTGGTTCGCAATATAGTAAACTGAATGAGTATATTACATAATTATATGCAATATACTTACACATAAAATGCATGAAAAGGGGAATGAACAGAATAAAAGATCATATTGAACTTAAAGACGTAGGTGTAATAATGTTACATGATTGTGGGAGAGCGTTAGGCAAGCGACACAGTGTGGGTCCGTAGGGTGGGAGGAATAAAAAAGGTAGTGTGAGGGTTAAGTAGCACTCCACAAGTAAACAACAAATAGAAACTGATCACATCTAATTTTGTGTGTAGGGATGTGTGAAGCAGGGCGTAGGCTGCGGTATCGTTATCCAGACGTGTGAGGTAATGGTATAATTGGTGTGGTCCATACTCAAGCACCAAGACTAGAGATCCACGAATCACAATTGCGTAAATAAATTCACATGAATGAGATAAAGAAACGTGAAGGTGGAGTAAATAAAAAAATGGGATTGGGGTAGTAAGCCAGGGATGCAATGACAACATCAAACAGGCTTAATTGAAATAAGTGTAACAAAACCAACTTACAACATGTACATATACGTATAGAATTACTGTAATTAGGCAGCGTCATTGCTGTATGTGCGTTTTGTTAAAAGATATCCTGTTTACAAAATGTAAAATTTTCGTTAATCGTTGATTTCATTTGTTTATTGTTTGCTCTGGTCAGATGTCTGGCGATCGCATCTTATGTGGCAACTTATCCCAACCATCAACAACAAACCAGCCTATCAGTAAATCTGTGGTAAGATTGGTAAAATGATTTTAACAATGCTTTTTAGTTCCAATGTGAGTTGAAATGCTTGAAGTGATTGCATAGGTATGTTTAACTACACGTTCAACGATACGGTCTTACGACAGTTGATTGCCTTTATGAGGTATCAGATCACATGGAACACATGTAGTTTGTGTTCTTTCTGGGAATCATGTTTAAAGTAAAAACGGTCATGGCATTATTCCTGTATTGCATGTGGCAATTAAAAATAGACGTGTAGGTTCACAGAGCTCCAAACACCAATTGTAAAAAAGATCAAAGCGGAGGCCTGTAAATAGCAAATGGAATTGGTATTGTACGCAAAATCACCATTAGCAAGTCATATTGGATTCAGTTCGAAATGCATTAGCAGTCAATAGGTCAGGTGAAAAATGAATGGTAAAAATGCAAAATAATCCTGTGACCGTCCTCTGACATCTTTCTGTGTTTGTTTTTTGCCCTGATGTGCTTATTTATGAAACTCTGCTTCTTGTGATTGTAATAACCTTTTATTTTGGTAGGAACTCCTGCTTAATCACACGAATAAAAATGTCCATTCTGAATTGTGTTGATACTTAGTATTACTTTTGACATCATGAAGCATTCACTAAAATTAGTGATCTAACTTACAACAATAACTTCAATTTCGGACTGCAAGAAAACGTGGAAAAAGAAAGGAGAAAGAGAGAGGGAAAAAGGAGGAGAGGGGAATTTGAATGTGTATGCATGGAATGCAATATAAATAGGGATACTTTATGACAGGTTGTGGGAGAGCGAGACCCCTCATTAGGTTTATATGATAGAAGGAAGAAAAAGAACGGGGAGGGTTGCATGGAGGGAGGTGAGAGAATGAAACAACGGAGTAGGTGAGCGGAAGGGGGGGGGTGCGGGGGGGGGCGGGGGGGGGAGGGGAAGGGGGGAGAAGAAAAAAAAGGAAAGGAACGGGGAACGAAAGAGGGGGGGGGAACAAAAGAAAAAAAGAAGAGAGGGAGAGGGAGAACGGGGGAAGGGAAGGAGAAGGAGGTAGGAAAAGTGGAGGGGGTGTAAGAATGAGAAGGGGGAGAGGGGAAAGGGACGAGGGGGGTGAGGGAGGAAAAAAAGAGAGAAAGGAGGAGGAGAGAGAAAGAAGAAGAAGGAAAAAAAGAAGGGGGGAGGAAAAGGAGGGAGGGGGGGGGGATGGAAGGAATGGGGGGGGGGGGGGGGGAGGGGAAAACGAGGGATGGGAAAAAAGCGAGAGTGGGAAAGAGGGGGGGGGGGGGGGTACGGAGGAGGGAAGAGAAGGGAGAGGGGAAAAAGAGGGGGGGTGTAAGGTGTGGGGGGGAAAAGGGGAGGGGGAGGGAGGGGGGTGAAAAGGGAGGTGAGGGAAAGGAAAAAAAGAAATGGGGGATGGGGGGGAAGGGGAAGAGACGGGGGAAGAAGAATAGGTAGGGAAAGGGGGGTGCGAGGGGGAGAAGTAAAGGGGGGGGAACGAAGGGGAAGGGGGGGGGAAAGGGGGAGGTGGGGGGGGGGGGGGAGGAATAAGGGACAGGGGGTGGGGGAGGGACAGAGGAGGGGAGGAGGGGAAAGGGGGAGGAGGGGGAAGGGGAGGGGGGGAAGGAGAGGGGGGGGAAGGGGGGAGGAGAGGGGGTCGCGAAGAGGTGGGGGGAGGGGAGGGGATTGGGAAAAAAAAGAAAGGGGGAAAAGGGGGGGGAGGGGGGTGGAAGAGGGGGAGGGTGAGGAGAGGGGGGGTAAAAGAAAGGGGGATAGGAGCAGGTGGGGGGGGGGGGGGAGATTTGAGAAGGGGGGGGGGAAAGGGGGGGGGGAGAAGGTTGGGATGCGGGGGAAGTGGGAGAGAGAGGGAGTGGGAGGGGGGGGGGAGGGAGGAGGGGGAGAGGGGTAAAAAGGGTGAGAGAATGATAGAAGAAGGCCGGGAAAGAGGGGAGGGGGAAAAAAAGTTGTGAGGGGGGGGGCGGGGGGGGTGGATAGGGAAAAGTGGGGGACGGCCGGGGGAAGGAGAGAGGGGGGGGAAAGAAAGGGCGGGGGGAGATAGGGGGTTAAGGGAGGGGGGGAGAGAAAGGTGGAAGAGAGTGGGGGGGAGGGAGGTGGAGGTATGGTGAAAGAGGGGGAGAGGGGAGGGAGGAGAAAGAAGGGTAACGGGGTGGGGGGGGGGAGGAGGGAGTGGGAAGAGGGGGGGGGGAGAGGGGGAGAATGAGAAGAGGGGGGGGGGGAGGGCAAGAGGGTGGAGAAAGGGATAGGGGAGAGTAGAAAGGAGTGGGAAGGGAGGGGACGGTGTGAGGGGTGGGAGTGGGGGAGAAGGGGGAGAAAGGGAGGGGGGGTAAGGGAAGGGGGGGGGAAAATGAAGAGAAGAGAAAGAGGGGGAGATAAGAGGAGAAAGGAAAGTGAGAGGTAAAGGAGGGCGAGAGGAATGGTGAAAAGCGAGGGGAGGAGGGAGTGGGGGAGAAGGGGGGAAGGTTGGGGGGGATACTGGGAATGTTTTAAGGGGGTAACGAAGGAAAAGAAAGGGGGGAAAAGGAAGAGGGGAAAGAAGAGGTATAAGGGGGGAGGGGAAGAAGGGGGGGGGGAAGGGAAAGAGGATAGGGAAAAGAAGAAGTGGGGGGGAAGAGGGACAGAGAAGGAGATGCAGTGCGACATACCCGGCCTCATCAATCATAGTACAACCTATAACCCCGTGCTACTAGCGCGAGATAACACAGGGAGAATCTCGGTTCTATAGTGAACGACAAATAGTACTATATAGATAGGTTCAACAGTATCTTACGATCCAATTTTACCCCCGTGAAACCAACTGCGAAGAAAACGAAGATACAGGAACAAGGTGGAGGGGAAAGTAAGAAATAAAAAATGGAGGAGGTGACTTCTCTTATACCCAGAAACTACGATGTAGATCTAGTTATTCCGTTTTTTTATCACGTTAGTTTATCGTGTAACCAAGATCATAGTTCCGTTGGGGGTGCTAGAAGAAAAACAAGTGCGGACATGAGGAGAGACGCAGTGGAGCGTTCCTTGTCTGTATTAGAAATTATAATGGGCTCCCAACACTGGATGAGCAGAGTCGGAAATCTGAACTAATTTGGTTTTTTTTGAAAAAAAGATATCGGAGGGGATTTGGTCGATATACACCTCACTTTCCTTACCTTTAACGTACGCTAAATACTTGACATGTGTGAACTGTGGTTCGTCTTGGCAAAGAAGAAGACAAGGAGCAATGAATAAATCTCCAGGTGGGGTAGAGTGCAGCAGAGAGCCGGAATAACTTATCTCTTCCAGTGTCCGTGTCGTTATTCACATCTAGAAAGGCAAAACAAAAACAAAAATGGACGACATTTGTTTGTGAGGACTGTATGCACTAGTAGAATCAGTTGTAAAATGTAGAGTTAAGAACCATCTGTTTTCATTCCTAAGAGACGACTGAGAGTTTTATTTACATGGTGTCCAAAAATACCACATTCATTTAAAGGGTGAAGTGAATTACGATAATAAAGCAGACAACTAAGTTGAAACAAGTTTCAATAGCCCTTTTCCACGCGACAGGAAAACGATACGATGTGACGACCCAAGGGATTTGCCAGTAACTTGAAACACTACAAGAAAATAGCGGAGGGAAAGGAAATTTTAGCGTATACATACTCAGCTATAGTTAAACGACTAGGGGAAACCTTTTTTATTCACGGTAAGGGGGAGGGTAATAGGATTGTGTCCAACGGGACCAGGCGTGAGATGGGTTATCTGTTGTCTTGTTCACTGTTTATTCCAGCACGAAAACAAATGACGGTTTGCTTCGTTTTGGGGTGCAGGATGTTCAGGATCCGATTTGGAGATTTGGCGGGAAGAATGACAGGATAAATGGATGGGGAGAGCGAAGATCAAGGTCGAGGGGCAACGAGGGAAATAACAAAAGGAATAGTGTTGAACCAACAGAGTCAACCGTCGGTCCTAATCAGGGCTTCGGCGTTGTATACGTTGCGTGTGTCACTCGATCCGCGGCAGCACCTTCCTACACACTTGTTGATTCACACTACTTTTTTTCAGATTGTTTACTGCCTCTAGCACCAACTTTCGCCTCAAATTCCATTAGATCGAGTAGATACAGTTCACCCCCACCCCTCTCAAAGCTTGACCCCAGGGAGTCTTCATCGCCTCATTAGAAGAAACATTGGGGCTGTTGTGAGTGTTGTGTGCAGGGGATGTTAATGCTCTTAAAGAGTGGTCTGCTGAAACACGAAAACGTGGTAACGTTGAGTTGAGAATCTCGCGGACGAGTATGGACGCATAGAATTGGACGAGAAAGTCGTGACGCTCTCGACATAAAACCATTTTTCAATGTATTAACCACTCTAATACTAACACGCACGTAGTAAGTAACTTAAGACTGAGGCGCAGGGACTCAAGCACAAAGATAAACCACGTAAGAAAAACCCACCACGATGTTTGACGTACAACAGGTGTGAAAGTAAAACAAAGAGGCGGAGAGATGTGACACAAGCCGAAAGAGAGACCTGTCCAGTAACATAGACGTTGCGGTTATGTATGGTGGGTTAGCCGGCTGACAACAACCCTTGGGAACCAAACAAGAGTTCGGCAATTGAGATTAAATACGGATATTTCCTCCCCAAGTGTTAATCTCCAACCCGGAATGGGATACAGAACAGCTCGCGTAACTGCACCTCAAAGATTCTTGATTGTTCTTGGGAGATGCAATTCGCCAGATATTTCACATATAACGTCTGTCCTCACAGCCGGTTGATAAAGGAACTGGTTACGAATGGCTGAGCCGAGGAAACCAGTAAGTGTGGGGCCAGGTATAACACCTGAAAGTATGGTTTGCCGCAGGAAAATTTCCCCCCTGTGCAAACCTTTGGAATTGTTATTCTCTGGTAGAAGCACCCACGAGCGATTTCCAAAAAGATTTTACATGTCCCAGCCTCGAAAATATACGTGCTCAAAAAATACCCCCGGAAATGAAACAATGAATACGAAGGGGGTCAATAGCACAACCAATATACATATATACATCATCAACCCTAAGACACCTTACTTATAATGTACGGTGTTCTAATGAAGCTTTGTAGCGAAAGGGAGTGTAGTATATGTATTTTTTGGGGAGCCTGAGCGTCCCTCAATAATGATCCTACAGCATTTTCACTAGGGGCTGTACATAGGGCAAGTAAGGGTAAAGGACTTGTGGTTTGGGGAAGATCATCTGGCACGTCTGATCAGAAAAACCATTTAACACTTAAACTCAAACTGTTCAGTGATTGTGCGCTAATAAGACATGTTAGTCAGCAGTCCCTTGTGGACTGGCCGTTGAGATATTAATTATCTTATGTTGAAGTCCATGGGTAAGAACGTTGCCATGCGGACGCTATTAAAAAAAACCGTTAGTTAAAATTCCTCATTATGTTTGAACAAGAGTTAAGCTTTTCTCAGTCTCAGGAAAGTATAGAACTTGGCCAAGTGTTATAATGTCAAAATGTGTTCGATAGCCTGGTTAAACAATTGCAATCTTAAACCTCCTTATCACATGACCTTTTCTACTGGACCATTACCACAAAGGTGTTATGAGGGTTGAAGGGGACTCACAGGGTGATGGGTTCAGTGGGTGCGATGGTCGTGCGTGCCCTTACACAGTTCGAGAACTCACATTACCTGGAGATGCTTCTGTGTCCACCGCTGGCATTTGGTCTGGGGCCAAAAAATCCGCGTAAGAGAAAGAGAGAAGGGTGAATGGAAATAAATTAAACTATTAAGCCTTACTTTTGTAATAGAAAAATACTAGCTTCATTTGTTTCGAATATTTTCAGGTTAATTAAGTAAGACATGCCCTGAATCCCCTCACTTCTTCCCTCCACTGAGAGTATGGCGGGCCCGACGAGGTGGGAGGCCGAAGAGCTTAGGGAAAGGGCGAAGAATTGGTGTTAAGGGAGGAAAGAAGGAGGAGCATGAAGAGTAATGGGGAGGAGGGGGAGGAAAATGGAGGTAGTGAGGGGAGAAGGTAGGGGTGAGGTTCAACAAAATATCATAGATACTACAGTAAACGTTTCTAATGAACACAGTGGCTACTGTCCTAATAACAAAATAAAAGGTTCCTAGCAAGGATTGAATTTCTTTATTTTTTTATGAGATTCGTTCATTTGTAAACGTGTCCTTTTAGTTCATTTATTTATTTTTAATTATTTAGAATTGTACAGAAACAAATCCTTTGAAATGACATGTTTAATTCGCTTGATCTAAGTAAATTTAAATAAACTTAATCTCTAGAGATTTAACTAATTGTAGACTTTTACATAATATTCTTGACCGTGTATATTTGTTTTTGTATTCATACATTTGTTTAAATAACACATCTTTCATATCGTGACAAGTTTTAAATAAATAAAAAGGAAAGTAGACATTAGACAATAAAAAGCTAAAGTAAAATAACGAAACAGCGGAAGTTGTCATCGGTCAGCATCCGGTGTGTGCGGAGTTATCAGCGACATCATGGGAAGAGAGTCTCGGTAAATTTTAGCACAATTCATTTACATATGTTTCATTTCTACTTTTAGTAGTGTGTTTACATTTTCAGAAACATATGAATAACATTTATTATTAAAACAGTTATTCACGCTAAGAGACTGAAACGTGTTTGTGTTGCACTGCTGTATGCTAACAACACAACAAACAACGAGTTTCCGTAACTGTATTTTTATTTGTTTGAGATCTTTGAGAAGCTCTTAGTTTTGAGACTTTACATGTATTACAGGTAAGCACATTGTATTATATTGACACGATGATCCCCAAATGTGTAAATAGCGTAGAATTCATGTACGCATTTACTACAATATTCTGTTCTATACTAATTATAGTAATTACTACAATTTGTTAATGTGTACCATAGTATTCTGTAGTATTAACTAAAGAACCTAGTAGTGAATTAATGTATAAGCTAGTATATATTTTAGTATTTACTGGTGAGGTTCAGAATTCAGCCATTTTAAAAACAATAATTTTAGAGAAAATACACATGTGTAATACAATATACAGTGGTGGTCAAAGTTTACAGACACCTTGGAGAATCAGACATTTTTCGAAAATGTAAGAAAACTAAGAGGAATTCTGAAAATCAAGTTTTATTTTTAATTTAGAGATGGCCAAAACAAGTTATTTCACATCAGAGGTGTTTACATATAGTCCACAGTACATTTAAAAGTCAGGTTGGTGAAACCATTTAAAATGATAATTGGTGTAAATTGCTGTTATTATGTCTTCTTGGAAATGGAAATATTTTATAGCTTTGAAGGGAATTACTAAATGAAGATATATAAAAATATATTTTAAACAAAAAAATCTATGAAGAATATGCTTGAAAAGCAAAGAACATGCTGTATTATATATGGATTGTGTTCGTCGCAGACATTACAGGAAGCGCTCCGGTTCAAGGGGGAGGTCCGGCAGCAGATCTAAAAGCCGATCGCCTGACTCAAAGCGGTCTAAGAAAGATGATCGGGCTGGGTCACGGAACCGTGAGCGAAGCAGAAGAGAGAGATCACGCAGCCGAGACCGCCGCAGATCACGCTCCAGAGACAGAAAAAGGCAGAGGTCACACTCGCTCCTAAACTGCACCCTCATTTCTTATATTTAGTGTAGTTATGTTTCATAACATTTGTGTTTCACCTCTTTCTAGGCGCTCAAGGAGTCGGGACAGGAGACGCTCGAGGAGTCGAGACCGCAGGAGGAGCAAGAGCCAGGGCAGAGGAAGAAGGTCAACATCAGACACACCCACACAACATATCCACAATCACCAGGAACATTTCACTGCTGACCCTTCTTTCACAGTGCTTAATTCTGTTCATTCATTGTCTGATGTAATAACAGCAAGGAGGAGTCTGAGAATGGAGAGCAGACAACAGACAAGAAGAAAGTCAAGGAGGAAAAAGAAGAGGAGAAGGTTGAAGATGTGAGTCTTTTTCTGGGGAAATGTTAACTTCTGGAAACGAATGCTGCTAAAATCACGCTTATAAAGGTAGAAAACTTTTTAGTATCAGTGAAATAAAATAACGAGCACAGGATGCCGGTAAGTTCATGACTTTCTGTGTATTTGTCATTTTTGTGATGAAATTTCATCATGTGAAGTAGTGTTCACACACCGTTGATGCAAAGCATATATCCTGTGGTGTGACCTAGCAGATATTTAGGAAAAAAACTATTAATATACGATTCATATTTATGTGTATTATGTAATATAAAATAAGAGAGGTTTATCTTAATTTTGTTTCTAAAGTTTTGCTGTCACATTATAGGACACATTCACAGTCAATTTGTCAACTATCTATTTAACAGCTTGGTTAATTTTGTCCAGTTTGAAAAGTAATAAAATTGAAAAACTTTGACTTCTGCAGCAAGAGTTTGACCAGAACACTCTTGAGGAGGAGATGAGAAAGAGAAAAGAGCGTGTGGAGAAGTGGAGAGAGGAGCAGAGGAAGAAAGCCATGGAGAACATCGGAGAAATAAAAAAAGAACTGGAGGAAATGAAACAGGGCAAGAAGTGGAGTCTGGAGGATGATGATGGTCAGATTATCTTGATTATTTTGACTCGGTTTAAAAAACGAACTGAACTTTTGGTTACAGTTATGCTCTTACAATGATCATTTTCAAAGCAAAAAAAAACCTTTTCTGTGTGTTCAGATGATGAGGAGGAGCTGTCAGCCCCTGTGGATCAGGAAGGTGAGGAGGAGGAGGAGGAGGAGGAGGAGGAAGAGAAAGCCGCTGAGATAGAAGTGACCGAACAAATGGAGGAGGAGACCGGAGAGGAGCTGGACCCTCTTGATGCCTACATGGAGGAGGTGAAAGAGGAGGTCAAGAAGTTCAACATGGGCACCATGAAAGGAGGAAATGACAAGGTCAAAAAAATATTTTTCATGTTCTTTATCATTTTATTTAAGAATGTCATTCCAAACATGTATGATTTCTTTTGAATGTGCAGCAGAATTTGAAGATGGGGATCATCAGTAAATATTGAGCAGTATTTGGGTGTTTGTCACACAGAGCTGTGACTTCAGGACACTTGAAACCTAATGCATGATACTCTTGTCGTTCAGTTTTATTCTGCGGAAAAAAACATCTCCTTTTGTCATCCATGCAAAATAAAAAGAAACCGAGAAGAACTATTACTCGGATAAACTTGTCTCTCCAATATTTTGAACTTAGACTGCGATACCAAGTTCAATGTACCATACAGTTTCTTTAAATGCGACCATATACAGCACCCGTTCAACACATTGTTTATTTTACAAGATGAAAATACGACTAAATTCAACAAAACGTTTATTTAATTAAATTATTATACAGTAAAATCATACAAATCAATATTAAATCAAATATAAATAGTTATATTATTAGACACTAGCCAAACAAAATCCGGAAGTTAATTGCAGATCAGGCACGCATTCGTTTGTTGAAAAGGTCTACAGTTCAAGCAGAGCTGAGAAAAGTGTCTTATGTTTTAACAGAAAGGAGGTATGTCTGTGACCAAAGTGATGACCGTAATGAAGACGAAGAAGATGCTTCACACTACCAAGAAGAAAGGAGAGCTTATGGAGAATGATCAGGATGCCATGGAGGTACAACTGAAGTCATTATCAAGTCTCTTTCACACACACACACACACACACACACACACACAGAGACGTTTGAACGGGTTTGTTTGCTGTCGTGTGTGATAGTATTCATCAGAAGAAGAAGAGGTGGATCTGCAGACGGCCCTCACAGGCTTTCAGACCAAACAGAGGAAAGTTTTGGAGCCTGTTGATCATAAGAAGATTGAATATGAATCCTTCCGCAAGAACTTCTATGTGGAAGTGCCAGAGCAGGCTAAAATGACTCCTGAAGGTACGGTTGAAGAACATCATTAAAACAAATCTTTTATTAATAAGGTACTAGTACTAGTGTGGAGTTTTAAAGGATGTTCTCACAGCTAGTTTGAGCGGATATATAATGTGATGATCTCAGATCCCTCTAATAGGACCCACAGGCGGTTCAGGTGGGGCTCATAAAAATAATTTGATTATGAAAGGTGCCTTTCAAAATGCGACCATATGTACAGTTTTGAATGGGGTTAATTTTGTAAATTCGCTAATAATTCTGTGTTGTGAGCTTTATGTAAACCTGTTATGTGACATAACTCGTTCGGGGCAGAACAAACTAAAAACATGAATTCCACTTTTTTTTAGACAATGCAAGGTGTATGTTAACTTATGACCATCACTGTATATATAGCCCGTCTGAACTCATTTCACTAAAGAAATGCATTTAGATTTTTTGATGGATTTGTTTGCTGTGTTCCAGAGGTGAATGAATACCGCCTGGAGCTGGAGGGCATCACAGTGAAAGGCAAAGGATGCCCGAAGCCCATCAAAACATGGGTGCAGTGTGGGATATCGATGAAGGTTTTAAATGCACTGAAGAAGTGAGTACTGTCTGATTGTCATTTTACACCTGTAAGTAATCATGAGTTGTAACCAAAATTTGTCCTTGTCCCTTTTTCCTCAACCTTGACAACAAGACACAATTATGAAAAGCCAACCCCAATCCAAGCCCAGGCCATACCCGCCATCATGTCAGGTCGTGATGTCATCGGCATTGCTAAGACGGGAAGTGGAAAAACCATCGCCTTTCTCCTTCCTATGTTTCGTCACATATTAGACCAGAGGCCAGCGGGAGAGGCTGAAGGTCCCATCAGTACGTTCTCATCATCTCTTTTTTTATCTCACTCATCCTGATAATAATAATGTGCGGTAGTGATGTTGTTTGTGACGTGTCTGTTTTGTCTGCTAAAGCTGTGATAATGACCCCCACACGAGAACTGGCTCTGCAGATCACTAAAGAGTGCAAGAAGTTCTCCAAGTCTCTGGGGTTGAGGGTGGTCTGTGTGTATGGGGGCACTGGTATCAGCGAGCAGGTACACACACTTTTTTTTTTTGCTCACTTATTCTAGTAAAACAACACTTAAATTTGATCTCTTACAGAGAGTCCATATGAGTAACTGTTGGTTTGTTTTTGTCATACCCAGATTGCCGAGTTGAAGCGAGGTGCAGAGATCATTGTGTGCACGCCAGGAAGAATGATTGACATGTTGGGTGCCAACAGCGGTAAATAATAATACATGTGATGTGTTGCATTCTCTTGTCCTGATGAGATTGAGTTGTTTGTTTACTCGCTCTTTTAATTGGGAAAAATGTATGAAATGTATTTGTGGCATAGAAACTATCTAATTTAACATTTTAAATAATTGTGAATAAACTTGAAAACGTGTCCTGGGTGGATAAGGTTACTGACATGATTCCTGTGTTTTGATGTAGACGTATCAAAAACTTGTTTCCACACATGCGAGGTTATCTCTAATATGTTTCCTTTGTAGGTGAAAATCCGATCAGATAATGCTCGAGGCGGCTCCATCTCTTTTAATGTATGATGTGGCTCTTATGAATTTTACAGGTTCTCTGTGCCCTTGAGATGGTACGCAAATCCAGAAAAACCTGCAGGAATGTCACTTCAGCCACTGTTGTGTTTACATAATAGTAACTGCCGGTAGTCTCAGAACGAACCTTTCTTGTGTTAGCCAGTTGTTTGGTTTTCAGCTGCTTGTTAACGCTCCTTGTGTGCATTTCATTTCTTTTTCTGATGAAATGTGTTTGTTTGGCCACGCAGGTCGAGTCACTAATCTACGTAGAGTGACGTACGTGGTGATGGATGAAGCAGACCGCATGTTTGATATGGGCTTTGAACCACAGGTCAGTCTCTCTGGAATTGCTTTAGTGTTTGAATTTAGATCCTCATAACAGTACCTCACAGGACACAATACTGCAACGTAGCTTTTGTGTGACAAAAAAAAACCTTTGATACTCGCTTATAATCTCCGTCGAGAGCTTTAATGTCCTAAACCATGAGCGATCATGGACTGTAATTGCGTAGAAAAGAGCATTTAGTGAATTCTCTTCCGGCTTTGCTACTGATCGGACGCATTTACTAGCGCTCCGTGCTTTGCGCTTCTGCTTTTATGCTTTATCTTATTTAAACACCAGCAGTTCAGTACAGTGCTCAGACTAAACAATTAGGCACTTAAACCAAATATGGGAAATACTTCAAGCAACAAGGATTTCTTTTAGGATAAAAGGTGGGCTACCGGCTTACTGCCAACAATTGAAACTCTTCAGGATAACTCCGCTGCCCACTCTCAAACTGGTGTGAAAATGCCTTCTTTTGGATCAACAACTACCTGCTGCTCAAACTGCCACAAACTTCTACAAAAGATTGCAGTTCTCGAAACAAAGCTACTCACAATATTGCAAGAACACACAGCTGATACTCGCCGTGGACCCCCTCAGCATATAGCCGGTAAGTTCTGTGAACCCAGCACTTCTCATCAGATTATAGTGAGCTCAGACAAACCTGTACAGATGCAAACAAAGGTAGCTGAGGACACAAACCGTTGGCAAAAAAAGGGCGCAAGACCTAAAGATGCTCGTAATATCAGACTGTCAAGAGTTTCACAAATTGCTGCATTAGCTTCATCTACCCCAGATATGGCTAAGACTCGACAGGACAATGTTGGTACTCTGCCACCTCTTGTACACCTTGAAAATAGATTTGAGGCACTAATGAATATGGGTGAAGAATCCCCAAACGTGGTCAGGGAAAAATCAAAAGTGGACACTGCAGTTGGCAGACGCTCTGTGTCAAACAGGCAACCGCACTCTGCTCGGAAACCAGCCGAGCCAAATACTCTGATAGTGGGGGACTCTGTTATCAGAAACCTTCGTAGCAGGGCTATACTTGCATACTATTTCCCTCAAGCAATGATTGCTGATGTAAGCAAGGAACTGCCAAACATCCTGACACAACATAAGTCTGTAAATCGGATTTGTCGTACATGTGGGGAAAAATGATACTCGAAAAGAGCAGTCAGAGCTCCTAAAAAGGGATTTTAATGAACTCTTTGAAATGCTTGGAAAGCTAAAAGTACAGGCCTTCATCAGTGGACCTCTCCCAGCTCGGGGAACGAATATGTTCTCTCGGCTACTCAGTCTGAACATATGGCTGCAAAAAACCTGCAACATGAGAGGACTGAACTTCATTGACAACTTTAATCTCTTTTGGAGTCAAAGACAACTTTTTACAACAGATGGCCTCCACCCAAACAAACTTGGTTCAAGAGTGCTAAAGGACAACATCCTCTTCTCCCTCCTTCACCCATCAGCAGAGTGTGCCACTCCACTCCTAAATGGCACACATACACCTGGCCATAGTGACCCACCTCAGCAGTTTGATGGACTTTTGGATAACACCAATCAGGCTGTACCCTGCCCAGTGACATCACATCAGTTGGACGATGACGAAGACTCAACACCCAAGGACGTTTCTGTGGATAACAACCGGGAGAGCCAAAACAACATACTTCAGTCTTCAGAAACACCAGACTCGCAGCCCCTCTCACTACACACCCTCTCCCTCTCTACTACATCATCTCTTTTGAGCTTCTTAGACAAAATGGAGGAACTAGTATTCGCTGGAACAAAACTATCTCACTCTATTGTCGCGAGTCCACAGGTTCCAACTAAAAAGCGACGGGCCCCACAACCACCAAAGTCTCTGGGTCAACCTGGCCAACCCGTTCCCTCTGAAGAGCTCTCCGGCCTCTGCCACAACGCCAGGGATCACACAAACCCCCATCTACTGGAGGTGGACTAAACAGGACTGCAAAGAGCACTGGTAACTGATATGAATTGGGTCCCTGCTATGAAAACAGCAACAATCTCCAATATTTACAGAACAAGTGGGAACCCAGTGTTCCTTTAGTTTCCCTATATCTGTCCTGATAAGTGAACGCAAAACTAAGGCCCTTTCCAGTCGTATGGCAAAGCTATCTAATCTTATACCTTTTAGACGTCACTCTGAGAATGACAGGGGTAAAAAACTAAAAACAGTTACTATTCAATTAGCACTTTTAAACATCCGTTCACTAAAAAACAAATCCTTTTTGGTCAATGACCTCATCACCAGTAACAAACTGGACTTCATGTTTCTAAATGAAACTTGGTTAGATGATAGTTGTAGTGCTACAATCCTCAATGAATCTGCCCCCCAAACTTTACTTTTATAAATGTTTGCAGAGCTGTTAGGAGAGGTGAAGGAATAGCTGCTCTATTTAAAGATCTCTTTGACTGCAAGCAAGTTTTACTTGGTGACTACCTGTCCTTTGAATACTTGAGTATTGCTTTAAAAGGTGCACCACGCATTCTGTTTACAATTATTTACAGGCCTCCCAAATACTCCCGTCTTTGTTGATGATTTTTCAGAACTGCTATCAGCTATTTCCTCAGAATTTGACTGCTTTGTTATTGCTGGAGATTTTAATATTCATGTAGACAAGACAGAAACAACACTGCAAATGAACTTTTAAATGTTTTAAACACTTTTGATCTGATCCAGCATGTGCACGGTCCCACACACAATCGTGGACACACTCTGGATCTGCTCATTAGCAAAGGTCTAAACATTTCATCCACTATTATTAGAGATGTGGCGCTGTCTGATCATTTCTGTATTTTCTTTGATATATCAATCAGTCCTGCCACTGAAAATAGACCCGTCTCTTTAAAAAAGAGATTCATAAATGAGAATACCAGTGAGCTATTTATGAATGCTATGTCTTTGTCACCAAGTATATCTGCAGACTCTATGGATGTTCTCCTCGATAGCTTTAATGCAAAAGTTAAAAATGCTATCGATGCCATTGCTCCAGTAAAGGTCAAGGTGATAACTGGCAGGCGTAAAGCACCCTGGAGAAACACACCAGCAGTACAAAGCATGAAAAGAACATGCAGAAAAGCTGAGCGTATGTGGCGAAAAACCAAACTTGAAGTTCACTATAACATCTATAAAGACAGTCTGCATGCCTTCAATGTTGACTTAGGCAAAGCTAGACAGAACTTTTTCTCTAACATTATAAACTGCAACATAAATAACACTCGCACTCTTTTTGCAACTGTAGAGAGACTAACAAATCCCCCTAGTCAAGTTCCGAGGGAAATGCTGTCTGATGACAAATGCAATGAGTTTGCAACTTTTTTCCTTCAAAAGATCAGTAATATCAGAATGGAAATCAGCAAAGCTCCATGCGGCAGTCAGGTCAGTCTGACTCCAGTACATCAGAAAATAGTAACTTTGTCTGAATTTCAGACAATTGATCTCAAAACCCTGGAGGAAACGGTACAGCATCTTAAGGCGTCAACTTGCAGCCTTGACACACTTCCCACATCCTTTTTCAAAAGAGTGTTTAACTGTTTGGAAGCAGATCTCCTAAAAAATAGTTAATACCTCACTGCTCTCAGGAACTTTCCCGAGTCCCTAAAAAATGCAGTTGTCAAACCTCTTCTAAAAAAGGGCAATCTAGACAAAACCTTACTATCTAACTACAGACCAATATCAAATCTTCCTTTTATAGGGAAGATCATTGAAAAGGTTGTTTTCAATCAGCTGACCAAATTCTTAAACTCAAATGGCTACCTGGACAATTATCAGTCTGGTTTCCGTCAGCATCATAGCACAGAGACAGTGCTCATAAAGATAATGAATGATATTCGATTGAATTCTGATTCAGGCAAAATATCAGTTCTGGTTTTACTAGATCTCAGTGCTGCATTTGACACGGTAGATCACACCATACTCCTACATAGGCTGGAAAACTGGGTAGGGCTTTCTGGGTTGGTACTTAAATGGTTTGGGTCATACCTTAAAGGAGAGGTTACCATGTGAACATAGGCAACCATAAATCTGACTGGACACCCATGACTTGTGGCGTTCCACAGGGCTCGATTCTTGCTCCGCTCCTCTTCAATTTGTACATGCTCCCACTTGGCCAAATAATGAAAAAGTACCAAATTGCCTACCACAGCTATGCAGACGACACTCAGATCTACCTAGCCCTCTCACCAATGACTACAGGCCTATTGACTCTCTTTGCCAATGCATTGATGAAATTAACAGCTGGATGTGTCAAAACTTCCTTCATTAAAAATAAAAACAAAACTGAAGTCATTGTTTTTGGTAACAAGGATGAAACTAACAAGGTAACACATACCTTGACTTAAGAGGTCTAAAGACACAAAGCAAGGTAAAAAATCTTGGGGTCATTTTGGAGTCTGACCTTAGTTTCAGCAGTCATGTCAAAGCAATAAGCAAATCAGCCTACTACCATCTCAGAAACATAGCCAGAATCAGATGTTTTGTCTCAAGCCAAGATTTTAGAGAAACTAGTCCATGCTTTCATCACCAGCAGGGTGGATTACTGTAATGGACTCCTTACAGGTCTTCCCAAAAAGACCATCAGACAGCTGCAGCTCATACAGAATGCTGCTGCCAGGATTCTGACCAGAACCAAAAAATCTGAGCATATCACTCCAATCCTCAGGTCCTTACACTGGATACCAGTCACTTTTAGAATCAACTTCAAAGTATTATTAATTGTCTATAAATCACTTAATGGTCAAGGACCTAAATACATCTCAGATATGCTCATTGAATATAAACCAAACAGACTTCTCAGATCATCAGGATCAAATCAGTTAGAGATAACAAGGGTTCACTCAAAACATGGCGAGTCAGCGTTTAGTCATTACGCCACCCGTAGCTGGAATCTGCTTCCAGAAGACATCAGACGTTCACCAACAGTAGCTACTTTTAAATCCAGATTAAAAACACACTTGTTTAGCTGTGCATTCACAACCTGAGCACTGTGCTGGTTTACATCAACTGCACTTTTTATTTCTAATTTATTTTTATTCTGCTCTTATTCTTTTTATATATACACTCACATTTTTAATCAATTTTATTGCTGTTTTATTGTTTCTTAAAATCTGAAGTATTTGTGATCTTAAATCATTTGCATTTTAAAGATACGTCTTATTTCTTTCCGTCAATCATTTTATGTTAAGCACTTTGAATTGCTCTGTGTATGAAATGTGCTATATAAATAAACTTGCCTTGCCTGCCTATTTGGTACATATTCAGATTTTGCTTTCGATCGATCAAAGAGAACCGTATGTTGCATTAACGGGAGGATGCTAATGACAATGAATAAATCTTAATTAAAGATATGACTTGTTTTAGTTTTGAGTGAACTCTTTATTAATGGGGCGGTTAGAGTTGGCTTTGAATTCAGTGATTTGTTGAATTGCAGGTGATGCGTATCATAGATAACATTAGGCCTGACCGTCAGACCGTGATGTTCTCCGCCACCTTCCCACGATCCATGGAAGCCTTGGCCCGGAGGATCCTGTCCAAACCCATCGAGGTGCAGGTGGGGGGCAGGAGTGTGGTGTGTTCAGATGTGGAACAGCATGTGGTAAGTCAGAACTTAAGCGTGTTTTGGTAGAAACGAGAATGTTTTCCCTTTATTGTGCCTACATTCTGTTCCTTCTCTCTCTCTTTCTGTGTCACTGTTCTTCTCAGCAGTCCTATACAAAAAAGCCATATGCTGTAGAAATCCTATTTGCCGGTTTTATGTAATGGCTCTTTTTACAATTCACATCCTTCATTTACATTTATGCATTTGGCAGATGCTTTTATCTAAAGCGACTTACGTTGCATTATCCTACACATTTGTTTCTAAGTATGTGCAATCCCCTGGGATCGAAACCACAACCTTGCGGTGTTAACGCAATGCTCTTACCACTTTAAAGACCACATTTTCACACATTCATCATTTAGGACACAATACAAATTGTCTTGATCTTGATATGCAGAAGACTGAAGTGTAAGTTGTTGCTGGACACTGTAATGTTTATTCTGCTGCTTTAATAGATTGTAATAGAGGAGTCAAAAAAGTTCCTGAAGCTGTTGGAGATTCTGGGTCACTATCAGGAGAAGGGCTCTGTCATCATCTTTGTGGACAAACAGGAACATGCCGATAGTGTCCTCAAAGACCTGATGAAAGCATCTTACCCCTGCATGTCATTACATGGAGGTATAGACAAAATGAACTTGAAATGCAATTGTCTTGAACGTCAATGATCAAATCGGGGTTAAAACACCTGCCGTTGTAAAAAATAATGTCGGATAAAAAAAGAACCTAAAGTTCTGCTTTTAATTTATATCTGTTGCAGCATTTAAAGCATAGCACACATCTGAGAATAAATCTCACACCTAGTCAAGGGTACCTGTAAGTGAAAGGTTGAGGCTTTGCGGAAGGGAACAGAGCGCTGCTTTATTGACTGTTATGTTCTGACAAAACTTCCTTTTTTAAACCTTATTCTTAATTGTTCTGTATATACTTACTCAAGACTTCTATAGTTGTTCTTGTTTCTGTTTATTGATAAGTAAAGCTGAGAATCCTGCATTTCTACGCTCAGCTGCTTTTGATGTCCCTGCTTGATTCAGATTTTAAACTAGACATCAACCGATATATCATTTTACCGATATTTAAACATTTTCCATAATCGGGTGTCTGTTTTCTAATATCGGATATACCGATAAACGCAGCCATCTTGTGGCCGTTTTGAGAATTGCGTACGGACCTGGCATTCGCTTGGCCTGATATCAATAACAGTTGTCACTTCAGTAACAAGGGCGTTTTCAGTTCTGACACTTATCAATACAATTCCCTCTTATATAACAAAAGCTTGGGTTAATATTGAGGTCTTGATTCATGACTTCTTTAAGGTTGTGTTCAAGATACTTTAACCTCATGGCCCCATTATAGATTTCATAATCTAGGATGACAAAATATTATTAATAATTCTGACATATCACACATACCATCCAATCCAATGATGTATACACAGTTTAGTTTTTTACTCTAAAAAACATTTCACTCCCCTTCCAGTTACGTTCATTAGACTTTCTACATTTATTTTGCCTATTGTTGAAATTAGTGCCGCTGCTTTATCAATTAAAACAGTCAATAAATATTGGTTCTGCATATCGGCTATCGAGCACATAATCATGCAAATAATTGGAATCTGTATCTGTTCAACTCAAAATCGGTCGATCACTATTTCAAACACAAATATCTATTGCTCTTAAGTGAAACGTGTCGCACGTGTAATAAATGAACGCTGTTCTGCTCACACAGGCATCGATCAGTACGACAGGGATAGCATCATCAATGACTTTAAGAACGGAGCGTGCCGGCTGCTGGTGGCCACCTCAGTGGCCGCAAGAGGGCTGGATGTGAAGCAGCTCATTCTGGTGGTCAATTACTGCTGCCCGAACCACTACGAGGACTACGTCCACCGCGCCGGGCGCACGGGCCGAGCAGGCAACAAAGTGAGTGAGGAGAGATGAATGCCGCGTTTCATTGAGAAGCAGCAGCAGACGGCTAATTCAGGTGTGACTGTTGTGTTTTAGGGATATGCGTACACATTCATCACTGCAGATCAGGCCCGGTATGCCTGTGACATCATCAAAGCCCTGGAGCTGTCCGGATCGCCGGTACCTTCAGAGCTCGAGCTGCTGTGGAGCAGCTTTAAAGAACAACAGAAAGCTGTAAGCACTGTCGTGTTCTCTCATACTGACAACAAGCTGAAGAATGTTTGACTTTCTAGGGCAGAACACCTCTCTGCTTCAATTGTTATTTCTGTGTTTTGTTTAAACAAAATGGAATTCATTCATAGTCCAGTCTTACAGAGAGCAGAATGTCAGAGAGACTTGAGGGCAGGGTTTTTTACGAAGCAGTTATCCAGAGCAACCACTCTGAACACCTTGCCCTAAAATGCCCTAAAGCAATGCCCTGAATAACACCGCTTGTTGTTCACACAGGAGGGGAAGACCATCAAGAGCAGCAGTGGATTCTCCGGGAAAGGATTTAAGTTTGACGAGACTGAACATGCGCTGGCCAACGAGAGGAAAAAGCTGCAGAAGGCCGCGTTAGGCCTGCATGACTCTGATGATGAAGACACGGCTCTGGACGTAAGTCCTTGCATGAGCAACATTATTCTCAGTAGCCGAGTGAGATGTGAACAGACTCACATTTACATTTTAGGTACTTGACACCAAAGTCTTTTCTAAAGTTAAATCAAATAAAACAACGTGGCATAGATTTGACATCAGAAACACTAGTTATGAATAATCCTAGTTGCGTTTCGATGCTCAGTCAAATGTTATCCGACTAGAAACACATTCAGCAGGTATTATCAGTCATTGCTCTTATGTCCATTATGTGAAAATGAAGGGATTGTGTGATGGTGAATGTGTTTTGTCCCTCCAGATTGATGAGCAGATCGAGAGCATGTTTAACTCGAAGAAGCGTGTGAAGGATTTCTCGGTTCCGGGAGGGGCTGCGGGTGGCGCTGGTGCTGGGGTCACCGGAGGTGTGTCCGCTGTGTCAGGCCAGAGTAATGTGGCCACCCCATCTGCTGGAAACATCCAGAAACTGGAGATCGCCAAGAAACTCGCTCTCAAAATTCAAGCACAGAAGAATCTCGGTGCTGAGGCGCAGGTAAAAAGATTGGCAACTACGCAATGCGGGTGCACATTGAAAATATGACCGATACATACAAGCGCATCAATTAACCTGATAAGTTCCATCACCAATGTTCTGGTGTTTCACAAACACTTGTTGCGTTATGTAGAGAACTTTCTATTTTTTATTATTGTCTACCGTGACCCACCCGAACACGGGTCAAGTTACATGTTGGCCATTAGTCTTCATATTATTGAAGACGTAAAATCTAACTCTTTCTCATATTTAGGATGTGATGCAGCAGGCGACAAATGCCATACTGAGAGGAGGTACGATGATCGCGCCCTCCGTCTCAGCCAAGACCATCGCAGAGCAGCAGGCCGAGAAGATCAACGCTAAACTCAACTACACACCTGTGGAGAAACTGGAGGAGGAGAGGCAAGCGGCCGAGGCCACTGAGACCGTGAAGAGATACGAGGAGGAGTTAGAAATCAACGATTTCCCTCAGGTGCTTCAGTCTCGACAGACCCTGCTAACACTGAAAATGAGCGTGTTTTGTCTGCGTGATCCAAGTACAACGATAATCCACATCACTAGAAGTTCAAAAACATTTCATTTTCTTTAAATGACATGCAGTACATTTCAGTTAGAAATGTTATAATGTCATTGGAAAACTGCAACAAGGATACACAAACTGATGATAACATTTCCAAAGCACCTGTACAGGAAAACATGGCTTAATATGTTAAACCCAAATGTCTGATATTGTTATTACGTGATGTGTTTCTTGTCATGTTATACGTTTGTGACTCGAGAGGGCAGGTTCGCAGTTAACCGTCTTATGTT
The DNA here is from genome assembly GCA_006030095.1 of Triplophysa siluroides. Lineage (NCBI taxonomy): Eukaryota > Metazoa > Chordata > Actinopteri > Cypriniformes > Nemacheilidae > Triplophysa > Triplophysa siluroides. The sequence continues at coordinate 198,580 of VCII01000221.1, read as the reverse complement.
TTCCAGACGGCTAGATGGAAAGTCACATCTAAAGAGGCACTTCAGCGCATCGGCGAGTACTCCGAGGCGGCCATCACTATACGAGGAACGTACTTCCCACCAGGCAAAGAACCCAAAGAGGGAGAACGCAAGATCTACCTTGCTATTGAGAGTATGTCTATACAAATAAGTCTTTGTTTTGAGTTGCAGTGAGCCTCACGCTAGAGTTTTTAACTCACAACCTTAGACAATTTGTATGATTTTGTCAGCTGATAAAGTTGTCAATCTTACACTTGATTCTGCTGAAAGCAATCACATCCTGCTCTCCAGGAGTGGCTACAGGAGTAACCTGTTCACAGAATTAATGTTTCTAACAGAGATTGCTTGTGTTTACACTGAAAGTTGTGTCAACTCGGATGTTTACATATTGTACTTGTATGTTTGTGCGAATGTTCCAGTTATGTTTCAATGCTATATGTTTCAGTGAAGAACACATTGGAAAACGATGTTTACATCTTGTAAAATGGTCTATATAAGTGTTTCATTCAAACGTGTATATCTATATTCTTTTTTATAAAGGTGTCTCTTTTTGAGGGTGTCTGTCTTTGCAGTGGTGAGGCTGATATAGCAAATGGGATTTTCTTGTATAACTTATTCAATAAATTTTTTTGAAAGGTGCAAATGAGCTGGCTGTCCAGAAGGCAAAAGCAGAAATCACACGCCTCATCAAAGAGGAACTCATTCGCTTAGTAAGTTCATTTGTCTTGTCTTTTATTTAGTAAATACATTTTTCTGCATAAAAAAATGATGTTGTTATGACAGTTGAAATTAGGAGAATGTAAAGTCAAAAATAGGATTTTAGGAATACAAAATAAGTTAAATATTTTGAGAAGAAAGTCAGTTACAAGAATAAAGTCGTAATGATCTGTGATCATGCTATGCACAGGCAAGCTCTATAGAAGAAACTCTCAAGTTTATTATCATATTGTTAAGACTTCATTCTCACTGTAAAAACTATATTCTTGTCATCTTTTTTTAAACTAAAATGCTGTTGTATTATTAACTTAAATCTTGTTTGACTATGACATTGTCTTCTCAACTTTTTCTTGTTTTTTACATTTCAGCAAAACTCCTACCAGCCAACCAGCAAGGGACGATACAAGGTTTTGTAGAGCAGAAAGAAGAGGATTATCCCTGTGTCTCTTTTTCAATCATACTCAGCTTTTTGTTATGTGAGCCGATTTTTTGCTACTCCAAAATTTCCAACACATTCTTTTAGTATGCATCTTTCATGCTGAATGTTTTAGAAAAAGTCCCTGCATAGTGAATTTAATTTGCAAATAAAGTGTTTTTTCCTTGTACATGTTTGCTGTGTAATGTTAATCACTCTTTTTGATTTGAGCATTTTTTGTTTGTTTGTTTTTCTTTGCCGTTTACGTATGATTGTTTAAAAAATTTTTTTTTAAAGGTAGCAGTAATGAATTGTATTATTTTAAATCATCTTTATGGTTAATCCATCCATTACATGTGTTTGGTGTATTTTGAGTTCACGTGTTGTACATCAGTCGGAACTCGAAACTTCAATGATTATAATATTATTTTATGCTGTAGTTTTCTTTTTTTATAACAGAAAAGACAAATAAAATGAGTTTTAACTGGTAATGTATATCCAAACTAAAGTGAATGTTAGTTTCATAGTTACACAGCTCCAAATGCACATTTCAAGAAATGTGCAAAACAAACCAATAGTGAGGAGTGACATTTCACATCTCGAATTATATATATCATCATTATTATAAGCTTACCATAGAGATTCTGGTTAGGGTAAGTATTTATGTATTTGTTCAAGAACCCTTTCTTTCAAGAAAAAAGAAAAATCTAAGTATAACCATTATCTCTGTAAATCATCATAATGATAATTAAATATGTGAAGTATGAGCGTTGTCATCAATCAAGTTAGTCCTTCACACACTTACATTATGGCAGAGCAAAGTCTATGCTTTATCTCATCGCAAACACTTGTTATTGGTCTATACTGCACAGCGCTGAGAAAAGTAACTGTTAGCATGTTACTTACAGACAGTGAATCGTATCAGTCAGGGTATGAGCAATAATTTACTGCGAAAACACTGACCAACTTTAATGGACATTGAATAAAAAACTAACAGCAAATACGTAAATTATTATGACACTTCGTTCTTGACGGAGTAATCTGCGTCCATGTTCATTTTCTGTGATGCGAGCAGCAGCGCCGGAGTCACTGCGCATGCGTCTTTTCTCTTTTGATATCTTAATATTTAATATCAATGGCTGCCGTTACATTTGTAACGCATCATTTAAATCAAGAAGGAAACCTTCAAGACATTTGCTGAGCATCAAGGTGAACATTAGTCTGTTTTGATTTAATCGATGAGCTTCGATAATAAGCAGTCGATATTCGGCCGTATCACCAAAATGGGAGTAAAATTGCACATTTAACCCTTTGCGCTCCGCTGTCGACATAAAAGCGAGGTACAGTTATTCTCACCAATTGATACGTCTCCTTAAAATAATGTTCTGTATGTTTGCATGGACAAACATGTTTGTTTAGATGAATTTTTCTCTTGCACTCCGTTAAATGAAAGACACGTAAAGGACAACAGAAGGGTCTTTGTTGTGTGTACAAACATTTGTGTGCCTTCATAATGCTAGACATCACATTTAATGCGAACATCACAGTATTACTGGTGTGTGGCTGCTGGATGATTTTCTTTATGGATCACATGTCTACAGCCTTTATAAATCAGTTACGCATACACATATTTTAGGAATATTTTACAAAGATACTGTAAATAGTTGCAAACCAACTTAAAGAGGATTGTGCGAGTTAGCTTCGAGGTCGCTGCTGGTGTACTTGTAGGAAAGTTCAGAAGGGCGTATTAAACATTTCTGTCCCTCTGACAAGCTGTTCACCAATATGACATGTCGAGTCACTGAATATTTACTTCAGTTCACATTTATTTGTATAGAGCTGTTCACAATACATTTCAAAGCAGCTTTACAGAAAATGCATATTTCAGTGTTACAGTTGATAGTCATTGGAGTTCACTCTTGTTATTGTTGTAATCATTACAAGAGTGATCTCTGCATGCACTTGTTTATTGATTTTATACAATCTTGACTAAAACGCAATGAATTCAAACAATTCTATATATACATATATACAACAGTTCTATATAATATACATTATAAATACATTAAATATGTGAGTAAAAAACTGCTGACAGGTAATATGGCACAACAGTTTAAAAGGGATTTGTACCCTCGTTTACAACAAGATCTGCAGTTTCATGGTTTCAAATAAAAGCTTTTTGAGAAGAACCTTGTGTATTAAAAACACTCATTTCCTTTTCCGTAACATGCAATTTATTAAACAAAATATATGTCATTCTGTAAGTACAATATGCAGTAAGTCAGTATAATATCCAAAAAGCAAACGGAAATCAAACAGTTCACTCATTCGATGTCTGTCAAATAAATAACTTGCATAATACACAGAAGTACAGTATGCATGCATCTTCTGGAAAATGATCTTCTCAGATTTTTTTAAGTTTGATCAAATGTCGTTTGCTACATTTTTACACGATTGTCACATTTCTTCACCCCTTAGCGGTTCTGGCTCATGTCCACAGAAGATGATGCGTCAGGTGTCCGGCAGCAGTGGGGATTACTGCGTTAGTAGCAGGTCTTCATGTTTTGCAGAGGATGGAAGACTCGCGGCCAGTCACTTTGATCTGTGCTCCACCAAGTTTTATCCGTCGTTGCCTCCTCAACGCTCACGGCAGATGTGTGTCGCTTACCTGACCCCACCAGCCCCGGTCAGCTCCAAATCCACATCATTCCACAGGGACGACTGCCACGTGGAGCCGCGACCTCAGGGCCCCGCAGGTCTTCAGGAAAACGAGAAAGCCAAGGACTGTAAAAAAAAGGCTGCGCCCGGAAGGTCTGGGAAACGCGGGCGGCCGACTGGGACTACAAAACTAGCTGGTTACAGAACCAGCACAGGCAGGCCTCTGGGCACCACAAAGGCTGCAGGTTTTAAAACAAGCCCGGGGCGGCCGTTAGGCACAACCAAGGCCGCGGGTTATAAGGTGAGCCCAGGTCGCCCACCTGGCAGCATAAGGAGTCAGTCGCGCCTCGGTAAACTGGGCTATATGGCATGCAGTGGAGCCGCTTTCCCCTTCAACATCATGCACAAACCTGGAGCGTGTGAAGACGAGGAAGCTAAAGAGTAAAGTCAATGCTTTTTTATTATGTGACCTTTAATACCAACAATAGCCAACCAATCAATAGTGTTAAAGGGTTGGTCTTAAAGGTTAAAGCCTTTTGTAGATATGATGTTCTTTCTTCTTTGCAACACAAAAGGGCATGTTTAAAAAAATGATATTTTCTATACTATTGAAAGGGATAGTTCAACCAAAGGTCAAAAAAATTGATCTCATTCCAAACCTGTATGACTTTCTTTCTTCTGCAAAGCATAACAGAAGATATTTTGCAGAATTGAACCCTGTTGGCTTCTATTGTATACAAACCCGAATATGTTTTGTGTTTCATAAAAGCATCAAAATAGCAGTCCATTTGACTTGTGTCGTATTCTAAAACATGTAAGCACATATAAGAAACAAAACAATAGCTCTGTGTGAAGTTGTTGGTCCCTGAAAAGCTCACCCTTCACTGTAGACCAGTACAACAGTTGAAATGTTTGCTGTCACGGACCTTAACATTGTACTCGTGTGTTTTGAGGAGTGTTTGAATGTGCAAGTGAGATTTGAGGTAGAAAGTATGAGCCTCTAATGCTCATTTGACTCTTTATTTTGATTTTGTTGTCTTTCTTTGAGCCTGTCACCATCCGTCTCCTTTCACTTGAACAAAAAAATATAGGTTTCATGGAAGAAAGTTACACAGGTTTACAATGACAGAAGAGTGAGTTCATTATTTATATTTTTGGCTGCACAATGTATGTACACATTGTTTTAATGATGTATGTTTTTGTCTTTTTTCTAGACCACCAAAAATGTCCATACAAGCGCCACAGTTCCTCCTCAGTGGCTTCCCCATACGAACCCCAAAAACACTGGTGCCGATCAGCGTCGCGTCATCCGAGGCGTTTTCCCAAGTGGTCACGTGTCCAGCTGACAGTCAGTCCAGAAACTCTCTGGCATTACCACTCCACAGCGCTCTCCCATCATACTCATGAAGAGAGTCCCAATGAAACAACTTCCACATCTAAACATTACACATTCCTGTGATGATGGAGAGTTTCCTTTCCCTCATCTTTCTTAGCAAGGAGCGTATAGTAAAATATTACCATTGACTGTCTGTATTCACAAGTCCATTGCATGTCTTGTTGGATTAGTAAAGAGAGTAATAATGTAGTTTTTGCTTTAGATCGATTGACACAGTCACACAATAATGAAGATTCTGAGAACGTTAGATGGGTGCAATACTTTTTATTGATGTCTCTTAAACATCTCGTCCCCATTCCAGCACTCTGCCAAAGAACTAATGTGTGCATGTTATATTTGAGATGAAAAAGGTTTTCTCATTTATCAGGTTATGCTTTTTCGGCAGCCTACGAAAACAACAAAGGCTCTTCAAATACATATGTTAACCATTACACATCTTGTAATATTTACTTTAGTATTGTATTTACTATTAATGTGTAAACAATATTCTTGTTCTTTCCATGTAACAGTGCTTCACGTGAGTAGTAAGGAACTGCGTATGACATTCATCACAGATCTTTTCATTGTTACACTATTGTACAAATAATCATTGACATACATGGGCTTTGGTTTGTCTCTTTTTTTCCTCACACCTTCTCTTTCTCCATTGACTTTGTAAAACTGTTTGTGCATGTGTGTGTACGTATGTGTATATATTTAATACACACGGAAACTCATTAAATGTGAAACAACAGGTTTTATCTTTCTTTTTCTTGTACGTAGATGTTTTATTATTGTAGAACTTGTCAATCAGTAAGTTCAATTATTCAACAGCACTTTTATTTTGCCTCCTTTCTTACAGGTTGAGCCCAAATACGTTTTAGGATTTTTAATTCCTTTTCCTGGTTTTGCCTGGTTCATCACAATCTAAAGCAAGCAGTCGCGTGATCAGGAAACATCTGGCACGTCTCAGACTCTATTTGGTTTTCTTGCTGTTGGTTTTATCGGTCTTAGATCTTTCCATGGCTTTTCTCTGCCTTTCCTCCTGGTGCATCATCTGCAAGCGTATCTTCTCATCACGCAGTCTAAACAGAAATGTAAACGATGTATATATATATATTCCATACAAGCAGACAGAGAAGATTCTTAAGCAGTTTTTCAGATGTAGACCTCACTTGATTCTCCTCTCTTTCTCTTGGGCCCGTTCAGCTATACTCATGCGTTCTCGTGGAATCACTTCTGCGTTTTCCAGAAGCTCCACCAGTTTTCCCTCGATGGTGGTCAGCATCTGCAGAATGCTCAGATTGGCTGCGGTTTCCCCCACGCAGCAGCGAAACACCTCCTCAACTTTACCACTCAATAGCTCAAGAGTGTTGTCCTGAAAGAAAAACATATTCTAGTGTGGACTACATCAACAAGCAAAGGTTTTTAGTTTAAAAATGTATTTCAATGCTCATTTTGTCTCATTTGAAATGATCCTGAGGCCCCCTTGGAAGTCAGCAGGGGTCCCCTCATGGGTCTCGGCCCCCCTGTTGAGAACCAGTGCCCTAGAGTCATATGGAATCCTTTTATGATGGATGAAGGCAGTTTTTGAAGCTTGGCCCCCATAACAATGCTAGAAAGAGGCAGGATATTATTTAATATAACTCTGACTGTGTTCGGATGGAGAAAGGAAGTCTGTAACACTTTACGATAGGGTTGTATTAGTAAATGCATTAACTAACATAAATAATACTAAATAATATAGATTTTGAGCATTTATGAATCCTTGTTAATCTTAATTAATGTTAGTTCATGGTGCATTAACCAATGTCAACAGTTTGATTTTTAATTTGTAGTAGTAAATGCTGAAATCAACATGAACTAAGACTGCAGTAAGTTTATGTTAAATAATGCAATAACTAATTGTTAACAAATACCACCTTGTTGTAAGTGACACCAGGAAGTCATCATAAACACCTAGTATGAAACGATAGTATGGACATTACTGCAAAGCAGCTTTACAGAAAATACATTTGTCAATAGCCGCTGTATAACGGCACGCTTTTATCATTTACTGACAGGAACGCACATTAATGAAACAATTACTGACAAACATCCTTTGTTATCATAATCAAGAACTACAAGGATCTGATTAACAATACACCTTACTTGGATAAATCTGGAGGGCAAATTCATTCTGGTTCTCTGCACTTTCTTACAGATGTACATAACATAAATTGCAAATGTGCCAAATGTGGAGAAAAAACAGTTGCTTACAAGCAACAAACCAAATGGTAAATGATGCTGAGTTTAGTTCAGAGTGAAACGAAACATTAACACATTGTTTTCTTACCGGGTCCTCTGGTTTGTTCTTGCCAAAGCCGAAAAGTTGGCATCTCTGTTCCAGCTGTGCCGTTCTCTCTGTTTCCCGCTGAATGGTGTCCATCATGACATCAGTCTGCTCTTTTAGCTGTTTGGATTCAGACTCTCTATACACAAACAAACATGTGAGCGTGCATCCAAAATCCACGATAAGGTCTCATAATCCAATTATGAGTTCATTTGACTATGATTTCAAACTTTGACTTGGCTTCCCTCAATCAATATAGTATAACATAATATAATATCAAGGTTATATTTTCACAGAATGTTCTTTATATCATCAGCATCATCTGCTGTAGGGAAAATCTGTGCCGGGGCAATTTTAAGAATGGGTCTCACATCTTTTTTTGGGTGAGCTCAGCAGTCTGCTTGAAGTCCTCCAGAGACTCTTCTGTGTCTCTTGTGTTCTGGATGAGAGACAGGGTCTGCTCTTCCAGCTCTGCCATCACGTTCAGCAGCTCCTGAGGATCCGTGAAGAACAGCTCTGGCTCCTTCTAAAACAAATCAAAGCACAGTCCCTTAAAGAATTGGCTTCAGTGTAGAAGGCATCCAACAACCTGACAAATCACTACTATAAATGTATCGTTTGAATAATCATTTTAAGGTATTCCATATGAATCCTTACCTCACCATCTGAGCTGTCAGTCTCAAGTGCAGGTCTTGAAAAATAAATATGTACAGTATATATTATTAAGTCATTAAAAAAACATGCAAAGCTGTGCAGTCGGTGTTACGGTTTGTATGTACGTTTTATTGCTCTGACGGCTGGACTTGTTTCTAGATGAAGTCTCCCGAGAGGATGAAAGCTCACGAATCACTCGGCCTCCTCCAGCTGTATATGGAAGAAAACAAGCTGATTGTAAACCTGTTTATCATTCGCACTTGTTGTGTCATAACATATAATTTTTTCACTGTACATCTTCTGTCTGAAGGCGTTGAAGTCTTTTTGATTTTTTCTGCATGTTTCCCATCACTCATAGCTTGCGTGCCACCAGAGCTCGTGCTCTCGGATCTCTCTGGCTGTGAGAGCATCAGTAGAAACTCTTCATACTTTTTATACTCATTCAACATGTCCTCATACTTCGCGATATCACTACAGGGGAAACAAATCTATTAAAAGCTGGAAAGATGATGTGAGATAATAACGGAAAATGTATGAAGTCAAATTGGAACCTCTTGACCGCCACTATTTTGGAGGTGAACGTCTTGATTTCAGCTATTTTCTCCAGCTTCACTTTCGTCTCCTGCTCCGCACTAAACACAGTAAATAGTTATACACATGATGAAAATACTCTGAAAAGGAACGGAATGCTAGTAAATGTGTGTTTTCGTTGTGTGTGTTTGTATAAATAATACATGTTGATAGCCTCCACTGAGTTCTTATCATTTTCTTTGAGAAAGTCTTCAAACAAGATGGTGTTCTCTTCCAGAAACTTCTCAGCTCTTGTCAATTTTCTTTCTTCCTCTATAGCCTTTTGCTCCAGCAGCTGAATCTCTCCTCTCTTTACAGCCAGAGAATACTAACAGAAAAAGAGAGACTAAATGAAGACTAGAATATAGACAGATCAGTCAAATACACCGTGAATAATGTACCATGTAAACAAAATGTATGTAGTTTCTTACCTCCATTAAGAACAGCTCGCGTTTCTTTGTGATGTATTCCTTCATGCTTCCTTTATCAATATTAAGGTCTGAGACAAATAAAGGACAACACACAGCACTCGTTTTAGGTTGGGTGAAGTCACGTGACCAGCTGATGTTTGATGCAGTTGTAATGTGTGTTTTCTCACCTTTAAGCATATAGATCCTCCGTGATGGGTTTTCTTGTTGAGGAGTTGGTGAGACTGCTGTGTTACTGTGTCTCTCTTTCACCTCCTCCATCCGTCTGCTTTGTGTCATTCGGCCTGTACGCGGCACTTTCTCATGGACGGGTAAAGCCATCTTTCTCTGGTGTTCCTGCCGTGACAGAGGGCACAGAATCACGATGCTCAGTCAGGACGTTTTTTTTATATTCTTGTTGAATACATTTATTGATGGGGTAAAGAAAACAAACCAGCTTCTTCCGACTTCTTTCTTTGTTCATCATCTGAAAAAGAGTGTTGTAGTGTAGAGGGATTCTGAAGGGATTTACATCATCACTGCTGCTCCCTACACACATGCGCACACAATGAGGACATCTCATACAGTCTCAACAACATTACACATGATATTGTTTGAATCCTGGTGTAATATATTCTCTTTTTGAGCTTATTCAGCTGTGTCGTCCCTCTTAAAGAGAGAGTAAACGCAAAAATTGACTTACCCTCGTGTGGTTCCAAACTTGTATGACTTTCTTTCTTCTGCATTTCTCTCTGTTTTTCTATGTTGAATAACGTAATTGCATCAAGCCGTTGGTTAAATAAAGTATAGATTTTATACTTGACCTTAGAATATGTAGTTAACCAAATATGGATCACAGGTCACAACAGCAACACTTTTTCGTGAGTGTGTTTGGTTGCCTTGGTAACCTTTCCTGTACATTTTTACATCAACAGCAGGTGGCAGAATATTGCAGAAGAGCGCTATAGTTTTCAACCTGATGTTCAAGTGCTTTGGATCTTAGGAAATATGCTTGTTTTGTTTTAACTCTTTACTCTGTATTTTTAATTCAGTGTCTTTAAATAAAAAATGTAAGTAGTTATTTCATTTGTTCATTTTAGTCAACACCGACACAGCGCATCGGTGTCACATGGTTTTTGTTCCCATTCTCAACGCTACAAAAAGACGTATTAACATTATTATGCTTTACAGTTTCATTGCACAAATATCTGCATTAAAATCAAAGGCGCCCCCATTTGAATCCGTCTCAATAGAGGATTCGGGTGTCCGTGCGAATAAAGCACAACGTGTAATATCGACGAATGATCATCATTTACATTCCCGCACGCGCCCGGCATGATTCCTCTCGCTCGCCGTACTGAATACGGTTAGCAGCATGACCCGGAATCAGAACATTTCTCTTCTAGTTCACTAGAAGCAATGAAACCAAATGTTAACACAAGAATCAACGAAAGCCATGTGTTAAATCTTCCAAATATATTTTGATGTCAAAATGAACTCAACATCAAACCGAAGCCGCAGTTTCGCGCTGTCTGTGTTGTTGATCGCGGGAGTGGTGAGGCTGTCACATGCAGGTAAACACACCCTCATAAACACTGAACACACATACTCAATACACTGACGATTTAACAATTATTGTAGTGGCACTTTCTGTACATAGGAGTAATGTTTTGTGCTGTTTGTGTGTCATGTTGGCTTTCCAGATGTAGATGAGGTCCCCGAGTTCAAAGCTCGTGATGAATCAGATGAGGTACGGCCTCCGAGACAGCAGTTCAAGACAGCTGAGATGGCAGATGCAGTGATGGGAACAGCACATTCTCCCATCATTGAGCATGTCATTCCCAAAGAGCTGCAGGAGTCTCTGCTGGGAGAACATTGTGTCGATGAACAGTGTAAAGCTTCCTCTGAGCTGGAGGAGACACATGAGCCCATGCTGTCAGCAGTGATTCACACTGACCCCATGGACACGAAGAGCCAGAACTCAACGGAGACTTCAAAGGCTTACAAGGTCAACTGTGATAAGAGGAACATTACGGGAATAGAGAACTTCACAATTCAGGTTCTTAATTCCTCTCAGGTACGCAGGTCATAACAGAAAGACCGTTTCTGTGTGTGTTTTGGTCATGTAATGAATGAGGGTTGGACGAAATAATATGAACAACACCCAGTATTAGGGGGTTTGTTTTACTGCATGTTAAGGAATCTCTCAGAAAAGACAGTAGTTTTTAATCATAATGGGAAACTGACCAGGAGCAAATGACCGCTGCACAGCAGTTTCTAATGTTAATCATTAGAATGAATGTGAGAGCAGGAATGAACGGTGAAATATGATTTATCCCACAGGACCTGATGGAGTTTTTGAATGCCAACGGTACAGAGTGTTCGTTGGTTCTCTTTTACACAACATGGTGTCAGTTTTCTGCAAACCTCGCTCCTCATTTCAACGCATTGCCACGAGCCTTTCCCACAATGCACTTCCTCGCACTTGATGCGTCTCAGCATAGCAGGTTGTCAGAAAAAACATATTGTTCACATGTTCCTTACATTTGCATGAGTAATCTGGTCATTTGTGATAGAAGTGTTGCCGTCTCTGTAGGGGTGCTTCATGGTTATGATTATATCTTGCTCTTTTCACAGTCTGTCAACACGGTTTGGAACGGTGGCTGTCCCCAATATACTTTTGTTTCAAGGTGCCAAACCAATGGCCAGATTCAACCAAACAGAAAGAACGTTAGAAACTCTTACATCGTTCATAACCAACCAGACAGGTGTGTTATTCACTTCTGTTTTAACCAAAAATGGTCACAGTTTTATTTCATGTTAACTCGTAAAAGCACAGCAGTGTTTTGTTTTAAGGCTTGTGTATATTACAAAAAAACATTACCATCACTAGTTGATTCTTTGACGAATACAGTATATGGGAACATTATTGTCACTCTTTCTACACATTTTTTTCCAGGTTTTGAACCAAGTCCAGATCAAGCTGTAGGGAGCGAAGACCATTTAGGACCTCTGCCTGCAGTTCCTGTGAAAAGCATTGACTGGCTCTTTGTATTTTCTGTCCTGTTTATATCTGCCTTTACACTGTATGCCATTCTTTGCACAGACAGCATTCGTTGGCTCATACCGGGACAAGACCATGAGCACCAGGAATAGAATATGTTGCATTTTCAGATCTGAGTGTTGTGATGCATTGTACATACTTGCATAATCATTTACAAACATTGTAAATAAATCAGCCAATATTATAGTTTACTTGCATTTGATTTTATTCGATTCAATTCAAGGTTAGTTAAAATTCCAAAGTAGTTTTCTTAAAGGTTATGTTGGATGTAGCGTTATTTATATGAAAGTTTATTTGCTGTGGAAAATCACTGCTCTTGTTTCTGACTTATACTATTCTTGCAGTATTTGTGCAGTGTGAACATTTTATGTATTTATGGAACATTTAAATGCTTCTCAGTAGCTTGATTGATGTTTGTTTTTTATCCTTTGTCGTGATTAACATACATGATATATATCAAGAACTGCCAACAATTCTCCAAATAGACTGTAAAGAGAATTAAAAGAGGAAGCTTCAAGCGGTGCCTTTTTGTCCAAAATCATTTTCTTTCCCCACATCCTATTAGGAAGCAAAGTAAAAATGAAATTGCATTTTAGTACTCAATCTGTGAACCCGCTTTTGCATTACATCCGTCCCACACATTCTCTTTCTATCCTGCTCACATAAGAGTGAGGGAGAGAGGCCTGAATATAGCCTAACGAGAAACTCCCACTTCGCAGAACTTGACATTTCATTGTGTGACAAGTGAGCCAGACGAAATATCAGCTTTGTGTTTCCTCTTTTTCGAACGCTTTTTAAATCAGCCTGATGAAAAGAAAATCGATCTAAATAGATTGCAAAACTAACGTGGTTATAAGATTTTGATCAGGCATCGTCAGGGACAGCTCTCTTGTGTCTACTGGCTGTTTTGCTCGCAGAAGGCGGCGATGAGCTGGTTAATATTTACTCTACGTTCAGGCCGCCAATGGCCGAGCGCTTTTACTAAACAAATCCAACGTTATCTCTCGGCAGACATTCGCGCAGGTTCAATGGTAAGATATAGTTATTCATTTAAGTTGTACGATGGGGGTCCTAGCGATTTTTCAGAGCTGTGGGTGAAATCCTGACGTCAGTTGAGGACCAAATCAACCAATCAGACACTTGCGCGGTAGACGCGATGAGGCCGATGCAGAACACTCGACATAATACATCCACGCACCTGCAGCTTCACTTATTATAAGGGAGTTTCTTATATCCTAAGATAATTAATTTAATTTGTTTGGTAGTGATATCACTACTGCGTGTATTTCGCCCAAAAAAATGTAAAACAGGCCAAAGTGAAGCGCTCTTTTAATCCCAGAGGAGACGCTTACAAATTGTATTTGACTGTCATCTAGTGGATGTTTCAGGTATCACAACAGCGTGGTCGTAGTTAATATACCGGTCATTTATGTTGTTCTTCAAAGTAATCCAGTAATCCTTTTATTGTAATCTCTTGGAAGACGATTTACTTGACATGACCAACTCTGTCCTCGCGGTCAGAAAGAAACATGCTCATCTGCCTTGAATATAATTCAGATGGCCTTGAATATACGGTGTATTTGCGCAGGTGATGCAGGTGAATCGATTTAAGATTTTTTTGGCAGGTGCTTTGCAGTAGAATGGGTTTTATCTACATGACACTTTTATAACCCTTTTCATCCAACAGATGGCGCAAAAACACTTAAAGAGTGACTTTGAATGCATGTTGATGTGTTGTTTGACATTATTCATCGCTCAATGCTCATTCATTTTTTTCTTTGAGATGATTTGATTTAATTTAGACTTATAATTAGTATACTTCCTTTTTGCAGTGGTTGTCCCCCATAACAAAAAATAATCTCAAAATTGTGACATCCAGGAACTACCAAATGTAACGCAAATAATAGTTTTGGCTGCATTTGTTAAACATTAATGCTATTCAGAAAGCAATCAGCCTGTGGTTGGTTGGGTCTTTATCACATGAATTATCACATGAATTGCATTCTGATGAAGTAAACTAATAAGCTTTTCATAAAGTGATCTTCACATTTCCCCAGGCCACAGACTGGCTGTCACCGGCCGAGAGAGAGCAGTTTCTAATGGAGTTAAAGGCCACAGGCTGGGTGGAAGTAGAAGATCGAGATGCTCTTTTCAAGGAACTGCACTTCAAGACATTTAACCAGGTCTGACAGCCAAGACACCTCATCCTTACTCACAAAACAATTTGTTTTTCGGGTTTAAAGTTATTATTCTTAAGCGTTGTAGATGGTCTCTGGATTTTACTGCACACACATGAACAACTGCTGCAACCTGTCACCTGTACCTCTCTTAAATCCAGTGCGTACACGTCTTTCTCTGTACAATTCTTCAAACAGGCCACAATCTTTCAAATCAGTTTGTGTTCTTTTTCAGGGCCATTGTGACTTTTACGGAGAGTTTGGAATGCTCTAGTATGTTACCTTAAAATACCAGAATTTCTGTGTTTCTTGGTTTATTAGTTGCAGCCTGCAGGTGTAAACCAAACTACACTTTTTGCAAACCCTTCTCGTCGAGCAATCGTTGTTCTTTAAATGTCCAAAACAGCAAGCACTACATACTACTACTGTTCTTAACAGAGAGGCTTTTGGTTGTCGTTTCGCGAACACTACATGTAGACATTTTGTGTCCTTAAGTCTAAAGCGCTGTGCCACACTTTGCCTGCCCCCTTTTCACTCTTTAGACTCCCATCCCCCCCAAACTCCTGAATCATGTCAGTCTGTATTACTGTGAGTGAGAGCAGAGTCCTGCTTGGCAGCAATTGAAGTTTTGATCAAAATGATTTCTTTCACAAACAATCAAATTGCTTAAAATGTTTCATGTGCCTCAGAAAACCACTAACTATCCCATCAGTCTGTATGTTCCTCTTTTACGCTGGCTTTGCTTCACTTTGTTTGCTTCTCTATGTAATACTGACATCATAGTTTTCCATGTGCACATCTCCTTCATTTTCGTGTGTAGTTCATTTTCTTTTGGCCCCGCGTTCATTATGTCCTGGCTTTACTCTGGACCTACGATGCACATATGATGACATGTAAAACAATTCCTATTGTTTAGTGTCACGTACATTTGTTTGTATGTATCATATGTTTGTTTGAGCAGCCAGGCTGGGTCTGATAATGTCAGTGGTGTGAACCTTCAGTTTGTCCCAACCGTGATGGCCAGTGTCATTTGAAGACAGTCATTGTGCACTTGCTTTGCTTTATGTCTGTGCGTTATGATTTAAATCAATGCAAAAAAAAAAAAGTTTCATGAATATATATATATATATTTATATAGATAGATATAGATAGATAGATAGATAGATAAAAGGTGATTCAAGATAATATATTAGACAGTATATAAAATGACCAATATTTAACTTATACCTTATAAGCAATTATTGGAATCATGTTTCCAAAATATTTTGATTCAAGACATGGGACCTTTATTGTCGTATTGTACACAGAAATTATTATTTGGCTTCATTTTTCCTCAAGAACTAAAATTCTATACATTAAAGGATGATTCACATTAAATAATAAAACCCTTATGCATTTAGAACATTTTCACAACAAAAACAATTAAATAGACAAAATGTGTTCAGAAAATATGTTTTTGTGGTTATTAATTCTTAATGTTGTAATGGAGGAAAATCATGAGATTGTTATATGATCAAGATTTGTTCGGTGGCATAGAATCACAATTTTACAAGAGGACATATTTAACGTGTGAAAGCAAGCTATTATTTCTTGCTGGATTTACTCGATGTCAGATGCTAGTTTACAGCAGAAAGTTAATTGTGTCCTGAAGCTGAGTAAAAAGGCCCTACTCAGCATCACTTTCATCACTTTCAACATCTCTATGCACAACCATACAGTAACAGTGAATATTTCACTTAATGATGAATGATCTAAATGATCATGTTGTTTAGGGAAACATCAAAACAAGCATTTGGGAGGAGCATTTGGGCCCCACTGTGTGTAACAGGGGACTGGTAGCAGAAAATGAATGAACTTATTTTCTCGGATTGATACAAATGAGATATGCGTTCTGCCGGAAAGCCGCATCTCAGAGAACACGCAACATTTTGAATTGAGTTCTCATTCATGTCTTCTTAATGTTTCCCACAGATATATCCACACAAAATTAGGTCAAAATGCCCATGCAAGTATCCTTGTAATCCATTGTGTCTTAAATGAACATAAACAGTTGGGAAACAAACTCATGTGTTACAGTATAATATATCTGTGCAGCAGATATAGTAGCAGCGTAAATAAGATATTTTTTGATGTTCATCAAACAACAAAGGACGAAGACAAAATCCAGTAGAAAAAATCCTTAGCATTGAGCCCTGTGTGAGACGTCTAGCACAGCATCATGTTCTGGGTGATGCTGCATGCTGGTCATGTTTTGAGAGAGACTTTTTGTGAAGCAGCCTCCATAGTCCAATCTGTCTCCATTTAGGTCTGGCTGGAAAAGCCAGTGTCCATA
Source organism: Triplophysa siluroides (assembly GCA_006030095.1). Classification (NCBI taxonomy): domain Eukaryota; kingdom Metazoa; phylum Chordata; class Actinopteri; order Cypriniformes; family Nemacheilidae; genus Triplophysa; species Triplophysa siluroides. The sequence goes on along the minus strand of VCII01000221.1, from coordinate 181,861 downwards.
AGACTTATATTATTTCATCTGTAAATAGCCGGCACATGTGTTTGAAACTACGGCCGTATTTTTGCCCACTGCAGGCAACGTCAAAATGGCCTCATCCAGTGTTTTATGACAATCATGCTATAATAGCACAAAATGCCCCTAAAGTGGCGTGTAGGGAAACATGCTGGTGGTGGTTCTGATTATTTGAGATGAGGGCCTGTAACATGTCAAGTCTAATTACCTGCTCCTGACAGAGTAAAAGTGGCTGTGGGCCGAGGCGTTGGCTGCGCACAATACAAAGTAAACAAAAGAGCCGGAGAACGATGGTCCTTGACCTCCTTTGAGTGGGAGTCAGAGGCAGCGCTCCGGGTCCGCTGTATTGTTTCCTCCCGTTGTGCTTAAGAGTTGAGAAGCGGTCGACAGTGTTGACATAACCGAAGATTTCACCCTTTCTGAACTTTACTAAAGGAAACAACATGCGATGGCGTTTTCGACAAGTGCTCCGATGTTTTTGGCCTTTTATGCAATTTGGCAGATGCTTTTATCCAAAGTGACTTCTTTTCCAGTGCACGTGTTCCCTTGAGATCTAACCCATGACCTTTGTGTTTCCATGCTAACAAATAAGCTACACATAAAAATGGATGAATTTGACTGATTGCGATGAGTTCAGAGCACGTTTCAAGCTTGGTTAAAGCGCATGCCTTTTGCCTGACAGGTAACAGCAAGAACTCTGTGACGGGAGTTAAATAGCCAAGGTTCGACACGGATTGTGCCGCTCTATTTAATAATCGCCAATATTCTTAATGAAAGTTGAGCAAAAACAGGCCACGTGCTTAAATTGGCGGCGGAATCGAGTTTCAGGATTCCGTCAATCACTTAAATTGGATAACAGGACGGTTGTCTCGATAGATAATTCGATAAAACCGCCGATTGTGTTACATCACGTGTTAGTGAATACATTTCCCAAATTGCTTACAATATACTCAACTCTGTGTAATTTCCTCCCTTTTGCAAGTACCTCTGTTTCATTACCAGAGAATTTGACCGAGCCTACGGATCTGTCCGCACAGATAGCTTGTGTACAATGCTGCTTCAGTTGACTTAATTAGCTAAGGAAGTATTTAAAGGCTTAATTGAGATTGCATTGGGAAATTGCTCTGAAATAGCCAGTGCGTTTTGTGTTCAGAGCGTCAGGTTCAGCTTGCACAGGATCTTGCCCCCCTTTGGAGTCCTGTAGAATAGCTGCGGTTTGTCTGATTGGAGGATAAAAACACCACGAGGAATACGAGTGCCTTCCCTATGATTACACACTGCACTAATGTGGTCCTGTATTTCAAAAGAAAATGAACTGTCGCAATTTTGTTGTCATTGCTTTGTTCTTCTCACTCAGCGTAGCCCCTTCTACTACCATCTAAAAAGGTTTCATACTTTTCCCCATTTTGCCTTCGCATGTAAAGATGGTGTGAACCTGTGGTGGTGATGCTCTCGCTGGATGCTTGTGAGTTGAATTGTCTAAACGCTCTGTTTTATTTTTATTCTTTACTCAGGCTTTTGGCTTCATGTCTCGAGTGGCTCTACAAGCAGAGAAGATGAACCATCATCCAGAGTGGTTCAATGTTTATAACAAGGTAATAACTTCCCCCGAGCCATGTGTTCCTCACCATGGAACAGCAGTTTATAATGTTTTTACATGTTTAACATGAATATGCTGTTGAAAGCGCATTTAATGGCCCCACACATCAGTTCTCTAAGAGGCTTTTGAACCCCACTGCATTCACGCCACAAACAATCACGCTGTGTACAGTAGTGCACCAGTCTCGCATGTGAATTCAGCAGAAGAAAAGCTCTCGGCGGTCCACCACATGCTTTGCTTCTGCAGTGCATGAGGGCTGTTTCTTGCACAGTAGAAAAGGAAAGATGTCTGTTAATAACGACTGATTTATTTTCGTTTTTCAGGTGCAGATCACTTTATCTACACATGACTGTGGAGGACTGTCAAAGAAGGACATTAGACTGGCCAAATTTATGGATAAGGTCGCACTGTCATTGTAGTCAAACTGCACAACATCATATATTAAAGCTCTATATAATGTTCATTTGTGGTTGGAGATTTGTTACTGTTTTGCTTCATTGTTAAAAAAATTGGCAATTTTATCCGTATTAATGGTTTACTTTTAGATGATTACTTGTAGTTCTCCACAGATCCTTCATAAGAGCATATATCGACACAACCAGTGTGTTTTAATGTTGGCTGGACTAAAGCGCAGACTTTTGAATGTACTCTACACAAGACAAAAAATGCATCAAATCCCACATCAAAAATCATCAGATAAGTGGATCTGTTAAGAACACGGATGGATTACAGACACTGGATTTTTCCATGAAAAGGCCCCAATGTTTCCTGGATTAAATGATTGTTTTTGTAAGAATTTAGTATTTCTTTTTGATTAGAATAATTTTTCTTAAAATGGTGACGTTCTTTTCTTTTGTATATGGTACTTGTTTTGTCCAAACAGTACAGGATGGGTGCCCCTTAGATTTCTACGAGTTGTTTTAGAACTTCCACTGAAATAAATGTGACTATTTTGTCATCTTCAGGTGTTAACATTGTAAACTGATTCACATGAAAACTATGTGTGAACAAAAACGAGCATATTCGAAATGAAAATGGTAACTTCTTTGTGCGACTTCTTACTTAACCACAACTGTTTTGATAGATTATAATTATTCTCTACATCATGCTGTCGTAAATTTATATGACATAAAACAAGTCATAGGTTGGTTAGAGGCTGTAAACATGCACAAACATTTGTGTTACCTTCTTTTTGTGGCTGGTTTTTCATGATTTCCATAGAAAGTCATGCAAAAAAAATTATGATATACATGTTAAATAAGCTTAACTGCATGCCCGTGGGGCTAAGATCAACCTGGTAGCAGGTTAAAGCTATCGAGACTTAATGGAACTGATAATAGATAAAAACAGATTTATCTACAAGCAGCCACCCTTTCAAGGCACCATATTAGCCAAAATAGAGCTAGACAGTTAAGTTGACCGCCATTTTGGTAAAACCCTTGTGCATTTATTTTTTACGTAGAAAAAAACAAATAAATCTAGCATCTACTTAAATTGTGAAAGATGGCAGCCTCCAACACTGTTAGATTCATGTTATACACAACAATCTGTTAGGATAAAATCTGTCAATCAACAGTATTTACAAACTAACAAAAATGTCTATTATAGGAATAGTTCAGTAAAATGATGCTAGATATGGACAAATAAAAATGTCATTGTTCCTTGATGGCTGTAACAACATTGTTTTTCTGACACACTGAAAGTAAGCGTGCAAATGTTCTAGTGAGTTTTTCATGTGATAATAGTGGATGGTCAATTTAATTATTTGATAAAGGATATTCTGTAAAAGGACTATAAAATAGTACATTATTCAGACAATTGGTAACCTATAATTGAAGTCTTCTGAAGCAAGCCTTGTGTGATAATGTTTCCACCTGTGTGATGCTTTACACTTCAGTTGTCTGATAAAAAGAACACTCCTTGCTCTTTGCCTCTAATTGGATGAAAATGGATGTCCTATATGGACTTCTGTTGCATCATTATAGGCTGCCTAATACTTCTTAACATCTCAATACATGTTAATGAGATGAGTGTTTTTTAATGGCTGCAAGTGATTAAACATAAATTGTATAAGGACTAAAATCTATTTGCTTATTGCAGTTGCATATAACTGAATTAAGAAACAGTGTATGGAGCTAGACGTTGTTATTTGAAGCATGCGAAGGTCCAGATTTACAAGCCTGATAAATTCACTCTATCAAAAGTTGTAAAACCACCTTGAGTCTTGAAAGAGTTCTTAGAGATGTTGCTAAATCAAAAGGTGGATGCAACCCTTTTCTGCATTTTTTTAACACAAAAATTGTCAGGAACTTAGGCTTTGTTTGAAAGAGTAATCATGTTCGCAAACATCATCTCTCCCTGCTGTGTAAGCGGTTATCCAGATTATCAATTCTGATTATCTAAGGCATAAAAATATCCAAGAATAAAGATAACAGGCTGAAAACAAATTCTACATCTCCGGTGAAAATGATTTTTTGTCACCACTATACATGCGGAGTAAAAATCAAATGCCATTGGGCTTCTTAGCGAAAAAGTTTAATAACATAAATTCACGAACAGTGTTTGTATTTAAAATAAAAGAGTTTTAAAGATGAATTTGATTAAACATTAACTTTCAACAAGTCTTTCAGCCAAACATATCAGACAAAAATGCTTATTCTTTTCAACTTAAAACATAACCGTATAAAATATTTCATTTCTCAAATTTGGTTGTTAAAATTTTAAACAATGTTAGAACTTTATTCCGTGTGTTTTTGTTCATTTGTAAAGACTTTGCTTTGTACACCAGGCCTGAAGTGCACAAAGTGTATGTTTCTGTCCGGCTTTGAATTTCAATTCAATAACAGGTCTGACACCAGAAAAAAGTAAAACTGGGCACTTTTTTTACTCTAAAATTATTGCTAAATATGTAAAATAGTCATTGAGCATAAATTCATGTAAATTCATATGGGGAAAACTTGACTGCAGTTTAAGAGGATCTTACATCAGAATTATTATATGAAAAGTTTGGTTCCAAAATGAGATAACAAAAAAATCAGTTTTTTTATTATGTTATCATGTTTTAACTGTGTTTTATTGCGTTAGTTAGCTATATGTTATGGCTTAAACCAAAACAAACCAACTGCAGTTTGATTTATATTAATTGGAATGCACAATAAAAAATATGATTTTTGAACATTTTAAAAAATGGAGTTAACTCATTTCGGAACCAAACTCTTCATATTGAGATGAAGGATCTGTGTCCACACCAGTTTGTCCTCTTTGAATACTATCTGAAAACCCTGGACAATCAAGATAACGGCTTAAACAAGTGAAAAACTCATTCTTAGTAGGGCTATCACAAAACAGCTTGGTTAATCATTCCCTTTAGACAGGATAACAACCAATTTTGTAAGTCTATAAAAAACAGTGTTGGCAGGCAGGTTTGCTTTAGGGTTAGTGAGATGTGCAAGTATTTTGAGTTGTGTGTCTTTATGTGGCGTCATTTCCTATTTAATGACTATGGGCTGATTGTAAACATTGTTTAAATTGATCGATATATATTGCTGATGTATTTCGTTGGCATGTTAATGCTGATTTTATTACTCAAATGTATGTTTAATGACTTTGTCCTGAAAGGTTTAAAACGGTCTGCTTCGCTGGTAAATGTGTGCATTTCTTAAGCGAATTATTGTTATTATTATTATTATTGATTTAAAAATGTAATGGGTGTTGTGTTTATACGAAGCGTTCTGTTATTTTCTTTTGCCAAGCAACCTTTGTGTTTGTTGAATTGCACCAGTATCCCATATTTCAAAGTACAATGATAGCTCTACTTTATGTACACTCTTTTAGGTTTATGTCGAGAGATTATAATTAAATATACAGATAATATAAAAAAAGTAAAATGACTTTTATTTTTACAAATCAAATGTAGCAGCTCACGTTGAAATGGAGCGTGCTGGCATGATGAAAACAAAAACGAGGACGAGAAAAAAAACACAGTTACAGTAAAGGAAAACAGTTCTTGATTATTTTTTCTTGTGACTTTAAGCGAAAAATAAAAAAAATCGATTTAATAAAAAAGCAAAAGCTCACATATTGTTATTATACTTTTATTTGTTTTGTTTTTGATATTTTTGCGCCCTGAAAGAATGGCCGGTTTAAATATTGTAAAACATTGAATAAACATAAAGAAACTATCCCCGCTCTAATGCAAATAATAAAACACACAATGCACTGTTATAACTCATTTCGCTTTAAATGTAAAAACAGGCAAAACTTGAACCATATAATTGTCTGCCGTGGGGGAAACAATATTAAGTGTAAACCTTAAATTGAAAAAGATGCAAAGTATGATTTTTTTAAAGGGAATGAAGAAGATAGATTTTGGACGAGTTATTAAACGTTGATATCGCACGCATTGTCTTCTTATCATGATCGATAAGAATAGCACACAAATTCACTTGAATGCGTATCAGTGATTGATTAAGCATCTTGAGAAGGCATTGTGCCCCGGCAATTAACCCACAGTAAATTAAACCTGGTTGTCATTTATAGTGGGCTGAAAACAAGTCAAAATATCATATCACTTAGAGTTACAAATATCAAGTCACAAATGTATTCCAAACATTTCCTTTAAATAACATAGAATATTAAGAAAATGAAAATAAAATGGAAACTTGTTTTTAGACGGATGTTAAGATGATCTTTTCACGTTTGATTCACAAAATGATTATTTTCAGATTTTATTAGGCTGATTGCATACTTTTCTATCTTAAAACTCGTCTAACTCTAATCAATAATTTACTTAATACTACGATTTGCTTTTATTCAATTTATTTGAAAAATTCGACGTCAGAAAAAACGTCCTTTCTACTTAAGAGAATAGTAAAAAAGAAACGCTCCTAAAAGTTGGACGATTTTTAATGTGGTAGCAATTACTCACGTTTGTTAAGACCGATTTTTGACCGCTAACACTTAACGTGCTTTGCAGTTTGTTGACCTGATAGAAGCTCTGACATTGTTTTCGGTGTGTGATGTCTTGCGTCCAGACAGGCTCTTGTTTGAATTGGGTAATGGGTTTATTAACGTGTCCTTGAAAGGCATGTCAACATTGTGTGGTGAATTCGTTCTGTTAAGACTAACAGACCAAAGCAAAAGAAGTTACCATTAACACGGGTCTCGCAAAGTCGACCTTTCGGGAAATTAAAGACATTATTATCAGTGAGATTGGACCAGGAGTAAACAATCAGTTACGACAGAAGTTTTCCTTAGTATCGTTTTGAGCACACAAGGCCGATGAAAACGACGAAGATAAATTCCTGTATTGATTGTCACATTTGCATCACACTTCCTAGAGTCAGATTTGGGTTTTACTTTCTACTCTGGAATGAAAACAATTTAGCCTATAAAACAATTGTGACTTGTGTTAACGCGTTATACAAACACTAATATCGCATGTGATAAGCATTAAAACAAGAAGGGAAGATGAACTATAACGTCCTCGTCCTAACAATAATTGGTCAATGGAAACGTCGAGTTCAACATAGGCGATTAAAAGGCACCCCACGAGTATTTCATGCCTGGAGTAAGAGTCTAAGAGAGCGCTAAAATAGTTTAGTAGTGAACTCAATCATGAGAATGAAAAAGCTAAAAATGTTACATGAACAAAATCTCAGAATGTGTAAACGAAAAAAATATTGATCTTAAAATGAACGTCCGGCGTCTTAAAATTAACGTCCAACAATTAAGCTGTCAATGACAGGATAACCTGCGTAATTCTCTTGACTCGTCTTGGAAATTCTTTTGAGGTTTATTCAAACATTACCATAAACATGTAAACACAATTTTCAATCAACATGAGTACAATATAAAGTTATAGCTTTGTTATTTAGTCTACACATTCATAAAACAATTTACAAAACATTTTTTTTGTCACTCGGAATTAGCATGCGGTAATTTATTGAGGCAATCAAACAACTATGAGGAAATGAATCCAAAATGTTAATGAGAAAGCACGAGGACAACACAGCCTCTGCATGAGAGTACAGGAGAAGGCCACTCACAAACACAATCGAACAGTGCCATAGGCTCTCGAGGCCTACACAGCATTACTAAACATTATAGTCCTATATAGTTTTACATAGGTTTGTGCCTTGACAAACCCATTGTTCCCAAATAGAGCACAGCATTGTTTTCAAATGGTGTAAATGTTCCATTGTTCCACGTTTATATATTTAGTTTATATGTACATTGTGTAACTTTAACTTGTGTCCATAGTGTCCAAAATCCCAACGATGGACAATTAAATTGTTGTGCAAGTTTAGGTAAACACAGACTATCCGCATAATCCGTTTGAAAATGCCGATCGCATCTAATCCAGTATATAGGTTCAGATATCCGTTTATTGGTGTATAACTCGTCAACTATTGTACTGACATGCGTTAAGACTAGAGCTGGGACTCTGCAAACCGCTGTATCCAAAAGACGGATGCTGCTTGGATTTCAGTCTTAACGTCGCAAGGCTGGAGTTACAAGTGTCCCTGTACACACTGTAAGGAGAGCCGGGAGGCCCGTACGGACATGTGGACGAACCCATGGCCGAACTGATCGACGAGCTCCCGATGCCGTTTAGATTGCCGATGTTATTCAGACCTGTCGCTGACATGCCGGGCATGGCAGAATGTCCCATCCCGGATGCCATACTCATAGATGAGATTGAGCTCGGAGCTGAGAACATGGATTGGGAGGTGAGGGGACTCATAGAGTTAAAGAAGGTGAAGTTCTTTGTGGACAGTGGGGCTGGCGCTAGTCCTTTGTTGGTCCAGTTGTTGTACGTGTACGCAGGATACACATCGTCGTAAGGCTGCATTAAACCGCTAAACTGGGGCAGATAGCTGTTTTTACACAAATCCATTTGCTGGTTGCGCTCCCTCTTTCGCCATTTCGCCCTTCGGTTTTTAAACCATACCTGTGTAAAAAGGCAGCAAATGACGCATTACTGTACAGTAGCCAAGTACAAAATACACTGAGTGCAGACATTTGCCGTATTCGTTTGCTGCATAAATCATCTCGTCTTTGCGCGCGGGGCACATACACATGTCTCCCTGATTTTTCTCAAGCTGAGGTGGCAGAAATTTTACTATTTTACAGTTTCTAAATCAGTTATCTATGACCTCTACCTCGTGCACACCCCGATGGCCTGTATTTATATTTGCTTTTTGTGTGGGTGCTGTAGCATGACTGCAATTTTTATTAGATTTAGGCTAGTCACTGGCACTGGCGGTATAACATTGGATGTGGAAACGAAATGTTTTGCCTATCATGAACACTTAAAAATGGTCTTAACACTTCACTAGAGTGTACAAAAACGGTCTAAAAGTAAAGGAAAATATATCACGGATACGTTGCAAGAAATTAACAGGCAAACAGCAAGTGTTCTCTAGCTTTCTAAGAACACAATTCCAAATCCATAAAACACAGAATTAACCAAGCGAATAGCCTAAATCGAAAATGTATACACAATAGTTTGGCAGTTTAAATATTATCCTTGAATTTAATGATTTTTAGTGCAGTTGTCATTTGCAAATTGCAATGTATTGTCGTCTACATTTTAAATTAATCCAAATGCAAAGGCCGTGCATGTTAGAACGTAAAATGTTGTGCCTATATATACAAATGCTCTGAAAACTCGTGCATCGTCCGGTTTATTATTTCTGAAATGTATTTGAATGTACTTACCCGGACTCGGGCCTCTGTGAGATTGGTCCACACCGCGATCTCCTCTCTGGTGCTCATGTCCGGATACCGGTTCCTCTGAAAAGTAGCTTCTAGCTCCTGCAGTTGCTGGCTGGTGAAGTGAGTCCGCTGCCGTCTCTGTTTCTTTTTCTTAGAATCATCCGCGTTTCCATCGTCACTTCTTTGCTCGACAGATCTCTCCTTTTCTGGGAAGACGAAATCTAAGTTGATATCTGGCCCCAGACGCATTTATTTTCCAGCCGTTTGAAGCAGTTGCAGACGGACAGAAGTGAGCCGGTGCTCGGTGTGGACGGTGCAGCCACCAATGCAATCCGCAAATGTGCATAAATGTGCAAACGAAATCATCGCGGAATACACCAACTATTGTTCTGTGCGAAAAACATACAGGCGCCTATGTTTTTTAAAACAGGCCCAGCTTACTGCTCCTACATCGTCTTCAGGGGAACATTTTATAAGGTTAAATCAAATATTTTACAGAACAGTTTATTGGCTAATAAATATGCAGGTGCTTATTTTAATTATTTAGAAACGAGAGTAGCCTATATAAATAAGTTTAAGCGGTTGTTGAGTCATTTGAGGGAATTATAATAGTTCTATAGTACATGCAAGACAACAAAACAAATTTTAAATAATATTATACTAATTTAGTCTAATACAAATGTTCACATATCAACTGATATTCGAGATTTTAAGATTTTAGAATGAGAACATATACGTATATGCATAAGATTTGAGTGCGTAATCCTATATAACCTCCCATTGTGACATTTGACGGGTGGAAGTCGTCTAAATATTTCATTTCTAAGTATTAAAACAAACAAAGTATCCCTATGTGAGTGTATGTTTAAGTGAAAAAAACTTGCATACACGATGTTGAATATCTTGGCATTACATATTAAAGCTCGCTGATGGGTTGTAGAGGAATACATGTGATATATCCTTTACCTGTTGTTTCATTATCAGAAGACTCGCTGCTCGTGTTCTCCAACGTGTCTCTGGTGCTGCTGCTTCTCGGCAGATGAAACGACGAGGCCATTTCCAAAGTTATTCCACCTTCAAAACAATCGTGCGTGTTACAAAACCTCATGCAACGGTGTCACATACGAGCTTCAATGCAATTGCTAAGTAATTCACAACCATGCTCTAATAAATAAATAAGATCCTACAGCGCAAATGCATTATTTTCCTTAAAAATACTAAAGGTACAATGCTCTGCGTATGGAAGTGGCCACAACAGCTCACGGCATAAGGATCCACCCATCCTCTCCTCCCCGAGTCCACTGTCAGTCCCACCCACAAAGCAAAACCATTCTTTATACATGGAAGTAAACCTTTCCTTCAATATGGCTTATATCAGCGAATAACCTGCAATTTGTGTCGGAAACTTTGCTATAAAATATGTGTACTCTTGCACTCAGGTTGAAATTAATGTTATTGGTTTGCCCTATAGATATAGGTGACTGTATTAACACATTTACACGTGTCTGTCTAATTTTTGGGCACGCTTTTAGCTTGTATGGACTAAGGAACTAGTGTGGTGCATGCACCACTTTTCACAAATTTGTAAGATTGCCCCCAGACTTCATGGAGTGTGTCATTTGATCAGTGATCAGAGCCTTCGCAGTTCTAATTGCCGAAAACAGTAGTAGACAGCAACTTAAATAGGTTGGTACATTTATAAAAAAGAGAAAATAGAAAGTTTATATGCTGCCTACTTAAACTTTTACCACTTTCGTTCAAACAAAGTTCTCTTTGGAAATGTAATATTTGCCAATGACATGAAATACAATATCGGTTTATTGTGACAGTTTCTTCACTCTGAAAACATCTCGCTTTCACGTCATAAGTTGTTCGGGATTTTGTTGAAGGTAGTGGCGCCTGCTGGCTGGGCTGAATAAAATGCTGTTTGCCTGTCGTGTCAGAGAAATTCATTGAGTGCGATATATTGATCAATATCGTACGGAAAATATAAAACACAAAAGCGATTTTTTTGTATACCTACGTCGAAAATGCAAGCGCAAAAGAAAAGTTAATCCGTTTATTTTATAATCATTTCCATAATATATAAAACAGGTTTAAGTGTTTACACTTGGAGTCTGAACTCCAAACGAAAACTTTGTGACAATGCCAGTGAAATTGTACCCCAAATTGTAGATGAATTTTAGCCTACATTCTTACACAGATACATAAAAATCCTATTGGTTTTTAAATTCATCTGTTATTGCTATTTTTTTGTTTTCAGGAATGTCTTTATTATTATAATAAGCACACAATGTTGTCGAAAGTTCATTTCCAATTAAATTCAGACAAATAATTTTTTTAATAATATTTTTGTCCTATACATTTATTTATGTTTAATAGGCTAAAGTTTTCATAACTTATTGTTTAACGCATTGTTTGAAACCAGCAAACAGAAGACCGTCGAATTAAGCTTTGGTTAAAAGGGGCCATCTGAATAAATACTTTCATAAGACAACAACTCGGGGGCTCTTGACTTTACACCTGTCAGACGCGCAATTTTCAGTCTAATTAATTAATTTATAATCAGTCAATTAGTCTAAATGTAATACATTGTTAGAGTTTTAAACAAAATACAGATGATAAAACATTAACAAAACGTATATGTGAATGGCATTGATTTTTTGCCTTAATGTTCATTTAGCCTGATGAAAAATGTTTCGTTTTATAACACACACAGCGAGCAACACTTCACTAATTCCATAGTATTCCAAATGTTTCATATCATTGCAGTGATTAGGCTAAATAAGTTGTTGCACGTAACCACAGGCTGTTGTTGGAACACATATAGTATAATACAATGTAAGTCGCTTTGGATAAAAGCGTCTGCCAAATGCATAAATGTAAATGTTGTTGATAGGCTATTATTACCATGACTAAAAATTATTTTTTAGAAAAGAAACGCAATAAAGAGTTAAAATGTACATATAAATAGTTCTGCAAGATGAAAACAGCAGATAACAGTGCGATATCATTAAAGTGGACCAGCATTACCGACACAAGGATTTAAGCTATAACACTATTTTTTCAAAAAGATTGCAATCTGTGTCCAGAGTTGTTTTTATTGTTAATTGTCCTAGACACACTCAGTGCTGGTGTGTAAAAAGATTGTTCATCTTCAGGAAACATTCACATGTAAACTAAAAGTATGATCTATATTAAAACCCTATCAATAGGATCCTAAAGTGAAAATATACCTCAAATAACATATATAGACTGTATGACAGCTACCGACTACAACGGTTTGCATCACTAATACTCTAACCTGAATAATATGCAAAGCACACGTCTGTAATATTGTTACATTTAAATTCCCTGTTTTATTGAGGGTTTTCAGGTCCGTTCAGTGTGTGCAGCACTAACCGCACAAAGCCTACATTTATCAACTAAACCAGAACCAATAATTCAACGCGAATCACCACATATGAGGACTATCCCATGCTATTCATTATAAGAAGGTAACAGTAGTTACAAGCCAAGCATTATTTAAAGGAGATGAAGAAGGACTTACAGGTCAATTTTCAGAAAGGCTGCTTGTTTTCTCTTCTTGTAAAAAACCCTTCTCCATACAGTGAAATTATGAAGTTACTCGAATATGTGGGTGTAAGCAATGTTCAAGAATATGCGTGTGGAGACACAGCACCGACGGCAGTATCAGGCTGATGGGATGACGTCACTCCCACGCGCTGCATCGATGACGTCACGGCCACGGGCTCAAGAAGCCTGATGGAGGATAAGCTACCGAAAACACGTTAGAGTGGACGGTAAGATGATGGACAATGTAGACCTAATACAAACTATACAAATTACTGTCACTCCGCCCCCTTTGCATTATTTTAGTCTTTAGTTTTTCATATCTTTTTTCAGCCTTTTATGTGATCATTCTACAGCGTTATTTATACATAACCTATTTTACTTAATTTTCTTATAGGTTTTATACCTATTTTTCTACATAAACGCATTCATACTTGACGTTTCCCCGACTGTATTTAATGGCTTTGAGTTTGCACTTCACTGTGTACTCTTATTGTGTTTACGTGATGGAATTCTGTTTTGGCAAATGCCGTGAAAGTACAGTCTAAAATTCCATAACATGGTCAAGTCAATTTCAGCAAAGGTGAAATTAAAAGTATGCACTGAAATGTTGCAATGATTTGTCTTGTTGATTTAGGCACCACTAGCCTAATGTTTCACAATTGTCATGAAATTACTAATAACAAATGCTTAAGATCGAGGAATAAAACAAACATTCATCCATTAATGAACATAAATACAGTGTTATTTTTTTATTTTAAAAATACATAATTTCGAATTATGTAGGCTATTGTAACTTTCGCTATTGTCTTTGTCATTTTCAACGCATTAATAAAGCGAATCGGTTATATGAACGAACAAATAAAATGCAAATATCATCTATGAACATTTTTTATTATTTTATATATATATATATATATATACAATAAATATTAATTTGTATATGATATACTGTGTATCATTTATGATTGTTCTCAGGTGTTTTTCTTGTCATATTTGTTACAAATCTCTTGATATCAATCCCTTGTATAATGCACATTCTCAGATACGTTTAAAGCTCGTTAAGAGTTAGAATAATAAAACACCACGAAAAAGATTACTAAATGCATTGGAAAAAACTATAACGACTGAATAAAACTGCGCAAGCTTTAATGAGCGAAACAGCTTAGTTATGGGCATTGCGCTTAAAAGCATGGTCGCTGGAATAAAAGTCACATTCCCACAATTACAGCCCTTCAGATTTCTCATGTTGTTTAATGAAATAGCCACCACTGAGAACTCTAAGCCACGCAACCAATAAATTGCTGTAAGGAGTTCCCACATCAGCATTAAAACTGCAGTTTTGCTCATGTTGTTTTTTTCGGATTTTGTTTTAAACAAAGCGCAAATCATAATCTTTAACCGCGATAGAAGATTCGAGAGCTCACATTCTTGCAGTTTTCGTTTACATTGTTTCATCATCATCTTGAATAATTTTGTGGCATATAGAGTGTATTTTTCATACGTGATCTAATGTAGTGATGCAAAGAGTTTGCCAAGATTAATTTGGTTTAATAATTCCCTCGAGAGACCTATGATTAATAAAGGATAGCAAAGAAATATATTATCATATTAAACAACAAATAATTATTTTTACACAATTGATTTCGGCATTCTGGTTTGTGCCAGAGTTTCCTGTCAGCGCTTTAAATGTGTTATTTTAATTATGTGAAGGTTTAGTTCTTTAGCCTACATAAACAGAGATCTGTGTCTCCACGCCTTCCGCACAATTCTGTGTGTCTCTTTAGTTTAGCAGGATCTGTCTTGAAAACGCTTTTGTCCCGCGGAAATGCTTCTGTTCTTCTTTACCTGCCCTTGGTGTAAAGAAATAATAAAGCATTCTGGATTTACAGTCTGGACATTTGTCTGTGAAACCTGCGCTTAATTTTAATAGTACAGATGTGAGACTGCATGCACAATTATTTTCTACTCAAAATACTTTCATTAGCACAAATGAACTCAGTAAGACTGTGCACAGTGACACATTCTTTCCCAAAATTGTTTTTGGTGCATTGGATGTATAGTTTTGAGTTTAGACCACAAAGTAAGACTGTGTTGTCAGATGTAGAATAGGATCAACATCCCACACATGGATCAGTATATGACGTTACATTTTATGTCAGGTTTTGTTATTTTCAGGTTTTGGGGTTTTGACAATTGATCACTGCATATGTGTTTCTGATAGCTATCTGATAATGAAGAGACCAAGCGCAAGGCGTATTGTTGACTGCATAATCTAATACCGTTAATATGCAATTTGAGAGTAAAGGATGTAAAAAAAGTTTAGATCAAGCAGATATACTACATTCATAAAAAAAATCAAGAATATAATTATACATTTGGCTTCAAGACGCCAAGTGAAAATGCATTCTGACTCTACTGCGCCAGTACACCGTGGTTACATGCGTTTCATATACTTCATTAAACCGATGTGCTGTCTGAGGCAAATTTAATCCTTAAATGCTGACTCCCCTCTGTCTTATCTAAAAATAATAATAATAATACTGTTTTATAATATAAAGAATATCATATTTTTATAATATAAATTATTATTATTTTTATAAAAATGTTACATTTTCAAACCCAAAATTAACAAGGTTCAGGTAACTACTAGTTTGTTATTATTATTATTATTATTATTATCAACTGAATAACACAGATTTTTAGTAATTAGGCCTGAACCTTGTTAATCTTTGGTTTTGAAAATGTATTAAAGGCATATTACATGTGCTTGATTTACTGTACCTTTTGGCTTGGTTTAAGGGCCACATTCCACTATACAGCATCATCAATGAAAGCGAACTAGGTATTAAACTATTATCATTAGTGTACATGCCCACCACCCTTCAGTAAGAGTCGTCTAAAAAATAATTTACAGCAACATTTACCTTCTGTTTTATTATTTGATTTGATCATGTTCAAAAAGCAAACCAGCTATATAAAATGACTTGAAACAAGTGCATACTGTTGCAAAATAACAACTAGCCACGGGATACATTGTAACAGCGCTTTTGTATTTAGAATAATGTTCATACACTTTATTGCATACAGTGTTTCTGCATCCCTCGGTTTTTCCTACATTTACCCGGATTAACATAATTTGTCTATTCAAAGCCAGTTTATCAATGAAGCTTCAGTCTAGAAAAAAAGAGATTGAGAAGCCAGAAGAAGGACTTCATCATGCTTCTGTAACAGTGATGCAGATACTGTTCTCAGAAAACAGCTTCTTCAACTATTTCATGGAAATCTCTAAACTGTCTCTTTCTGCTGATTGCCTTTAAGTGTTCCTGTTAGAGGTTGAACTCGCATGTGGCAGGTCATAACTCCTGAAGGGCCTCAAAATGTCCCTGGTTCTCCAGCAGCTTTTACATGTCTCTCTGAATAATATATGGAGAGGATGTACCATGGACCAAGGTCAAATGGACAAATTTTGCTGATATGTTAATTGTTGCTTTTTCAATGTTATTTTGCTAAAAGTTTGAGTTGTCCATTGCTGAGTTTTAACACACTAACAGGGTTGAAAAGGAGCCTATGTGATGGATCCTTATATCATTAGCATACAAAACTTCACCTTATAAATCACTAACAACCATCCACATCACACCAGGATCATGGTGGAGAGCACTACACCGTTAAGCCACGCTCACATATTTATTACACCACAGTATGTAGATCTGCATCTGGGATTTACAAAGATTGTAAACATACACATTTATAGAAACTGCATAGACCGTTTTAAAATTGAGATTATCCTTCAGAGACTCTCTGTGTCAATTTACTAATGTTTTATGGATCGTTGTCATATGTTGACGACTCTGCATTTTTCATTCCTCACTTTTCCTGAAGATTGTTATATGGAGAAGACCAAACACACCATCATATACTGCCTCTGCCTTACTTTATTGTTCATAAGCCCCTCTTACACCAGCACAAACTATCATATTAGTGTATGCTGGTTCTTGCCGGATTGGTGCTGGTCTAGCTGGTGGACCAACAACGTCATGCTAAACACACGTGAAGCTAGTTTATCAGTATGGTCTTTGTGACCTTAAGTCTTGTGGAACTTGCAGTTAACCTTTAGCATACCTGAAATAGTAAGCAAAATTATTGATTTCCTTCTTGCTTTGCTTTTTACAAGCGCTTTACTTTTGCACAGTGTTGTTGGTGTTGGTAAGTGCAGAGCAGCTCACAGATGATTCAGCTCACTTGAACAAGCGGCAATGGTGCTACTACCCTCTTTTTCACTTGTTCATTCTATGTAAATAGATACCCACACCAACGATCAACACACTGCCAGTGCTACAGAATTACAAAACAGTTTTACCCACAGCTGCTGCAAAACCATCTTCTGATCGTTCACAAGTTCACAGATCACATGATGCTGCTAACATCGCTCATTGATCATCTTTATTTCCACTTCTTGACAATTTCTCTGGAAAAGATGCTTTCTCTACAGTGTGATTCATACACTCACACCTACGAAAACTGTTTATTTTACAGACTAAGTATGCACCGTGCTACTCCTGAACTACGTCAACATATTACAAGAATGCCCTTTAGTTCTGATGAAGGGCATATAAGATCTCTGTTTACTACAGTTAATAACACCTGATTCCTTACCTCCTCACATTTACTCTAGTAGTTTATGCAGCAAATGCATGACCTTTTATAACACAAAAATATATATCGATCATATCCATCAGCAATTAATATACCCAAATAACACTAAATCTAATCTACTGTGCCCATCTCCATATAATTCTCTTCTTCCTTCACTCTACAGCTTTGAACTTAAGACAGCGGATGAAATATCTGGTCTTATTCCAAATCCTCTCTCTGTGAGATAGATCCACTTCCTGCCCACTTGGTTTAAGCCTGTCTCTGCATTCGTTATCTGATCTAATAACAAATATTATGCATTCTTCTCTTAACTTAGGTGTTGGCCCTTTGTCTATTAAGAATGCCCTAATAACTCATAGGCTTAAGAAACCTGGAACGCTGGAACATAACTTTTAGTCCTATTTCGAATTGACAGTTTCATTAAAATATATTGAAGAAGATTGTTGAAGCTCAGGTTCATGCTCATCTTTAAAAAACAACCTGTTTGTAGAATTTCGATGTAGCTTTCGGCCATTAAATAGTACAGAGACAGCCATGGTAAAAGTTAATAATAACTCTCACTCATACTTATTCTTCTTGATCTAAAAGTGTGGCCTTTGATACCTTATCTTACCAGGTTCTCTTAGATCCATGACACTCTGTTGGAACTACCGGTGTTCCTCTGGTTTAGGTTGTATTTCTCTGGCTGCACTCAGTTTGTTCAACTTTAAGGTGACGGCAGAGTTGTGGGTGAGCTTGGGCTTCCAGTAAAAACCAAACTGGAGAAAAGGCTAATACGGTGGCTACACCAGACCCGAGTGTCACGTCGCAACAAAAGACAATAGAATATTGCCTTTTGTTAAATATTGCCTCGCATCCCAGTTTTTCCCAACAATGACGTTAACATAGAGCAGAATCTAAAACCACTTGATGGAAAAGGCTTCTTCTGATTAATAGGAATTATAAAATACATTTGGATCACACCAGTCCTCTGTGAAACTGTGTGTGTAGCATTAAATGATCACAATGGTGTATTGAATAAAGTGTGGATTTATTTTGTATTCAATGTTTCACACACAAAAGCCTTTACATAGGCCTC
This sequence comes from Triplophysa siluroides, assembly GCA_006030095.1. Lineage (NCBI taxonomy): Eukaryota > Metazoa > Chordata > Actinopteri > Cypriniformes > Nemacheilidae > Triplophysa > Triplophysa siluroides. The sequence goes on along the minus strand of VCII01000221.1, from coordinate 163,220 downwards.
TTTACACTATGGTCAGGTGCTCTTTGACAGGGGTGGTTGAGAAAAAATCACCAGAGAAACTCACCTGTGGGAATGCAGCATTTTTATGCCACGGCATAAATTCCTATTCTGGGATCTTTGTATGCCCTGACAATAAGATTTATCGAGCAAACATTACCGTTGTGAAAAATACATATTTAAACTATTTTTTTTGTTCAAACAAAGAGACAAAGTAAGCCTATAGTGCTGTCACACAGTTAATGTCCTGAGGTAGGGCGTAGTGGAGTGTGAGGACAACACAACAGTTTTAGTAGTCTCGCTTCGTGGCTCGTGAATAAGGGAAAGGTGAGGTCTAGCACTGTCGAAAGACACAAAAAGAAGTAAGGATGATTAAAAAGCTGTCAGGTTGTGTGCTAAAGACAGGCAAATAAGAAAGTAAAACATCTTTTGTATTAAAACCAATGCAATGAAACATATTAATACTCGCATTAGGGAAGCCTTCATTAGCATATTTGTAGCACTACACAAATTCAGCTCTTAAGGGCATATAATTGGAAGGAAGCTCATATAAAAGACTTTGACACATGAAAATACCTTAAAATAATAATAATAACAGTGACAATACCTAACACCTGATGATAAAGACATTCAAGTTTGCAGTTCTATCTCACCCTAATGTCTTTAAATAACTCGTTCTGCAAGGAAAGAACATGGGTAGATTGGTGAGCCATGTGATGAGAAGAAAATAGTACTGACGAAATCAAGATTAACGTATCCAGGTGAGTCAGAAAGGTAAATCATGTCAGAAAACAGAATACACTTCTGCGAAATAATCCAATTGAGAGCATGTGGTTATTCTGCTGCTGGTGGTTTGATGAGACCTTTTCTGTCAAATAAATGTCCCCCTTTCCATTAAAAAGGCAGAACTTTGCCACTAATGCAGCAGCAATAATGTAGTTGCTTTGAGAAGTCTTTTCCCACCAAACTGAGCTTGACTTTCAGGGATTGTTCCCCCAAAAATGAAAATTCTGTCATTGTTTACTCACTTTCTTCAAAAGAAGGGCAATTCCAGCGTTATGCATGTGACATAAAGACACTCAGAGAATGCATCTGTTACACTGAACACTTGCACTGTTTATATTTTACCTTACCCTTGTTGATAGAGATAAAACATCAGAAATATAGCAGTCTATGCACAAGTTTTCCTTTTTTAGAAAGGGAAATAAACACATGTTATGGACACGGTGTTTGGGAGACAACAAACTTTATAGGATTTCTGTGAATTCAAATGCACAAACCTGAAGCAATAATACCCAACACATGGAGAAGGGATGCCTCTTCACAGAACATAAAATAGTAAATTTTTTCATGTGTCCATTTATGAGGAATATGTAACTTTATGGATGTGACATAAGATCCTGAAAATGGCACCAACCTAACTATAAAAAAATCATGCACTTAAAATAAAACAAATGCTTTAAAAACTTCACATGAGACATCACATGGGTATTAGAAACACAAAATGTTGATATTTGTGCTGTTAGTATATTAAAAACCAATCTATGTTTCTTTTTTATGGTAAGGTTGACATTTTCACAGAATTGCCCAGACCACAAAAGAAGATATTTTTAAGAATGTTGTAAAAATCTAACAGGTTTGAAATGACAAGAAGGTGAATAACTGATGAAAGAATTTTTATTTTTGGTTGAACTATCACTATCACAAAGGAATGGAGCTGCTGAAATCAACTTTAGATTTTAAAGATTTTGTATTTATTAATATAACTTTAAATGTAACATTCTGCTTAACTAATTTATTATTAAATATAGGACTTTATGGTCCGTATAGTATTTAACCTGTGTTTCTTTCTCCTTTATGCTTCTCTGTGATAACCACTGTGTGTGTGCGTGCCTGCGTGTGTATTTTGTGTTCTGTGCATGAGGAGTTGTGTGTCTGTGTTTTATGCATGTGGGTGTGTATGAACCTGTGTGTGTGTCTGGATTCTGTGTGTGTTCCCTTTGTTGTTTTTACTTGTATAACTTTAATGTTTTGCTTATAGTCAAAATGTTTCATGTACAATTGCATTGTAACTATGAAAATCCTAAAAAGCGCAATATAAATACAATTGAGTTGAGTTGAGTAAAAATGACTATGGTCAAGTCAATGGGGACACTTTTTGGGCGAACTATTCCTTTAAGGCTGCCGCACACTACAAGATTATCTGTGAGATATTTTGCAAGATTTCTCGTGTTCACAGTCAGAGCTCGCCTTGTTTGTGTAAGGGAATCTGTTGGTGTGCTGTCATGATCGCATAGCGACATTCCACACACTATAGCACTATAACAACTGCTAAATAAATTTTTATCGGCATGTTTGTGGTATCGTCATGTTTTAAGAATCTTTTAGTGCAGCCCAGCCATTAGATCAAAATTCCTACAGGAATTTACAGCGTGATCTTACCCCTAACCCCGCCACTAGCGCAAAAACACTTCGTACCTAAACATACGAATGAGAACATTTGAATTCATGCGAATCAGCCACCTCCTAAAAAAGTTATGCCTTGCCATGAGATTGTAATGACGTTTCTGCATGTCTGTTGTGTCAAGTAAAAAAAAATTGTAAAGCTAAATACAATATTGCTATGAATTTGAGAGTTGATCTCTTCCAAATGATGACAGATAAAGCAATGGGTTGTGATTTAGATTTTCTATCGACTGAGCCCTTAGTAAAATGTGCATTCCAGCATTTTTAGCTTGAAATCTGCCCAGAGAAGCGTATCTGTCTGCAACACAATTTACTGCGCGACCTAAAAATTCAACATGCTCCAGATCTGAGCTGTCTCAGATGCCACGGCTGTGAAGAACCCTGGCTTTTTTATCTAGATGGTCAGATAAAATGCTATCTGCACCCATAAACCTGTTCATAGGAGTCTTTAGCAGAAGGCACTTCAATGTCGTTGCGGCGCAGACTCTGATAAACCTCAAGCCAAACACAGTGTAATTTAGAAGGCCAATAAAACACACGGTACCTGGGAATGGTCTTCATTCCCATCCGTTCTCCCTTTTTCTCAGTTTTTCTGCACGGGGACCCATGCAGGCGCATGCACAGCCGGCAGGCATGAGCGGGAGGGGGGCGATGAATCGGATGAACTCTGGCTATCCTCACAGAGAATAGAAAGTGATGTTTCTCGGCAGAGCGCATGTGGCATTGGCTTGAGGCGGTTCCCAGTATGAAGAAGAGCGCGTGTAGTGTTCTCAAAACTGGTTCTTAGTACATGGTTTGCTTGAGTTTAAGAATAGGTTTTGTAGATCTGAAAAAAGGGCCGCTAAAAACCAGCCTACTGAGTTCCCCCTAAAGACACTGTTTTCTTAGGAGTGAAGCCCAAACATGACGGCCCTGTTTATTCGGGCAGAATTGGCCTTTGTCTGGGCCTCCCAGGTAAGATAAAGGAGACAGACAGAGAGGTAGAGAGAGATAGAGGCATTAAGACCGCTCCTTACGGGACCACCAGTGTTGCGTGCATGTGTGTCTGTGTGGTCGTGTTTGCCTGTGTGTTTGTTGCTGGGTGTGTTTGTGTACATATGCAAACATGTGTGACTAATTCGGGCAGCGGGACTTTGTATGGGATCATTCTGTGAGCGGAGTTAGGAGGTGTAGTAACTCGATCACTGTCATTCTAAACAGCACTTTTATTCTGCTCTGTCCTCAGAGCCTCCTGCAAAATTAATGATGGGAGGGGGGGCGATGGCACGTGAGCTGCATTTGGTGTCCAAACCAGAAGATATTTTGAAGAGCGTTGGTCACCAAACAACATTGGACTGACTTTCATTGTAGCGACCTGTGAACAGCATGAGGGTGAATAAACGATGCCTGAATGATGCTCTTCTGTGAATACTTGACAGACAAATAAATAAATAAAAATACTAACCCTCGCTCTGGGGAAAAGAGTCTGCTAAATAACTAAATGTAAATGTAAATGTTACTCCTTGAGCTTCTGCAAGACAAAAGAAAAATGCAGTTTCGAGCAGCATGAGTAAAATGACAGAATGAACAGCTTTGATTGTGTGGTATCATATGTATATATTTCATATAACAACCCAGAAAAAGGAGTGATGTTAGGAATTAGAGAGAATTAGTCCATTTCATGAATATAAAACATAGAAATAGCCCCCTATTTTGTGTCATTGCTATTCACTTGCTAAGATTTGCAAGGATCTTTCATTATCAGTTTGGTTAGTGATGCAGGAGGTCAGTGAGGGTTTTTGTTTTTTGCTTTTTATATAAAATGAAATGCTGTTTCTTTATTCATGCACACAGTTACCCGTTTATGCAAAGAGAACATATTTTCCCATATACTAACTGTCAATATATTGACTCATACATACGGGATCGCTGCTTTTCATTTATTAAAAAATATAAGGAATTGGTTCCAGTATATGGAAATGTATTATTTAATATGTAAAATGTCTCAACTGAGATTTAAACTGCTTATAAAGCCAAAGCTCATGAGGAGAAAACTTCAAGAGAACGTTTTCTGATGTAAGTAATACGACTCTTGGCACTCCGAAACTAAAGCAGTGGAAACTCCTGGCAGACCGACCCCTCGGTGCAGTGCCGACTGTTAGGTTTGGCTGTTTTTCACGGTTTGGTTTAGGCCTCACAGTCCCTCCGAGCAAAAAAACTGTAATGCTACATCAGACAGGATGACATTCTATCTGATTTAGTTCCTCCGGTGTTGTGGCAAGAGTTAAAGCCCTTTTCCACATCACAATGCCACTGTGCCCAGAAAGGCCCCTACAGAAATGTTTAGTTGAGATGAATGTGGGAGAACAGGCCTAACCTCAACCTCACTGATCACTTTTGGGATAAACTGGAATGCCAACTGACAGCCAGACAGATTGGGCTAGCCAGAGAAAACGTTACTGTAAGAGGTTGCTCTGATTTGATGAAGGAGATTCAGAGTTCTCATTTTTGTTCAACTTAGTCTCCAATGTTTCTCCCAGAACGACTCAAACAACTCAGAATGTAATTGCTGAAAAATCCAAGAAGTGCAAATATTGCAGATTGTAGAGGTAAAATAATCTGGATTTGGGTCAATTTAATGAGAAATATTGAGATCTGAGTCAAATCTGAGTTGAGTTTCTCACATTGTTGAGATCTCTTCTGAAACTCTAATGCAGAGATTTGTGAGATTTTTGATACTTTTTCTCAGGAGAAAAGATGAGACTTCCACAAAAGTTTCCATTTGCTCTCCATTTGATCTCATGATGTCTAGGAGAAACCATCGAGCTACTGAAGAGATCTCATCTGTGCTTTCGTTCTTCTGGGTAACCATCTCTCTTTATCCCCGTCAGCCTGGTGTCTTATTCTGTATCTTTACAGTTATAAATCTCTGCTCTCCTCTCTTATCCTCGTCTCATCTTTGTCTCTCCTCTGCTTGCTTCTTTGTCAATAACTGAAGGTAAGAGCTGATGCATTTGGCTCCACATTGTTTGGTTCAGCGTGAGGTGCCATGAGCAGCTAAAGCCCACGGGCCATATTTCAGATTCAGAGTGGTTGGCTGTGTGAGCCGACAGGCTTTGATCAGAGCAGACGGCAGTGTGAGCTCACAGGGATTACTGCACAACACTTCATTTCACTCTGGTTTTAAGCATGACCTCGAGAAGCAACAGAACAAGTTATCTTAAAGAACACAGCAGAGCTAAAAATGAAGTGGCTTGTAGTTTGTTGCTGGAGTAATTTCATTTTTTTTTTCAGTTTTCAAATACATTTAACATTAAAGTTTAAGCAGACAACAACTTCAAGTGATGGTTCATCTAAAAATAAAAAATGCTGTCCTCATTTACTCAACCACTTGTCATTTCGAACCTCTATGACTTTTTTTCTTCCGCAGAACACAAAAGAATATATTTTGAAGACAGTTGGTAACTGAACAATACTGGACCTCATTCACGTCTACTGCATGGACACAAAACCAATGCAAGTGAATGGGGTCCAGGTAACAATATTTTTCTAAACATCTTCTTTTGTGTTCTGCAGAAAAAAGAAAGTCAAATGAGGACAGAATTTTAGTTTTTGGGCGACCTATCACTTTAATTGTGGACATTTTGCTGCTCATAAATTTGGGTATTTTGTTGACCTGCATTTGATTCAGTTGATTTAGACTAATACTTTTGTATGAATTCAAATGTATAAAAGATGGTTTGGTTTTAGTCGATTTTAATGGCACAATGTGAAGTAGCACAGTGCGTGTGTTCATCATGATGAAAGATGAGTGTTAGATGAGGTCTCTCGAGTCCAGAGGTCACATAAACACAGCTGGTGTTTACGTCCCGGTTGGTTCAAAACAGGCGCGCTTGTCTGTATCGGCGTCTGGGGCAGCGTGCTTCTTCATCCATCTCTTCTGTCTGTGTTTTGAATAAATCAGTGCATCTTTACTTATTCTGTGCTTATCTCCGCTCAGATCAAACTCTTTTAAGAACTGTGATGTGCTTTAATGTCTTCAATAGATCTTTTGCTTGTCCTTATGCAACACAATCTTGATCTGTAATCTATTCATTTGTGTTTGTGACACCAATTTCCCCATTTTTTCGTAACAGTCAGCACCACTTTCAGTCAAACACATTTTAAAACGCGGTCTCTTTCATGTGTATAATTTTATATCAACGCAATCTGATGGAAATTCAAACCTATTTTACAAGGTGGCTCATTATTGTGAATTCCTATTTCCTCTGATCTCATTGGTATGTTGTGTAATGATTTGACTTTGGCCCTGTGACGTCAGGTTTAGGGGCGGAGTTAGAGTTGCCATTTATTGTTGCTTTGCCACCTCCTGAACATCGCGTTTTTACCAAAATTAGCCTTTGCTTTTACGGTTTGGGGCGAGGTAAGGTGTTGGTTAGTCAGCACCAAAAATATGTGATATCAGGTTATAAATATATAAATGTACATACATACGCGGTGTATGTATTAAAACATGATATATGCACATGTTTAGATGGGTAAAAGGGCTTTGATGCTGCATTTGAGACAAATAAGTGTAGGTCTTGCATAAACTCAAAAAAGGTGCTTCAAAAGGTTATTTAATGCCCTAGAACCTTTCACATCTGAAGAACCTTTCTGTTTCACAAAAGGTTCGCTCACAAGTTCACCTATGCAGATAATAATAGTTTCAGGAGTAGAAAAGGTATGCTTATTTGGAGAGGGCCCCGAGCTCGCCGGTTCCTATCGAACCCGGAGCACTCTCCCCCTGTTGAGGAGCCGGAGTGGTTGAGGGATGTGAAAGACTTAGAGATGATGCAGGTAAGACGGCTGCCTATTTATTGGATAGCTCGCTTGAGCTGGGTGGAAGCCGTGATTGCTGATGCGGATCAGCCGAGCTTCATTATATGCTCCGGCTCCTCCCGAACTTTGTTAATAAAACACCATTTGTGGCAAAAATGGTTTGTCAGATTATAAAAAAGTAATAAAGAGATGTTTTTTTCAAAAATGGTTCATCTATGATGGCATCGCGTTGAAGAACCTTTTAAGCACCTTTATTTTCAAGAGTTTAAGTGAAAAGAAAATGTTTTTTAAGTGTTTTGGGGAAATGCTCTCTGTACAGACTTTTTAAATAAAGCGTTATTTGGAGTCAAGGATCTTAGACCCTAAAGGAAATCTTTGAACCTTACAGAAATGAAATTGTGAGGGATGCATCGGCCAAGGCATCAAGTGAAAAATAGTGCTTAGATTGCTGGCTTATTTTCCATTCGCTCTCGCTGTTTTGTTTTTTTGATGTTATTTTGCAATCAAGTATAGCAAGTGTGTGCAGTTGGCTGGTGTTTTGTTCAAAACTGTAACTTCTGTATCCTATTACAGAGTTTTGGCATTGTTTAGATATGCTTCTTATGTTGCAGTCGCCTGTGAATGGGGGTGGAGGGGGTTGGGTTGGTGGTTGAGGCAGGACAGCGGAGGTAAATTGCATTGTTATGCGGATGTTATTTCCTTCAGATGCACTTGTAGAATAATTCATTTTATTCCCCTTAGTGCCACTGCAACCTGTTTAATATCAAATCCTACAGGCTCACCCATGGTGCCGGCTTATTGCATGCAAAGAAGTGATCTCGTCTTGATGGGGCAAAACAGCTGCGAAGTAGAAGACAGCTTCATTATTGTCTCGGCGTTACAGATGGATGACGCTGCTGACAGACATGCTGTATAAATTGACAGGGTTGTGAAGAAGACAAAAGCTTATGTTACTGGTTTCCAGGAGTCTCAAGGTGTATTTTTAGTCAAATGAGTAGGTGCATGGTGCCGCGGTGTATGGTTTTGTATGTTAAACGTATCCTGCCACTGTTCACCAGTCGCCCTTGAGAATATGATTGGAATGTCTGCTGCCACTCTCTGGCTGAGAGTTTGAAACATTTTCCGAAAAATGTTTTTGTCTCGATGATGTCTTACGATCGGTTATCAGACAGTCTGCTTTGTGCATTTTGCAATATCTATACAGTAGATACTTCTTCATAAAAATATTCAGCATCTTATCCAGATTACTTATTTGGTAATCATTTCTTGTAATAATTGTGAACATTATTGAATCATTGAAGAGACAAACAATTTTAACCGGGCGAAGTCTCTCTCGATTACAAGATGAATAGTACATGCCTTGATCTTGATTTCACATATTAATCATGACACGGCAATCACAAAGAGTCCATTTGTCATGAAATTCAAGCCGCATTACAGGAATGTGAAGCAGAAAACCAAGCAGATTAACAGTTTAGCTGTATGGCCTGTGCTATCCTTACACTGTAGCTTATCTTCTGAATTCAACACGCTGTCGCTTTTCAATAAACGTCTTATCCTACAATGACCAATTCTTTTTTACAAAAGTATTGCTTTAGACATTTTTTGGCTTAGCCCCTTTTCAATGAATTGAAACAAAACGAGAGCAAATGATAACAGAGCTTTTCTTAAAACAAATTGTGGTGCTTGAAAAGACAATCTTGAACATAAATGATACTTCTTGCGACCGTATTGTAACTGTATTGGATATACGGACACATGTTCCTGTGATGATGGACACATACATTTTTTCATTGACTGTGTATATTTCCATCAGTAGGGCTGAACACACCTTTGTCTTGTTTCTTTAGAGGTGATTAGAGGGGCTCACCTGCCCTTTTACCTTTAGCTCCAACAATAACATCTAAAACAGTTTAGTGCTAGTTCACTTCCTCCTAATGGAGGGTGTGACAGAACGCTAAAGCCTCATTCATGTGCTTTCATATCCAACATGATCATCTCCACATCCCATGAAAGCTTCTCCCAAATTTATAACAGAGCGACAAGTTAAACGTGCATGCAATCCATTACTGTCCCGTTAGGCTTGCATGATAACCCAGATGATATTTGTGTTGTTAAGAGAAGGATCCAAAAATCATTTGTGACAACAGATGTTAATGTCTGTACTGTAAGCGTGAAGATCCATTAATACAAGTGTTTACTACAAGTGTTCGGTCTCACATATAATATGGTAAACAGGTTGGTTTTGAGAGGATTTTGGGCACTTTTTAATTGGTCAAATTGGTTTTAGCATACCCACCAACTAAAACCAGCAAAAAACTAGCTTGACCAGGCTGGTGTTCAGATGTTTTGAGCAGATGGGTTCCAGCCAAAAAGTACCCCAAACCCCAGCTTAAACCAGGTTGGGACACCAGTTAAAACCAGCAAACCAGCGTAGGCATCATACAAGGGTTCAAACGCTTTTCAACAAGATTCTTCACTTACTGTATAATACGGTTCATGAATATGTAAGGAATAATCCATGGCTAGCTGTGCGTTAAAAGATTTTATTACATGGCTCATTTGAATGCTTGATTCTGATTGGCCAGTCGTGACATTCCAAGGGTTGTTATTTTCAAATAACAACCGCTCAAAACTAATAACATCCTGTAACCCGGATGCTGCAACTCATTTTGAGAGGGGCAGTTTAATATTACACAAAAATGTATTTAAAATATTTCAAATTCCATTTCATGTCCAGATTTTTTCACATGTGGCAAGTAGCCGTGTAATAAGCGGGATGATGTACAAGCTTCACGTCGGATCCTAATCACACTGTCGGGGCTTATTTCTGCGATAACAACCGGCTGCCTGTACATCATCTATTAATGCACAGTTGGCCGTGGATTATCCTGCTTATACCATGGTCATTTGCCAGGTTAATGCTGTTATTGAGGTTTACAGTGTAATTTTTGATCATACAGGTAAATTCTTTTCAAATGTTGAACTACCTGTGCATTAAACGGTTTAATGCACACCTTCCAGCCAATCAGAATCGAGTATCCAAACATACCGTGGTATTATATAAAATAACAATGTTGCTAATAACAAACTATGCTCATTCCTTACATTGGAATGCGTAGTGTACTCAGTTATTTTGTTTTATCAAAAGATAAAGCACCATTGAGGCTGGACAGGCTTAAGAAATGATCATCTCTTTGATTTATAAGACGAGACTCTCCCTTCTGTCTTGGTTCCTGTTTTCTCAGACTAATGGAACGCCCACTGCGCTCACTCTTTGTTAGCGCTATGACAAGCAAATACTTTGCCGGGGCATGTAGACACACCTGGCGCAGACATGTCGGTAGAGAGAAGAGACTCGCTTGGCCCTTTTCTCCGTGGGCTTGAATGGGGGGGCTGGCTCACCTATTTTGATGGTGAATGGAGAGCTCCTCGGAAATGCCGTTCTGGAGCTCAGTCAAAACAAAAGCAGGCCTTGAGCGAATCGGGCTTCAAGACAGGTAAAACCTGAAGACCAGCTGAGCTGTCAGTCACGGTGGAGACATCTGCTCCCCATCAGTCTGACGAGTTTGTTAATCTCCCCTCTCAGGTGCCTCCTTCCCTTTCACATAACAAAGTCGGCCCATTATCCAGCATGGCACAAGCGAAGTCACAGGCCTTTCCTCCGGTGACGGTGGACACGGTGATGCAAAAATGGCAGAGTTACTGAAATGCTGTATGAACATACATTAATAGTCGGAAGATTTTGCGTATATTACTCACACTTCAAATGTAGGATAACAGTAAAGTCATTGAAACTATGAAATTAAACAAATAGAAGTCGAAAAAATGATGTAGTAACCAAGACATTTTATTAGCGCTGATAATCGTTTGAAAGAGTGTCGGCCAGCCACTTTTTCAAGTCATTACATTTCTGCCGAGGCCAACAGACTGCTTGTGCGGCCGGTTGACCTGACGATTTGTTGCACAGCATGTTTTATGCAATGCACAGGTCAGTTTCTGTAGCTGTGCTGAATGTTTACCACATACCGCAGCAGAGGCCGTTTTAATCGGGTCACATGAAGAACCGTCATTGGGAGAGATGAATAAACTTGAAAATGGAGCAGACTTACAGTAAATGCCTGATGAATGTGCATTTAAGACATGGAAAAGAAAACAGTGCACTGTTTCAGTGAGGCCGCACCTACTTTTATGAAAGAAAGGCAGGCGAGACCTCCCGTTGAGTCTGTACTGAACTATATCCTGATAATCCCTCCGTTTGCACTTTAAGTAAATTATGAGCTGAGTTGCCAAATGAAACATATGACAGATAAATGTTGCTCGTAATAATCTGCTTTAGAGAACAATTACACTGTGGCTTATATAGTCATGACTGCAAGATTATATCCGATGGCAGGCAGGGCCAAACTGTTTTGACATTAGAGCCATATGAAAAATATTTTTGGGATCCGCAACAAAAGCATATTTTTATTGTATTTACACACAGCTAAATCTAGGAAAGACTACATCTGACGCTTTCGTTTCAACCAATTTTACAATCTTACTGTTTGCAAAAAGACAGGTCTACATGTGTGTTAGGTGTCAATATCTTTCCTCTGATTGACAGCAACTGAGGTAATGCTCCTAAGCCAAATTGCATTTGTTAGCCGCAGCAGTGCCATGCCTCACCGTCCCTACAGGGATTTTGGATAAATATACATGAGAGGTGCACCTTCGCTATTCCCATCTAATTTGTAGCCAGAGGTGCGGACGCACGGTGAGCCGTGGAGCCGTAATGGAGGCGGCCGTCCTAACAAGCCGCTTCAGTCTCGCATCACGGTGGCATAAATCTGCCCACCTCCTCCTCCTCTCCTCACCTGTATCCTTCCTGGACAAGATCTTCAGACTGCTGCAAGGTTTCTCTCATCTGGTATTCTCATTTGTAAACTGCTTTTCTGTTTTACATGCCTTGCACACCCAGAAACCACATTGTTAAGTCGCTGCCGATCAATCAAAATGTGTTTGACGTTTACACGTATTCTCAGATTGTGAAGAAACATGAACTGTCTGTGTTGTGGCCCTTTAGAATCTCAGGGGGTGAATTTATTATTCAGTGTAAATTGACGGAGAAACCTAAATGACTCTTTGTTTAGCCGTGTTGTGTTTGGTACTAAAGTAAACTCACCCCCATTACTGTGAAACCTCTCCAGATTCCAAGGGTTTTGGCCTTTTGTTTATAAAATACCGGGAGGTTTTCTGGCTGGTCTCGAAGCTTCAAGCTTGCTCACGCACTTTGACTGTCCTGTACGTATTTAGCGGTTGTGTAAAGACGAAGCATTGTTTGATAATCTCCATTTCAAACACTTTATGATACAAAGGCGAGACCATGTTTGCCATGTTAAATCCTATGACACAAGCTTCTGTAGAGGATTCCTGTAACTCACTGCTTCAGACTTTGCCGTGGTGTTGTGGCAAGAATGGCTAAAAACCAGGGAGTTTGCCAAATAAAAGAATGTTTTAGTGTTGGGATCTGAGACTACTGGTAAATAATGCTTCAATTAATATCTTTCTATTGTATATACAGCGATAAACTGTGCAATATATTGTGCCACAAACATCCGTCTGGCTGGGCATTATTATACAGCTACTTACAAGGCTGAGGAAATAATTTGATTTTTTGATCAGCTTTTGGCCAAGGCACTATGGTCAAACAAAGCAACCACGCAATGTAATCATTGGTCAAAATAATCTCATGTATTTTTATAATTAGGAATATTTATATTTGTATTCATTTGGCTGTATTCAACTGAGCCGTGTGTTATCAGTTTCAATCGTGACTGACCAATCAGAATCAAGTATTCCAGAGCGCTGTGTAATAAAATATATACTGTATAAATACACACATTTATTAGACAACCACCCTGTGTATGTTTTGTGCCACAGATGCACAAAGAGTATTGGTGATTATCAAAATAATGTTTCATGTTTCTGAACTGGTACTTGTCCACCGGAACAAGTAAGCTCCATTGCTTTGTAGAAATCCAAATGATAAAATAAAAATGTTGTTTTGACCATGAATTTTCAAAGTTTCTGTTTTAATAGAATAACAGAATAAAAATAGTAAAGCACCTTTTACTTCATAATTGTTTGTATTTTTTTTTCTCTTTATTATGACAGGGGGTCTAATATATATAGCCGCAGAAAAGTTTCATTTAATCAGCATTTACAGATGTATTGTGGTCATTCCAGTCCAGTGCGTGTTGAATTTCAGCCAAATAAAACCCGAGGAGCAACAGCAATGTGAAGGAATGACAGCATGGTTATCACATATAAAAACCTATTCTAAATACATGTACAAATATTATTGTTGAATTGCTTCAAAGTAAATTTGTTCTTTGATCTTGTTTTCATTAGATTATTTGAGGTCCGCAAACATACACATCATCTTTTCAGTAATTTTGAGCCGTTCTCTAGTTTTTATTTTCTGCAAATAAAAGCAAATAGAAACTATGTTTTTATTAGAATTTTGGGAGAAATATTGTTAGTAGTTCACAGAATGAAAAAAGGTCGGCACTAAGCCTAGTGGTTGGCGCACTGACGTATAGTGCAACTGCATCTCCAGCCACCCGAGTTTGAATCCCTACTCAAGGTTATGCCAATCCAGGTCCCTACTCTCCACCCCATGCTTTCCTGTCAATCTCTACCATCCTGTCTAAAAAAACATTGTTTCTAAAATCGTCTTGTACAAAAGTTATTATCTTACAAGCAGGTTTAAATTTGATTTGAATGTCACATGTTTATTCCAGAATGTGCTGTAAGACTTTTAGACCCACTGTGTGCAATACATTGATACACAATACACGTTTCATCAGTCCAGGTTGGTTCTCATCTGTTTCATATGTACATGAATTATGCTATGTTAAGACAAACACAAAGCCAAAACGCTCATTTGAACATGAAACAATATCCTGAAGCATTGTTCACTTCATTTACAGTTGAGTGGCCGCGCATATGCGACTGCTGTTTGTTCATCTGAATGAATGGGACAGGCAAGTGTATAGATGCAATCACATTTATTTACACATAGACTGAATTTGTTCATGTCACACTAGTCGACATAAAACACACATTTGTCAGTGAGACGTTTTGCTACCAAGGGAAAGTAAACGAAAGGGGAACGTCATTTGTTGAATGGGTGGGCATGCTCACGCACGGCACTTAGTCAACACACCGAGCTCAATAGACGTTTAGAAACATACCTGTTGAGGTATTTCTCCAAATGCCAACCTCATTGATCTTTCATCAGTCGACACATCCAACCAACCAGCACATCCAGCTCTGATGAACACTCAACACAGTCACAACTCCATCATTACTCATAACCATTGTGGCTGAAAGACAATGAAAAGCAACACAAATAATAAATTACATGTTCACAAGTGTTCAAACAGACTTTTCAATGTTAACTTTTAAAAGCATATAGTTGTCATTCATAGGTCACGCATCTTTGTTTGGAAAAGACGCGTGTCCTTAACATTCAAAAGTGGGGATAATCTTTTCTAGTCAATGACGGTAAACTGGGTACAAAATAATTCAATCCCCCATTATTATTCTTTCACTGCTGAAAATATTCTTGAATTATTGATCCATATTAATGTATACGTAAAAAACAACTCAAATGCATGGCTAATTTGTGTGAATTTTAGTTTGATTTGCTATCGTGCCAGTGGCGGTTGGATTGGAGAGGGACTTCAGTATTGCGTTTTTCTAATAATCGCACGTTTCACGATTGAACTATATAGTGGCAGTTACTAAAATACGCCTGTAAGTTATTGTAAGGTAATGATTGTGTCATAGACATCACAAATTGTAGGCAGGAACCTTGAAAGCCTGTCAAATTCTCTCCAGCTCTGGAATCTGCACACTTTTCCCAGGCCAAAAAATCAGCCAGTCATTCGATTGACATGTTTCTCGCCATTTTCACTCAACAGTTTTCTTATAAACGGGGCTGACTTCTCAGGGACTGCAGTACTATTATCAGCAGACCATGAAGTTTCAAAGTCCACACCTTAACCTAACACACACAAAAACAACATCCTACATCTTTTGAAATGTCACCAGCCTGAAACGTCAGCTGCAACAAAGTGTGATGAATGTATTGTTTTTGTAGTGGTGAAACACACATGTTGAGTCAGGCTGTCTAATGGGCTGCTTAATTAAACCCCTGTGTGCTTTGAGATTCGGTGTATGACTGACGTCTTGGGTGGGTACAGTACATTTACATTTTACATTCATGCATTTGGCAGACGCTTTTATCCAAAGTGACTTATATTGCATTATCCTACACATTTGTTTCTAAGTATGTGCAATCCCCTGGGATCGAACCTACAACCTTGCATTGTTAACGCAATGCTCTTACCACTGAGCTACAGGAAAGCTTGTAAGTCTTGTTATTTGTTTACTACTGCAAAGTTTCAATTAATATGAAAGTCTTTTGAGAGATGACACGACTTGCCTGTCGTCATAGATCATACCCAATGTACATAGTTACAGGTTGCCAAGAAAACTACAAATATTCACTGTTTTGACCAGCATGATCTGAAGGGAATTCGTAACTACTTTATGAGGCATACGAAAACCATTGATTTTTGAGAGACGTTTAAATGACTTCCTGTGGGATTGTGTTGATAAAACAGACAAAATGTTAAAAGGAGAAAACTGTGTGCTGGAAGGTATTAAGCTGGTGTCCGAAAATGCAAAAGCGTACATACGTACAATTTGCTACAGTTTTCAGATGAAACACATCAGCACAAACAGGCCAGTGGCTTTACACACATTGTAATTGCAGGGGCTATGTTATTAATTAATGACACACTTTTACTCAAACTTTTACCACAGGGCTAGTCAACTCGGTTCTGGGAGGGTCCGTGTCCTGGAGAGTTTAGACCCAACTCTTCAGGATTACTTGAAAACGATGGAAAGGTGTGTTGAAGTAGGGTTGGAACTAAACTTTGCAGGACAGTGGCTCTTCAGGACCAGAGCTGACTAGTCTTGACATTCGCTAAAGTTTATTCTGCTTTTGTTTTATAAATGAAGCTGAATAAAACGTTTTTTTTTGTGTTAGTTAGTGTGTGATGTTGCTATTTGAGAATAAAGAAGTTGTTCTTATACTATTCTTATAAACAGAAACCCTTTTTAAGAACTACTGGGCAACAAACAGTTAGACGACTTTGACGAGATTCTTCCTGGGTTTGTGACATCACAAACCCCTGAATTGAAATAAACACCACCCCTGATATACACAAAAAAGGGGCCCGAGGGCTTGACGAGCTGCTTTTGAGAAGAAGAATAGTCGTTGTAGAGGTGTGTTGTTGACAATAATAATAAAAAAACTCTTAGGCTGTGCACTCACTTCTGTAAGTGTCTGTTTACAGCCATTAGTTCTGGTGATTAAAGATTCAGCTACCACTATTATAAGAACTTATGATGTCCGTATAACTATCACTGACATGCACTAATAATCTCTTCAGGACTTTATCATCTGCTGTGAAAGCTGTTGTGTGTAATACATGAACATTGTGTGTTTGTGCACATACCTCTACAAATATACTTCTGTAAAACATCCTTTGAAGTCAGCATGCAAACGTGCTTCTGGCCGAATCGCTTAATTGCTATCCTTCACCATAGTAGTGAGAAACAGGGGAGCCAGGTTTTGATAGCACACCACTGGCATGGGAGTTGCACTCTAACAAAGACTGAAGTTTATAGCTGGCAAGCCTTAATTGTCCTTTCAGAGGTGCTTCTGATCCATATGTGGTTTGAACTAATGAGACAAAACTGACACCATTGTTACTGTGTATCTAAGGGCTAGAGCTCCCAGTTAAAGAGCTAAAAGAAAAGCTTGAAGATATGGTAAGGGGTGGGACATTTCTTCTGCTTGCTCTAAGTGGGTGATCAATCTGAGCGTTTTCAGAAGGACTGGCCTTCACGTAGTGTTTGAGAGAGCTGTGAAGATAGTGGTGCAATAATGTGAAAAATAATGTGTTTCTTGATCAATAAAGCATGAAAACCTTTTCTATAGCACACCCCAAAAGCAATATCAAGACTTCCTACAAGGGCATAATATGACCCCTTTAAAGGCGCAAATACATGTCTTTGGTGTTTTATAAGTTGCCTATGCAGGTAATAGACATGTAAAATTGTAAAAAAGTGTCGGAACAAAGGATGCATTCTATCTAAAAGCTGAAATTTCAACGTTTTCTTAGAAAACATATCATTATCACTTGATGAAAATTGACCTCGGGGCAATGAGAGCGGAAGTGGCTTAGCTGGCTGAGACTTTAGCGGAAGTATGTCATCGCCCGTGTGCATATACCCCATTGTTCTCATACTCATCCAGTTTGAAAAGGTGTCTGGTCGAGGCCTGATATTGCCTTTCCACATCCACTCCAACAGACAACCATGTAAAAAAGAAAAGAAAAGCAAACAAGCAAATGAAAATGTCTACACAAATCTCTCAAAGCGCAAACATTAAAGCATAGAGTATGAAGTTCCAGTAGTTTCCAGCTAGGAGGAGTGAATAAGACAGATAGTGTTTAAAGGAGGGCTAATCCCCAGATCAGCGATAGACCCTCCACTGCCCCTTCTGTATGTCTCAGTGCTGAGACTAGTGATGTGTGGGAACGTCCTGGAGATTGAGATGCAGATGACCTCTGTCTGGTTGCTGCGTTGCAAACACAACATAAAAAAGCGGGTACTTCCGGCAAATCATCCAGGAACTATGAAATCGTTCCTGCTGTGCGAATGCACTTTTTAATATTTGATGCTTGCCAGGACTCCTGTCTCGATCTGAACTGCAGACGGGTATGTGTTGCACGTCTGACTCTGGTCAAGTGTTGTAGCTTTAAAATAATACACATCAATATAGTGCCAAAGTTTTTAATAAAACTAATGGTAATGAGTGGAGATGTTCTAACAAAAAACACATAGTTACTTTGCAAGGTCCAAATAGGCAAACTCTAAACAGGTGGAAAAAACCAGTAGTAAAAAAATGCTGTCTTAAAAAGCTCTACATCCGACATGAAATCTGATGATACTCATTCCATATGTACATGCTTATGGTCTGAATGTACCCATAACATCTACAGCCTTCTAGGTGGGATTGCTGGAAGAAAATGATTTAGCCACAGACCCGTCATAAGCATCTGTGTGGGATGGGTTGGGATGGGATGCAGGTGTCAGAAATCTGGTTTATTTTTTTTATCTGTCCTTTAATGTTAAAGCCGTTAAAATGTGCTTTGGTTTGATTTGAAAGCTGTAAGAAAAACATTTAAAAGCCTCAAAAAGCCTACTATACCTGTCTTTCTTTTGTATATTTCACTTTTCGGTTGTATTCGTTAACAATTAGCTAATGCATTATCTAACATGAACTAACAATAAACTTTAAAGTCACCGTGATCAGGAAGTTGCGATCGTTCTAACTTCCGTGTTCTGATGCATTTCCGAATGAAACAGGAAATTCGAATTAGAAAAAAATGTTGGCGTGGCTTGTTTTTTCACTCTGATTTAATTGGATGTATAAAAACAACTGTTGCATTTTGAAATGGAACTGGCAGCAGACTGACAGTTGAAGGGGAGGAGTTGACGGATGCTCCGCCCAAGCCGTCTAACTTATGTCATTTGAGATGGATAGTCACTAGAGGGCGGAAGTGCATTTACAGATTTTAACCTAAGGTTATGAGGGCACATTAATTTTAAAAAGACAATGACCCACATTGATAAGCTATTTACAATAAACACTGCAATATTTATAATATTATTGTCATTTTTTTATTTCACTGGGACTTTAATCTTAGTTCATGTTAATTTTAGAATTTACTTTGTAACTGCTACACAGCCCACTTAACACATTCCCAGACCCAGTCACCTCCGAAGGTAACCCTGGCAGCACTTTGTACAGTTCTCATTAGAAAAATATTGCCATATTATTTCATTATATCAATTATGTAGGTGTTAGGTTCCAAACATGTTTAAAGTGATAGTTCACCCAAAAAAGAAAATTCTGTCATCATTTACCCACCCTCTTCAGCAGAGCACAAAATGAGATATTTTGAAGAGAAAGTTTGTTACCGAACATCACTGGACCCCATTCACTTCTATTGTATGAACACCCAACAAATGCAAGTGAATGGGGTCCAGTTAACAGCATTTTTCAATATTTCAATATTTTCTTTTGTGTCCTGCGGATGAAAGAAAGTCATGCAGGTTTGAAATGACAAGAGGGCGAGTAAATGATAACAGAATTTTTATTTTTGGGTATACTATCACTTTAAAGGAGATGGCCTGTTGTAAACTCAAAAGTCACAACAGTCTGAATGTCTTTGCATTACATAAAAAAATCAAATATCAATTAAAAAGAGCCATATATGAAAGACAGAGGCCCCTTTTACCACTTTTCATGTAAAAGATTTTAAATGAAAATCAAATAAATTTCTGGTTGTAAAACAGTGTGTAATACCTTATGACTATATAGTATATGTGATATTGAATGTTTAAAAGATTCTAATGTGAATCTGCATGTGTTTGTCAATCTGATAGTGTGATTGACTCTTTTGTGAACGATAGCTTTTTATGTGCAGTACATCTGTGATATTGTGATGACTTTGACCGCAAAACAATTTCTTCATTTGCTAAATGAAATGTGACCTTTAGTCACTGTTATCCTACTCTTGTGTTCTGCTCATAATGAGTATTGCGTAGTAGGAAAATATGCTTATTGGACACAGATCGTACTCAGATGTAACCATGTGAGATTACATCTGCTAGCCTTGTTCTCCTGTTTATTTTTTACAATTTGCATTTCAATAGTTTCTCTCCACGCATGTTAAACAATCTTGTTTCTGTAACAACTGTCTGTTTGACAAACCTGTCATGACTTGCAGTTTTCAGATGTTCACAGAAGTGAACATTACCTTACACAGAACCAAAAGGACAACACATTGGTTACGTTCAGTTCACGCTAGCAACTTATTTAATGCCACAATCCATAACATCTCTGTTTGTCACCATCTCTGTTTGAAGCATAATATTGCAGGTTACGTTACACCTATTTGTGGGATCAATAAGTGAAACTATGTCATTTCCTGTGAAATCGTACCCCAAAGCACAAAATATAAGTCATTATTATAAACCTAACACTGTTCATTTTGAGTTGCTCAACAACTGTTTTTACCTTATTATGTAACAAAAAGTTTATTCAGGTGTGCTACAGGTATTAGTCTGGTTCTTTTCAACAAAAAAAATGGAAAATATAACTTCAGTTAATATACTAGTTAGAAAGAGGTTGTTGTAAACTAGTTGTTTACTCAAAGTTTACTACTGTTAGTAGTTATGCACACACAAGAAACAAAAAATGCTGTACAAAACAATATACATAAAAACAAATACTATTAAAAGAGATCTAATCGCATCATCAAAATGACAGAAAGAAACAGTCTTCCCATCTCATCTCTACACCCTGAGACCCACTCAGACATCTGGTTCTATATATTTATAGACCTGTTCATTTACTCAAGTGATTCCGAGTGACTTTTCTTTAAAACAGTATACAAAGGGAACACGCTTATACACTAAAAAGTGGGCCAATTAAGACTCAAGTAGTATTGAAATAGTACACTAGTGCACGAGTACAGTATGCTAGTACTGTCCTATTACTAAGTACATAGACTTTGCAGAATAAAACAACAAGATTGAACTCTGCTCCATTACACGTCAGAGGTATAGCTGCCTTGTAGAAAAGGATAAACACATTATTTTTGTCAAGCAGTTTTTGAATGGCCATTCAGGAAGTGTTGCTAGGAAACAATGGTGTCTGGGAAACTCAGAGACAGGTTAATCCTTCATCTACAAGCATCTTTACCTCTGCCCTCCGGTGTTTACAACAACACTACCACAACAATCAGAGCAAACATACAACATTTAGACCCGAAACACATTCCCTTCCTAAGCTCACACATGTTTAAGCTATTGCATACTTGCGTCTGCTTTTACAGTAAAATCACAATAGTAATACATTAATGTATATACTGTGAGTCAAAGTCTGCATCTTGTAAAACTGTATCATCTCTTTTTGGAAGGTTCAATAACATTTAATAAAATAACATTTAATCAAACCTGTATAATCCTTTAAATACCTAAGAAGCTATTGAAAAAGATCCCCTGCTTCTTATAGTGTTTTTTGACAAACATACACTGTAAAACAAGATTTTTCTTTTCTTTAGTTTTTATAGTTTCTCCCTGTAAACCCACAGGATGTAAGAATATATAATAAATTGTTTTCCCAGTTTTTCTTGTAAATCTTACAGTTTTTGACTGTATTTAAAAAATAAACTGTAAAGAAAACCATAAAGTTTCTTTAAAATTTCATGCTTTCCCCGTTTTTCTTGTAAATATACAGTCTTTTTCTGTAATAAAAAATTTTCTGACTGTATTTCAACATACATCAAACATCTGTAAAAAAACTGTAACATTCAGTTTTTGTGACATTATACATGGAAACTCTGTAAAAAACAACACAAAAATTCTGTAAAATATTCTTTTTTTTAGATGTCAATGTTCAAATGATGTGGATTTAAAAACAGATGGATTGTAAGCTAACAATTATATCTTTTTTAGCCGGCAAGCAAGTAATTGATGGCCGTGAGTGTCTCATCTCCATGTTTTAAGTTATTTCAAGCATTAGCCAGTTCAAGTTTATCACAAAATGATGAACTTTGTTCGCTGGCTGGAGATGTGCAAAATGTTTTTTGCACAGTTCATTATACTTATTTTATAGAATTAATTTATTTTGTAACTAAATAAATGACACCAGACTCAGAGAATAACATGTTTGACTTGTCAAAAATGTTAATTTCAGTTGTTGCAAATTTATTGACTTTTGAAAAGTTTTCTAATCTCTTTTAACAATATTGTTGTTTCGCTCAGATATGCTTTGATGACGTAAACAACGCCGGTCCAGAATCCGGAAGTGCTTCAGGACCAGAGTATAAATCTTGCAAAGTCGTCAATCTTTTTATATATAAAAGCTTGTGTTTAAAATGTAGATGATATTCAGAAGTAAATGCACTGAATGCTGTTCTCAACTAAACAAATTCTGTAGCAGATCTGATACTTTTCCTCCTTTTTTCCTCCAAGTTTTCATTTGCCGCCCAGCAATGACTTATGACTTGTTTTATGAGGGGGAATGGCTTGTTAGTCTCCGGCAATTCTGAGTTAATGCTGGGGAAACAAACAAGGGAGGTGAAACAATATGCCAGGAAATCCAGCAACTGGGAAAATAACTAGTCGTGTACAATAATGGCAATTTATCCATCAGATAATGGTTTGGCCCTTGTGTGTATAAATGAACATTATTTTAGTAAAAACTCAAATGTATTTGGCAAAATAATCGACTTTAAGGCTGACTGAGATATCATATATTGTTTTTAGTGTTTGAATGTAATAAGTTAGATTCAATATCATAAAAAAATGCAGAGCAAGATAATGTGACTTTGATATTATCAATTTAAACTGAGTCTTAAATATTTGAGATGCGACTAAACTGAATGGAAAATTAGCCTAAAAATGGTTTAAGTGTGTAAAGAAATAACTGCCTCACTACGGAAATGGTTTGACAAAATAGATCATTTTTCGGTGGTTTCTCACAATGTGTTCATTTATAAAGGTCTCATTAAAACAGTGCCATAAAAGAGCCTGATTAAATCATTTAAGACCTACTTTCATCCCAGGCTTTTTTTGAGAAGCATGACCACTAATTTATTAGTCTTTTTTACATCTTCAGACTATATACTGATCTACTGTGCATTTTTAGTTGTTTACTTCTACATTTTCAAGCATTAAGAACATGACTGTAAGTGAAGTGAGATTGGAAACATCTTCTCTCCTTATAGGTGCTAAGTCCTGTGCTTGCTTAGCTAAACAATTTGAGAGCTTGACACATTAGATGTTGTGCTGCCTAAATTAAAAAGTCAATGAGGAACACAAGTGCATCTTCACAGTGAAGTGGAGTGAAAATAGACAGTGTCCTCTTTGCATGCTGTCCAACCATCCTCCATGTTTTAACATTACATTTTACCTTCCAAATACATATCACAACATACAGCATGTGCTGTAAATAATACAAGATTCAATAAATGTAAAACACGGCGATCAATAAGAACATTTTGTCTGCTGGGGGTTCTTTGGATTTTTCTGTTTGACGTTTTCTCCATTTGCCTTCATTGCATCCCAAAGTAATTGGACAAAAGCCTTATGAAGCACATACATTCTTTCATGTACAGGCACTTTTACTTGTACCAACATAATATCCTTATGTCTTTTTTTATTTTCATATAAATACTTAAGCACATGCTGCAGAGGGTTATGCTGTCCAGCCTTTCTGTTTTTCTGTTTTAAAGCGCATGAACAAAAAATACAAAAATGATGGTATTATTGATAGTTAACTGCTGTCTTTTAATTCTCTTTAAGAAAATAATTGTCCATATTAATATATAATTATACAATTATCCACTAAGTAAACGAATGAATGTCATTTGATACATAATTTTATATATTTAGCAAGCATAAACCATATTATAGTTTATTACATAATTTTATAAGGATGTTTTTGTATGAATAATTAACCTTTTTATTATAAATGCATTTAAAGAGATTATAAAAGATGTAAGAAATATGTAAAAAATATATATGAATATTCTTTCATAACACACACACACACATACATATTTCACTGATGTAACCAAAACAAAACAATCCACACATGCACGTTGATAATTACAAACTTAAACAGGCATTTATGTTTTGTAAACACGTTTAATAGCTCATCTATGTATAATATTGTATGATACCGTTTTTTGAGGTTTTCTTTGTTTCTTTGACTTGTTTTAGAGTTTTTGGTAAGGCTCTCGTTGAACTCACAGGCTGGATCTCATTGAATAATGATGGTGTGTCCGTCACAGGGCCCCAATACACAGGAAGAATATAAAAGCCTGTGAGGTCCTTTCATGTCCTTAAGAGCGATCCATGCTAAAAAAAAGCTGTTCCTTAGCTTCGCTCTTTACATCAAAATCAGCAAGATCAGAGGAGCCAGATATACAGCCAACTTTTGTTTGCTGAGTGGACTTCAACTTTTGAATATTACGTAGGGTTGTGATGATTAACTAAACCGAATAGCGCTGCAAGTCTTTGTCCTCAACTCTTCTAATAATATTCTCAGCCTCTGCAATTTCTCAAAGCTGCTCTCCATTTTGTGATTAGAATAAGACTCTAAATCCCTGTGTAGATCTGACCTCTGCTCTTTCTATTTTTAAATGCTGGTATGAGTTATAAGCAGTGATCTCGCAGTGGGGGAGTGGGATTAGGTGTGTGTTTTGGTTGAGGTAAGAGCAACAGCTATTGTGATTGTGTGAAGAAGCGAAGCTACAGGTGCTAAAAACTTATTTTGTAATTAATACTGAACAAAAAATATTCCTCAAAATATTTAAAGTAAAATGATGTCTTTTTGAAAATGATGAAGATTATATGGGAAACATTTTGCTTTACGTTTTCCTAAGATGTTGTTTGTCTGTTTGTCCTGTGACATGAAGATACATTGAACACATCACCGCACTTTCCATAAAAGAGCTCCAGTCTTCATATGTCATTTATTTTTCACTCAGGCTTTTCATGTAGCCTATACTAGTTTTAATTAGTTTTTAGTTTCAACAATTTTGACAGTGTTAGTAAGTAGTTGTAGATGGGTATATAAGGACAAAATCTAGGAAAACACGTGAGAAAACAAGAAAACTATCGCCACCTGTTGGCTGTTAAATACAGACGTAGCATTAAAACTTTAGAGTAGGCTATAGGAAGATTTTTTTTAACTTTTTTTCAAAATGTTCAAGTCATGTTTTTTGTGCATTCAAAACTGCAGTTGGGTTGTTTTTATTAACAATAAAGACACCTAATTACCACAATAAAAACATGATTGTTAAAAACGTGGTTATCGGTTTATCTGCTCTTCATATTAGATGTGCTGAACAAAATAGTTGCATTCATGTAATACATAGAGATATTTATAAACAAACATCGTAAAAACAACATAAAATCAGTAGCAGCACTCTACATCTCTTATTCATTTTAAACACACACGCACACATCTCACAAGCATGCATACTCCAAACACTGAAGATCTAAAGCGAGCTACTTGATTTACATGGCCGGGGTCAAAGAGAATGCATTAGGGCCTGCTGGAGAGGGGCCCTGCAAACGCGGCCGACTTATAAAGTGCCTCAATTGAAGTTGACACATCAGCCTTCATAACAATCAGAGGAAGAATTACAAACTCCGGCCTGAGACCTCGCTCAGCATCCAAACACTCGAGCTCTCTTTCACACCTCTCAGCTTCCAATCCCCATTTCATTCATTCTTTTCCATTTCGTTAGCATTTGCTTTGAGCAAATATTCTAATCTTAATAGCCACAGTGTCTTATGGTAATATGCAACGAAATGTAGCTAAATTAGTTAGATTTAGGAAAATGTTGTCAATGTCTTTTTCAAGTCAAATCAGCTTATGTTTTATTTAAATCAGCATTTGTTTGTTTGAAAGTACACAGCATTTGTGTCTGCCCACAGTGAGCTTGAGTAACAGTGTGCACAGTGAAAAGATCCTTTTAGTCAGATGAAGTGTGTGAGAATCAATGACTTCTCACTCGTGTTGTTTATATGAGCTTTACAGCCGTACTCGCGCAGGAGTGGAGCCGCTCACGGCTCTGGACAGCGTCTGCTGAGCAATAGCCAGAACATAAAACAACATACAGCATCAAACCATATTAGGTCTACATCAAAGCAGGCCAAACCGAGCCAGCATTTATCTTTTCCGCTTGCGCAGAGAGAGAGGAAACAACATTGTCAAACTCTTTAGTCAAAGTAATATTTCTCAGGGCAGTCGTAATTAGTCACTATTTGTATTGGGACATACCTTTTAAGAACATTTCCACAGCGGTTCGAAAATTTAACACAGAACATTTTTGGTTTTGAGATATAGGCTACACTTGAAAAAATGCTGTGTTGTATCAACCCACTGTTCGATTGAATATTACCAAATACAACTGCTGGTAAAATTCTAGATTAATACAAATAAATCTTAACACAAAATCAAAAACAAATATTTGCATTGCGTTGATTTGTACCGGGATGCCAGCTTTTCGGCCATCAAAACACAAAAGAAGACATAGTTTCACTAATTTCCACAGGAGAGAGAACAAAGGTAAACAGGAGTTATATAAATTGGCAAACTGGCTCATACTCTCCGTGGCTCTCCCCAGAGACTGGGCAATTGCACACGAACAGATGGGGACTCCCCGAACGCCATTGGAGGGGACACTCATCAAAGACCTCTGGATTCTGGTAGGCTACCCAAATGTTAACAGGTATGGTTATTATGTCATAAAAAGTTCATCAGAAAATTGAAGGAGAAGTTTTTTTGGGACACGCTTGTGTTCTTTGCAGTCTGTGGTTGATGTAAAAAATATCAAACTGTAGGTAAACTTGCTTATAACATTAGAAACTAGCGATTAGCAACAGGCTAATATCCACAATGCACTATTTCTAATCCTGGAATCAACATGGCGGCAGCCTGAATAAGGTGTATAGGTGGCACAATTATGTTTTTGTCTGCATAACTATATTTACAGTACACATGTCTGTTTTGGTGTGGGGACTTGCCATAGACTTTTATACTAAGCTGATGTTATTTTCTACCCTCTCTCCAACTTTTCAACGCAGAAGTAAATTATATGACGTACTTCCTTTAAAGGGTAACTATTCCAAGTCCTTAAAATTACATTTCCTGCAGTGTGTAGGGTTGCTGTTTGTGAATGTAAGCAGTCTGCCAAGTTGTAAAGCCGAAAGGGAACGAATAACAAAGTTATTGCCATGGGAAAAAAGGAGTCGACTCTGAATCACATGAACTGAAATGTCGTCTAATTTCAGTTCCGGGTCAGATTTGCGTCACTCCGTGATATGCCTGAGTTGCCACAGCAGACTAGAACATCTGACCAATCAGATCAGATTGGGCTGACAGAAAGGAGGGGATTAGACAGATGAATTGCCGAACGAATCACTTGAGAGTCAAGAAGTAAGGTAACAATAACTGCCTATTATTAGAAAATGTAAGGGTTTTTACACTGTGTTTATTCAATTGTCTCCAACGTTTTTTTTTGAAAACGGCAGCAGCTGGCGTTCTTAATTTTGACACCCTGCCAGATTACGGGTTGATGCATAAAGACATGCTAAATGTTATAATGAAAATAACAATACTTGTAAACGTTATTAGTAATGTTTTATGCAAGTACAACGAACATCTTTTAATAACACTGGCACTGTTGTTTTTTAAACATCCATAGTCGGTCGAGTGCTGGTTAATAAAAGCCAACACCGCGTGTAAAATACAATTCATGTTTTAAAAGCAGATTTAAGTCTCCGTCAAAGTGGGGTAAATCTAAACTCTGTCTGGGTCTCCTACAGCCACATTCAGCTTTGTGGATTATGGTAAAAAACAAGTATTTTAATTTGCGAATACTTTTACATTTGCACCAACTGTTGTGGCAAAAATGACTTGTGTCCTTCTGAATTCCATAATAAATGTTAGCTAGCCAGTCAAAACTTGTGGAGGGGATTAGACTTGTGCAAAAACTACCATAAACTTCAATGGCTCACCGGAAGTCTCGCACATTCGGGTTCAAAAATGGCGGTGTCTGCACTTGCTTCAAAAATAAGGTGGATACACAGCCCAAAACTCTACCCTCACACAAACATTTGTGCATTTTTACATTACAAAGGATCATTTAGTAGTGGAGATTTTTGATAGTCATTTTTTGGTGTTTATTTTTTGCTTGTATAATAGATAAATATATATTATATACATATCATTTTATAGCCTATATAATGTTCTTCATACACCGCTCCATAAACAAACATATACACGGCTGAAGAATATTTTTGATATAGCCTATAAAAAAAGGTCAGCAGACTTTTCTCGCGCTTTCTGATTTTAAGAGAAAATCTGTGCAATTATGTGGTATGTATAAAGTTTACTCCTAAAGGAAAATTCTTTCATCATGTAGTAGACCAGACTGAATTCTGCAGAAATATGTACAACTTCCTGCCATTGGTAAAAAACGGGATGGGGGAGTTTATAAGGGGCGGAGCAAGAGCAATACTCCTCTGCACCTTCAACCAGGACCCGTTCAACAGCCTCATACATGTGTTGTTAATATAAACTTAATACAATCTGCACATGCATCACGTGAATTCTGTTCTCCAGTTCGTGATGGCAATCAAATGTGTGTGATATTACCACAATATCGCTGTTCTTACTGGGTCTGGCCGAGGTGCAGAATGAAGCAGATCTTTTAAATACTGTCATTGAGAAGGATCTACCTAACAAGGTAACTCAAGACGCCTCAATTCAGAGCAGCTGTTCTTTCTAATCCATTAACTATTGTGGATTACTGCAGGACATATCAAGTGAAACTGAACATTAATCATACACAATGTCATTTCCAGCCCTACGTGTTCGCCCGTGATTGCAGCCTGATTCCGTTTTTTTTCCTTTAATGTTCTTGATTAGCGACCAAACATTTCTGTCTGATCGTTGTTATTATAGTTAATCCATGAGATGAGCATTTGTACTGTGCAGAGTTTTACCACACAAGCTCTCTCTTGACTTCATTTTCATTTGAACGAAGGTTTTCTTGCAAAGTATGTAAGGGCGTAACAGATCTTTGCACAAAAATTTCAAGATTTGACAACCCTTTACACTTTGTACTGGGCTAGCAATCTTTATGCATTCACTTGTTGCTAACCGGTTACTGCTTATTGTTTTGGAAATTTAACTCATATTAATACTGAATAGTCCCAGCAAAAAGTCCCATCATTTGTTGACTTTCGTTGTTGTCTTTGCCCTTATGTCTGATAAACATTCAAGACCTGTTCCCAACAAGAACAATAACTATAACAAAAACTACTTACAAAATCACTTCAATGTAAAAATATATTTCTTGTTTTTTATTGGTTCAACTTAAAAAGGGTTTCCTTACAATTTTAAGGTAATTTAACTTAAAAATATTAGTTAACATTATGAATTTCTTGTTAAGTTGACTAAACTCGTTGAGTTTAAAGAGACCAGTACGAAGAACTATGTCACTGAAATCATTTAAAAACATTGAGAGTCAGTAGAAATCAGCGATGATGAAGATCAGTAATTAAAAAAATCTGTTAACTGTTTAACTGTGATGCTAATAAAGGAAAGAACATCTCTCTGAATGATGTATCAAAATCTTCTGAGGAATTCGGTTTGTTTGAATCTTCTTCTGGCATATCCAGACTGTGTTTTATGTGTGTTTGTTTCACACTTTGTGCTCGTGTGCTGCCGAAAGGATAAATGCTTGCATGTTAAATAAACAATCCAAGTGCTACACACTGCATAACGCCAATGGCCCTTATGGTTTCGCTGGTTAAGATTTATGAGCTCATACAGTAGTAGACGGCTAGAAGAGGCAAGCAGTGTCTGGCAAAAATCAAATGTACTGTATGTGTTTGACCCTGTACACAATAAATTCAGTACATGTTGGTCACAGTTCAGCCTGTTGTAAGTTGCAAAGGGTCACTGGCCAAAAATATCACCATTTGGGCCAAACTAAAACTAAAGGTTTCAGCATATTTGACCAAATCAGTCCAAAGTACCTGACATAAAACCCAGGTGAGTTCCTAAAGGGATGCACTTTTGAAAATAAAGGTGCTCACAGCGATATTCTAGAAGAAACTTTTTTCTCATCTTTTATTTACCATCATGTCATTCAAGACCTTTTTATGACTCTTTATTCTCTGGAACACGAAAGAAGATATTTTGAGAAGTGTCTCAGTGGTTTCATTTAATGGAAGTCAATGGGAGGGGGGGATGATGTTTGGTCATCAACATTCTTCAAAAATGTGTGTCCTGCAGAAGAAAGCCAAAGAGGTTAGAAAGGACATAGGGTTGAATAAAGGAGAATTTTCATTTGTGGTTGAACTTTCTCTTTAAGAAAAAAGAAATGTGCCTTTTACAGTGTCATGTGTGAGCCTAGAGCTACATTATCCCAACATAGATCAGAAGTGCATGCTGCCTATACAGTTTTGACATAAGACCGTGCTTAAGTTGGCGTCATAAATTGACATCCATAGAAAAATGCCTCAGCGTTTAAGAGGAGCTTCAGTATTTGCCTGGCTCAGAGGCCATTGTCACATTAATCCATTGAAGCCAAAGACGTGAGAACTGTAGAGTCATCTCGGCTTTCAGATCGATTCAACTGGATATTGTTGGGATTATAGGTGGTAGCCACTCCGTCTAGACGATGTTCCAGTTGCGTTAGACACAGGCAATGATTAGACCCAAAGACAGTTTGGGGTCGGTTAAAACACATCTCTGTTATTTTTTACAGATTATTCTCAAGGAAATTACTTTTGAATTCATTCTAGACTTCCTCGTGCATTTTAAGTGACACAAAATGAAATTTGTCTCCTAACCTGCAGGTCAACATACATTTTCAATCTTTACATCGTGTGACTGCTCTTGACTCGGTCACCCACATGACCTAAAAGCTCGTATTCTCATATAAGCCGTAAATTACCCTCTTTTGTTCCTGTGCACTTTGAACTCCATGTCAGCAGATGACATCCGAGTCAAGGTCTGTTTATGCATACCCTGTTGGATATCTTCCTTGAAGACAAGGAAAAGTCCCCATGTCTTTGTCAGGTTCTGTCAGATCCGACTCTCTCTCCAATGCATGTTTTCTAATGTTTATGTAACTGCGATGTAATGTATCTTAACAGAGCAGGGCTGGAAGATCAGATGCTCCCGTTTATATCTGTCCAGAGCTGACTGACCAAAGAACATGTCGTCGTTTATCTTTTGTGGAAATCACAACAGACCGACATGGCGATGAGTTATGTAAATTACATTTCGTAATTTTAAAACTGTGTTTTTCAACCCTATTTAGACATACAACGGTTACACACTTAATTACATTGACTCAATATCTGCATAATTTGGGTGAAAATGAATTTAGCTCTCTGCTATGATCAGGTTTAGGGGTATGGCTTCAGCATTGCTTTTTTTTATAATCGCACATTTGTACGATTCACATCATATCATTTTATACAAATTAGCCACCGCTTACGAACTTGTCCGGATTAAAAAACACTACTGGTGTGCATCTTGCGACAAAACAATGGCACGGACATATTTTAAGATGTTTAGGGCAAGTGATTTTCATTTAAATCATTCATTTTAGCCTGGGACTTGCCTTAAGCCGTGTCTGTGAAAGCGGGCTATAATGTTTCATATTTCAGCATTTTGACTGGTGATTTCCAGCTTTAAAAACAGCCAAGTGAAGTCAAGCAGAAGCATCGCTGCCAAAGGTTCAGGCGGGCCTAAAAAATTCACGGGTGGAGTCTCAGAGATGGATGAGTGCGTTGTTGGAGAGCTTTTGTGTAGCCAATCCAAAATGGCCCCTGGGCAAATGTACACACGGCTCCTTTGTTTAGCTAGCTGTGTGTATGTGTGTGTGTGGGTGTGTCTGTATGTGTTGAATGCTTGTACATCTGACAGGAGTGACAGGATAATGATAAGGAGGTCTAGTCCCCATGAATGTGTGTGAGGCTGATCTGGAGGTGTTAGGCTTTTTAATGAAGGACACCCACAGACATACCGATGCTGTAGACTGTCTGGATTAACAGAGGTCATTTTCGTCAGCCAAATCCCTCAGCAGACAGATTCCTTCCTGTGTGGCAAACGCACCTGAGCTACTGTTGCCCTTAAACGTGCCGAAGCTGTCGAGCCAAGCGTTCGTGACGCCACACGAGGGGGACGCCTTGATATTTTGTGTTTTTTTGGGGGACACTTCCCTTCCCAAAATGTAGTGATAATTAATTCACTCCCATCCTCTGTGCTAATGTCTCTGAAGAGTGGGGTGATCAAGTGGATGAGTCCAAAGAAATCATATGTATCGGAATGAGCATAAATGTTCATAAATTCTTTTATAGCAGTCGTGTTGAAAGTGCAAAACATTTGGTATTATTCATTCTTTTTGTACCTTTGTTTAGGATCGCTTTTCTCACTGAGACAAGCGATGCAAATACAAACATGGGGAGCACTATAATTATTTCATTCACTTTCCTCATTAAATGAAATGCATGTATACATTCATCTTGTAGTCGGTATTGTCCCCACTTTTCGAGGAGAACCCCTTCACACATGCGCACACTGGACTCAGTTAATCACTTTACATTTAACCATTTGCAGATAGCAAGGCAAAGCTGAAGGCTTTATCTGTGAAACAGGCCCTTTGATCTGGTCCAGAGATTAACCCTGGACTCACAGTCCAGTAGGGGGGAGAATGACCACAGGCCAATTGAAAGAACACAGGATCAACTCTTCACTGAACTGAATTACTCACACTGCAGTACACTACACTGCAATGTTTTATTGATCAAGATTAATGTAAAGCATCAAACATTTTAATGAGAATGTCTCTGTATATCTCTTACTGTAAAATACCCGCAAAATGTTGTTATGTCCTATGTAACCCATTAGTTTGTGTGTGACTGAAGCCACAATTAAGCATCTTAAACACAAGCCATGTGGTAGACCACGACAGCTTTGAGCAAAAATTTAGCTTGAAATAAGATATCATAATATTTCAACACTGAGACTAAAAGTCATTTGGATTGTTCCATTTCTATCGCAAGAGGTCAAACAAAATATCATATGAGCCATTTTCTTTTATTTATTTTCTTTTAATATACAGTTTGACATGTTCTTTGCATTCCAGTTACCAAACTTTAGAGGTAATAGTCTTAACCATATATAATATATATATATATATATATATATATACATATATATATACATATATATATATATATGTGATAAAAACAAATGAACATTAATCAAGTTTAGATAAACTTGATGCATACTACCAACTTTATACTTTGTAGAAAGTAGCGAGAAATTACAAATAGATTATTTATTTTCAAAAGTAGTGGTTTCCTAAATGGAAAAAAAGCCTATAACAGGCTGTTAGGGCCAATATTAATTGGTTTTTTTTTTTATATGTAGCCCTTGCTTTTTAAGTTCAAAAATCTTTGTGAAAGCCTGGATGTGTTATCTTTTTCATGTACTTTTTTTTATCACCCCTTCATTGTCATTCAAAAAAATTTGTTTACCAGATGCATGGACTAGTTTCTTTTTTCAAACAGATTAAAATTATGAAATATTAAAATTATTAAATAATAATGTCTACAATAGGGAATTATTGAAATGATCAAAATTGTGCGATTAAAAAATATCTAAATAATGGGTTAAAACGGCTAGACATATAGTCGTCTTAGATTATAAGAATCTATCTGACATTTTGGTCAAAATTTAGTTATTCACCTTCTTATTCTGTGACAATTTATTTACACTATGCCATGTTTTTTTTTTTAAATGTGTGCATTTTGGGACTTTTTTAAGGAAACAAAAAGGTTCTATCTACTAAATCAAATTATAATTTGGTGCTATAGGGTTCTATCTGCAAGAGCCAATCAGAACTTTGAATGAACACAAGAGGACCAATAAGGGTTAGCTTTCTTTGTCATGTGACCGGACTCCTCAGTGGCAGGGGAATATCTGAGGAAACAATGTTTGACCCTTTAACTGTCACCGTTCCGTCCACGGGACACCTGCGTTTGCGTCAATATTGTGCATGTAATTTGTAATCGAATCATGACAAACTATATTCCATTGGAAAGGTCTAAGACTCTAGAATACAGATTTCTTTAGATTTTTTTATGACCTTTTACATGCCACAGACCCGCCGGCGGGACCCCTAAGTTAATTTTGTGAAAATTCTTATCTTTTCATTACAAACATTATATTGTTGGAAAGGTCTAAGACTCTAAAATACACATTTGATCAGTGTTTAGAAGAATAATCTATTCTAGTCTAGAAATTGATACATAAATGATAATTCATTCATAAATGAGTGTGCATCAAAAGTATAGTTTCATACAAATGTATTGTCTTAATATTGTTTCTGTGCTTTTTTATTTTTTTATTGTGTCTGTTAATCGGAAAAGTAAAAAAAATGAAACAAAAACATCTCAATGTCTGTTGTGGTCAAATTTCAGATCAAGTGGAAGCGTATGGGCCCCTAGGCTAAAATTCGGTGTATCATGGCCAAACTTGATATAACACTTGGTGACCCTTGGGACTTTGACTTTTTGAAATTTTGGAGCTGATTTTGGAAGTTTTTTTTATAAAAGAAAAATATAAACATTTATATATTTTTTATTACAATACACATAACAAAATTCCTTTTTTTTCTTAGAAATAATCTGCTAATTTTTTTCTTTCAAACGAGACCAACCTTATGTCTGTATTCCAAAGAATTCATGAGTTACGTGTAGGCTCAAAAAGGGCTCTGACAGTTAAGGAGTTAAAAGAAACATCAAGGTTGACTGTTTTATGGATACTCTTGTCAACTAGAGCAGCTCAAAGAGAGTATTTTTTATTTTGTTTTAGGTGTTGTTGAGGAGGACATTCATTTTTTTATTTATAGACACAATAGCAGCGCTAGCTTCCTAATATCTGTGTTTGCATAGACTCAAAATGCCATATAGTCAACAATGTCAAGAGTCTTGATGACAACAATAAACATTGCTTTGTTTTTCAGCCATACTCATCTCTAAAAAGTAATTTGATCCGTCCCACCTACTGTGGATAAAACATCGATACAACAATTAGTACTCCCTTTTATGCTTAACTTGAACAAGAAAAAAGCATCCTAAAATATAAAATAAGTGTCATAAAAAACATGTAAATGTACCTTTTTTTCACATTATTAATTTCATGTTTTAACAAAAGTTGTAAGTAGTTGCAAGTTACAATTTTGTGTTGCTTGAAAATGTATTGCTTTAATGAATGTTATGCAGATATAACCTTATAATATCCTAAACCAAAAGTGATTTTTCAGAATCAGAAGGTTCTATGTGCATTAGACCTGTTCCAAAAAAAAGTTGACTGAAAGTGTCAGAAAAAGTTGATATTGTTCATTTTGGTCTCTGTCTTTTTCATGTATAAAAGAGATTTGTTCCTCATATCATTTTTGCTATATGAAATGCAAACACTTTAAAGCTCAATATCTCAAAACTACTCAGACCGCAGAAAGAACCTTATAATTCAAAGGCGATGACATAACACCTATAGAATTGTGTAAATCCTGTTAATTAGAAAGAGTTGTATGCGACACTAAACACGTTTAAACAGCATCAGCCACAATCAAACAAATCTGTGAATATCTTCAAAAGCGAGAGCAGTAAGTGACCAGGCTTTTCAGGATTGAAGGCACACGAAAGGAGAGGTGCATTATTGAAGAGTTGCATGAACTACTTAAAATCCAAACAAGAAAAACAACCTGGACTGTGTAAAGAAAAACTAAATTGAATTAATTACAATTAGGAATGACACAGAAGGACCAAATGTCAGCAGTATAAACTCCGGAATAAACAAAATAATCCGATACGTGCAACAATTCCAGCTATCCTAGTTATTTGGCAACACAGAAAATCACATCCAGAGCTCTGGCAACAGAACAACACTGAATCAAGCGCAAATACTGTATGTCCCTACATGACACAAAACATCCACTAAACACAAACCACAGGCTGTGATCAGCTCTCTATCAAGACAGCACAATCCTCATAAACTGTGTCACAACAAAAAAAATATGCTGCTTTCAGAAAGGGTTATACAAATAATTTGATACCTAGAGCCCCCGATGCTTTTAAAAGTGGAAGAAACAGCAATGCCACTAAGACACCACAAAGATTTGAGGTTTACAATGTATTTTGTGGTGTCCCCAAATTCTAACTACTGAGGAATATTACTTATCAACATGTAGGCCTACTGACTATAAGGTTAGGATTTGGTTGTAATTATTCATAATTTACTGTTATTACTACAGTACTATAAAACATAGTTTTTAAATGAACTATAAAAAGCTTTCTTTGTCAAAAGTGGTTGTTCTACAAAACCATTCCTAAGAGACCATTTCAGTGTCAACCTTGCTACCATGATTTGTACAGTTTAACATTAAAAATAGAAAATGTGGGCCCGGTTTCACAGACACGGCTTAGCTTAAGCCAGGACTATGCCTTAGTTGAATTAAGATATGTATGTCGCTTTTATAAAAATACCTTGGAAGAATACATTACTGGTGTGCATCTTGAGACAAAACAATGTCACTGATATATTTTAGGATATTTCTGGGCAAGTTATATTCAGTTAACACAGGTCACACATTCATTTTAGTTTGGGACTAGCCTTAAGCCTTGTCTGTGAAACCGGGCCTTTGACTTTATCTTCATGAGAAACTAACTGTTGTTTTGATGTCAATTTACAAACAGTATATAACATATATTTTCAATTTTATTCAATTTTATTTAACACATACAATTAGGCAGTGGTTACTATAGTAAATAAAGAAATATATATTTGAATGAATGAATAGACGGTTTCATCTTAACAACATTAACAAACGTTACTGCGCATGCACACTTTTGTGACCCCAGCTGAACTTCTGGTACACGTTCACAAACAAAAGAGTGCCTGTAGATTATTTCTGATAACAATCAAAAGAAACCGAGAAGAACCGTTACTTTACACTTAACTCGTCTCTCCAATATTTTGAATTTAGACTGCGATACCAAGCTCAATCGCTAAATGTCAACGTACCATCCGTTTGTTTAAATGCGTCAAAACTACAGGACCAACAAATTGTTTACTTAATATAATTATTATACAGTAAAATTATATAATATACATTAATATTAACATAAATAAAATAAAATATATATATTAAAATATATTAGAAGTTAACTGGGGTTCCGATGAATCAGTCTATAACTAAATGGCACAATAAATGGTATTCTAATGTAGTTTAGTTTGAGATGGAAATGTATTTTATTGCTGCATGTTACAGACATTTCCTTTGGAAAATAAATAAAATGGAAAACAAATGGCCAAAGAGTGAGAGAGAAAGTCTGAAGAAAACATTTCTGTTTATCTTCCATCCGATCACACATTCATGAATAATAAATGCATGTGTGATGTATATATCTCTGCCACAATAACACTACATGCTGCTTCATGTAAACACTTGCATAAACAGATATTGACATTTACTCATTAGACAGACAGACTTCCAGAGCAACTTGCAGAGCATTTAAGGTGTACATTGTACATTTCAGACACACAAAATCAGCCAATTAGCAGACACAAACCTGCTTTAGGACATGATACCTGGCCACAGGCCTACAGAATGTATTTATGTACATATGTATTAGATGACGGGGGGATCAGGATCAGAACTGTGTATAAAATCTCACGGGTGCCTGAGTCCACCCGCACGGTGAAAGAATCAGTAATGACCCCACAGCGTCCAAATCTACATGTCTGAATGACACTGTGAGGGACGTGCGTTTCTTCTGCTTCTGTGGAAAATAAAGAGCTCTGAATGCTTCTGTTTGGCAACCGTCCCCTAACAAACGTCCAACCCCCGATATAACCCCCCCTACCTCCTGCCAACACCTTTTTCGTTTCTGCCTTCTAATTTCCCATCATGCAACTGGTACCCCTCTCTTTCTATTTTCTTAAATAGACAATACTTGGTTGAAAATGCATACTTTGATTAAAGGTTCACTTTAAAATAGATCTATAGCTGTCTGCTGTTGGCCATTTTGGTGATATTTGAGAAATTAATGGAAGTCACCATTCATGATCACGTGGGCTGAGTCACACTAGGAGTCAGGCCTGGTTATCTTAACGCAGTGGCAGTATAGTAGTCCATGAAGTTCATCCAAGGTGTGATTATTGCTGGCTGAAAACATTACCCAATACCCTGTTGTGATGACTTGAAATATAGTTTGCCTTGGCAATTATTGACAGACTTTGCAACTCCTGTCAGATGTTTTAGTTCCCTATGTTGCCAAGGATTTGATTTGACCTCCCATGTTCACCCCCAAATGAAAATTATTTGATTGTATACTCATCCTCATTTCATTGCAAACAAAAAGGTTGGAGAAAGTTGGTCATTATTTACAATGAAGTGTGTGGAGGACGCTTTTATCCAAAACAGCTTAAAGTGTTATTGTGTGTTCCCTGGGGACTTTTGCACTACTGACGCAACGCTCTAACCACTGAGCCACAGGAACACATACATGACCCTTTTAAGTGATCATGTGCTATAGTCTACCACAGCGTTTAAGTCATTAAACTGCTCATGAGAAGGCTCAAACCTGTGGGCTGTCTTGACAAAGATTTGAGCTTTAAAACTACACAACATTGGATGCATATATTTTAAGGTGAATTCAAAGCCCATTCATAAGATTTTAGGTTTCATTTGTTTGTAGTTGGTCGCTCATATAAACTGGATTAACTCTATGTAGCGCGTCGACATACTGTGCGAGTATGAATGACTGAACAAATGTGCTACTAAGATTGAAGCAGTCAAGCTAGCATGCACCCATAATGACGGACATATTATGGTGCTTTCATGTACACTACTATGATCTTTGATGACGGGCTATTTACCCTCCCTGATCTAACCAATGTTTGTTTTAATTTAGTTGCCCCAACCAGGCTTAGTTTGTCTGTACAAAGAATGAGAATTCATCCACCAGAGCTCTGGGAAAGCAGGCAGGACAGCCCATACCTACAGATGCTTTGAATTTACGGAGATTTTCCTGCTAGGAAAAGTGGAGAGAGCTGCCCGTATTTCCTGTGGATTAGTCGTCAGATGGATGCCCTCCGAGGAGGTCTGTAGAGCGACGCTGGGAAACTGACCTGGCTCTGACTCCGGCACAGAGAGAGCCACTCTCTGCCAATATAACCCAGGGATAAGAGCTCGGTCCGGGTCCACCACATTAACACCAGCTGAAGCAATCCTGAAGCACTGAAATACTTGCCTGTGTACATGATTTTGCCAACATAGAAGAATGTTTTAGATTTGGTTTTAGACACGTTAAAAATGTTGGCTTTTTTCTGCATGGGGCTCATGTGCCCGAGTGAGAATTTGTGTACATGAGTAGCATTATCTTTTTTATCAGAACTACTGTGACCTAGTAGCTGATAGTTACATTAATGCTACAGTTTCTCATTTGACAAAACAGTAACTAATCATATTTTCAGCTTATGTTTTATCTGTCCATTACTGACCCAACAAAAGCAGATACATTAAAATCAGTTACATTAGAATATATCCCACTGTATTGGTTTACACACCTTTAACCTCTGCGACAGTCGTTCATATGACACAAGTAAAAAATTCAAAATTGTATCTGTGGCGTTATGGTATCACAAAGTAATACTATAGCACTTTGATAAAAAAAGTGTTAAAAAGGTTAGTTTTGTTTACAAGGTATACTAAGTATAGTGTAGTATAGTGACCAAAAGTGTTTTTTATTGAAATATATTCATTAAAATATTTTTGTATTATGATTTTGTATGCATACTGCAGAGTGCTTGGAGTGTAAACTAATGCTTTGGGAAGAATATAAAGCTTACTGAGTCAAGAGCCGAAAGAACGCCATTAAAATATTACTATACTAGAGGATCAAAAAAAGTTCATTTGTAAAAAAAAAATCAAAAATCATGTATTTTTATTGTATTATTTATTTATCATTTCAATCATATCGATTCAATTGTAAGACAACCAGCTAACACATTAAAACCATGAATTTTTATTTATTTAAGAATATACATGATTAGTCTTTATTCATATAAAACCCATAGTCCCTAATGCTGTAGTTTGCATTTTTGCCAAAAAAAATTGTCCAATAAATGCCTTGTAGTACACCTCTTATTTTAACGCCCGAGGGACATTTAAAGTGAATATGGTACAAACATGACTCCCAGACATCACCTTTGGCCAATGCTGAACGTTAAAAACATGCAAAGTCCACAAGTCAAGATGTCTTCATTGCTGGCCTAAAGTAAGTATTTCAGTCTTCACCTAAACCATCGCTTAGGACAATTCATCATGACAGTGAAACAAGGTCAACTAGTTTAGACTATGGTGCTGCCACCTTTTGACCAATCCACTGAAAAGAACCAACTCAAAGATTCTTACCTGGACATCACTAGTTTGAATGGTCAAAGATTTATTATTAACATTAAACTGGTAAACTGGTAAACTGAGTGATGAGTTATGAGAGAGAAGTTGACAGGCCAGATAAACAAAAAGATAATATCATAGTCAGTAGTTTAAAACACAGACATATCCTACTAAAACTAACTGTGATGTTAAAAACTGAATTTATTAACACCATGTAAAGATGCTTTGCACCAATGAAAATTGAGAAAAGCGTTATGTAATTAAAATGGAATTAAATTAAAAGAAAACAATAAAAAACTCAAAGAAACCATCACAGAAATGATATGGTTTACATTAAAATACCATTATGAGCCATTAGCTTCATCCATTAAAACAATTCCAATTCCAAAAAATATTTTTTGTAGGATTTAATAGTGTTCTGTTGGTTCTCATCTGCCAGATAACATCCCACGATCCCACTATATAGTTTCCATCACATACAAGTAGACACCTTTATAGTTTCAATTAAAACCAATACAATTCTAATTAGAACCATTAAATCCTTTGCAGTTTCTTGTGTTTTGGGCAGAGTTCTGTTGTTTTCTCAGCATGGAAATAAGGAGAGACCAATGCTAACAATCATTAAAAAATAGTATATGAAGTTTTACCTGTTGAACTGGGAACATTTTGTGTCCCATCACATCATTTGTAACATTTTAACAGTGACTCTTGATCAAATGCATGCAAGTGTGGTGAACGGAAGTAGCCTATATGTTTAACATACAGTAAGAGAATCAACAAACCAAATGTAGTCTACTAGAGAAGTTCCAGTGATATAAAATTAGACATAGAGGGCCATCTGCTGGCAGCAGAGACAAATGACAGTTTTATTCCGTTTCCTAACCAATTATTTTAAGTATAGTCTATTTTACAATATTTATAATTTGTATATATTAGGCATTACATTACATTAGACAGACATTACAAGTATGTTTTTCATGACAAGCTACAATGTCACCTAAATCGATCATCTTTTGACTTAGTTGACATATTCAGCACAGGGGTTTGTTTTCATATTATTTGTGGAACACATCACACAATCACTGCCTCCTTAATATGGTTCCCCTCTTTTTCAGCCTGAAGTCTATCTATCATTATCCCCTTAAAGATCTCACCGTCTCATCTTTTTGTTTTTTGCTGAATTTTCACAAATATGAATTGTATTTGTTTATTTGCCATACAGTACACAATAAATAAGTATTTAACTACATATTCATTACATTTAAGTGTAATTTCAAAACGCAGACCAGAATACATTTCTTAATAAAAAACGAATAGAATTTCTAAGATCTGGAATGCAGCAAACCTTCATTAGTACATAATACAACACCCACCATTATAAAGTACCCCCCAAAAAACATATTTCCTTAAAAATGAACATACTCTCCACACTGTATAATCTTTACATTTTTTCTTTTCAGCTTTGAATCTACCTTTGGTTAATAATAATAACGTTATTTGGCATCCAGTTTTGCCATTTCTTGCACATAGATCCCTATGCTCTCACTGTCAAACAGTACAAAATACACAGCCTTGATGGAGGATGACATTGTTGTCACAAAGTAGCTGGAGATCGCCTTCAAAATAAGCTGGGCAGCAGTCTGCTTAGGAAAACCATTTCTGTAGCGAAGAGAAATAAATCAAATGATGTCATGTCATAAATACTGTGGAAAAACAATAACTCCACGAAATTCTACACATCTACGTAGTAAAACTAATGATGACCCATTGTGTCGAATAAAATTGAGCACTTTCTAAGAGTTCTCTCTTAGAGTTTCTCAAAAATATTGTTTTTATTCATAAACCCCAATAATGACATTTAGACTGGTCATTAGTTTTTTTTTGAACGGCTGGATCAAATTTAAGAAAGCAAAAAAAACAGAACAGGACAAAATAAACAAAACATTTAGAGATGAACAAAAATCTATTAAATCAATGTTTGGTGAAATACTGTGGCATTAACGTACCTGCCACTGCCGATAGATGGGAACGCCACAGATTTAAGTTTTTTCTCATCAGCAAGAGCAAGACAGTTCCTCACAGTTTTATCGAGCATCTCTTCACATTTATCTGATCCCCATCCTGGACTGTTACAGTGGATGACAAACTTTGAAGGAAGTCCAAACCCTGAGGTCAGGGCAACTGAGGAAAGAGGAGTTCCAAATATTCAGTGCATGTCCTTCACAATGAACAACAGGTCATTCTGATCAATTGCTCAAAGGCTGCATTGACAAGCAAGGCCTAAATCATTGATTTCCTACTTCACCATATTTTGCTTACATTAATTCTTTGCAAAAATGCACTATTGGTGACAAGAGCTCCTGAGTTGTAATTTTCTTAGTAGAGCATAGTTTACCCAGTCCACTGGGATTTGAAGGTTGCATGAATGAACATTTAATAATGCAAATAAATATGAAAGAGACTATTAAATAGCACCGACACTAAAGTTAAGAGAGGATCTCATTGAGTTATTCGTGGTACCTTTTTGGTTTTTAGAGGAAAGGTTTTACTTGTTTTTTATTCCCCCACATAATGTGTAATAATGGGTTATTTATTTATTTATTATTGGGCTTAAGATTTAGCCTGTTTGATGTCTGTCTTGCTGAGATTTTGCCTTTTGCAAAATCTCTTGAATTTATTGATAACAGTAAGATTAACAATCGTTTCAAAATGTATGATAACATGTTTTTGACCAATTCAGATTTTCCTATCCTTTATTTATTTATTTTCTTGTCCTTTGATTCTTGTTATTTATATTACTGTAATGGAGTGCTGTTCCTGTTTTTGGAATATTATTAGGCTACAACAATTCATTGGAAGGAGTGAAGGATGCGTCAACATAAATAGTGGCTGTCTGTACAGTGCTGCCAAACCAGCCAGTCAGAAGCATATGAGCGTTTTAAACATGATTCATCTCTTGATAATGTAGATCAAGTATATGTAAATAATCCATATGAACCAATGCAGAATAAGAAAAACAAATGTAATTCCT
The DNA here is from genome assembly GCA_006030095.1 of Triplophysa siluroides. Taxonomy (NCBI): domain Eukaryota; kingdom Metazoa; phylum Chordata; class Actinopteri; order Cypriniformes; family Nemacheilidae; genus Triplophysa; species Triplophysa siluroides. The sequence continues at coordinate 119,717 of VCII01000221.1, read as the reverse complement.
TTGGGTGAAAGCAGAAGGGTAGCCTTCTTGTCGAATTCGGAGCTTATGTTTGCAGAACGAAGCGCAAAATAATCTAAAGCAAAAAAAAATAAGCAAAAGTTTTCTGAAGGAAAAAAAATATTCTTGGGAATCCGCAAAAGTTTTGCAAAGGAACGCAATGTTTTTGGAGAGATCAGTTTCAATATAAGAGGATCCGTACACGCCATTGTCTCAGTGCGAAATCTCTGTACATTATTTGATCGAACACTGTGTGGCGCGCTTGAGCATGCATGGATTTTTCAGATAAAAATGTCATTTTAATTTGCGTTTTATGAAATTTTGACAAATAACGGACAACAGTGTTTTGTTTTAGCGTGATCCTTTTGACAAAAATAATTTGGGGTTTTTAGTAGTCACTTCTCAGCCTCCCCGGGAAAGTCTATGCCAGGGTACTGGAGAGGAGAATCCGGCCGATGGTAGAACCTCGGATTCAGGAGAAACAGTGTGGTTTTCGTCCCAGTCGTGGAACACTGGACCAGCTCTATACCCTCTCCAGGGTGCTGGAGGGTTCATGGGAGTTTGCCCAATCAATCCACATGTGTTTTGTGGATTTGGAGAAGGCATTCGACTGTGTCCCTCGCGGCATCATGTGGAGGGTGCTCTGGGAGTATGGGATTCGGGACCCTTTGCTAAGGGCTATCCGGTCCCTGTACGACCAGAGCAGGAGCTTGGTTCGCATTGCCGGCAGTAAGTCAGACTTGTTCCCGGTGCAGGTTGGACTCCGGCAGGGCTGCCCTTTGTCGCCGGTTCTGTTCATAATTTTTATGGACAGAATTTCTATTCGCAGCCAGGGGCCGGAGGGTGTCGGGTTTGGGGACCACACGATTTCATCTCTGCTCTTTGCGGATGATGTTGTCGTGCTGGCCCCATCAGACCAGGACCTTCAGCATGCACTGGGACGGTTTGCAGCCGAGTGTGAAGCGGCTGGGATGAGAATCAGCACCTCCAAATCCGAGGCCATGGTTCTCAGTCGGAAAAGGGTGGCTTGCCCACTTCAGGTTGGTGGAGAGTTCCTGCCTCAAGTGGAGGAGTTCAAGTATCTTGGGGTCTTGTTCACGAGTGAGGGAAGGATGGAACGGGAGATTGACAGACGGATCGGTGCAGCTTCTGCAGTAATGCGGTCGCTGTACCGGTCTGTCGTGGTGAAGAAGCAAGGCGAAGCTCTCGATTTACCGGTCAATCTACGTTCCTACTCTCACCTATGGTCATCTATGGGCCAGCTGAGGTGGCTCGGGCATCTTTTCCGGATGCCCCCTGGACGCCTTCCCGGGAAGGTGTTCTGGGCATGTCCCACCGAGAGGAGACCCCGGGGAAGACCTAGGACGAACTATGTCTCCCGGCTGGCCTGGGAACGCCTTGGTGTCCCCCCGGAAGAGCTGGAGGAAGTGTCCAGGGAGAGGGAAGTCTGGGCATCCCTGCTTAGACTGCTGCCCCCGCGACCCGGCCCCGGATGAAGCGGAAGAAAATGGATGGATGGATGGATGGATGGATAGTTTAAAGGGAAAACCATTGGATGCCCAAATTCATTATTTTAGACCTTATGAGGGGTCCCTTAAGGCTTATGAGGGGTCCGGGACCGCCCCAGCCCCCCCCTCAATTCGAACCCTGAATGGGTGTAAATGTCAACATCACAAAAGCGGTCTAAAGGATTAAAGCAAAGGATTAAAGTCATAATGGTTATGTGTAGATTTGTACTCAAGGTATAAGTAATACATGAGTCAAATTATTATTATTATCAAAAGACATGTAGAAATGTCTATGAATTTGGCACGTTTTAAACACTGCTTTCCCTTTTCATTATCGTATAAACTAGATCCTGCTTTTCCAATCCTCAGTCACTGTTTCTCACCAAGGCTGATAAAACCAAAATGTCCTTTCTTATAATGTCATTGAACAGCTTACCTCCTGCCACCTCGAGAGGGCCATTTTTCTTGCGTAGTTCAACAACTGCATCTCCAAACTCCTTTCCACCTTTCTTCTCCAAAGCACTGCCTAAAGGAAACATTGAAGATTGAACATTGAAGATTTCTTGATAGAAACCAATCATTTGAAGATGGCTATCCAAAAGTTGTATTATTTGTTTCAACAGCTGCAAAGACTATAAACTAGCCCCACTGACTCAAATACAACGTTAGTGTGCAGTCGGTTAAAGGAAGCTTTAGGTAGAGCTTCTCAAAGAGGAACACAAATTCACACCAACACACAACATTCACATAGTTACTTAGCTGTCTGTTTGTGAAACATTGACAGAATCACAGAATCCAGGCACAATAATGGAAATTGTTGTATAAGGCGAAATGGCATAGTATATGGCAGAGTTTAAACTGGTTAAATATTTAGAAAATAGCACTGGTAACAGGGAATACAATTCAAATTGTGCTATTTATGTTACAAAGCATTGTAATTATTTTGCTGCGGTTTTCTGCATGACTCTTAATGAAAGTGTGGTTTCGTGTACTGCAGTAGCATAATATCGTTGCTTGTCGAACTGAAAGCTTGCATCACCCAAACGACCACTTCACGCAGGAAATGAAAAAGACGGCATTTTCAATAATTAAACATTGTGTTGTCCAAGTTAACAAGCTCTTTTTCATGCCTACATATTAGCAAAACCCACAAACAATAATGGTGACCATTAGTAAAGATTTATTTAAAAATCATTAATTTATTGTGAGAGCGACGATTCAGTAAATCACTTGTAGTAATGTACTTTAGAAGAAGTGTACTTTAGTAAATTGCAGTACACGTGCTAGTAAGATTAGTAAAAATGTAACAAAAACTTAGATTATTGAAAAAACTAAACAGAAACAGATTTCTTTCCTGTAAGGTACAAAAAAACACATATTAAATACTGTAGTATACTAACATATTTTTTTTAAATACAAAAAATTGTAAATGGAAAAAATGGAATTTGGAAAAAAATAAGAGAATTGGGGAAAAAATAATCCAAATGACCCAAAAATGAAAAATCTGTAAATTTGTCCTCACTCTTATTCCATTCCAAAATTGTATGACTTTCTTCCGTGGAGGGACTTGTTTACACTTTAGTTTTCATACAATTTAAGTAAATATAGAGAAGGACACTGAGCACCAAAAAAGTACTATATAAAAGCACCATACAATAATGATCGAATAATTTCATATTATGGTTCATTGTTATTCCTCTAAGGAGTATGTTTTCTTTGATGCTTCAGGCAATTTCATGTGCCTTTTTAATCTGGTCCGATTAATATTACTATTACAGATCCTGGGAATTGGATTATAAATGAAACCGGGTTGTGTTTCTTAGGCACATGAATCAGAAAAAAACATGTTTGGGCCATTCTACAAAACTGGTGCAAAATCAGAGTTGGAAACATTTTGAGAAAAATGTGTCTTTCCCACACATTTTGTATGTATACAAATATTCATGGCACACATTTCTAGTAACTGGTAATTCTAATATTGTATTTTTAGAAAGTTTAGGAACATTTACACCCTCTTCCCAACTTTGTCGCTGCCGAAATTAAGATTTATTTTGCTTTTTCATTAAGAAGTTATTTCAGGAAAATCAATCACAATTAAAATTTTACCAATATTTAAGTGAAGTGTATGAGATTTGTATTTTGAATCCAAACTTTCTTTGTTAAAAGCATAAAGTTGATGTTACTGATTGTAAGCTGTTCATTAGTTTGAATATACATTGAACCAAATGCTATCATAACATCTTAGTTGATAATTCAGTTTACTTTTCAGTAAACATCCCATGTTTTGGTAGTGTCTGCACATTTTTGGTGGACAGTAATGTTTTTGGATCTTACTCAAACAAATAAAAACTGAACCGATTGTTTACACAAGCTGTGTACAGTCACAGAAACTGCACGCGCTGTGTTATGAGGTAAGCGATGTTCAGTTTTTGATAAGGTGTCAGTTATCCGACCTCTGATCTCAGGGCAGATCGATCAACCCAGATCTCAGGGAGACACATCATTTGACGTCACGGACAAGATGGCAGCTAGCTCTTCGCAGACTTATGTGAACGTCAACAAACTTTAAACAATTTTACGTAATATGTTATATGTATGAACATGAATGTTAACATTTCCAGAAACTGTTTATGAACAAATGCCTGTGTTTGAATAGCTACCATATAAAGTTCTCTCTGCGTCTCAAAGTGACATCACGTGGTAAACATGTGGATGTGACACGTGGTTGACTGGAACGGATTGAGGTCAGAAGTCGGATATTTTATGTCATAGTATCCCAAACCCGAATTGTCTTGAACGCAGCATAATATTCAAACAGTTAGTAACAGTGATAGGTTTTGGAAACTCCGTTTTGTGCTCTCTCATTTACTAGTACGGTGAACTGAATGTGCTGCTGGCCAAAACAGCATATCATGATCTTCCTAACAAAGAATCTCGATCCACGACCACCAGTCAGAGAAACTGCAGAAGTAGCAGGGAGGATTGGCGGCACACCACAGCAAAACGAATAGAGCGGAAACACTGTTCCATTCATTCGCTATAGCCTTCTAGGCTTGTGATTGCTTTGCTCGGATTGGCGTTGTATTATAATTTCTCTTGTTCTGCTGATCACACGCACTTCCCCCTGCATAACCTATCCATTACACATTATGCATTTTGAACAAGTAACATAACACATTTATTATGTACACAGCATATAAGACAGTCACAAATGTTTTTCAAAGCGTACAAGTATTCCATGTGAACCGAAGTCAAATGATCAAATAATTTTTATGAGGGAAAAGACACTAAGGTGTGCACCATCCACAGGAAATATTCACAGATATTCACAGCATTCACAGATATCTCTTATGGCTTCAATTCAGAAGGTTTGTTACGCAAGTTGGTTGACAAGTGTTTAGGTTTAGAGTTGGGGTGGAGTTAGGGGCTCCAAAATAACTTTAAAACTATTCATAAATGCTTTAAAACTATAAATGCTTTTTAAATGTGATTTTTGATTGCGGGACTGTGGAGTAGTTTGCACCAATTCTGTTGAATGGCCTATTTATGAAAAAAGCTTTTTTTTACCTACTTCACCACCCATGTAGAAGGTGGAGTTGGTTGGGTGAACAACAGCTTCACTTTCGATGGTGGCAATATCAGCTTGCACAACTTGCAACTACAACAACAGGCAAACAGATATTGTGAGTGACACACATACACTGTGGAGAACGCAATGAAACCAGGAAAAGAGAAAAGTGACTGATAGAGAGAAAGGTAAAAAAGGAAATATCTGTGATAGATGAAGGTGAGCAGAACATACACAAATGAAAACAGAAGGCACCGCACAAAATCACTAGATGGAGCTCTGGTGAAACAAGTCACCACCGAAAATGACTGTACAAAACTTCAGAACCATGCCACATGGTGACATAGGGCGTATTGCCATAAAATTCATGTTTTATAGACGGTTTCCACGGATGCACGCGTCTGGCCCACAGTTAAGTTCAAATCTGTGTTTTATTTATATTTATATTTGTGTTTTTATATTTAATTTAATTTAATTTATATTCATAGTAATGTATATTGATATTTAACTGTATAATGATTGTATTAAATAAATAATTTGTTGAATTTTATTTTATGGTTTATTTATAAATAATTTGTTGAATGGGTCGTGCAACTTTTCGCATTTAAGTTTAGCTGTTTCTACTGGTCACTCAAAATAATACTGGCTAGCTATGTAATTTACTGCAATGGAGGCGCCGTTTCGTTATCAACACAGTGAGATGTCGCAGATTTGCAGTTTCATTTTCTAATAAAGAGCTATATTAGGAGCTGTAACAACACTGCTGTTCAGGTGATTCTTGTTTCAATTCCTTGAAAATGTTCCTAATATTAATGCGGGGGTACATCATTGTAATGTTTTAAGGTGTGCAGTTGGCTCATTGAATCAGCGTTATACTGTACACAGCAGAAGAACGCAAATGTGAATGAGCTTTGCTCATTACTGTAAGACTGGGTAATTCAGTTGTTGGCTAATTGTGGGCTAAAATAGCTTATATTTGATTTTAAACAAATTGTCTGTTTGGTTGAATAAATCAAATATTTTATATAATTTAAAGGGGGGATGCAACCGTGTTTCATGCATTCTGACTTATTTACAATGTTAAACATGCTGACTTCTCCTCCTTAACATGGTCAACTTGTCAAAAACGAGTTGGAAGTATGACATTGCATTTCTGTGCTCGATACACTCCCCCAGCGTTCGTATACGTTTTTTTAGAACATGAAAATCCCTTTTGTAACAACTTTTCTTGCTCCCTTATTGGACAATTGTCCTGGAAAAGCACGCGGCACCCCCACAAATCAACCAAGGAGAGCGGGAGAAGGAGCATGCACACACATCACTTTCACTTGTAAGCATGAGAGAGAGAGCATACGATTGCGAAGTGCCGCTGTGTTTGTTTGCTCACTGCATTTGGGTGATGAATGTTATATAAAGGTGGATATAACGCTGGATTTGGAGATCGTTTGAAACTGATAGATGGAGCGCTAAAAGAGGCTGGACATAAACCGCACACGGAAAATGAAACTGATGTCTGTGCTTTGTTAGCATGGGTGCGCACGTGATTTAGTTCCGTCCCCCCCCGCCCCACGCGTCGTATGTTTTCGGAAATAGTCGTACAGCTGTATATGTCTTTTATAAAAGAGATCAAACTAAAGACTCTACGGATATTTGAAGCTTTTCTGCAAGTACTCAAGATTAACATGTGCAGTAATTGTCTGAGTTATGGCTACTTTAATAATTGTCCTGTTCATCTAATTTTAAAGATCTTATATGTTGTTTGTAAAGTGTTTGGTTAATCCACTTAAAGGTACAAGTGTGTACAAGATCAGGATGGCACCACCTCAGCCTCATTTGAGGTACAACGACGTAGAAGAAGTATACATGAAAACTGATGTGTTGCTACAACGTAGGCCAGACAGAGAAGTAATAACCTGTCTAGGTGATTGAATTTTTAGAAGAGGCTCGAAACTCTTCTCTGACAGAGACTGAAGCAGAAGACAAAAGGGAAAAAAGTGATCACAATAGCTCCAAGATTAAGATAAGGGTTTAATAAAGATATGTGTACCTTCTGGCCGAGAAACAGAGTCTTGGAGGAGAGCACAGTAAAGCTATCAGCCGCTGTGGTGCTGTCTGCATTTGCCGATTTACTCGTCTCACCCCGTTTCTGTCACACAAAAAGCCGTAAAGTATTTAACATGTAAATTCGCAGCATAAAAGTACTCTGTACTTTTCATTTTAAATTAAACATGTTTTCACAAAAATCAATTCAAATGCATCATTTATTTGTGCTGAACTCTTTAGAGAAACACTGGATATCATTATGCTGCTAAAAGCAATGAAGTGAAAAAAAGTTAACAAAATTTTGCAACAAGCCACCATATTGTGGAACTGATTCGCGCACCTTACACTGCTGCTGAAAAAAAACAGCAAAGCACTGATAATTGTTTAAGAATTGGACTGTGTAGACTATGGCCATCATTTATGAGTGTATTTATTTTTGGAAACGTCATACTTAGCAGCATTGCATAATTTTTTTTAAATAAAATTTGTACGAAAGTTGTGTAAAATAAAGCAATAAGCCCCACGAAGCAGTAGGTTACAGTGCATTTTATAACAGCTTAGGGGCGTTGTTAGGCACGACGTGAAGTGGAATCACTAGCTGTTATAAAATGCACTTGTAACCCACTGCTTCGTGGGGCTTTTCCATATGCGTAGCAAAGCTAATAAACACAGATGCAACAACAGTGGCACAGTGATACTTAGGCTATGTAATGCGGTCAGCAGTTACAAATCAGGTATTTTAGAAAGACTCAGAACGCAACCAATCAGAATCAAGGACCAGAACTGACTGTTTGATAATTAGCTGTTGTTTTTGTGGGTATACAGATCTGAGAAAGTCACTACCTTAACCCTTGTTGACTTTTTAGTACCAAGTCTCTTGACATCTGCGTTTTTGGTGGCTTTAGAGTTCTTTGTTGGTGCAGGGGTGATGATGGCTTCAAGCTTCGCTTTTGAGCCCCTCTTTTTGGAGAGCAGTTCTGGCTGAATATTGGGCAATACTCCACCAGCAGCAATAGTAACACCTCTCAGTAGCTGCAGAGATAAAGGTAAACTAGAGTTAAACTTTCAATAGTGCATCCAATAACAAAAACAAGCCCATCTCACACATTTTGACAGTGACAGTGTCAGTGTCAGTGTCACGCTTTGCCTAGGCGTGAGAGTTACAATCTCAGTTCTTTGCACTTGTAACATTAAAACTGAAACGATTTTATAAATTAAAATTTTCAAATTCAAAGCAGCAGATAAATCTAAAAGAATGAGGACCACAGAGTCACCCGCATCAGTGACAAAAAAAACGTTGTTTAACACTCTCAGAAGGGCAGATTCAGTTCTGTGGGCAGCCTTAAAACCAGATTGAAAGTGTTCAAACAGATTATTTACAGCAAGGAAAGATTGAAGTTGGAAAAACACAATCTTTTCCAAAACCTTGGAAAGAAATGGTAAAACAGAGATGGGGCGATTTATTTTTAAACTGATTTATCGAGTGAGGCCGTCTTGAGGAGAGGTGTGACAGTAGCCACTTTCAGATAAGCAGGAACCACCCAAGTTGAAAGACACTTATTTAAAAAGGACGCTAGACCCGGTCCAACCGAATCAACAATTTGCTTTAAAAACCTAGGGTGGATAACATCATATTTTTATGGTAGCTTTTTAAGGGCAGAGGTGTTATGGTCATACCATGGTGCCAGTGCTTTTACTTTAATCTTCTTCAACCGAAGGGGAGTGACAGTTTCTAGGGTGTTAGAGAAGACGTTGTTAAACGTTTCCATTAAAGCATCAAGGTCTTCTAGGTTGTTTGCAACATTTACGTTACATTTACATTTACATATTTGGCTGACGCTTTTTTCCAAAGCGACTTACATTGCATTGTAGTATACATTTGTTTCTGACTATGTGCAATCCCCTGGGATCGAAGCCATGACCTTGGCATTGCTAGTGCCATGCTCTTACCACTGAGCCACTGGAAAGTGATGCAATATGACATATTTGAGACAGGTCCAGGAGATTAGTGAAAAAACTGTTTTTCGTTGTTTAAATAATCGTTCTACCCGGTTGATAGCGTGGAGTACATTAAATGTAGATTAATTGTACAGGCAATGAGGCAGTGGTCCGAGATATCATCGCTCTGGGGCAGAATTTCTAGAAATAACCATGGGGGGGTAGATTCATTCCAACTAATATAGTCATCCAGTATGAGCCAGGTTTCTGTTAAAAAGAGTGCATCCAGATTATGATCAGTAATAATACCGCTAACGATTGGTTCCTTTCGCAGAAGGGATCTGATGTTAAACAGCCGAAATTTTAGCTTTTGAATCTCCTCCGTTATACATATGTCATTTTGTAATTTAATATTTCATATGATATTTAATACGTATTATTTGTACTTCTATATAAAATAGTAGATATTTTAGAGCACTTAATCCCACCCCTACCCTAAACCTACCCACCTCCCAACGATTAAAAACACGCAACAAGCAAATAGAAGTCACACAACAAAAACAATTTAAAACTTTACGAACAGGTTGCATTGCATTCCCAGTTTTCTAAAGCCGTACGATATCATTGTGTGAGCACAGTAGGTTTTAATCACTGACGACCGCTCTCCAGGAATTCACACATAGGCATTTCATTCAAACGTATACGGGGCTCTAAATAAATCCTTGGTGTTTCGAGTCTAATGTCATTACGCAACCGTGTTTTTTGGCAAGTTTAACAATCATAGGTAGTTTAAACTTTAGATAGTTAGAGTTAGGTTAGGTTAGGGTGTGAGTTAGGGTAAAGGTTTCATAAGCTGATAGCTGAAATGCAGTTTTCAAGCAATTATTGGCAATAATATAAAAAAATGACTGACATGGATATAAATTCTGTTTTTAATTATGAACATTTTCTGTTTGCTAGGATGGGTATTTTGCATGGAGAATCCTCTCAATAACCTTTAACAAACTGCTTATTTGTGAGAAAATGCAAAAAAAAATATAGCAAATTCTCTTTTATTGCAAATTCTATTTGACCTGTTGGTAATATAGTATATATCTTCGCTGTCGAGCGGAAACTCCTATGTCCAAATTTGGTTAATTTCATATTTTTTCACAAATCGATGCTATTGGTCAGTCCCCATGTGGGTCTGATATTTTTACAAATTATGAACCAATCTTAAGTGTTGAAAATAGCTTGAGAGCAAATCTCTTAACTCCATTGGACACTTCAACTGTCTGAGAAGTCTCGTAACTCCACCTCTTCTTCACTCCACGGGAGCCTCTTGGCATAACGTCTTTTGATTGAAAGTCGCAACGAATCCTCGTCGAGCAACACATATCAGTTATTGATGTGTATTTTAAATATCTACTTATTACTAGGGTTATTATACATGTGCATTGAAGTTTTAAAATGTAATCTAATATAATACTTGAAATTAATACTTGACTTTAGTTCAAGTTCAAGTTCAAGTGTGCTTTATTGTCAATTCTTCCACATGTACAGTACATACATACAGAGAATCGAAATTGCGTTACTCTCAGACCCTTGGTGCATACAAATAACATTAAACATTAAACACTGACAGTAGACGTTGAAATATAGATAAATACGATTTTAACCATATGTACATACAAACTATATGGATATACAAATGAGGACATTGTAGAACAATAAAGAAAAAAATAAAAAATAAAGAGAGATAAAGTGACAATAGGCACATGGCAGATAAAGTGCAAACCAGTTAAATAAAACAATACTGTGCAGATGTGAGTAGTGCAAGAAAAAGACTGTCTTTTATCAGACTGTCAGAAGAGGTAGATTCCAGACAATGAGGTAGAGATCATTGCTGCAGTGACGCACAAAGTGACTGGTGCGGGTCACAGATTGTAAAGGGGGGGGGATCGTAGTGTCAGAGTTCAGTGTTGCTTGGGGTTAAAGAGGGAGGGGGGGCAAGGACGGGAGGGAGTTCAGCTTCCTGACAGCCTGATGGATGAAGCTGTCCTTCAGTCTGCTGGTCCTCGCCTGGAGACTCCGCAGTCTCCTCCCTGATGGCAGCAGACTGAAGAAGCTGTGTGTCGGGTGGGTGGGATCACCTGCAATGCTGAGGGCTTTGCGGGTGAGACGGGTGCTGTAGATGTCCTGGAGGGGGGGGAGAGAGACACCAACGATCTTCTCAGCTGCTCTCACTATCCGTTGAAGGGACTTGCGGCAGGACGCATTGCAGGCGCCATACCACAGTGATGCAGCTAGTCAGGATACTCTCGATGGTGCCTCTGTAGAAAGTGCACATGATGGGGGTCGGGGCTCTGGCTCTTCTGAGTTTGCGGAGGAAGTAGAGACGTTGCTGTGCTTTCTTGGCCAGTGCTGCAGTGTTGTTAGTCCAGGAGAGGTCCTCTGTGATGTGCACACCCAGAAACTTAGTGCTGCTCGCTCTCTCCACAGTCGCACCGTTGATGGTCAGAGGAGCATGCTGAGTGTGCGCTCTCCTGAAGTCAACAACAATCTCCTTCGTCTTCTCCACATTCAGAGAGAGATTGTTGACCCTGCACCACCCAGCCAGGCGGCTCACCTCACTCCTGTAGTTTGTCTCATCTCGGTTGCTAATGAGACCTACCACAGTCGTGTCATCCGCAAACTTGATGAAAAGGTTAGAGTTGTGTGACGGTGTGCAGTCGTGGGTCAGCAGAGTGAAGAGGAGGGGGCTCAGCACACATCCTTGGGGGGCCCCTGTGTTCAGTGTGATGGTGTTGGATGTGTTTATGCCGACCCGTACTGCCTGAGGTCTTCCGGTCAGAAAGTCCAACAACCAGTTGCACAGAGAGGTGTTGAGCCCCAGCTGGGCCAGTTTGTGAGTGAGCTGCTGAGGGATGATTGTGTTGAATGCTGAACTGAAGTCTATGAACAGTGTAGTGTATTTCGGGGATAACTATGAATTTGATCACAGTAAAATATGGATAATTAATGATGATTAATTATACCTATTTATACACTTTTATAGGATTCAGCAGACCTAATAATAACAACAAACTAGATTCACTCGTCCACCAAGGGATCAGTAGATCGTATATCAAGTCTAAGAAATATTACTTTCCTGGCCTTGGAAACATAACACTCTTACTGTAGTACAGTACCGCTCCATAAATTATAACGAAATCCAGCAGTTTAAGTGACGTTAACGTGATAAAGAGACAGCAACAATTCGATTGTAGATACAAATGCGGGTTTATTAACTATACTAAAAGGGGAAACAAATACAACTAACTAGATATAAACACGTTAAAACAAACATAACATGAAACATAAAGACAGTAAAGAAAAGTAAGAGATTAACAAACAAAAGGGTTGGCAGTATTACAAACGGATGTTCAGATCTGCATGAACCATCAAAGACAATCTCCTTGTAAAAGGGGTTACGGCTTAAACGCAGCTATTTAGAAGATAGTTTCTATACTTGCATTGGTTTCCTTTGAGTGTGCTTGGACAAGGTCTTGTGCCCGTGAAAAGTGGTTTTCAGATGTCTTTATGGTTTCGATCCGTCGGCTCCTTCCGTTGAGCCGGATGAGGTCAGAAACTAACTTTTCCGAAGTGACTGCCGAACAGGAAAAACTGTCTCCGAAGAGAGAGACAGGTCTCAGGAGGTGTTCTTGAAACTCGCGAACACTGAAGAGCGCCGATTGCTCCGTTCCCGGATGTTTTAAGCCTGGGGGTTTCACGCCCCTCCAAGGTGGGCGATCCAATGCGATTAGCCGATTTTAGGTGCGAAATCAAAGTTCTTTGTTTCGCCTATTATCCCATTTGCATTTATGATCACTTAGGGGTTTGGCGCGGTAAAACTCTTAGAGGGACACAAAAGGAGTATGGTATGAAACACATTTCTGTGCTATACACCATCTTTTAAGGAGTGAAGAGAGGAACATTTAGATATAAAACATGCCAGGATTATAAGTACATTGACCTGAAGTTCGTACAAGAATGAACAGATAAGCAGGATACAACTATCAAACATGCTTTTGAGGTTATAGGTGAGGCCGAATAACATGGGGACAAAAATACAATATGGAGGTATAGGTTTATATCCATTTAAGGATATTGTGGTTAAGATAGAAAGGGAGAGACACTTTCAAGACTTGATTTAACCATTTGCCCTCCTTCCTGTTAAAACATCTGGTGTCCCTGTTGGAGAAAACACCCCATCCTCCCTGTTAGGATTCCTTTGAAGTCCAGAGTGTGTGTGTTGGAATCTATCCTGATCAATTGATGGATGTTTTAGAGGAGGGCAGTTGGATCAGACGTGCTGGTGCCGTTTAGACCCCTACTGAGAGGTCATGGTGTTTTACGATGCCCCAAATGCTCACCTTTGACCTGGCCAGATCCTACATATTCCCCCCTTCGGCCGACGGGGTTCGCATAGAAGCTTAGTCGGACGATGATTGTTTGGATCGTAATAATCAAAGTGACAGGTGGGTCTTATTGGTCCTCCATGCTGTGGCGCACTGGCAGTGGGTCGATCTCTATGAGGTTAGTTTCCCAGGCAGTGCTGCCCTCTGGGTCGTCAGACCGGTGTGGTCTGCTCCAAGGTCTCTCGGGGCATCCTGTCGGATGCATGGTTGGAGCACCAGTGTAATCATAACGTTCCCGGCTGGCGGTAAAGTCCCTTGCCTCTCTGTTGACAGGCCTTTCATTGTGATGCGGTTGGGTGCCCTCTAGAATCTGCTCTGGGTAGTGTTCAGAGACAGGGAGGATAAAAGGAATTTTAACAGTCTTTTCAGAGGCAGTCTTGTGCTTTACGTAGGCCTTATGGGCTAGATCCCGCAGCTGTTGAGTGGTCATGGTGCGGGGGCATGCCGTGACTCCTAAGTGGTGGCTCACGCTAGGATGCAGGTTGCGCAGGAAAAGAGTTCTAAAGTTAAAATCCTCCTCCATCTCTGGCTCATTTCTGGCCCCAAAGTAGGTTCGTCTCAGTCTGTTGTAATAGGCCTGTGGGGTTTCGAGGCGGCCCTGTTTAAGGTCCATGGCAGCAACCAGTCCCTCTTCAGACTCTGGGTCTGAAAACTCCTTTATTAGAGCCTGGTGCAGTTGCTTGTAATCCCCTTTGACAGTGTCTGACTGCCGGTCCAGGAAGCTGCGCACCTCGCGGCTGGAGGTAATCCTGAGCAAGTACAGCGTGTCTCTGGTGGAAACGTTTGCCATGTTTTGAAGATGAAAGTTAATATCCTGCAGGTAGGCGTGTACGTCGTGTCCTCCTGCAGGGTTTGGTGTAAACGTGGGGATGTTTCTGGCTAGCTTGTCCAGGTCCTTGGGAGCCATGCTGTGGTTTGTAGGGATTCTCTGTAGACGCTCCCCTCCCTCAGCGGCAGTTAAGGGCTCTTGGATGCTGGCGGGTGATGTTTTGACACGCAGGCTATCAGCTCCCCCCCTCTCGGAGGATACTTGGCTGGGAAATCTGGTCCTGCTTGCCGGGGGAAGGTCAGTAGTGTAACCCTCCCCCTTTCGTTCAGCTTGAAATTGGTAGGCGTACTTCAGTTCCCTGTGCACGGTATCAAGTTCAGACTGAAGCTGGTCGTGTTGCTGAGCCAAGTTTTGGGCTTCAGCTCGGGCTGATTGAAAGTGTTTCTCAGAGGCTTTGGCTTTTGCCTCCCTCTCTTTCAGTTCGGTTTCAGCCCGTTGTAATAGAGTATCTGCTTTCTGGAGCTTGCATTCTAGGTCCTCGCGGGCCTGCTTTTCCAACCGTTCTCGGGCTTCTATGTCTGCACGGAGGTTGGTCAAGGTGTCCTGAAACTTTTCCCTCTCTTCCTTTAGCTCGGAGTCGCACTCCTCCTTTGCCAGCTTCGTGGTCTCTAGGGCCAGTTGATCTAGGCTTTTCTGGGCGTCTCCCTGGTTCCTGCGAGCCTCATCAGCCTGAAGCTTTAATGCCGTTGTCTCCTGCTCCAGGAGGGTGACTTTCCCGTCGCTCAGCTTCAATTGGGCGATGAGGTTGTGGGCGAGGGTACCAATGGCCTTGGCCAGGCTCCTTGTGGGCGTAGCTCTGTGTTGGATCTTGGGCCATCAACTGGTCCAAGTTGTCATCCAGCTGCTCACGGTCCAGGCCCTGTAGATCCTTGGTCGCCTCGGGCAGGAACGCGTCCGTCATTGCGTTCAACCAGGTCTCTAGCTGGTCCCAGTGGGTGACAGGGCTAGGCGATCTGGACATACTGGCACACTGGGGGTGAGAGAGAAAAGCACAAAGGGCAAATGCAAGTCCCTACAAGTTCAGTGAGCACTATAACGCTTCTATGTTATGTGTTGTGCAGCTAACTGGGTGAACAGTCAGTGGCGTAACTCAAACACCTATTTATCCTAGCGGTGAATTTGCAGGGTGGATAGAAGGTGTGTGAGTGAGTGTGTGGGCCCAGGGAAATTGTTTGAGTAAATGTTTCGATGGGTCTAGACTTAGGGTGTCATTCTAATGACCGGGAAGTTTACTTCATCAACATATTACTGAGAATTCCCTGATGGCTCATGCAGATTCAGTCTTCCAGAAAACAAAAAGTAAAACAAAATTAAATCAATAACAAAACAAAAATAAAGGGCAAGAGAGAGTTGCTTAATTTGGCTCCACTGGTTTGTGACCCTAGGGTTATGAAGGGGCCCGCAGGTAGGGGGGAGGCTGTTAAGCTCAAACAACAGGGAAAAGCTGAACAGTTCAAAAGCGGGGGAAGGGAGCGTTCCTACTTTTCTTTCTGCCTATAGAAAAGTCTGTAGGGGCTGTACCTTATTTGCATAGACCTGGCGTGAAGTGAGGGCTTCCAGATGGGTCCCAGTTGAACAGGTCCAACTCTCCAGCCTTTCCGGTCACACAGCGGAAAACAACCCGGACCCCTCGCCCTACACGCCACTCAGGTGCGACCACTCAAACAGTTACAACTCTCAGCACAACATGGCCGTACCAAGTGGGTGACCGGTTGGTGGGCACAGAGAAAAATTGGGGTTTTAGCCCGGGGGTGTCACTCGCAACAGACATAGCCCGTAGGCTTTTCTTCCCGCAAAATGGCACTTCCCGGCGTTATATACCCCAAAATTTGCTGCAGTGCACCAGCCAGCGCTATTGGTCCCCCACTAAACATAGGAGTGCCAGTGGCTGAGAGTCTCCCTGCGTGCCGTCACCTAGAGTCGGGGACAGAGGTATCCGAGCAATCCACCACCAGTGCCAGGCACGCCTAGAGAGCCGGATCCGCTCACCAGGTACCACTGAGGAGAGCCATCACTTCGCTACCCAGGTGCCCTAGGGGAACTGTTACCTATAAGGAAACATGAAAGCTGAACAGGGGTAGAATTACTGACATAGCTGGAGATACACAGAGATGGGCAAATCAAAACGGTAAATGGGAAAACTCTTCGAATCAAATTTAATTAAAAGAAAAACCTCATTGTGAATTAATTTGAAATCAAATTATCAAATATTTAA
This sequence comes from Triplophysa siluroides, assembly GCA_006030095.1. Classification (NCBI taxonomy): domain Eukaryota; kingdom Metazoa; phylum Chordata; class Actinopteri; order Cypriniformes; family Nemacheilidae; genus Triplophysa; species Triplophysa siluroides. Next base: position 103,180 of record VCII01000221.1, on the reverse strand, counting down.
TCCATAAATTAAACATTAAATACTCTAATCAAATCAAATGAATGAGGTTTCTAGGTAGGGGGCAGTATAGGGAGTGATGAGGAATGAAAAACAAATAAAACCTACGAGGTTAAAAACTGAAAGCAAAAATAAAAACAAGTAACCTGAAACTAATTATTATTATTATAATAATTAATTAAACTGAAAACCAAAATCAAATAAGTAAATAAATCAAAATAAACTGAGAAGTCAAAACAACAAAGATGGAAATGAGAGAAGATAAAGGAAGAGACTGACTGAGAGGACCCACTAGGGGGCGTGGTCTGGCCACGCTAGAAGGTCAGGGGGAGGAAGGGGTGGAGTTAGGAAAGTGTTAGTCACCTACAACACGCTACACTGCCCTCTGGTGTTAGTGGATTGTAACACCATGTCCTTCGACTTCAACGTGATTAACGTCTCTCGTTTACACAAAGACTACAATCACTCTACATTGAACACATTCCAGCGGCAATTGTTGTTGAAAAGAATTTATATCTAAAATAAACGTCAAAACATAAGTCAGCCAATTACTTTCCGTACTGGGTCTACACGACAATTATGTTATAGAATTTGACGTCAGATTGATATAAATTCAAATCAAATCGCCCGCGTTGGGGGCGTCACAGATGGTGACGTTCGATCTCGGCGGATCTAAGTTACGCGTCTGTTCACTACATGCACGCGTGCGGCAGGATCTCTTCGCTGCCCAAACACTGAGTTTAAAACCCACAGTAACATACAAAACAACACACAACGGGATTTCTTCGCCGTCGTACAATTAACTTGATCAAGATTTTAAAACACTTCCCTTTTAACGGTCGTCATCTATTGTTCAAACTGCAAAACATCCAGTAAAGTACAGTACAAAACAATATCCTTCCGCCTTGTCTATGAGGAAACAAAAAGCACGCAATAGCTAGCTAGGCTAATGGTTCAACTTCGGGAAGCGGTGTATAGTGGTTGAAAAACATTGGAACACGCAATGCATCAATCTGACTTACACAAAATTCGGCCGTATACACGAAATAGGGAGGAAACTCGCTCCTCTATTTCCTTCGCGCTAATGAGAGGATTTCTTCGCTCAGATTAGGGCGGTCAAAGTATCGAGACTCGCTATAAAAGATTTCTTCGTTTTATAGGGTCAAATTTGAAATGGAAGTTAGCTCGACCATCATTAACAGTGACTGGGGTTTCCTGGATTGAAACCCAGAGTATGTTTCGGCGCAGTAACTGTTACACCATTCAATCATTCAAAGAGCGAGTTTTAAGTTTCGCTCAGCGCGCATTACCATTACACACAAATGCCAACACAACTGAAAGTGATTCTGGGCTCTGCTCACAAACAACGTTTAAAACTGCGCCCGCATTCTCCACCAATTATGTAGTGTATTTCGGGGATAACTATGAATTTGATCACAGTAAAATATGGATAATTAATGATGATTAATTATACCTATTTATACACTTTTATAGGATTCAGCAGACCTAATAATAACAACAAACTAGATTCACTCGTCCACCAAGGGATCAGTAGATCGTATATCAAGTCTAAGAAATATTACTTTCCTGGCCTTGGAAACATAACACTCTTACTGTAGTACAGTACCGCTCCATAAATTATAACGAAATCCAGCAGTTTAAGTGACGTTAATACGTGATAAAGAGACACAGCAACAATTCGATTGTAGATACAAATGCGGGTTTATTAACTATACTAAAAGGGGAAACAAATACAACTAACTAGATATAAACACGTTAAAACAAACATAACATGAAACATAAAGACAGTAAAGAAAAGTAAGAGATTAACAAACAAAAGGGTTGGCAGTATTACAAACGGATGTTCAGATCTGCATGAACCATCAAAGACAATCTCCTTGTAAAAGGGGTTACGGCTTAAACGCAGCTATTTAGAAGATAGTTTCTATACTTGCATTGGTTTCCTTTGAGTGTGCTTGGACAAGGTCTTGTGCCCGTGAAAAGTGGTTTTCAGATGTCTTTATGGTTTCGATCCGTCGGCTCCTTCCGTTGAGCCGGATGAGGTCAGAAACGAACTTTTCCGAAGTGACTGCCGAACAGGAAAAACTGTCTCCGAAGAGAGAGAGACAGGTCTCAGGAGGTGTTCTTGAAACTCGCGAACACTGAAGAGCGCCGATTGCTCCGTTCCCGGATGTTTTAAGCCTGGGGGTTTCACGCCCCTCCAAGGTGGGCGATCCAATGCGATTAGCCGATTTTAGGTGCGAAATCAAAGTTCTTTGTTTCGCCTATTATCCCATTTGCATTTATGATCACTTAGGGGTTTGGCGCTGTAAAACTCTTAGAGGGACACAAAAGGAGTATGGTATGAAACACATTTCTGTGCTATACACCATCTTTTAAGGAGTGAAGAGAGGAACATTTAGATATAAAACATGCCAGGATTATAAGTACATTGACCTGAAGTTCGTACAAGAATGAACAGATAAGCAGGATACAACTATCAAACATGCTTTTGAGGTTATAGGTGAGGCCGAATAACATGGGGACAAAAATACAATATGGAGGTATAGGTTTATATCCATTTAAGGATATTGTGGTTAAGATAGAAAGGGAGAGACACTTTCAAGACTTGATTTAACCATTTGCCCTCCTTCCTGTTAAAACATCTGGTGTCCCTGTTGGAGAAAACACCCCATCCTCCCTGTTAGGATTCCTTTGAAGTCCAGAGTGTGTGTGTTGGAATCTATCCTGATCAATTGATGGATGTTTTAGAGGAGGGCAGTTGGATCAGACGTGCTGGTGCCGTAGACCCCTACTGAGAGGTCATGGTGTTTTACGATGCCCCAAATGCTCACCTTTGACCTGGCCAGATCCTAAAACAGCATCCTGACATATGAGTCTTTTTTGTCCAGATGTGTGAGGGCTGGGTGGAGGGCAGTGGCGATGGCATCATCGGTCGAGCGGTTGGACCTATATGCAAACTGGAAGGGGTCCAGGGAGGGGGGGAGGACAGACTTGATGTGTTGCATGACTAGCCGTTCAAAGCACTTCATTGGAATAGGAGTGAGTGCTACTGGACGGTAGTCGTTGAAGCAGGATGGAGATGACTTCTTCGGGACTGGAATGATGGTGGTAGCTTTGAAGCATGTGGGGACAACAGCCTGACTTAGTGAGATGTTGAAGATGTCTGTGAAGACATCAGTGAGTTCCACTGCACAGTCTCTCAGTACACGCCCAGGAATGTTGTCAGGACCCGGAGCTTTGCGTGCATTGATCCTGCTGAGGGATCTCCTCACGCTGTCCGAGGACAGCGTCATCACCTGGTCGCCGGGAGGAGGTGGAGTTTTCTGTGCAGTGGTGCTGTTTTGTGCCTCAAAGCGAGCAAAGAAGGCATTCAGCTCGTTCAACAGGGGGATGGTGCTGTCACAGGTCTGTGGTGGGGGCTTGTAGTCCGTAATGGTCTGTATTCCCTGCCACAGGCTCCGAGTGTCTCTGCTGTCGCTGAAACGATGGGCTATCCTCCTGGAGTACTGTCTCTTGGCCTCCCTGATGCCGCGGGATAGGTTGGTCCTAGCTGTCCTCAGGCCCTCCTCATCTCCAGCTCTAAAGGCAGCGTTCCGAGCATTCAGAAGTCTGTGTAGACCTTCCCTGTCAGCCACGGCTTCTGGTTGGCCGGACAGTGATAGTTTTTTGTGACCGTTACATCATCAATGCACTTGGAGATGTAGGCAGTGACAGTCTCAGTGTATTCTTGGAGGTCTGTAGTATTGTTGTATGTGGCTGCCTGCTTGAACATGTTCCAGTCAGTGGTGTCGAAGCAGTCCTGAAGTGCCTCTGACGACCCTTCCGGCCACACTTGAATCTGTTTGTGTGTCGGTTTGGTGATTTTAACGAGCGGTCTGTGTGCAGGCATTAGCATGACAGTGATGTGGTCTGAGGCTCCGAGATGGGGGAGGGGGAGGGCCTTGTATGCTCCTCTCTGGGTGGTGTAAACAAAGTCCAGCGTGTTTTTTCCCCTTGTAGGGAAGTCAACATGCTGGTATATTTTCGGGAACACACTCTTTAGGTCTGCGTGATTAAAGTCTCCAGCCAAGATGAGAAAAGCATCTGGGTGGGCTGTCTGCTGCTCACTGATGTGCTGGTACAGATAATTCAGTGCCTCACTCCTGTTGTTGTTGGAGTTAGGAGGGATGTATACAGCGACGAGAAGAATGGCTGTATATTCCCTTGGTAGATAGAACGGCCGGCACTTAATAATCATAAGCTCCACCAGGGGTGAGCAGTGTTTGCAGACCACAGCAGCGTCGCGGCACCATCCATTGTTGATGTAAACACAAAGCCCGCCGCCGCGTCTCTTACCTCCCTCGACGAGAGCTCTGTCTGCTCGATAGCATGTTAGCTGCTCGAGCTGAATGGCGCAGTCCGGAACGCTGTTGTTAAGCCATGTTTCCGTAAATACAAAAACACAACAGTCTCTTACAGTCCTCTGAGCAGAGCGAAGTAGTCGGATGTAGTCCAGTTTATTGTCCAAAGAGCGTACGTTCGCCAGTACGATGGTGGGGATAGCTGGCTTGTGAGGGTTAGCCGCTAGCCTAGCTCGGATACCTCCGCGCTTACCCCTCTTCTGCTTCCTCTCACACCGCTTGTAGCGCCTCCGCTGTGGGCGAGATGCAGTAGTGGGGGTCGGTGATGGAGTAGGCCTCCGGAGCAGACCGAGGTCCCCCAGCTCTTCGGCGTGCGCGGAGTTTAACTTTATAAATGTGGTTCTGCCGACTTCGAGCAGAAACTCACGACTGTATGCGCGCTTTAAGACGGTTAGACGAGACGAATTTTTACAAAAACTTTGCGACTTACAAGACAGCTTAAGTTCAGCTGTTAGGCCTACTTCTAGACCATGCCTCTCTTGGCACTGTGCATGTAAAATACAAAATATAGTAGCAAGGTTTTTATTTATGGGAGAAAAAAGGGCTGTCTACCGGTCAAGTAAGCCTATCTTTGGATAACTCTGTCTGTTTTTTTAGACAATAACGAGTGAAAATAGTTAGGTTAGATACATTTGAGTAGGCCGGTTTTGTTAAAAATCGATAGCTGTAATGCTTCAGGGCAGAAGGAAGCCCCTGAGCCACGAAAGTAAGTTTGCGAGCAGATGAGGAAAATTTACGCCTATTAAACAGCCTAGTCAGTTTATCGTTTTATTTTGGTATTGTATCACTCATAGCTTTGTCGTTTAAAATAGAGTTTAGGAAGATGTATGTAACCACAATCATTAGCTTTCATTAGCTCTTAAAGCCTCATCTCTTGTCAAAAGACTCAACGCGACTGCAGACTTTGATGAACACTGCTGGCAGCATCGACGTCTGTGCCCGTACCATTCTTATCAATGACAGCGTAATCTCGTATCTCCTGCTCCCAAGTCATAAACCTTGTATCTCCGAATAAATATGGTTTTGGGTAAATTTTGTGTTAATGTTGGTACACGACAGTATATGGTAGCAATATAAGGTATAATACAATATAACTTTAACGATACAATGTTTAATGTTTAATAAAATAGGCCGTTTTTTTAATTTCCTGAAAAATAATGGTTTTGGAGATGCGAGGATTCCGCCCGACAGCGACGATATGTTTGTGTATGCATTTGCTTTTGTCCCTTACCTGCCCTTGTTCATATTACTTTTGGGGGCAGTTTCCCAGACAGGGATTAGTTTAATCCAGGATTTGCCTTTAGGTGGCTTTCACACTTTCAGTTAAATTCGGAACGGAGCATGGTTCGCATGAAAAAATCACTATGTGCAAGCGGTCATGCGAACCCGGGTGCGCACAGAGGTACAGAACCCCAGACTACCTGAAGGAGGTTTGGTTGCACTCAAACTGTGGCGCAGTTCGCATAAATATGAGAGCAACACGGATTTGGGTGAGCACTTGTTCAGTAAGAAAAAATTATCTGCGCATGCGTTTCAGCCGATTGTTATGTATTTACTTATATAAAACACACGTAAGAGATGATATCATTGGTAATTTACCTTGGATTAGAGCGAGAGTGAGCCTGCATTGTATTTGCACGTTGCGAGTGCAATCATAGGGGTAAATGAATGGTACTAAACTGTATCCTGAATACGTCTGTTTGCAAGCAGCATAAAGGCATAAGCATGCGACGTAAATACAGTAAACCCAAGTTTTGTTTACTTTGCTGTGCATAATAGCACCAAATGAATCAAAAGCACAATACATTCGAAACTTTGTTCTGTTTTCTACCGTGCGCCTTGCACCTTGAGATGAATGCAAAGGAGTTTGAAACCAAACCAACGCTGCGGGGTGCGCCAGGAACAATCGCACTCGGGTTCGGACCGCAGCAAACGTGCCTAGTCTGAAAAAGCCTTTAGTTAAATTAGGAAATTTAAGTCGTTTTTAAAAACATACTTTACCAAAAGGCATCCTGAGACAAAATAATCGTACTGATAGTTTTAGGCATGCCAGCGTAAGTTATTTTCGATCAAGACACCTCTAACATTCAAGTTAGTCTGCGACTAGGCTTAAGCCCTGTCCAGGAAACTGCCCTATGGGGTTTACCTCATTTTTTGTGTGTGTTAAACTGATGCTGTTTTTCTTATTGTTGTTTTTTTGTACACCTTTATGCAATGCAAACTGTAAAAGCGCAATAAACTTAAAACAGAATTGAACAAAAGTGGCCTGGTTATTTAAATAACTATATGAAATATTTTTTTGGACAACTTGTTTGGCTTACAACTTTTGGTTTATATCTCCAAAAATTCTCAAGTCTTACTTGATGAAGTTCCTCGTCATTGGCGATGGCTAGCAAAATGTGTCTAGGTGTTACACGGCCCTTCTTGTTGTCTCTGGCCGCATTTCCTGCCAGCTCCAGAATTTCAGCTGAAAGAATTTTGCATAAATTTCTCAGTAAGACAACAACGAAAAGAACAGAGCCTCTAACAGTGACTTTTGTTTTCCTGCCCACTCTGCAAAAAATCTGATCATCATCAACATTACTATTATTATTACTGTTTTATTGTTGCTACCATGATTATCGTTATTATTCAGTACCCTCCCCATCCTCCAGTTTTTATTACTATTAATACTTTTGCTACTATCATATCTTCATTGTCATTCATTTTATTTTTTCTTATTATTATTGTTACGTTTGTTATACTTCTTTATATGTACCTTTGCTTCCACACCCAGTTGTTGTTTTCGAATTGTCATTTGTAATACTCTGTTTCCTTGTTTTCTGTTTGCATAATAATAATAAATATATATATAATTCGGTAACACAAAAAATTATCATAATAAACATTGACATGACAAAGGTTTTCCTGAGACCTGACTGGCTGGGGATGTGCAGTAGTTTGTTTATCAAGTCTTCTTTACATCTAACTCATCATCTCCTTTCTGCTTCCAATTCCCTGCTTTCCACCTACAAATTCTGATGTCCATCTACAGGGCCTATTCATGATCGAGTCAAAATAAGATGATTGATATTATTTAGAAATTGACTTTAGTTTCGTCATGTTTTCATAGCCTATCCCGGTCGCGTGATTATGAGATATTAAATACATACTTAAAGATTCACGTATTGTCAACTCTGTAAACATGTAAAAGAGCAATGCAAATCTTGTAAGATTCAGTTTGTTAAACCCCTAAATGTGTTTAGCTTGAGTAGAAAATGTTTACTTAAAGGGATAGTTCACCCAAAAATAAATATTCTGTCATCATATACTCACCCTCTTGTCATTTGAAACCTATATGACTTTCTTTCTTCAGCAGAACACAAAATAAGATATGTGGTGTAGTGTTATACATTTATGGTGCAATTACATATTCACTCCATTAGAGGGCCACCTTGTCTTTTGGTTATGGTGTGGTTACCAGGAGTGAGTGAGAGTTATACATGCACGGGGTTGGTGTTCAATAATAAATACCTAGTTCTGAGTTACATCTACATGTGTGTGTAGTTTAATGATTACACGACACAAGAAGGAACACTACATGGTGTCAGAAGTGGGATCCTGATAAAAATAGCCATTCTACTTCATGCATTAGGAGAGGAGGCCTTAGAAGAAGTGTACAATTCACTGTCCATTGAGCCAGAAGAGGATGAGCAGACAATGCATGATATAGTAACTGCACTGGAGAAGTATTGCTTACCGAGAAAGAATGTTGTTTTCGAAAGGCACCAGTTCTGGGCTTACCCCATGCCTGATTCAATTACCATTGATAAATATGTCACAGAACTAAAACAAAAGAGTAAAGACTGTGAGTTAGGCTCAACAGAATCTGACATGTTAAGAGACAAGATCGTGTTCAGCATTGGTGATCAGCGTTTAAAAGAGAGGCTCTTAAGAGAAATAAACCTGACCCTTGAAAAAACAGTGGACATTTGTAGAGCAGCAGAGGCAGCAAAAACACAGATACAAGCAATGGGAGAGCAGAATAAAACTGTTCATGCCATCAAAAAGAAGACAAAAGATGTTAAACAAAACAAGAGATATGATAGAACGTCATCTCAACAGCAAAAACTAAATGTGAACACGTTCATCTGCAAAAAGTGTGGAAAATCCCACCTTCCACGACAGTGTCCAGCCTTTGGAGCCACATGTCATGCCTGTGGGAAACGTAACCACTTTGCCTCTGTGTGCATGTCAGAAAAAAAAGACACTCAGCCTAACATAATAGAAATGCCACTGTTGATTCATTATTCATTGGGACAGTGGAACTAAAAGAGACCCCCAGCTCTGCACAGAACAGTCGCGATTTCTTTAAGACTGCAAGGGAAGCTCAGCTTCCCCTATAATTGTCAAAAAATGAATGGTCAAATATATGTACTATTATGTTAACATTTTATTGACTAAAAATGCGTTAAACACGTTCATCTCGAACGAAAACAATTTCGTTCAGAATCAGCTACTTAGGTCGGCTGACTCGATTTCCTTCTCATTCATTCCCGTAGCGTACAGTGCATTACTCTGTTGAAGCCCAGCGTCCATTGACTTCAATGGGGCTGCTTTAAACAGTTTTTTTCACTGCTTAGAAACAAGACGGTCATTGGATAATGCTGCGATTATGTCCCGCCCACGGACGCTCAGCGTCTCTGGGATGAATGGAGGAGTGGGCTGGCCCGGACTCCGAGCGTCTGCGTGATGATTGGAGGGTCTGTCATCTCTTTTTAATCCACTTTTATGTCCTAAAACGCTCGTTTTTTGGGGTCGACAGCTTATAAAAACGTTTTCTTGTTTTTTTTTAGCTTGTTTGCTATACACATTGTCACATATCAGCTTTTAGACATTTTTTTTTTTTTTTTGTTATAAATCATAAATGACAAGGAGGCGGCAGCTTCTCGCAATGCAAAGAGACGGTTGGTGTGGGCGTGGGCGTGGTCTTCAGATTATGACGCGTATCACTCTGTGTCTCCATTTCCAACTCAGTCCCATCGCGGATTTTGCATGTGTAGTCGAAAGACAAACTGCTGCAACCTTCATCGTATATTTCACACCACATTCATTGTTTCAGTTTAACATAATTCCCACATTTCCTCCCGTTGAGTTAAATATATATATATATATTAGATCGTTTGTTCATTAATTCATATAGTCTGAACTAGCCAGCTAGCAAACTGCACACGTTGGACAGTGCAATGCCTCAGCTTTACAAACTGTTCTCATTAGTGGCAACAATTGGAGCTACATCTGCAGGTGTAGAAAGGAGCTTCTCCTGTTTAAAGCGGCTCAAGTCCTACACCCGTAACACAATGGGCCAAGGCCGTTTAAGCAGCCTAGCTCTACTGGCCATTGAGAGGACACTGGTCAAGTCACTGGAAAAGACGCCTAGTTGGTACGACAGGGTTACAGAGCATTTTCTTGAAAAGGAACGTAGGGCAGAATTTACATATAAATAAATGGACAATTTTTATGATTTAGGCCGAAAATTAGCTTCCCCTCTTTAAAAGATCAGCAGCTGCCACTGGCACAGAAAGCATGGTACACAGATGTAGATATTGGAAATGTGACAGTGAAGTTTAAATTGGACTCAGGGGCTGAAGCCAATATTTTACCTCTCGACATTTATCAATCTCTGCATGAAACAGCGTTGTTGCAACCGACTTCGACTATGCTGGTGGTGTACGGTGGAACAAAATTAAAGCCAGAAGGTGTGGCCAAGCTGCAGTGTGTCACTCCCAAAGTGCAAGTTTGCTTACCATTCTACATCACCAGACACTCATCCATACCAATACTTGGTAAGGATGCATGAGAACGGATGCAACTGCTGAAAAGAGTTGAGACTGTTGTAATCAAGCATCCTGCCTCAAAAGAGGAGCTGATAAAACAACATTCTGCAGTTTTTGAAGGACTTGGTCAGTTTCCTGGTGAACATCACATACATGTCGATCCGAAAGCAGTACCGGTCATACATGGCTGTAGAAAAATTCCCTTAGCAGTGCTGGGCAAACTGAAGGATACACTGGAACAGCTGTTGCAAGCAGATGTCATAGCGCCAGTCACCAAGCCCACTCCATGGGTTAACAGCCAACGGTCATTACGAGTATGCTTGGAGACCTTACGACTGAGACTGAATCCTCAGCTGACTGTGGAGAGCAACCGGCTGTATTGGTATTGGCAACCGCAGGGCTCTGCAAAGGGTCGTGCGAACTGCCCGCCACTGAGAGGAGGCTGATTACCAAAGACTCCAGCGTCCCACAGACTCAGGGCGACGTTTCCGCAGCATCCGATCCCGCACTAGCCGACCAGCTTTTTCCCTCAGGCTATCAGGCTAATGTGCCATGCACACTTTAGATACTGTATATAATAGATACTGCATAGATACTATATATAATGTGGATGTGCCCATACGGTGTATAAGACATCTGAGGTATAGTACTTGCACATACAGTCTACTGTCCATATGTAAATCTGCGTCTGGAGCACGCTCATAAGAATTTCACTTTGTGCTGTGGTGATGTGACAAAGTGATTTGATTGAAGCTGTTCTTCGCCAACACTTCTCTATTCCAACAACCGAAGATGTACTGTGCAGGCTTGCTGGTAAGAGAATTTTCTCCATCTTCGATGAAAAGGATGGCTATTGGCAAGTCAAACTTGACACCGACTCCTCCCTGCTTTGCACATTCAACACACCGTGGGGTAGATACAGATTCAAACGTCTGCCATTTGGTGTCAAATCTGCTAGTGAAGTTTTTCAGCAGTAATAATGAAGTGTTCGGTGACATAGAAGGTGTACATATCGTAGCCGATGACATGATTGTTGCAGCTGCCACAGAACAAGAACATGACATCATTGTTGCTAAAATCATGGAGAGAGCGGAAAAACACAATGTGAAATTTAACCCTGACAAGATTCAGTACAAGATGAACACTGTTAATTTCATGGGACATGCGATAACTCCACAGGGTGTGAGAGCAGATGATGGCAAGATACAGGCAGTAGTGAGCATGCCAACACCCACAGATAGACAATCACTACAGCGTCTTTTGGGCATGATTAGATATCTCGCCCCGTTTATCCCAGGTGAGGCATCACTAACAGCACCTCTCAGACAGCTGCTGAGAAAAGACATTGCATTCCAGTGGCAACCTGAACATGACACAGCATTGTCTGCACTCAAAACGGCACTGACCAACACACCAGTTCTCAGGTTCTATGACCCCAACACAGCGCTCACCATACAAACTGATGCATCCAAAGATGGCTTAGGATCATGTCTGCTGCAGGAGGGTCAACCAGTAGCATATGCGTCTAGGGCTTTAACGGATACGGAAAAGAACTACGCCCAAATTGAGAAGGAGCTACTGGCGATTGTTTTCTCGACCAAAAAGTTCCATCAATATGTCTATGGACGTAGTGTGAATGTCCAGTCAGACCATAAACCATTAGAGGCCATCTTCAAAAAGCCACTGAGCAAAGCACCAGCGAGACTCCAACGTATGCTCTTACAGCTGCAGAGATATGACCTCATTGTCCAATACACGCCAGAGAAGGACATGTTAATTGCTGATACATTGTCACGTGCCGTTGCTGATGGTCAGCACTCATGTACAGATGACCTCAGTGATGAAAGAGTTGTATATGCACTTGAAGCAACACAGGCTCTCAGTGAAGACATGCTAAAGCAGCTTACAGACGCTACTGCAAGCGACAGTACTCTCCAGCTGCTTGTGAAGATGCAAAAGACAGGATGGCCGACGCATAGAAAACAACTCAGTCCCTCAATTCAACAGTACTGGCCTGTTAGACATACTGTCGCTGTACAAGATGGTATATTAATGGTATCTGATAGGATCCTGATTCCTGAGACGATGAGATCAGAGATGCTCAAGAAACTACATATCGCACATCAGGGGATGCAACGCACGAAAGCATATGCCAGAAAGTTTATGTTTTGGCCTGGTATGACCAAACATATTGAGCAGATGGTCGAAACATGTCCAACGTGTCAACAGTTTCAGCCCAGGAACCAGAAAGAGCCACTCATCTCTCATGAAGTACCAGAGCTCCCCTGGTTCAAAGTTGCAGCTGACATCTTCGAAATCAGAGGTCAGTCGTTTCTTCTGATCGTTGATTATATGTCAAAGTTTCCTGAGGTGATGAATATCAAAGACAAAACTGCACACACAGTCATTGCAAAGATGAAAGCAGTGTATGCCAGGCACGGCATTCCTAAAGAGCTAGTGTGTGATCACATACCGTTCGCAAGCTACGAAATGAAGAAATTCACATCTGAATGGGGCATCAAACTGACACACTCAAGTCCGGCCTACCCTCAGTCAAATGGGTTGGCAGAGAGAACTATCAGAACCGTCAAAAGTGTCCTGAAAAAAGCGGAACAAACAGGGACAGACCATCACCTTGCTTTGCTTTCGATAAGGAATACTCCTGTCACAGGCACGTCTTATTCACCAGCGCAAGTTCTGATGGGAAGAGTCCTGAGGAGCACCTTACCAACATCCAGTGAAGTCCTGCGACCAACTACTCCTAAAGGTGTGCATCAGGCGGTCAAAATCCTGCAAAAGAAGCAAGCGTGTCACTACAACGTGGGAGCAAAAGCCCTGCCAGAACTGTATGCAGGTAATACTGTACACATTAAAACAGACAGAGGGTGGCAGCCGGGTCTCATTGTTTCCAAGCGTGATGAGCCAAGGTCATACAATGTTGTCAATGTAGCAGGACGACAGTATCGTCGCAACAGGCGTCATCTGAGGAAAACAATTCACAGAAACACAGAAACATTTGATCCTGCAGAAGAGACTAACGACGGTGCACACTCTCACATCCCAGAGGCACATGAAGCGAGAGATCGGTCTGTACAGGGTGTTCCAGATCAATCCTCACATAATAACAGTACCACAATCACCAGGAGTGGTCGAGTTGTGAAAGTTCCTGTGAGGTTTCAGGACTACTGTTTGAACTGACTATGTGCTTGGCTAGTAATTAAGGTTATACATGTTTAAGCCTTGAACTGCTTATTTGACAGAACATTTGATATATATATATATATATATATATATATATATAAGAAAGACTGTTCCTTTGAGAGAGATATTTTGTGTTCTTATATCCTGTTTATAGCTATTATTGATCCCTGAGAAAAGAGGGGATGTGGTGTAGTGTTATACATTTATGGTGCAATTACATATTCACTCCATTAGAGGGCCACCTTGTCTTTTGGTTATGGTGTGGTTACCAGGAGTGAGTGAGAGTTATACATGCACGAGCTTGTGAGCAGCACATGCGGTTGGTGTTCAATAATAAATACCTAGTTCTGAGTTACATCTACATGTGTGTGTAGTTTAATGATTACACGACACAAAAAGGAACACTACAAGATATTTTGAAAAATGTTGTTAACTGGACACCATTCACCTGCATTGGTTTTGTGTCCATACAATAGAAGTGAATGGGGTCCAGTGATGTTCGGTTACCAACTTTTTTCCAAACCTGTATAAATAAACTTGTTCCAAACCTGTATACATTTATTTTTTCTGTTAAACAAAAAATATATTTTTAATTGCAACTGATATTTCTGAAGCACCATTGACTACCTAGTAGAAAAAATTGTTTGTGTTCAACAGAAGAAAAAAATCTCAAGCAAACCCAACTTTGCTCACGTTAAATGCCACTGTGTATTTCTCTACCACTTCTTGTGTATCACAAAAACTGCCATAACAGCAATCCATTTTGCAGGAGCCATTTTAACGTTTCATGTTGTTTTTAACCCTCAATCTGTCCTTGGGGTCAATATGACACAAATCAAGTTTTCCTTAGTTAAAAAAAAGGTTCCCTTCATCTCAGTGAAATTAGATTTAGATTTTCGTTTTTCATTTGTAAAAAATTATAATCAATAAAGCCGGCATAAATCTGAACATTTTCATACAGAAATGAAGGCTCGGTAGTAGAGCACAAATGCAATGTAGAAAAGACATGCTCACTCACACACACATCTGGTTTATTATCTCCTTGGAGACAGTCCAGTCCAAAGTCCAAAGGGGTGAGACCTAATACACACACATGCACATGCACACGCACACACAAACACTCACACGCACGCACACACTAAAATTTGACTTTTTAAAAGAATATTTAATCTTAATGTCTTTTCTACATCCAGTAAAATGAACGGCTCTCTAGGGCCCTCTGCTGGTAAAAACAATTTCTTTCTTACTGTAATCCTTTCAGGTTAAACTCTAACCAGCAGATGGCAGAATTCTACACTTAAGACCTAGATCAATATCCAGAAACAACTTAAATGATTATCCAAATTCAATTTAAGTGATTTTTCATAAATATGTAATATGTCACATTCAAGCTAATGGTACAAGTTACAAAAGTACTTTATATCTCCTTAAACACAGCATTAATGTATAGATGAGAAGTAAACCAAAAAGACATATAATATTTGTATTTTGTATGAATATAAATGTTTATATTTTTAACAATTACTTCATCAACTGTTGTGCTCATATTGACACCAGAAGTGTAAACAGGATTTTAGAACAGCATTACAGAACATCATGTTTTAAGGTTTTCTCAAGCCTAAATATAATTTCTCCTAGAATTAGGAAAATGTTTCCAAAACTTAAACTCTAGATCAACTGACTGTACATGGCCTTTGACGACTCTCTTTGATGAAAAACAATTATGCGTTGCATTGTGGGTTGTCCAAGCGCTTGCACTTTCTCAAATCCATGGATAAATTTAATTTGGCAGTAAAAATATATTGGTGAATAAATATATGTACTTCTCAGCCGGCACGCTCAAGTGTGTTAATGTAATTCTGAAGTTAATTTTTATATTGATTACATTAAGAGCCCTACTACATATAAACTCAAAAAAGAATGTATTTTTTTGTAAAAATACAAATAAAGGGGTTTAATGTTTCTCATGATTGTTCATTGACAAATATAATCTACATGCACATGTGGAAGGATCCTTGGATGCAGTCCAGAGAAATTCACAGCAATGAAAATAGATCTAATGTTAGATGCCAATTGCACAAGACAGCGTTACAGGGAGGCAGGAAGGCCAAGTATCTGCAAAAGGTGGGAATAAGAAGTCTTACCAGTCAGGTATTCTAAAACTGCAGCCATGTAAACTGGAGCCCCGACACCAACACGATATTTGGGAAGTCCTTTTTTAATGTAACGCAGCATTCTGCCCACAGGGAAGATAACTCCAGCCTTAGAAGACCGGGATGTCTTGGTAATCTTTTTCTTTCCTCCACGGCTAGACATGTTGACTCTCCTGCTTTGAGGAATCAAAGACAAAAATATCAAAACAACTTGTTTAAACCAACTCCTATGGGTCACACATTGTGATTTGTGCATTTGGAATACAGAGACTGCGGTGGTCACCTGTTTAATAAATGCAACTAAAGTTTTCATTAAATTATTTAGATATACAGGTCCAAAGTTTTTCATACAAATCAATTATAGCCGATTAAACATGACTGACATCAATGGTATAACTATATGTATGTATACTTTGTTCTATTGCAAGAAAGTAAAGGTCAAAGATGTTTTGGTTAAATGAATGTTTAATTTACAGAACATAGCCGAGAAAACAAAAACACGTACTCTACATTATACAGCTATTTTACATTATTTCTTCAAAAGAAGGCTATTCATGACATGATTCTTGTAAACCTGCAAGTACAGTAAAACTGACTACACCAATCAATCGACAATTATAGTGTAAATGTTTCATTTTACATTAATATATATATGAATGTGTATACGTTTAGAGCAAATGATCAAAGCGAGTTTACAATCGCATGACAGCGACACGTACAAGCATTTAAAACGTCATCCAAGTTTCTGAATGAATAACATTTCTATTACAGCGTGTTAAGTTATGCACTAATACAAATCTAAAACACTTGATTTTGATTAAATTGCGTCCGTCTCCTTTAACGACACATACACGTAGAAAGCGATGATTTGCGTGTGAGTCTATTTATGCGAATAAACAGCAAGAACTTCCTGGTCAGCTGAAAGTAGAGTCACAGCTCGTGGACTATGCTACATCGATCGGCCATTGTGCGAGAAATACTCAAGAGAGTTTCAAAATCAAACGCACTGCTGTCGTCTGATATCTTACAGTAGAAGGCGCGACGCTTTGAGTTTAGTCCACTACTGCTTCAAGCGCAACCAACGTCGCCGACACCCACAATCCACAGCGCGGTACGGCAGAGACCGGTGTCTGTCGCTAGAAGCCGCTGTAGAGTAAACATTTGTGCGAGGACGCGCCTGACTGACGCTCGTTCCCCTTCCGAGTGAGCGCACCGGGATCTAATGAGGCTGTCAAAATATCAGAAATTAAGCGATTAAGTCTAGTATTATAAATATTTGTACATATTTAATATGCACGAAATGATTCACAATAACGATCTCATCCCGATATTAACAAAAACAATAATTATTTATATTATTTAAGATTTGATCATATCAAAAATTAATCACAGTTATTGTTTCACGGTTGTTGTCAATGCCCTAGTAATGGATTAACGAGAAAAGCTGCAAATGTCACTCTCGCAGTAACCTGATGTCACGCTAACCGCCTGAACAGTGTTTGCAAAACTTGTTCAGATTGGCAATAGTTTGGTACGTTTTTTCTGATGCAGAGATTTCACGTCGTAGCCTTAAAGGAATAGCTCACTCAAATATGAATGTAATTTTACCAATAAAAGAAAAGAAATAACATTTAAACTGATCCATAAATGTTACCCGACTAAGCCTTTCTCAGGAAATTTAAATCAGACATTGAAGTGTACTGCATTTTTTTGTCACACTTTTCTGACGAAGAAGACTTCGTTCATTTGTTTTGGCAATGCACATACTCCAAAAAACTTTGCTCAGACTTTTTAGTCTTTATCCAATCTTATTTTGTAAGTGACTTTTCTTTTTGTTTTAAAGATGCTTACTTTGGATTGTTTGACTATTCAAAATAAAATAAAAGAGAATTACATAATTAATAATATGTCTTTTGTAAGCTAAATTTCACATTCATACAATTCATAAAAGTTTACTGGCTCGAAACCTCTATTTTCTTTGTTCGAAGTTGACCTAGATGAATATGTGGAAACTATTCCTAAATTCTACTAATTTGAAAGCTATGAAAACTGTATCTCCGTATTCATCCTTTGTGTCTTCTTAAGATAAGTAATTGTATTACCTTATTTTTATGTTAACCCTGGCAAGTCTGTATGTTTTTATTTATTTATTTGTATTGCATTATTATTTTGTATTGTGATTAATTATAAGTGTAATGCTTGAAAAGGAATAAGAAAAAAGGGAAAAAAGAATCCACTCACCCTTATGTCATCCTAGGTGTATATGACTTTCTTGCTTCAGCCACACAATTTGAAAGATATCCTGGCTTTTACAGCTTGTTAATAGCATTGGAGAGTAACACATTTTCAGGATCCAAAAAGCACATGTATACGTCATAAATCTAATCCAAACCAAAGATAATAATATCACCAAGATGCGCCACTGCCGTTACAATGGCAACGCTCAATATGGCCACTCTAGCAATAAACGAGCCAATCGTCAATCAATAAAGACAAACGATTCTCTGTGGCTGGGCTCTCATAAAGCTTGCCAGCCTGTGCGCAAGCACAGATGATGAGGCGACCTCGAAAAAAGTGATTTTTAGCGCAATTTAAGCGTAGCAAACCGAAATTATGAAACAGTTCATGTCATGTTTCATTATTGATCGGAAATATGTTGTTTAATTGTGATTTTTGCCAGCGATTTTAGAAAGTTATGCGTTCCCCTATTTAAGTAGATAGGACTGTGGACTTGCTATGACGTAAATAGCTGCCCAGAGGCGTCGCAAACATGGCTGCCGAGTGTCATGACTTCCATAAACGGACTTTGTCCATACGAATCCAGTGGAGTCATTTTTCAGAAATGTGATCTTATTTGATAAATAGGCCTTAAACCTTATTTTAAAAAAAACATTTTTGGGGTGATGTCATTATGAAATACATGTTTTTTCTCTATTTTTCCTACCCCTTTACAACCTCTTATTTTACTGTAAACACAATCAATGCCAAATGAGTTTGGAGAACATCTCAAAAGAGATCATGGACGATTCCTTTATATATAATTGCTCCAGACCCCTCAAATATGACGAAAAGAAACCCCCAGAAAATTCTGAGGAAATCTAAATTAAATTGACAAACAATTAACTTGCAATAGTGTTTGTCTTGTATTTAAAAGTGTAAAGTCCTCCAGTCAAACAGCAGAACATATTATTCAACTGACCCTTTGTTTATGTTTACTGCAGTATACAGTATATAATACTGCCAGTCAGATATGAACTGTGTGTGATAGGGAAATTGAGTATTAGGTAATGACAGTTATCAAGTCATGTTGATCAGTCATTTACAGATCACGTTGTTTGCCGCCGTAGTACAATTGGTTAAATGTGTTTTGTTTGAACTTTTTTTCTGGAAATGTGAAAATACTTTTATTTTAACAGTACACCTCTTTACTTATGCTGTACATCTCATTCTACTATTGGAGACAGTCAACATAACAATAACGTGTTCCACCACATTATTTGTTAAAAACATCACCTGTATGATTGTTTCAGTTCGCAATGATACAACTTACAAAACATCTTTGAACAACTAGCAAAAGCACAATTTTGTCAGCTGATCAGTGACTGACCAATCACAGATCAGTTAATGGCGCAGATAACACTGTGCTGTAAACAGAATAAATGCCGAGCTGCTGCAGATCCTTATAGACATAAGAAACAAGCTATCAGACAGTATGGCCACGGTGAGTTATCAGCTTTATTTAATGCTTTTCTTTTCTCCGTCGGCTCTTAGGCGTAATAAGGATTAGATCACTGGGTTTAACACAGGGAAGGGTTAGTGTGATGCTTTTATATTACAACATCTGTCAGACGTACACTATAGAAATGTGAATGTATTGCATTACATAATCTCTAGAGGGTGTGCGCTGTATATAAGCTGTAGAATACACGTAAATTTAGCACGCAGTGATATTAGTAACAATTTCAAAACTTACAGAAGCGCAGTCGATCAGACCATTTTCTATTTAACAAATTTGTCAATTTATCAATTCAATATCAAGTTTATGAGGCAGATATCTGCTCCACGTACATGTGTCCACGTACAAGTCATACTCGTCACCCGGTGCCAAGCTGAAAAAGTGATTTCCAACAAACTTGGATGTTAGGGAGACCTAATTGATCAGTCTTTTTGTGTTTGAATGGAAGTCAATAGAAAAGTAAAGTGTGACCGCGGCTTTAGACGGGACTTCCTTAAAGCGGCTGTATTGAGCATTGCACTCCCACCAATTCCCACCAAATTAAAAAATATATTGGTCCAAAGTGAAGTGTGACAAGTATACAAAATACACATTGTGTTGTAATTACCGTTTCAAGGTGACATTTAACTTGAAGCTTGTGCACTTGTGTATTATGAAAAGTTTAAATATTTTCAACTTGCTGCGGTGGTGGAAAAAGAATGTGGCACCACATGCATGTCGCGACCATGTTGCTCTCTATTTGAGCGCGCTTGCTGCACGTCTGTCTATAAAAAGCAATGTACTTGCACATGCAAAAGACGCGACATATGAAGTGATCTGTAAAGGGCATGGTAATTAAAACATTCGGGGCTTGATTGGCGCTTTAGCCCCCTTAAGGTAAGTTTATACTTGAGCGTCAGTACTACGCCGTAGGCAACGTGTCGGTTTTCATTTAGACTTCTATGTCGTTTTCTGCGTCGACAGGCAATGACCACTAGGCGTCATGACTCTATTGCAGAGTTTTGACCACTGGGCTACGGTGTAGGACCTACACACAAGCATAAATTGAATTTAAGCCCACCCCTATCACAGCCCCTGGGTTAAAGGGGTCATGACATGAGGAATCAAATCTCCCTTAATCTTTTGACATAAAATAAGTTTTGCTATCATTGATCCATTGTGCATGTTTCATATCTTAAAACGTCCTCCTCATCATTAACGAAAGCATTTAATTAAT
This sequence comes from Triplophysa siluroides, assembly GCA_006030095.1. Lineage (NCBI taxonomy): Eukaryota > Metazoa > Chordata > Actinopteri > Cypriniformes > Nemacheilidae > Triplophysa > Triplophysa siluroides. Next base: position 82,637 of record VCII01000221.1, on the reverse strand, counting down.
CATCCAGAAAGACCTGAATGCAAAATGGCTGGATATGTGACATCACAAGGTAGATTCATTTTCATATAACCTGCCTACAGGCAAAATAGCAGCACCTACTACTTTTACATCATCGGCTCCGACCACTGGTGTTCATCTGAGAACAGAGTGGATCTGAAGCAGGACTTGTTACATTTACCAAAAATGTTACTTTAATCTTTAAAACTTTAATCGCAGTACTTTTGTGATTGTCTGTGACATAAATAAAACACATCTCAGAGCTTTTGAGAAGCTGTATCTGAGTGAAACTGTGGTTATCCAGCAGCACATCTTTCTGATCTGATAATATTTTATATACACCAGCATGTGTTCGAAACATCTTTGTATAGTGGCAATAATCTGTTTTAATTGTTGTTTTTTGCTGTAAATGAATGCACTATTTAGGATGGAAACATCCATTTAAGTGTAAACACGTTGCGCTGTTCCTGTGCACACAACAGAGGAAAGTGGTGCCTGCTATTGCTAGTGATTGATTAATATGTTTTCTTTAGCGCTAAAAACTGAAATCGTTGCACACGTGTAATTGTTTGGGTGTCTGTGACATGAATTAACACATAATATTCACTACTTTTCCTTCCTTGGACCACTTTTGGTAGATAGCAACCACTGCAGACTGGGAATACCCCAAAAGAGCTACAGTTTGGAGATGCTCTGACCCAGTTTATCACAATTTGGCCCTTGTCAAACTCGCTCTAATGCCTACGCTTGCTCATTTTTCATGCTTCTAACACATCAACTTTCAGGACAAAATGTTCACTTGCTGCGTAATATATCCCACCCACTAATAGGTGCCGCGATGAAGAGATAATGAGCGTTATGTACTTCACCTGTCAGTGGTCATAATGTTATGCCTCATCGGTGTATACAGTATATAAAATAGTTGTACTTCTTTCTAAGGAAAATACTGGAGGACTTTGGGATTCATTGAAGAAAGCAGCTTTTGTCATTGGATCTGGACTTTTCTTCCTGGTCGCATTTAGGAACTCAGTAACATGGTAAGCAAGAGTTGCTTTTATCTTAGACAGTTTGATTAAGAAGTGCAAGATGTATAATACTGTCTAGTCTTCATTTCTGTGTCTGTGGTTCTTTTAATTGGCTTTAATCAACTCAAATGTGCTGTTTGTTATGCATGAGTGCTGACTTTTGGCTGACTATAACTACAAATATACAACTACAGTGTTTTTATGTCTGTGTAGGCATTTGCAGAAGTTTTGGGGAGCATCTGGAGATTTCTGGCAGACACAGTGGACTAAACTTAACTTGGCCTTTGGTGAAAATGAGGCTGCCTTGTTTTTTATTGGTTAGAAAAAATCTAAGCTTTTTGTTTAGCTTAATGTCACACCCCCTTTACACAGTGATTATGTAACGCCTGCAAATGTATAGACAGAATAGCTATATCCCAATTCATAGGTGAGGACTAAAAGGATACAGTCTAGCCTATGGAGGATTTCCTTGTTGCGTCATCAGCCCTTTTTTTGCAAAAGTATATAATACGTACTTTTGCTTAACTACAGTTTTAAATGTTTATTTAAAAATACTGTCACCAGCACGCAATAAATCACGGGATAGTCGAGGTTGTGAAGTATCCATTTCTTCTGTCCTTCACATCCTGGGAAAGCGACGCATTACACTACTACACTTGAAGAAAGCTTCTGGCACAGACCTATCCTCTCAGTTTAGCACTGCAACAAAACTCTCAATATGAGCTGAAGTCAAATATACTGTATGTAGATCAATAGATGTATTACTGTACACAACTGTATTTTGCATGAAGATTTTGAACTTCAAGATTTTGAACTAATCACGAAAGTGATTAGATCGAAAGTTGTTTGTGCTTAAAGTGGAGTTGATGATGCTCTTAATAACCTTCAGCAAATCATTTTTTTTACCTTGATTTAACAGGAACCATGTTGGTACCCACTCTTTCTTTTTGGTTGTTTAATGCCCTCCTGATGGTGGCTGACACAACTGGAAAACCAAACTTCATCACTCGCTATAGGATCCAGGCGGACAAAAACAATCCGGTACTATCCTTTTTTCTTCGCTTGTCGAAAAGGCCTACTTATCCTGTCCCTTCCTTTTCAACTGACTGCTTCATGAGAAATTTGGTTGTTGGAGCCATGTAGACATCGCTTCAGGTGACCCGAGTTCGTGGTCCTTGCCCATTCCCACTGTCCTCTCTCCTCCCGTCGCTTCCTGTCTGTCTCTCTACTGTCCTCTCAGAAATAAAGCCAAGAAGGTAAAAGAGAAATCTAACAAAATAGATATTTGGCCACAAATTGACAGTCGACAGCTGAGTTTTAGCAAACAGTGCAGTCAGCAACTTGAGTTTGATAATATTCTATATTGTTTTATTTCAAGTGGTTTCAAGTATTTCGAGTTCCGCCTGACAAATATTAACAAATGTGATACATTTGTCGGACCTACAAGCGCTGTTTCAAATATTTTTTTTTTGTATATTTTCGCATATGTATAAAAATGTTTTGGAGGTCTTCAACCCCGCTCTTGGAGGCCCACTAGCCGGGTTTCCATCCAAACATGATCCAAACCTTTTTTACCGTTACAGACAGGCATACTGGAGCAGGTTAGACCTAAACTTTGTAGTACAGTTGGCCTCCAGGAGCAGGGTTCAAGACCTAGGTGCTACTTAATCTGAGTAAAACGCAAATGTTTCCCTGCAGGTGGATTCGACCCGGTTGCGTCATGCAGTGAAAAAGGTGCTTTTCAACCAGGTCTTTCTGTCAGGACCGCTGGTGGTGCTGACCTACATAGTGATGAACTGGCGTGGCAAGCCGTGTGCTCCTGAGCTGCCCACATTTCACTGGGTCCTGTTGGAGCTGGCGTTCTGCGGCCTTATGGAGGAGATACTGTTTTACTACACTCACAGGTCAGCATGAACTTCTGCCGATCATTTCATGTATAGGTCAGTTGATCTTTTATACAGTTTGTTCCTGTGGCTCAACACTCAATAAGCAAACTAATGGTGACTGTGGCAAATAATGAAAATGTAGGGCTAAGCCTAAAACTTTGTGGAGGCCGACAATATGTTCACAGCGTGCTAGTTGCACATGTCTACTCACCGAAATTCTGTACAAAATGTGACCATGGACCACAAAACCATCTGCATGGGTATATCTGTAGCAATAGCCAACAATGAATTGTATGGGTCAAAATTATCGTTTTTTTCTTTTATGCCAAAAATCATTAGGATATTAAGTAAAGATCAAGTTCCATGAAGATATTTTGTAAATTTCAACAAACTTCACTTGCTGCTGTCTGCTCTTTGGGAATTACCCACTAAAGTTTGGTATCTATGTAAAGTTTAGAATTTCTGCTTTCGGGTTAATCTACTCTCCAAAGCATCATGACAGCGGTAAGCCAATAGAGCGCGTTAAAACAAACCTGTTTCTTCTTAATTCAATTCAATTTATTTATATAGCGCTTTTCACAATGTGCATTGTTTCAAAGCAGATTTACAGAGCAAATAAGAAAAACAGAAAAACACAGAAAGGTAAAACACAGCACAGTGCATGCTGTTTATAGAACAAGCAAGATCATTCTAATAAATAATATCTGATAAATAAATAAATAGATGCAGTCTCCCGGTGAGCAAGCCAACACTGCTCTTCTTAGCCATGGCCTGCTTCAGCGCCTGTGATGGACAACTTTAAAGGTCATTTTGCACCTTCAGATTCCAGAGCTTTGAATAGTTGTATCTCAGCCAAATATTGTCCTATCCTAACAAACCACACATCAATTGGACAAACAATGTGATTGTTTCCGTTTCCACAATTTATTCAGCATTTAGATGTATACAGCTTTACAAAACACATATAGCCACGGAAAAAGAATAAGAGACCACTGTAAATTTTTGTTTCAGATCAGAATTTCTAGATGTATTGTGGCCATTCCAGTCCAGTGTCTGTTGAATTTCAACCAAATCAAACCTCAGGAGTGAAAAAGTCTTTCAACAGCAATGTGAAAGACTGATATAGTAGCAGGACACATGAAAACTGTGATAAAAATCCAGATGATCACATAAAATTTTTCTTAAATACGTGTACAAATATTACTGTTTAAATATTACTGTATTGTTTAAAAGTGAATATTAACAGTCTTTTCTGTTATTTTGACCTGTTTCCCCAGTTTTCATTTAATGCAAATAAATGCAAAAAGAAACAATATTTTTATTTGAAATTTTGTTAGTAGTTCACAGAATGAAACAGAAATGATCATTTTACCTAAACACATTAAAATCAGAAAAACAGTTTCTGAAATGTTCTCTTTATTTTTTCTGAATGTAAACTTACAATCGCCTGAGTAGTCGATTACTGAAAAACCGATTGGTGTAATAGATGACAGACATGAGATAGAGACGGATGATTGTACAGGTACAGTTTATTCTCCAGGCTAAAAATAGATGCCTTTAGTATTAAACAATCATTTTTATGTTTTGTCCGTAATATTTTCCTATCATCTTTTAACCTCATTCCCATCAGGCTTGTTCACCACCCATCGCTCTATAAGAGCATCCATAAGATCCATCACGAGTGGACGGCTCCTGTTGGAGTTGTGGCACTCTATGCGCACCCAGTGGAGCATGTGGTAAGATGAATCTGTGTCATAGGCTTCCTCCTCCAATGAGACTTCACAATCACTTTGGAAGTTACCACTGGTCGCCCACTTTGTCCATATTTGTCTTTTATGTTCTTATAGTTGTCTAATATGCTGCCGGCTCTGATTGGTCCAGTGCTACTGGGCTCACATCTGGCCACCACCAGCCTCTGGTTCACCCTCGCTTTACTGGTAACAACAGTGTCACACTGCGGTTACCACCTGCCCCTTCTGCCCTCGCCAGAGTTCCACGACTTCCACCACCTCAAGTAAGTCTGTCTATTCAGTAATATGACAATAATTACTGTACTGCAAGTCAGGGTTTGTGGCCATGCAGTCCTGAGATAAGATTGATTTGTTACCCTATGAGCTTTCAACTTTGTTCATACGATAACCTTTATTCTAATAAGATACCAGCCCAACAGCATGTGGGAGTAGATAAACTATATATGTCTTCCAGGAAATATATAGAAAAATAGATATTTTTTTGAATATGAATATCTTTATCTCTCTAGGTTCAATCAGTGCTATGGAGTGCTGGGTGTGTTGGACAGACTCCACGGGACAGATGACAAGTTTCGTAATTCAAAGGCATACGAGCGACACACTGTATTACTGAGTCTGACCCCTTTGACCGAGAGCATACCCAGTGATACAAAGAAATCGCAAGACTGACCTTGGTATTCAATGTCTTTGTGTTTTCACCTTTGGAGATGTGCTGATACAGTCTCCAAGGCTTTATAAATTGACCAAGATGTTTGCCAACATCAGCAAGTATAATGGATCTGAATTCACATTCAGTGACTGTATACTACGGGCCCAGATTCCTGCTTTTTTCAATCTTTATTTCTGTATTAAGGTACAGATTTTGTCTTTTAACCTAAAGATTTTTAATATTGTCAAGATCAAGCGCTTTCAGTTCATCCAGATCGGCTCTGTTGATTTTTGCACTATCATTGTATGAGTTCAGGGTTCACGTTCTGTTTTTATGCACTCAAATGACCTGCTGTCATGAAGAGATATCCTCACAAAGCATTCTTTCGCAAGATGTTCTTGTACAAGTCGGGAAGTGTGGAATGGTGTGTTTTACTGTTAATTCTCAGTGTCATAACTTTTTTTGGGGGGAATGTTTTTTGCAATGCTAAGACTTATGATTGATGCTATACGTTAGTTCTTAAAATGTACTAACAGAAATAACATTACAATTGTCTAATATTTGTACACATGACGGACCAAATAAAATCCAAATATAAATATGATTACTTATAAAAAGTAAAAATGTATACATTTGTAAAATATTAAAGTTACTACGCCACAATTTCTAGATTATTTGGCTGTGATAAACAGCTGGACTTGTTTGCAGTAATGACTTATTAATGACATTAATAATATGCATTAGATCCTTAAAGTGTATTTTGACCTTTTAACATGTAGTGTTGATATGAACAATAATAAATTACCAACACTACATTGTGCCCCTAAGTAAAGAAAAAAAAAACCTGCACTTTGCCTGTGCTTCCTTCATTTTTGACTGTGGCCCTAAATGTTATACTTTGTGATATCAAAAATCAGTTCACAATTTAGCATCTTCAGTGTTTGGCCATAACATTGACCAACACGCCTAGCCCGAAGTTAAAGTCCAGTCTGTATTTGGTTATAATATAACAATTAATTTTTGTTTTCATTTATATTCATATTTAATTGAATATTAACTGTATTAAATGATATTAAAACAACTCAACAGTTATTGAGTCTCTGCGGAGGTTAAGTTATGGCCACATAGCGTTGTTTATGTTGTATGAAACCGTCGAATATATGCCTCCTCCAGAGAGAGAGAGGTTATGGTTTTCTCGAACACATCCAGCTCCGCTGGTGTTGGGTCCAAAGTTACAGCCGTGGCACCGTATGCCTTTCCTATGAACGCTCTGCGTCCAGGAAGGGATCGGTCTACTCTTGGTAGCCAGCCAGCCAGCCTGACCAGCCTGAGCATGGATTTCGGCTCTCCTACCGGGCTATCCTTGGGAGACCCACTGAGGACGACCATCTATTCAACGAAGGTCTTTCAACTGATGTTTTGCAGGGCATTCTTTACTTTATGCCCTAAAGTGGAGGAGCATTCACTTTATGGTGCAATATTTGGACCCAGTTAACTGTGGCTTCAGTACAGCATTTCTTTCTAAATGTTTTTTCTGGTGGTCTATCCTCCTCTACACTTAAAGTTTACTGACAGCCATAAATGCTATTCTGGGGCGACACCTGCCTATGATTGATTTCCTCCACGGTATCTGGAGGATGAGGCCTGCAGCACATGCTAGAGTTCTGGCCTGGGATTTGGCTGTGGTTCTTGAAGGGCTTTTCCTGTCACCCTTCGGACCCATTGTCTCTTGGTGCGTCTCAGCCAGCTCCATTGTTCAGTAGTCAGGGCACTGATCAGGAAGTCCGCCATTTTAAGAGGTGTCTCATTTGCCAAATCATTCCAGTGCACTTAACTGTTAGCTCCCTAAAAATTCCCACAATGCAACGCAAAAAACAGGGAATCACGGGCCGTTTTTTGAAGTCGTCTAACCGAAATCGCCACTTTTGAAGTCAGATGTTTCTTTTATTTTAGATATAAACACACATTACTAGAGGGGCTGGGAACACAATGTATTTAACCTTTAAAATGAATACTCGACGTAATTCATGCACAGATCTGTAGCAGAATAATATAATTGTTTTTCATTATGTAATTAAAAATAATGTCAGAGAGATTACAGAGTCACGTCACAGGAAAATAAGTCATCAGTGCCCCAATGTGAAGTCAGCCAACGTCCTTACTAGCGCCGTATTTTATGCATACGTGCTTACATACAGTACTAATTCACAACCTCATGAGCTGATTGAGACACGGTCTCTGATGTGGGAAGGTTTCTTTAAGGAATGGCTTTTTTTCTCGCCATTACATCTGTGAGGAAACTTACAGGCTTTATCCATCTCTCCCTCATATTTAGAATTTTATCCTTGGTAGGTTAAAGCTGTTGTTCACCCGACAATGGGTTGTTTCTGAGGTGCCAGCTAACGTGCCTCAACCTTCGGTTTTGCAGATCAAACTGGGCAAAACAAATGTTTTTTTGTCATAAACTTACTGCATAGCAACATTATTCGTGATACCAAAAATCCGTTCGCACTTTAGCATCTTCCCCTCTACATCCATTTGTAAGCTGTTGCCCATACCTAATGAACTATAGTGTTTGCCAAATTTCATGACATTCTAAGACATTACAATGGCAACGCTATCTAGGATATCACAAATTCTTTCGCAGTTTTTAAACCGCTGTCTCCACATATTCTGACTTCCTGTTGCCAGTTGGTGGCGATACACTCTAAAAAGTGATGTATTGTCTCAACAACCAAATTGAATTATGCTAAGTAGCTTCTACTTTAAAATATACACATTTTTTAACTTAACTTAAAATCCTTTGTTCATGCATTACAAAACTATATATTACAAGAAAAGTATTTATAAAGTGAAAGGAAAAATGTATTTGTGCAACTACATTTCCAGTGCAATGAACTTAATAGCATCAGTACAAATGCTGTGAGGAATACCCATAAACCCATGTGCCTGGAAAGTTGGATTATTCATGCTTTTTTTTAATAATAAGCACTTTTGTGGCATTTATATAGATGTTAATAAGATGCATAATCCAATTTAAGATGTATTTAGCATTATTGATGTTATTTTGTTGTGAATAATTGTTTTCTGTGAAGTTTCCATTCAGGTGATTCATGTTTGCTTGGGTTGGGTTGAACAGGGTCTATGCTTACCAATTTCTTTCCACAATAAGGAAATCAGAAATGCAGTATGTTGTGTGCTTCTATGGGGAATCCTTCAATGACTGACATCAAATCAGCCATCAATTATTTCAATACCATTTGTTATAATAATATACTTCACTATGCTATATGAACAAAATGTAAATTAATTCAATATTTAAGTACAGCCTACATGAGCATATTGTTTTTCTGACAATTCATTGCATAAGTTCGCATTATGCCAAAAACTCGTTTTTTTCTAGTAATTATGCTAATTTTGTGTGTCCACCCTGTATTGTCATGATACTGCCCATTTAACTGAATTTTTGAGCATGTGTCATCACACAAGGCTCTGCTGTATAATGTCCACTCTGGGATTATAGAGGGAAATAACTGATCTAAAAAACAGCCATTTATATTAAAAATCATGAATGTAAATTTAGAGGTACATTTGCTAAATGCCCATCACATATAGTGTAGTGGCAAATTTATAAATGCACTATAATCTTAACAGGTGAACTTAATTTGAGTTAGGAATGCACATGTCCACTGTTCAATATTGCAGGACTTGTCTCATAACATGCTGTTCTCTAACAAGGTGATTAGAGAAGCAAGATGGAGGTGGTGGGCATTACACTCTGGGCAGGAGCATCTAGTCAATACAAAATTGCCCTGAACCTTGTGAATGGTACTATGACAAGCCAATACTACCTGAATAACATCATTAATCAAGTCATTGTGCCGCTGCATGAGCAACACAGGCCTTTCCTCTTCATGGATGACAGTACCCCAGCTCATTGAAGTCGCATCACGAGGGAACGGCTTCTGGAGGCTGAGGTGCCTCAAATGGAGTAGCCTGCACTTTCTCCAGCCCTGAATCCCATGAAAAATCTATGGTGAGTCGTAACCCTGGACCCCAGAACCTCAATGACCTGAGGGCATTCCTTCAAGAAGAATGCAATGTCATGCCTCAGTAGACAAGTAGCCAACTTGTGATCAGCATGAGACGTTATCAAGCTGTAATTGATGCTCAAAGACACACCACAAGTTATTGAGACCTTGACTTTTTTGTTGTTGTTTACCCACCATTGTTGTTAGCTTTTGTTTCAATAAATTGAGAAATTGCCATTGCATGCTTCTTAAACACCCTACTTACATAATACAATATGACTGTAGCATGAACTATTTGCATTTTCCATATATTTCTCCCGAAAGTCAAATATCCCTAACTTTTTGTGAGTAGTGTTCATGTGAAATTTATCTTGTCTGATTCTATTTTTTAATATAAGAGTAAGAGACACTGTCTGTTGGTTGCAGTAAGAATTATACAAGGATGTAGGCTATTATGTTTGTCCATTACGGCAAGAACATTTGGTGTTATTCATTTAAAATGTTTTGATAAATGGTCCACAATTCTGATAACGTTGAACTGCATCAAATGAAGGACATTTCTGAATCAATCGTTCACACATTATTAAGTAATGGGGTTAAAGGTGCTACCAATGCTAGGGTCCTAAAACAAAGAAAATGATTGGCCAGTAAGAAAAATGTGAGAAACATAAGCAAACAGCCAATAACAGAACTGGAGGTGTCTTTACCCCACTATAAAAAAGTTCAACAGCCGATTTTTTTTTACTATTTTATAAATGTTCTTGTTTATTAGGAAAAAGCAAATCAACTACAAATTACAAATCACTAAAAGCAAATTACACCCGCCTATCATTCAGTTATTATGAATATGATACAAGATTTCACCATATTTAACTTTTCTTCTGTCAATAAGCCAAGGACTACTATTGAGTGTTAACAATTTGAATAAACATGTGCAGCTATTTTTTTTATGGCTCTATGGATATTTTCTTTTGTTTCACCCAGTTATCCTAGCCATAAAAGTCTTAAGATCCACTACAAGATGCACCAAAACGCCCTCGTACAACACAGATCTACACGTATACAATTTCAAGCCGCTTTTCCTCTCAGAGGACTTTTCAGCTTGCAAGCTTTTTTTATCCATTTTTTGTTAGGTAAAAGATCTTTTATACTATCACAAGATATTTCTCATTAGGATTTGATCACAGCTGCTATGAATGAAGCACACAAACAGAAAACAGATGGGAGTTGTCCAATTTCTTGCAGTTATATTAATAGCAAAAACGAGAGATCGAGAGCATGTTTGAATAAAGAAAAAAAAACAAGCCAAGACATTTCAGCTGACAAAAAGAGTACACTTTGATATGCAAACTAAATTTAATGTTAAACTCCATAAATTAGATCAGTGACTGGATTATTGCTTATGGTCCAAATCCGGTTGGCAGCGATTTCAAAGGCTACACAAGCGCATCACTTGTGTCATGTACGATCAACAAAAAGTTTGTCTTTCTTCATTCGATTCCAGTTGATATCCTGAGGTCAGTTTCCCTTTTTTCAGACTATCGTACTGTTTTGGAGGTCTACACCGCTGTAAAGAAACGTGAGATATGATACTAAAACATACCCATATTAACAGCCAAGCTAGAATACAGTCAAAACAAAACACATCCAAAGACTAAAAGTTCATCGATGAGCATAAAAAGGTGAACATGTAAGGCATATATCCATCTGCTCTATAAACAATAAAACAACACGTTACGACCAGGTGGTGTAAATGTCTCATAATTTCATGAATTTATATTTACACTAGGATTAACACTTGAACTGTACTGAAAATTATTCCCATTCAGCTGGGGACACAGAACACTTTGTGTGACAGTGATGTAAACAGAACAAGCCACCCACTAAAAGCAGCTTTCCTCCGTTCACGATGAGCAATGGTTAATTTCTGTTTCTCAGCAAGTTCATATGAAGATACGAGCGTTACTGCAGACACCTCCGAAATCCAAGCAGCACATGCGCAAAGAAAACCCCTAACCTCACAGCGCTTAAAATCATGATATCGAGTGAGGAAACCCGTGACCATGAGGCTGGACGCTAAACATCCGCCTCTCCTGTAACAGACGGCGAAACGTGGAAGAGGAGTCCAAGCGGGGTGAGTCAGTGTATGGTCAGATGTTTATGTCACAGTGATGTCAACATTACATCATGACCCCTGAGGGTTTATTGGCAAGAAAAAGTTGCGAGGACCCCAAAAAGAGCGACATAAAATCATCTGCAGATCAGAGTTTTTGCATCATTTCGTTTTTTTAATCAGTTTGTCTCATCTAGTATCTATTCTAGTTAAGAGAAACCACTTCATATAACACAACCTTTACGCTCCAGGAAAAAATAAAATTGTAGGTCAGGGTGGAATCGCACATCATTCAGACAAATAAAATGGCGATTCTGCTGAATATATAAAGGACCACTGCAGAGTAGTTTCCATAAAGATCAAACAAAAGCCTTATTCTACCCCAACATGACACAATAGGAATAAAACTATTTAAGGTCTTGAATAAAACAAAGAATGGAAGAATTTCTCATGCTCTCTGGTCTTTCTCTGATTTAGAAATGTTTTCAGATGTGAATGAGGTGATGGTGGAAGAGCCGTGATGTCACAATCATGAGCCATTTGTTGGCAAGTTGTTGTTGTTGTTGCATGCTTGTGCGGTCAAGTTTTAACCGCAGATAAGCGCAAGGACAGGTGACCGATCACTTCGGAGGCTTTGTGTCTTGCGCAGGCGCTCGGTAACTTGTGTTTTTGGCATCATCTCTAGTGGAAGGGCCTCCGACAGGCTGGGCGGGACCTGAACCAAGCGGTGTTTGGGATCGGCTGGATTGCTGGGATGGATGGCGGCGCCGTCCATCGCCACTTGAAGGATGTCTCTTTCGCCCTCCTTCCTCCATGGGGGGCTAAAGTTCACAAGTAAACTTAGATTAATAACCACAAAGGCATAATCACCATGGCCCAGTAGTGCAAAACAAAAACAATGAATTGACCCTTGCAAAACCCTGCCCCCCTTCGTTCCTGTTGCTATGTCCCACAAGCTTTCCATGTCAGCCATGTGTTCTGAGTTTTTTTTTTGTGCACTCCCTGGGGAAATATTGAAGAATTTCTGGGAAAATGAAATGCTGATTTCAGAGAGGAAGGTCTGCAATATGCATTCGAGGGATACATTCAGGATTTGGGATACATAACAATAATTATACTTATTATCATCTGCTGGTGTGGATGCAAATATGTTGCGTTAATTCTAAACTCGCACAATGCAGTAGGTTACTACTGTCACACCAATGGATGTATAGCTAACCTAAATGTGGTGTATTAAGTGTTTATATTTACTCCGAAATTTGTAGTCCTAGTAATGAACATTTTAGAGAGAAAGAGTAACTTCGGGCAGAGTTTTGGTTGGTTTTGTGGTCCATAAATAAGTGACTGCTCAAAAAAGCTAGTGGCTTGCTAGACGCTACTTCAGCACAGAACAGTACTCTACTCTCAGCTGTCTTTTCTCATTGTTCCGAGGCTACCGCAGCAAACAGAATGCAGTCCATGCGCAGACTTGGTGGTAGAGCTGAGAGAGGGAAGCAGCGACCCTAAAAGTCCTCACTAATAATCTATTAGCAGTTGACATTTTTGTAATGATAATATTAAACCTATTCTCTACCTTTAAGTTTTTATTTTATTTTATTTAGCCTAGTTGTGCAAGCACGGTCAAGCTTATAGAGATGCTGCAGTTTTTGCTGGTTGGGCCCGTGTTCTCCCAAGTTTTGTTTTCCTCCATTGGAGTTTTGGGTTCCTCGCCACCGTTTGCATACTGTTTTGCACTGTTTGCCTGACCGGGGGGCTCTTGACATATTTTTGTATTTATTAATATAACTTTAAATTTCTATATGTAATACTAAATAAATTAAGCAGAATATTACAATTTATAGTCCGTACAATATTTGACCCGTGTTTCTCATTTATCTTAAATGTGTAAATATGTTTCATGTACAGCTGCTTTGTAACAATTTATATAGCGCTTTTTACTATTTTCGTTAAGTTGACTTTACTATTGGCATAGTTGTTATGTTAACTCCGCTATTCTCCAACACTAAGAATGATTTTTAAAAGTTATTGTTTATCATTAAAGGTCCGTTAAAGCTTGGTATATATCTCTGTAACTTGTAACTGTTACAATAATTTAAAATATTTTTTTTCTTATTAATCACCAAAGCTCTACTACGCCAGGTTTGTTGGAATGGTTTGTTTGTCGGACAAAACGTCAGTCAGTCACTGGGAACATAATATCGGCGTTATGCTTGGTCAGATCGCTTGTCAATCGCTTGCGAAGGGTCGATTGCAAAACTAATAGCAAATTAGAAAATGCAATTTCAAATCTAAAAGCAAATAACATACAGTAAAATAAAATAAATACGAAACCACAACAATTCAGACAAATCGGAAAAGGTAGGTATTTTGTTGGAATGGGATAGTTATTCACCAGAGGAAGTATGTTCAGCATTACTGTGTGGCAAGACTTTAGGCATTTTCAGAGCCTTAGCGTTGCATGAGCACTGAGCAGCGCACACCCTTTGTGCTTTAACACTGGCAACGTTTGCTGCGGAAAAACTTTTGCTGTGTGAAAGCACAAACGGCGTGCGCTGCCCAGATTTGTAATAATGATTCTGGATTTTTCATTTTGTTTTCAGATTTGTTGTTAGTTTTGTAATTTGTTGTTTTGTTTTGCACTTCTTTGCCACTGTATATAATCTGATTGGTCAAGCATTACATTTAGTTTATTGTTTATTTTTCAATCCTTCCAAAATAAATCAAAACTCTCAAACATAAGACTAGAAGTTTAATAAGAAATTATTTCAATTTCCTTTAAAGTTTATGCTAGAAATTAACATTACCAATTGACCATCATCAACAGTTAAAAAAACAGATAACATGCACTTGTCTGTCTACTCACATCCACTCTGAAGTCCTCCAAGCGTTTAAACTTGCATAAATGTTCCTGAAGCTTGGGGTCAATTTCCATATTCTTTATTTTTGAGTATTTAAGAAACGCCCAAAACTTTTCAAGTCCATATAGCTGGCCTGTCAGGATACAGTAAGGAAAGATTAGATAGTGCTCCACTATACATAAAGAAGTACATAATATGAACATGTTGGCATCTGCGTGAAAAAAGACAGACCTGCTTCATAGTCCTTTATGGTCTCCTCTTGAAAGTCTTTAAATATGTCCGGCCTGAACTTTCTCTCCAATCCATAGCTATAAAACCGGAAGAGGCACTCCAGACCATACCTGTGTTAACGCAATAGTATGATCATTTGTAAAAACAACTAAATCAGAAAACAACAATACTAACATTAATGGTGGAATACTTTACATGTTTTGCACTTTGTGCATGAAATTCTGAATATCAAATCATGTGATTACTTGTCATCCTCTTAAACTCTAAAATTCATTAATCAAGAACTTGTTCAGTGTGAGTTGTAAACCAATGCAAATCATGACCAACCACCAACTTAAATCGAGTGTTTAGTCAAAGGAGGGGGTTTGTATACCTGTATCCTTCTTTTCCATCCTCCACCACCAGCTGTCTGAATTCCTCGTACATCTTTCTGTTGAAGTGATCTCTCAAGAAGAACGACCAAAAGCGAAACAATGTGTTCATTTCCTGAGACTGGCCAATCCCCAGCCGCTTTCGCTCTGCAGTAAATGAGCAATGAGAAGTTATTACAAAGATTCGACAGTATCGGAAAGTGTTGGACTTCTTACTGCAACAGCAGATCAAAGTTATTCTGGGACGCACCATTGAGGGAACGCCTTCGGTACTTATGGTAAACGTGTTGCGTGAATCCGTTCTCCTTGAGCAACTCATGAGAGGGGTGTTGAAATTTGGGCAGAGACTGCGGTGTGCAGCCATAATTGCCCATTGCTGTGGTGCTTTCTGATGGACTCGCATTTGAACTACAGCCGGAGAAAAGCAAACATCAGTAATTGTAAGAATGGACGAATATTGCATCTAGACTATTTTGGAATACGTTACTGATATACTGATTACTCATAGTGGAATATATGGAAGCCTATGAAAAAGATGTTCAATTCAGTGGTTGTAACCGTGTACATTTCTCACCTGACGGAGGCCGTTCGTGAGCGATGTTCTCTTGAGTCCATTACCCAACCAACATGGCACTCCATAGGTGGATTGGAGCTGTGTCGTGTCTTTCTTTTGCGGGGTGTCTGAGGAAAATAAGATATAAATTAAACTTGCACAATAAAACGAAAATAATCTGAATATCTGAACGCCAGAGGGCGCTTTCGTGCAGAAACTCCAAATATGCCCCGCAATAGAAGTACCATAACTCATGTAGTTTCAGAAAATTCCTATAGGCATCTTTCTATCACTGTTCTACAAGCCTCCTCAGTTAATTTTATGATAATAAAGTTTATTTATAACGATAACATGCACTGTGATCAGTAGGAAATGCTACTTGATCTAAAAGCAGAGCCATGCTTCACAGGCAAACCACGCATAAAACATAATCGTAGCGATTTAATAAATGGCACTAGCCAGCATGATTTTTGCACGATTCAGTGGTAATCGTGATTTATAGTGCAGCCCTATCTGCCAACACCAAATCAGCCCAATTACACAACCCAGGTTAAGGTCTGTTTATTGCCCACTGAAATCACAAAGAATAATCAGGAAGATCAATTACATGGCTTTATTTTGCATGGCCTACCAAATTTGAAAATAACAATACAGTAGAGAAGTTTGAAACGGTTGCACAAACTAGAGCTGCCCCCTTACAGTCGACTATTCGTTAATCGAATACATTTTAATAAGTTGATTGTCTGCTTATTTCAAAAGTGTTTACGGACCACGTTAGTCGCTTTACATAGCTGTTTGCTCAAACACTACCGTTAACTTGGATAAATGCACCCTATTATAAGCATGCTTAAATGTTTATTTGTCAAAGGGTGTAGGAGTAACATGGTAGCAAAAAATTAGAAATGCATTCCTACGTTTGCCAGATCTGCTAAGCACATGCACTGCATCCCTTCCATGTCTCTGACAACAGTGCGCTTCTATAGGGCCAGCCCAGCCGCTTTGGCTTCATTGCTTGCAGGACGTGGAGCTCAGCTTTCCCGGTGGTGAGGGAAAAACTTGGGTTCCTGCGACATTGATCTTAATGGACTAAGCCACATTAAGCATTTTGCAAACTCGGTATACACCTTAATGGAGCATATTACGTAAAGAAATGCTGAAGAGCCTAGAACGCATCAACAAAGTGTAAGCGTCTTGCATTCATGTTCTGGGCTTCTAATTCACTTTGCATAATATAATTAATTATATGGTGTATACCAGACATTTAGTGCTTGGGAATGTCGCAGGAACATAGGTTTGGCTCCGTTGGGAAGGCTGAGCTCCGTCTTATCCGTAGTGATAGTGGAGAAGAGGAAATTGAAAAAAAAAGTGAAGCGAGTTAAGATAATGGTATATATTGTTGTAGTGTTTAATTACCGCTTTATATTTTATTTATTCGTTTATAAAATGTATTGAATATATTTATTTATTCCTAGTTTTTTTGCATTCTAACCTTCATTAGTTTCACTGAAATGTTTTCTTTTAAGTGGTTCAGGTTGCTGTATTTTATTTATTTGTTTATTCACAATTTATTTTATATTCTACTTTTAAAATATGATTAGTTTCGTTTTTGAAGAAAATACTTGTTTTTCACATTATAGGCTATTTTTGCGGTCTGATCCAGAGAAAAAAAAGGTTTTGTTAGGTGTCTGAATGTCTTTTTTTTTGCTGTTTTGGTTTGTTTCACTAGTTTGCTAGTGAAATATTATATTGAGACGTATAATCATAACTCGTGGTGGCAGTGTCACAGTGGATTGCATTATGCGTGTGTTTGAGTACTTAAACAAAATGTATTTTAAAGGCCAATTATAATGGTTATCTCTGTACTATATAACAATGTTAGCCATGTTACATAAAACATCTTTTTCATCCATGAAGCTTAAACCATCATCAGGAGTCCCCATTCCCCATGGATATTGAAATATTTAAATGATCATATCATCGACTAAAGGGCTAAATGAACAACTAGTAGTCGACTACAAAAATCTTTAGTCGGGGGCAGCCCTAGCATAAACAACTGTCAAGCCAAAAATTACAGCTTTAGAACCATCCAAGCTCTTTTTATCCAAATGTTTTCCTTAGAATCAAAACTGCCTAAATATTACTACCACATAAAGACAAATTTTGACCATTTGTTAGCCACAGTCAATAATTCAAGTCAATGGCAGTCTTGACACAGCGTCCGTTTAAATCTTGGGATTTACACTAGTTTAACCTTGAGGACGTTGATAGTTAAGTCGGCATGTTAATAGCTAGCTTGGGAATAACACATTTGTTTTCACACTAACAGCATGTGCAAAGTGTTCTTGTGTAGAGCATACTTGTTGCATAAAAAAGCATGAGTGCTATACACAAATTCATACATACTTTGGCATCCAGCGGTCGCCCTTCTTTTACCACAGGGTAGAAACGGGGTGTCTGCGTGGGGTCCTTTAGCCGCGGGGTACGAGGTGTTCGCGGTGTGCGGGCACTGCGGTAGTTAGGTGAGTCAGGCACTGTAGTTGGAAGAGAGCGTGCAATAGCAGACGGTTCCGGAGCTCCAAACAGTTTGTTGGCCAAGGCTTCTGTGGGGACTAGAAGACAAAAAGGTAGATAAGTTTCCCATGTTCAGAAAAAGTCAGTTTTGTAGTACGGTTCAAGATTCGTACATACTGTAGGCTAGAGCAGAAATGAAATTCCTAGGGCGGTTAAATCAAAACCAGTACAAAAGCAATTGCTAATTTGCTAACCATTAACCCACTTGTGTCTTTGCACATTCACACCATTTTTTGTTGCCAAAAGTAGTCCCATGTTCTTTAAATTTCTTTTAAAATTCCCCTAACATACTCTCTCATATGAAGCAGGTTCAGTAACAATCGCATCAATCCAGTCTTTTCAGTTGTGTAAAATCATCCTGACAGCACTCCTTAAGGTTAGGAATCTGATGCTTGATAAAGTATTAAACTGTATACATAGAGCTCTTTTCCACCATTGCGCCAATCGTTCTAAATACAGTCTGAAACAGTTACAGTATGTTTCCACGTGAGCCTGGTTCGACTCGACAAAATCACAAACTGTGCTCGGCTCGGAATTGTATTCCCGTGCTAAATCGTGCTAATGATTGCGCGGAGAGCCGTTATAGCTCAGTCTCTTGTGCTACAAAGTCAGCGTGTGACGCGTTTGTGTATACATTCTAAACATTTCTGTTATCAGCCCTGCAGTGGAAAATGAAACCATTTACATACCGGCTGGCGTAGATCAGCAGGGAGTGGAACGATTAAGCAACGAGAATGATTCGGCGCAATGGTGGAAAAGTGCTCATATTGTATAATAGCACGAGTCTCAACTGTACTCTATGAAAATTCAGTATAGGGCATCCATGTAGGATCATATACCATTTCTAATGATTGGAGATTTTGAAATTTTGCCTGAGATAAACTGACTGTAAAAGGGCTGGCATGATAAAATTAGACCGGTCTAAACTTAATGTATTGTGGCACAATGGATACTCTGTAAATTTGAGGTGGTATTGCTCAGAAATGCAATCATGTGTACAGATTTCTCACAGTTTTGACCTTTTTGATTTGTACAATGATATTGTGGGAGTTTTGTATGAGGCTAGTAGACCATATTTTACACACCCTGTTAAGAAATATACAGCATTTCTTTTCTTGAAAAGAAAAAGTTAAAAGTTTGTTATATCTTTAAATATGAACACGTGATGAGAGCAGATTCTATGGCAGAAAACCTGCTTTGTAATAACATGAAAGATTTTTGAAAAGGATGCAAGAACATTAAATAGATGCAACGTGACATTACCGTGTTCAACAAAGTGTGTCTCTGGAGCTGAGAATATAGCAATTTGTGAAGACAACATTATTCTGCTTTGTTTAATTGTGTAAAAGGTCAGATGTTCTACTGTATGGATACAGTACAAATGAAGTATATCAAGCAATTGCTCAAAAAAGTAATCTGTATGTTTGCTGGATTACATTAATTTGTGCTATTGATGGTAATTTGATTACTCGTTCTCATTTATTACAGGCTGTGTCCACCGAGGCATTTCTGCCAGAGTATTCAATTCAATTATTTCCAATGGAAACGCCTCGTTTAAAAAAAGAACGCGAGCAGCTGGCGGTTTTTCCCACGCTTCACGCCAGTGTTTGACCAGGCGACCAGAGTTGAAAAATGCTCAACTTGGGGCAGAACGTCAGTCTACAGCGGGCATTTTCAGGCAAGCGCCTGGTGTTTTCAGATGGTAAAAACACCTCGTTGGACACAGCCCTTTACTGACAGAATAGTTGTCTTTGACATCATTTGAAATATGATTAACAAGTCAATAATATTTATTCATCGCTAATTTGAATCACTAGCACGTCCGGTCCTGTAGAAGAAATTCTTAGTGTTGAGCCCGGTGTGTGATGTCAAATAAGACCAATCAGAGCCTGACCAAATAATATTTTTAGAGCTCAGTGAAGCTTCTTGTAGTGACACCAAAGAAATTGCGTTTTCCTTACATGAGTTGTTTACAACAGATAATTAAAGTGATTGTATGCTACTCTTTTCCTTTGTTACAAATGTGCTCATTTAGCAAATATCGAAGATAACAGTTCAACGACGATAAATATCACGTGATTTATGCACAGCTTTTGAGTAAGGTCGGGAATATGCTGCTGCATCCGAAAGCCAGAGTGCGCTCTCGTGCGGAAACTCCAAATACGCACGGCAGAAGAAGACCATAACACATTCTAGAATCTAGGAAATGTCTATTGACATCTTTTTATGAATGTACTCAAGCCTCCTCAGGTATTTTTATGATAATAAAGAATATTTATAATGATCATGTTTGACGGGTGTTGTTTTTTCCAACATTACAAGCGACTCGTACTCGCACTCGCACTGATCCCAGAGCCGTGCTTCACGGACAAGCTACGCATTAAAAAAAATAGACACATTGCATATCGCGATAAATTACCGTGCAGCCCTAGTTCAAGGGTTTGATTTGTTCAATGTCTGCATGACTGTCTAATACCTACTAGTATAAGAACACATGTATTGCGTGTATTTTTATTAAAAAAATTAGTATAAAACTAGAGGAAAGAAAGTAATTCAATAATTGTATAATTACCCCCCCTTTTCTATTTGTGTTGTTGCCCTTTTTCCCCCTAGTTGTTGTTCCCCTATACCGTTTTGTACTGTTTTATTGCCTTTCACTGTTGTTGTATGTAGTCTCAGTTTCTAAAATAAAAAACATTTAAATTTTGGTTTACAAATCTGCTAAAGGTATGTTGAAGTTGTTTTAAGATGATTTATAAACAAGAAATGATCTGTATTAATTTGTATGGAATTTATTAATGTATTAAACAATGTGTTTGAATGTAGTTTCCGTGTTTCGCTTTTCTTGCCTAATCTCACACGTCTGATGCTAGCAAATGAAGGGCTGGTGCCACCAACTGGTGCCATCCCTCTACAATGATCTACAGCCTATACTGTATAGTTGAGCCATGATATTTGTAGTTAAAACTGTGGTATCACAAATGGTTATGAACCTGACATGAAAAACATGGTTGCTACACTTACTATAAATAGAAAAACTACATGCTGATAAGTTTAACATTTGTTTAATGTCATAACACTGCTCAAAAATACATATAATTTGCAAACAAGTCAATAAGTAGGCTAAATGACCATGATCAAATATTTACTTCACTTTTCCCACTTGAAACTGGGAATCAATAAGAATTGAGAATGGGAATTGAGAAAACTCAATGCTAAAATAAAATAAATACAAATTGTATTTACAGTTCCCTACCCTAATATCACACTAGCTAAAACATTTTTTTTGTAAATTTAAGTTAAGAGTATATTGTGCATTAATAGAATGAGGCATCTGAAAAAGTGTTATTACAAAATGCTACAACGCAAAAACAAAACAAGAAAAATGACTACTTACTCTGCTGGGGTTGTGGTGGTCCTGGAGGAACCTCCTGGTTGGGGTCAACAGGCGGTTCTGGGGTTAAGCAGTCAAACTGCTCTCTGCTGATCAAATGCACCTTCTTAAAGTTCTCAACTTCTTGCTGTTGTGACGACAGAGATGTTAAACTAAATGACTTGAAAGCATATGTCAATAAGAGCTGCATGTTTCAGTCACTAGTACAAGTCAATATACTGCACCACATCGTAGCAAGGCATGAGGGACAAAAAGGTGTAAGAGACAAAAAATAAACCAATCATTTTCACATGTCATCCATTCACATTCAGTTACAACAAGCCAGGACACAACCCCAGCAGAAATGAAACGACACATAGAAAATGTTATAAACATGTTGGAGACCGTACCCCTGTGCCAAAAAGCGTCTATCAACCAGAAGCACTCTGAAGTGAACATTGTCAGTGTTTTTTTAGTGCCATGGAACGAACACTGTTGGATTTGCTGGATGTGACACGTGAACAGCACAAAAAGGACCATACAAAAGCAACAACAAACACTGCGACCATTCTGTCCTGCCATATCCAGAAACACTTCACTAAAGAACACACTCGCTGGCTATGAGAGGAACAAGAAGTGAACAGGAATAGACATGAACCTAGAAGCTGTCAGAATAGCTCACTTAAAATTAACTCAACAAAGAATTATAACAGTGAGCAGGTAGCCTATACATCACACCATTCACACAAACAGTTCAATGCCCCTTCACTATACGTGTCAGTCCTGTCAGGCAGTAAAACAGAATTTCTCCCTCTTTGATGTCAAAATATAGGTATACAAATATTAAAGCCACAATATTTCAAGATGAAAGTGTTTCACGACATCTCAAGTTGGAAAAAAAGATATGATTGTCGGGTCTATGTTAACTTTGGCAAAATATTAAAAGATGAAAATCATTTCGTCCCTTTACTTGGAACCGATTTTGCCCTTTTAACCATGTCTCAGGAGGTTTTTGTACTACAACAAGTAGGGGTGGGCGATCTGACAATCTTAAAACGTGATTGATCTTGAAGGCTTCCTCAATCCACTTTCAACAGAATCGCAAGGATCATGATCTTGTCTGTGGTCTAAAACAAACTGCACAGACCATTGGCGTATGACATTGAAACACAGCGAGAGCTCCGTATGCTTTCGAATCACTCTCGCCTTGGTGCGAAGCGCTGCAGGAACAGCTTAATGATTTTTTTCTCGATGGCCGTGCTGATTGGGCAAAATATATCACGTGTCTGCCACGCATGTTTCCAGTGTGAAGTGTGTTTGTCCTTGTGCTTGTTTGTGTGTGACGTTAATTCTGTAAACATAATCCTGGTATTTAAATCTGTCATCTGCCGGTTCTGCGTGTATGAGTTGCACAGTTTAACGTGCTACACGTGTGACGCTCATGCATTTGTATGTGTCTCATTGTATGAAGACAGAAACACAAGAATATCATGTCCAGAGTTGCCCTTAGAGTTTATTTCAGGTGCATTTAACTGTTTGAGAAAATCTATCGTACTACACACACTGAAACTCAAGTGTCTATAGAGTGAGCGTCTTCACCACGGCCCGTCAAAATAAAACACTGGTTAACCCCAAACGCTCGAATAAACAAATACTGTAGTGTTCTATAGTATTTCATATAGCAAATTGTGGTATTATTGTTGTAAATTGATAAACCGTAGAAAACTTTAATATTTACTATAGTAAGGTTCAAAAACACTATATTATCTAGGAATTTTACTGCAGTTTACTATAGGCCTAGTAAATACTATAGTATACTACAGTATTTTTTCGTGGACAAATATATTACGAGTGTATAGTAGAAAATAGACAACACAGAACATTAAAAAAATTGATAAACTAAAAATGATATGGCCGAAATTGATCTAATTTTATATAACATGGATGTCCTTCATCTTTAACCAGTCAACTTATGTGATGATCTGCATTTGTGTTTTTAAAGATGATAACACAAGTATTATACTTGTGCTACCTGTAAAACTGTTTGGCCTGTGCTACAAAACTTTAAACCTCTGTAGCACCAGTGCAAAAAAGTTAATGAACAGCCCTGTATTTTAATTCAGATCGTGGATCGAGATTCTTTGTTATGAAGATCGTGATATGCTTTTTTTGGGAAGATCGCCCAGCCCTACCATCAAGTCTCCAAGTGCTTGAAAAATGCACTGCATCAATACATTTAGGAAATCCACAAATTGCACCGGAAAGCTGAATCATAATTACATTACTCACCTTGATAGTGGCATACTCTGGTTCATATGCGTCATCCCACAGGTCCTGTTCATAGTAGTAAAGGCCATCGTTAATGGTTTTGACCAGTTCGCTGGATAGTTTTGACCGCGAAGTGTGATTTCCTGTGCGGTCTCCTCCAGGATGCTTACGTAGGTAAGGTGGCGTTTGAGTAACTATTAGAATCTTGTTGACGTCTCTGTCGTCGATTTCACAGTCCGAATCCTCATCTGACCAGTCAGTAAAAGTGTTGCGTCGACCATCCATCTGCTCCATTTCCTCATCAAACATGAAGTCCAGCTCCTCTGGTTCATCCTGGTCTTCACCTGCTGCTGGACCAGACTGTACAGGTGGACGAGCCTCTTCTGCTTTCTGCAAAAAACGGTTCATTCATGTGATCACAGCCACATTACTCACACAAAGTACAACTACTACTTTTACTCCACTAAATTCATTACAAACATTTTTAGTACATAAAAAATCCAGTATTCTCCAACTTTTAATAGTAAAAATACTAAAGTAAAAGATAAGAATTAAAAGTACTAGATTTGAGCTTGTACTCAAGTATTTTTCATAAATATTTGATTTATTTTACATTTTAATACTTAAGTAATGTCCACCTCTGGTCTACTAAATACTCCTGAGGCCTCATTTATCAACAGTGTGTAGAAAAGGTTCTATTTTTTGTCCTTTAGAATGTGTCCAAGTACAACAAAATCTGTATTTATCAAAAGGCACGTACATGGTTCTTACGCACACCAGTGAGTAATCATTGAAAGTGGTCACAGCCGATAGCCTCTTGGGCAGTGCTCTGACATGTGGCACGGTTGCCAACCCGAGTTTGATACCAGTCTTGTGCTCCTTTCCTGAACCCACCCCCTTCTCTCTCCCATTTCGCTTCCTGTCCTCTCTATCACTAAGCTGTACAATTAAAGGCAAAACGGCAAAAACAAATCTTAAAAAAAAAAGTGATGTGAGGCCAAGTATGGTGTTCCATACTCGGAATTTGTGCTCTGCATTTAACCCATCTAAGTGCACACACACAGCAGTGAGTAACACACACCCCGTGAACACACACACAGAGCAGTGAGCAGCCATTGCTGCGGCGCCCGGGGAGCAGTGCCTTGCTCAAGGCTCTCACCTCAGCCGTGGTATTGAAGGTGGAGAAGAGCGCTGATCATTCACCCCCGCCACCTAGTTACAAGTCTGAGTCTCTAACCGTTAGGATACAACTGCCCCTTGTTGATAAACCCCACATGTTCTTAAGCATCATGCTCATTCATGGTCATTAGCATTCGGAAATGCCCCAATGAACCATATATGGTGACGAAACCTCCCTTTATATATCACATGAGTGTACTCTGTGCTCTCACTAAACAGATCACAGCGGTCTCTGACAACACATTCTTTAGGCATTGCATTTTTGCTCAATTTGGTTTTCATTGCTAATTTCATAATTTATTCATAGCAGATTTATTTTGCATAAATGAAAATGTTCAGAAAAGAATCAGAATTTGCAGTTCTTTTTAGGTGAAATTATTTTTCAGTTTGTTTGAATGTGTTTTATCTTTTCATATATTGTTCTGTTAATTGTGTCATTTCAATAAAACATTTATTGTGAAATTTTACATTGTGCTTTCACTAAAAGGTTTGCCAAATCATCCAGCAAAGTGAGATCAGTCATGACACTATTACTACATTTCAAATGATTTCCCATCTGTCTTTTGTAGCTTCTCACACCAATTACACAAATGTCTAGCTTGAACTATGAATTATTTTATTATTTTATTGAGTACAAGTTGGCAGATCCTACACTTCGCGTGAAACTGTTTTACGCACTCCGTATGCACACATTTGTACATACGTACTGTTGATAAATGAAGCCCCTGGTGTCTTTATTTTCTACCCGTTTTCAAAATCTAAGTAATATTAGCCTAAATATATGTAAAATTATATTAAATAGAGAACTAAAGTAGTTCAGTTGTTCATTTAAATCTCCCATTTAAATATTTTAAACAGTTTTTTTAAAAGTTCCAGCTATATTGAACCAACCAACTTCTTTTAGTGCTGGTTCAAGCTATTGACCGTTTGTTTTCAGTGATCATTGTATTCTTAATTTCATTATTTTTATCAGGGAATTACACGTTGCGGTTATTGTCAAACAATTTTCGGCTGACGTGACCTCAGATATTTGACTTTTTCTTGGCTGGTTAGGGGGATGATTTCAACACTGTAACTTGCCAAATACATCTGTAAAAGAAAGCATTAAATTCTACCTTGGGTCGAGCAGGCGAAGGTCGAGGCCTCTTTTTAACTTCAATCCATGACTCGGAGTCTAGATCAGGTAGACTGGCCGACAGGCCCTTTGGCATGGTCTTGAGATTGCTGACGCCTTCTGGCTTGGACTGCACAGGCGTTGATGCTCTTGGAGAACCTGGACAGTACATGAATCAAATCAGATACGTCGCGCATGTTAAAATATAGACACATTTGTCTTCATGTTAAATCATACCTGTCTGGTGGTCCACAACATTCCTCGGAACAAACTCTGCACAGTTGATGAACTGAGTAAAATCTGTCGCAGACGGATCTGTTAAAGAAAACCCAGGTAGAGGCCATTTTGCAGGGTCCTCCATTCTACGAATCTTCATATCTATGATCTCCACTTCTTTACTGCCCTTCAGGGCCTGGATGAAAGCAAAATATCAAATTTTCACAAGATATTACGTAATGCAAGAAAATAATATTTTGAGAATAAAGCTGGTGAGAAACAGACCTCAAGAATAAGGTTGACGTCTGTAGTGAGAGCTTGGACACGGTGGAAACCTGCGATCAAAGCAATGGGAAGGAAGCCTTCCTGATCCATCTTCCTGCGCAGGAAAAAATCCCTCTCCAGGTTGTCAATGCTAAAGTAGTATTCACTGAAGAAATAAACATTCGGTTTAGCACTGTGACTGTTTCTATTAAAACAGTGCGACGCGCACACAAACTGAACCGACACAACCGAACCGAACCGTGCCACCCCTAGTAATCAGTAGGCGGGGGGACACAGTGCATCACAGGTGACACAGACTATTGCAACAAGTCTATTGAACGACGCATGTGCATCCAGGTTGTGCCCCAATGCATGTGCCATGTAGCTTTCGAGCGCGCTACCCGGATGTGTCGTGGTGCATGTACGAGGGCAGATGCATGCGGCATTCAGTGCACAACCCAGATGCGCAAGCATTATGGTCCTCTCCTAAACTCGCGTCGTTAACTGACAGTGAAGAGGAAAATATATTGATTAAAGTTGTCATTTTGGTTTCTATTTCACACAAAGTACTCTTGTCGCTTCATTCAAATTCAATTGAACCACGGTGATCAGATGGACCGTTTTAACAATGTGTTTAGTACTTTTCTGGACCTTGACAGAGAATAACCATGAAGTCTATCTGGACCTTGACAGAGAGAATTACCATAATATCCATCCACGGGGAGTAAAAAATGAGGTTTTTAACACTTCAGTATAGAGGGCCATTCCCACTATTAACTAGTTGTTGTTATCATGCCTACTATTGGCATAGTGGCTGTTTATTAGAACTTATAAAGCACATATTCTGCATGACCAGTCTCTACATCCCGAATCCTACCCAATATCTAATCCCAACAACTACCTTACTAACTATTAATTAGCAACAAATTAAGAATTTATTGAGGAAAAAGTCGTAGTTTATGGTTTGTTAATAGCGAGAATTGCCCCCTATCCTGAAGTGTGACCAAAAATGATTTTTGTGTGAACTAGCCCTTTAAAGGACGATTTTTGTTATTCACAGTTTTTTTGAGGGTGGTTTACTTACATCTGTCTCTTGATGTAGTCCTTCAGCATGTCCTGGTCCCCAGTATAAAGGTCAGTGCTGCTCATGTTGTCGTAATAGTAGGTAACTGTGCTATTGAACTTCTGACCATAGGCATCATCTTTGCCATCATAGCCTTTATAGCCATAGTAGTCAAAACCTAATGACATATACACGACATGAATATTCGGTAAAACAGCCTTGAAGACAAAAGGGGCATTCACATTGGTGATAACTATAACGTTAACTAAATATAACTATATTTTGTGCACACTGCAGTATCAGTCACAAAACAAATGCATGCTATGGTCATTATTTTTTGCCAAATGAAGTCATGTGCTAATTTGGTTTTCTACCTCTGTTAGCACCTCTGCCTCTGCCTCTTCCTCGCCCTCTGCCACGCCCGCGTCCTCTGAGAGGGGTTCTGTAGGGTGCACCTTCGCTCTTCACACTAGACACCTCATCATGGTCATCCTTAAACTCATGATCATACTTTCCACTGTGCCAGTCTACAAAACAAGCAGAAAGAAAGATGTTGAATAAGAGTAGCTGATAAGGATCAGAACAAAAACAGTTCAGAATCACAGATTTCAGAACCAAACAAAACAAAAAAACTTTAAACTATGTAAATAGCTATTTGTATTTGAAGTTGGGAAGACTTCCTGCTTATTAAACGATGAGGGAGTTACATTAATCTCCTTTAACCATAGTCCGTTATTTTACAAGGTGGATTATGTAAGATACAAGATTTCCTTCTGTACAATAACTAAATGATTCACCGACAATCTGTTCATCGTAATCATTAAAGGGCCATTCACATTTTTAGGATAACTACTACGCTTATTGTAACCAAGTAGATTTGCGTCCGCACATGTAGACCAAAACGTTATGTTTATTTTAAAGCGATACAATGTAACATTGGCTTACAGTTCCCCCATGAGGTTGATAAGTGCAATTGTCCGTAACTAGTGTCGTAAATAATGTTGCTGTACAAGCATCCCTGTGAGCAGCGCATTACAAATGAATTTGTTGACTAAGCTGATGGAACCGGCAAATGTTGTTGGCACATAGTGTGCTAGCTACATTGCACATTTGCATTAACCAAAAACACAACGCATGGACCTGATGTGTTTAGTAATCTCTGAAAATGTTCTGTAGTTATATTCTCTGAAGTTACTAAAAGTCGTGACAGGCGTTCTTTTCTGTAATAGCATGGTAGCTTACCTAGCACGGTTAGCTATAGATACTGATAAAATTAGCTTACTCAAAAAATGAACTACTCAACAATTATGTGGATTAAGTGCATGAATTTAGGAATCTGCAACTTTTGACCATACAACTTTAAATGTGGTTTGGATGTCATCGTTTACAAGTATTACACACATTCATGATGAGGAACGACATGCTAGCTATCGAAACCAAAATGTAAGCCAGTAGTGCACCAATGAACAACCTGGGCACAGCCTAATGTATACATTTTTTACTTACTGTCCTGTAATTTTTAGCTTATTTGTTATAAGACTTATAAATCCAGTAGCACGACGGCTAGGTCTCCACCTGTTTTTGCGACCTGTTGCATCTTTCAGCTGGCGCCACCAAGTGTTAGCCCGTCTTTTATTTGTGTTCGGGGTTGTGTACGATCACGCTGTCTTTCTTTTCTTCGCTCCCAAAACTCTCTTTGGTTTCCTTGCTGTCTCTGCCATTGCGTTGGTTTTGAGACTTGCATTTAGATCATTTCGTTACACCCAGGCTACGAGTAAAATATGTGACATATGCCATAAAGCAGGTCGCACTCTTCCGCAGGCAGGGGATGGGTGGGGCAGTGTGTGCTGACATGAACAAAAGTTGCGGCTGTAGCTGCTAGGAGGCTGATAAGGTTGCAGAGTAGAATTTGTCCAGTTTAGAGTTGTTCTACCACTGAAATAATTTTGGAGACATTATTTTAAGGTTGAAAAACGACATAGTGTTGCTTTAAGCATGCAGACTCCATTCTTCCTAATCGCCAAAATTAATGTACTATACATGACCGGCTGCTAATGCCTTCGTTTTCATTCCCGAACATCTTTTCTCCAAAATATGACCGCAAAGGCTGGATGCTCTTCCTAAAGGCTGAAGGTGCACTTGTGTCCATGATGTAAAGCATATATTTTGCCAGTTTACACAGACTTAAAGCGTTATATCGGTATATAATATTCTGCCGTATATGCACTGCTTTCCTGTGTGTTGCTGATCATGATGCTGACATGAGTCGTGATCATCAATAGCCAAACATGAGAGATCCACCAGAGACTTTTTAACCCTTTATCGAGCAAGTTACCATTAGGGCTGGGCGGAATGACGGAATATTCCTGGATCCGCTCCAGTCCGGTGCTTTTCTCACCCGCAGTGCTCGTGCAGGGATTTGTTGCCGCATATAAAAAAGCTCATTCTCAACACGTACTTTAGAAGTCAGGTTGTTTAGTAAAGCTGGTAATAGTTTTTAAGTTTAACTTCAGGTGAGCCAAGGTGAAACTTGCGTTGAAATGCGCGATGATGCTCGCAGCGTGAGCGCTTTGATGTGACGCGCTTCTAACTCCAGCTTTGGGAGACACGTGAGGAGTCACCAGAGACTCGCAGTGCAAAAACAAGCCCGAGAATAAACAAACCTAAAGACAGAGAGTCGCAACACACTAAAATCGCTCATCTAATAGAGAGGGAACAGCGATAAAGACCTACAGTAGCCTACAGACCCCAATAACACCAGTCATATACTGCACTCTCATTGTTTGTGCATATTCATACTTCATTGTTATAAATGTTGTCTATCTTCCTACTGTATAAACATGTTATAGCCAGAAGATAAATATAAATAAATAATGCATCTGATTTTCAGAACTTAATTTGATATCTTGAATACATTTTCATAACTTGCCTACATTTTAACTATGGTGAGCATTTAAATGAACTGTAATAAATTAAATCAGTTAAATCAGTCTAAAAATTAGGTATAAGATATAGAATTATAATGGGAGATTGTTTCATGAAATATATCGTTACCGTGAAATAAAATTACTCATTCCGTTAAATAGATTTTTGGCCATTCCGCCCACCTCTAGTTACCTTATTTGGTAACTTGCTCGACCAATCACAACGGCGTTTCCATGCCACTCAGTGAGCTTGTGGAAGGGCATTGATGTCTCCCAAGATCAATCAATAGAGATCAGTCTTTGTCACAAATAGTTACATCATGGCATCTGACCACTCAGGAGTTGCTTCGGGGCGTTTCAAACTTCAGCGTAATTCCATAATTTGTGAAACACAGATCTGTGCTCCTACAAATACGTAAATATCATTGAAATTAAAAATTATAAATAAATGAAACTCACATGTTATATGGTTGAATAGTTGTGTTTTTTATGTTGCGAAAGATGTTATTTGCGTAGGATTTCTGGAAATTAGTGAATATTGTTGCTGAAAAATTGTGTGATCATATTAGATTATAAACACAATTCAGGTAATTTACAAAGTGTCCATTTTTAGACATACACCTGATAAGTATATTAAGTAAATTTAATAATAATGCATAACACAGGTCAATCGTATTTATGAATGCATTTAATGTTGCCACGGGTTCGTTTAACATTATCACTGATCCAGTGGGAAACTAAAATTTATCACAGTTTGTATTATACCTAAATGGCATACACTGTTAAGGGTATGAATACTTATGCAATGTACTTATTTTAGTTCTTTTAGTTTACCAAGCTGTCAAAAATCTGTTTTTGTTTTGTCATTATAGTGTAGATTAATTTAAAAAAAGTTTTAAAGTAGTTTAAGATAAGGCAGCAACATAAAATGTGAATAAAATGAAGGGGGGTGAATACTTTTGCAAGGCACTTTATTTGTGTTTATTCTTACTGTGAGCCTTATTACTGCTAAAATAAGTGGCACCAGCAGTACTAAGTATGTATATATTTACAATTTATGTCAACATTCTTGGTTTTCAATAGATCTGCACTTCACTGTCACGGTTTTGAGTGTGCGTTTGTGTTCCTAAATAAAATAAAAATGTTCTTAAATACTCTATGAAGTTTATATATAGGTTTTATGCATTTATAAATGTTTTATATAACGTGGTGTGAAAAGTGTTGCCCCCCCTTCTTGATTTCGTATTTTTTTGAATGTTTGTCACACTTTAATGTTTCAGATCAGCAAACAAATTTTAAAAGATTTTTATTATTAAGGGAAAACCAAATCAAACTCCATTGACCTGTGTGAAACGGTCCTCTCATCTTTGCAGATTTCTCAATAAAATTCAGGTCAGGACTTTGACTAGGCCACTCCAAAGTCTTCATTTTGTTTTTCTTCAGCCATTCAGAGGTGGACTTGCTGGCGTGTTGTTTTTCTTCAGCCTATCATTGTCCTGCTGCAGAACCCAAGTTTGCTTCAGCTTGAGGTCTCGAACAGATGGCCGGACATTCTCCTTCAGGATTTTTTCATAGACAGCAGAATTCATGGTTACATTTATCGCAGCAAGTCTTCCAGGTCCTGAAGCAGCAAAACAGCCCCAGAACATCACAGTACCACCACCATATTATACTGTTGGTAGGATGTTCTTTTTCTGAAATGCGGTGTTACTTTTACGCCAGATGTAATGGGACACACACCTTGCAAAAAGTTCAACTTTGTCTCGTCTGTCCACAGAGTATTTTCCCTAAAGTCTTGGGGATCATCAAGATGTTTTCTGGCAAAACTGAGACGAGCCTTTATGTTCTTTTTGCTCAGCAGCGGTTTTCGTCTTGGACAGTCTCTGTCTTATGGTGGAGTCATGAACACTGACCTTAACTGAGGCAAGTGAGGCCTGCAGTTCTTTGGACGTTGTTGTGGGGTCTTCTGTGACCTCTTGGATGAGTCGTCGCTGCACTCTTGGGGTAATTTTGGATGAGTCGTCGCTGCGCTCTTGGGGTAATTTTGGATGAGTCGTCGCTGCGCTCTTGGGGTAATTTTGGATGAGTCGCCACTGCGCTCTTGGGGTAATTTTGGTCGGCCGGCCTCTCTTGGGAAGGTTCTTCACTGTCCATGTTTTCGCCATTTGTGGATCATTTCTCTCACTGTGGTTTGCTGGAATCCCAAAGCTTTAGAAATGGCTTTGTAACCTTTTCCAGACTGATAGATCTCAATTACTTTCTCATTTGTTTCTGAATTTCTTTGGATCTCGGCATGATGTCTTGCTTTTGAGGTTCTTTTGGTCTACTTCACTTGTCATGTCAGGCAGGTCCTATTTAAGTGATTTCTTGATTGCGTACAGGTGTGGCAGTAATCAGGCCTGGGTGTGGCTAGAGAAATTGAACTAAGGTGTGATAAACCACAGTTAAGTTATGTTTTAACAGGGGGCGAACTGTTTTTCACACAGGTCCGTGTAGTTTTGGATTTAGCTTTCCCTTAATAATAAAAACCTTCATTTAAAAACTGCATGTTGTGTTTACTTGTGTTATCTTTGTTTATATATAGTGTTTATATATATTAAATATTAGTCAAAGTGTGACAAACATGTAAAAAACACGAAATCAGTAAGGGGGCCAACAGTTTTTCACACTACTGTATGTGTCTTGTATTTAAATATATAAACATTTTGGGGAAAAACGACCACAGACCAGCGAGGAACCCTATATGGTAATAATGTTTTTTCTTTTAAGTCACAAAAGTCTTTCATTACCTCCAATAACACTCCAGGGTTGAAATGTTACATTTTTCTAAGGGTAATAGTATGTTTTATCGTTCATCAGCTAGGGGGGAAAAAATTCTGAAAGTGATCCCAACCACATCGTTCTCTGCATCTTAATTGTTGTAGTGATTATGTGAACCCCTCTGTTCTCCTAAATTAATAACATTTGAAGTATAGTTATAATGTGTGCGCCCCTTTAAAGGGATAGTTCATCCAAAAATGATGTTCATCGGAACAAAGTAATTTATACAGGTATGAAATAACATAAGGGAGAGTAAATAATGACAGAATTTTCATTTTTGGGTGAACTATCCCTTCAATTCATATTTTGGGAGAGTTAAGACTAGGGCTGTAGCTATAGATTATTTTAGTAATCGAATATTCTAACAATTATTCCATTGATTAATCAAGTATTTTTTCTCTTTCAAAGAGCAATACTCAATATGCAAAAGAAAATCAGACAGGTCTCTAATTTCTTTCCTTTTAGAAAAATTGACATTTAACAAATTAAAACCTCTGCCCTTTGTATATTTTTCTGTAATTTATTCTGCAGCATCTTCCATGTTTACATAACATAATAATGGGCCATGGGGAAACGCAGTGCTCCGTGTGTACTGTAGTTGGATTAAAACGGATTAAACATAGCTTTGAGGGAAAAAAATTGCCTCAGGAATTTTTGTAATCTAATTACTCGAGTTACTCAAGGAATCGTTCCAGCCCTAGTTAAGACACAGACCTATTTAAGACACAGACATATATATAGAACTTACGCAATAGAGAATAAAATTACCAATAAAAATCTGATGCAACAATGCATATATAGACCTCTATATATGCATTGTTGCATCAGATTTTTATTGGTAATTTTATTCTCTATTGCGTAAGTTCTTTAATGGACCGCCTGGAAACAACACAAAGCCGCCTGATCTAAGTAAGCTGTCGTGTTTACAACGGTTGCTATAAGAATGTATCACGATCGACTACATGACGCGGCACAAAACGAAACGTGATTGGTTGCTTTACCAGTCATATGGCCTCTTGGGTGGGCCTTTCCAAAGAAACTGGCGATACGCGAGACTAGACAGT
Organism: Triplophysa siluroides; assembly: GCA_006030095.1. Taxonomy (NCBI): domain Eukaryota; kingdom Metazoa; phylum Chordata; class Actinopteri; order Cypriniformes; family Nemacheilidae; genus Triplophysa; species Triplophysa siluroides. Next base: position 48,316 of record VCII01000221.1, on the reverse strand, counting down.
TGGTGGCACCCGCCCTTATTTTGGTAGCACCAGAGTCGTGGACATGGGTGTCTTCAGGGCTTTTCCACAACAGTGTCTATAAAGATCAGGGTTTAAATTTACTTTCCAATAAGGGCAGAAATGGGAACGGGCAAGTGTAACGGTCAGTGAATTAAAGTCGTTTTTACAGTTTTACCATAAAATACAAACTATTTTGTTTTTATAAATATTTTGTAATATAATATGAATATTTGTTTGGTAATTGCATTGTTAAGACATCATATTTAGGTAAAAGTGACACCTATAGGGGAGCAAATTAAGTGTGAGCTTGAACCTGTCACAAGTTATGAACTTCAGAACCACAAAGAGATAAGCATGAATTAAAAGTATGTGTGATAAAGAAACATTTCTGTCAAAAATACATACTAATGCAACCTGAATTTTTGATTGGAAGGCGCATCTGTTTTTCCGTATCTACAGTGTATGATGCTGACTTTGCTAACCATTTGGGAAGAAAACTTAGATAATATATAGGACATCAGTTTAAGCTGGGTAAACTTGCTAGTATAAATCATACATAGAATGTTTATTCCTAAACCTCATATCCCAGTGAAGTTAATTTGTACCATTTATTATTATTTATTTCCCTTAATACTATTGTCTACTTAAAGCGGAGCTATCATGCCATTTCATGCAATCTGACTTCTTTACTCTGTTAAACGTGCTTGCTTATGCTCAACTTGTTAAAAAACGACGTAGTATTTCGGTACTTGATACACTCCCCCACCACTCCAACTTGTTTCGTAACGTTTTTTCTAATTCTGGATCCGTGTTGTCAAAGAGATCCTGTTACTTTTATTTGGCCAAAACGACATCGAGCGAGACCCGCTTACCACCAAGATTATCTGCGCTGCGCCAAGATGGGTTGTGCTGCAGCTTGTTACTCTTGCGATAGTGAAGTTAAGGCGTCTCTGTTTGTTCACAGCATTTCAGTGACTGACGTTATAAACGGTGGATATAACACTTGATTTGGAGATGGTTTGAAACTGATAGATGGAGCGGTCGCAGTGCTAAAAGATGCCGGACATAACCTGCACGAGGGAAGTCAAACTAAGTCATACATTGTGTTTTGTTGGCAATCGGCGTGTACGTGCATAATGTAAAAACACGAAGAGATGATGTGTTATGTGCTCGTGCTGTAGTTCCATCCCACTCTCCCCACTAGTCCTACCTCTAGCAGCTTGTGTTTTTCCGGAAATAATCGTACAGCTGAAGAAGAAACTGCCTGTGATACGCCATCTTTAAAGGAGCTTCATACGTTATTGACATCTAGTGATTAAACTTGGTACCGCAGTCTAAATTCAAAATATTGGAGACAGGTTTTACCCTGCCCCCTCTTCCTCACAGAGGTTGCCAGACATCTACATGAGTGCACGTGATGATGGAAAGCATGGTGATTTACACTGTTTATCTGCAAAACATTTTTGTTGTTTGCAAATTACAAACCAGCTTGTGCAGATTTTAATAACTCCATCTATGGCCAGAGTATGAACGCAAGTACTGTCCATTTTCTGACATCATGTTTAGTTAATATAAGCTACTGTCTTTAGCTTTAGCTGAAGCTCATTTACCTATTAAGCAGGAAAATAGCCAATTCAGCATTCGTTTTAAAACCTTTCTGGACTTACTTTTGTAAAGCTTTTTTGATGGAAGTCTAGGTTTTTTGGGGAGGGTGGAACCTGCCATCTCTCACCCAGATCGTTTTGTTGCTCCCATGGCTGCAATATGCTGGGATTGTCACCAACTGGAAACCGAGCAGTCGAAATACACTATTGGGGAAATTGGCAGTGGGCGGGGTCACAAAGACCAAAACAAAAACAGACATTCCGGCACGAAACGCACATTTCAGAGTTTAATAACTGGCTGTAGCATTGACTTTCAAATAAACATATGTGAACTTATGTTGCCTAATGATCTGCGTGTTTCCTAATGATCTACGTATATGTTATAGTGTTTTTTTATTTAGTACAGTAAAATTATTACATACAGCTCCTTTAAAACAACAGCAGCTCAACCCAGTGTGTGTTTATCCCTTGATAATAGCGCTCCAACAGAGACAAGACAAATCTGTTTGCCGAGACAGATCTGATAATTCTATACATTTTCATTGCTTGATTCAAACTAATATGCATATGTGGAAATTGATACATTAAACAAAAACAAATGTAAAACAAATGTATAACAAAAAGATACATTAAACAAAAACAAATGTATAACAAAAAAAATTATAGGTGAAATACCTCTCAAGTCGTTTCTGTTGTTCGGGGGAATTCTATGGCCGTCATTTTGCCGCGTGTTATTTCTGGAAGCAGAACGCTCACGTGGACCCTCAGACTTTACCTCAATCATAAGAGGCACCCACTTGTGTTTATTTCCTAAAACAATAACATTACTGAGTTTGATGGGAAAAGAACATTGCATGATTTCTATTATTTTAAATGTAGTGCCTATAAAATAAATCTAATAAACTGCTGAATGAATACTTATCACACCTCTCTTTTTTTGTCCATTTTTCTGAGACTCTTCATCAGCATTTTTCTCCTCTCCCGAGTCGTCTGATTTAGCTTTTAGGTTTTCCTTACTTTCTTCATTTTCCCTCTTTTCTTTGGATTCTCTTTTGACCACTGACTTCTTCACGTCCTGACACTTGTTTCCAATAAAATAAAAAAATTGAAGCAGGAAAAAGGACTTCAATAACATTTCATAATGACTTGGCTTTATTTTTTTAATACCGTGGCACCTCCTCACAGTCATTAGATATCACTAATATCAGTGTTAACTGTTAATTATGAAGTAGCATTTTGGATGCACTAACCAACTTCATTTTGCATTAGATTCGTCAAAACGCTTTAGTCAACAGGAAATGTACATTAAATTGATGGATTTTTCATCTTGTGTTTCACCACCTCATCATTACAATTTATACAATCAAAAAGCTCTTCGGTCAGTAACATTTAATCTGATCATTGAGTTGACCATTTTTGATCCAATCAACAAAATTACAAAGGCCATCAGTAAATGCATTTTAGGTTGATCTGAGTCATTGGAAGAAGTGACCTTCTCTGACAAATATTTTTAAGACTTACCTGAACTTCTTTTGTTGCAATCTCTCCGGGTGTGGGCCAATTGTTTGTATCTCCAAAGTCCCCAACCTTCAAAACGATTTTAAACACTTAGTCTCCAAACATTGGGCTTTGTTAATAAGTGGAGAAAGTGGTTAATTTAAGTAAAAAGCATACCTTTGCTCCTCGCCTCGCTCTCGTATTTCCTGCCCTTACAACCTTGGTGGGTCCAGAATGCTCTAAGAAAAAAATGGAAACAAGACAATTAAAATCAGAGCAACACTTTTTGTGCCTTTTTGCCCTCTTCAGATTTTAGTAGCCTGAAATGAATTGAACCAGCCCAAATAAATAGACTTTTTTTATGAAGAAAACCGGAAGGAGTTGAAACATCAAAAACATTTTCATAATGTCAACAATTTATAAAATATGTCACAATTACAATCATCACTGCAATTGTGAACCTAGCTTTACATAGACACCAAACTTGAGTGGGTAATTTCCAAAGAGCGGGCAGCAGCGGGGGAAGTTTGTAGGCATGTTCCCGGTCATTTCTGTTCGCAATTTTGCTGCATCCACGCACAAAAAATAAAGTTGATACATTTACGAAAGGAAATTTTGAAAATATCTTCATGGAACATATAAGAAAAATCAATACTTTCGATCCATACAATGTATCGTTGACTACTGCTACAAATATATCCGTGCTACTTATGGCTTTGTGGTCCAGGGGGCGCATTACAGAAAGATAGTAACTTGAGAATCTTATCTTAACTGTTTGGTTACCATGGTAACTTCAGTTAGGACCTCATTTAGGACAAATGCTATTACAGAACAGCATTTACAGTCAGGGCTGTAGACTGTGACCAAATGATTGCATTTTGCAACAATTTTTCCTGCTGGTGCGACCAGTTTTTCTTTATGGTCAAAACTGCCAAACTGATCAATATTAAATTTTTTGCGTATTATAAATTTAATTCGCAGAAACATTAAATTGTGCAAGCAACGCATCCAGTAACTCTATTTAGCCTCCTCTCCTCTATCAGTGCCCCCCGCCCCCAAAGCCATATTGCGCGTAAGAGTGGAAGGACCGACAGAGCAGACGAGTGAAGCGCTCACTCTTGCAACTGAAATATGTTTTGCCTGCATAAAGCAAGAATTTCCACAATAAAGGTACAAAACAGTAACAATAACAATGTATGTTGCCTGTATTGTATGCAGTGTGAAGATAATGCAGGAAACAATATTTGTATTAGGGTGTTTAAACTTCAAGCACTATACTATTGTATGAATTTCTCCTACAATACTGCAAAGCATATATTATAAAGTGTTAGACTTATCACTAAATACTATTAATCTGAGAGTTGTTTTGGATCAATGCAGATTTCATGAAAAAAACATTAAAGCCTTCAGTTCTCGCAGGTTGTTTGAGATATGTGCGAGCTTAGAGAGTGCAAAATACTAAACAGAGTTCTCCTTCACATCTTCTTACATATGAACACAAAATAACATCAAAATTCCCATATAAACTAGTATCCTTGTTAAAGTAGTCCGTTTCATGAACATAAACAGTTGGGAAATGCATGCGTCACATCATATTAGATCCGTATAACCATATACTCGCTCTTAAAGAGGCAGGGGCATAATAAAGATCTCAGTTTATAAAACAACAAAGAAAGGGCCCAAAAACAATCACTAATATTAAAGGAATTGTGTACTCCTTATTTGAGTTGTTCATAATAAAGGAAAAGTAGCATACTACTTGTATATATATTAATTTAGTTAAATACGTGCTTTAAAAGTGTTTGAGCTTACTTAACAAATAAATAAAAACATTTTTGTTTATTTCCATTTATTAATGCATTAAACATGTTTTAATGTAGTTATAGCGTTTCTTATTTCTTGCCTCACCCCCGAGTCTGGTGCTAACAAATTAAGAGCTGGTGCCACCAACTGTATGACTTTGTAGCACCAGTGACCCTGTAAGTGCATTATCTTAACTACAGATAGGAAAGGGGTATAACAGAAACATCCTAACTTGACAAAAAAATCCTAAAAACTGTCTTATATTTAGGACAACCCCTACAGCTGTTCTCACTCAAAATGTATATGAAAGCTAAAGCCGGTAACAATCACTTTACAATAGGACAGTCAGAATCTATAGTTAAAGCAAAAATAATATTCGATAATCACAAGCAATTATTCTAAAATGATTTGAAATTGGCACTCCTCCACACGGCATGCACGCATACAGACTGCACACAAGCATGTATATGCTACATACACATAGAGAGACAGAGGAAGACAATTCACACTTTCAATCTGTATAATGACAAACTATAATTCATTAGGGAATAGGCTCTTAGCTCAAGATATATAGTAATTTCAGGAAAACACGCTGACAGATTTTACTATAATAACAAGACTGAATGATGGCACTTACAGTATCAGCTGATTGGAAGCATATCTTTAGCGATCTTAGTTATGAAGGCCGTTGAGCGGTTCATGAAACTAGTCACCAATTGCCGCTGGCCCGTGGATGATTCGCGCACAAATTAATGTGCATCGTAGCGGTTGACCTATAAGTTTGCACTGCACCTCACTTTTTAGACACTGACCGAATTGCCTCAATTCTTTCAAGTATCAAATAACATCTTGTCAGAGCGTCCTTCAACACACCCACCACACAGTGAAGGCAGTGGCGCTATGAGTGGGACTCTGTCAGGTAATGTTAACTTTTAACAAACAAACTAGGGGTGACCCCGAATCGTCGACAATTCGATGCTTCGATCGGAGGAGCCTGATTCGACTAAGAATCTCACAGTCAAATCTTCACAGAGGTGTAATGCAATGGGGATCATGTCATTTTGGTTATATGGGCAGTGACATAGCAGACGGGCATGCACTGCGCTATTTATGATGTAAAGAAAGGGGACATTTTTAGGGTTGGGCACCGAAACCCCCAGCGCATATGAGCGCGAGGTCTGGCTATGACTAGGGATGGGTATCGTTAAGATTTTAACGGTACTACTACTCCAGACCTGCCAACCTTGGAATATTTTTTTGAGTACCATCAGCCGAAGAGACAGAACACAGGTTTTTAACATATACTTCTTTCACAACCAATAAGTTATATCACATTTTTGAATATAACTTTTCTTATTGGAGTATTTAAATTTAGGAAACATTGTGTATATTGTGTGTGTGTGTGTGTGTGTAAATAATCTTCAGTGAGATACCCTTAATGTGTATCAATGACATTTACTTGCACTGGCACTTGCTCTTGACTGCTTTGTTTCATTGGTCGCTGATTTGGAGAGTGCTGTTATACATATCATAAAAAAGTACAGCTTTTACAGCACCAAAACAAGTATTATTTATCTAATAAAGATAGAATAATATGGCTCTTTTTATTGTTTGTTTAAAAGCAAAGGGAATGTTTTCTCATTTAATAAATGTTCAGATATTCAATAAAGAAAATATTATAGGGTGTACCTGAAGCCTTCTTATTGTGATTATCACAAATGATTTATTTGAAATAAAAAAATGCAGGTGGGAAAAGAATGAATAATATACACACATCCTAAAATGGGCAGAATCACAAATGTGTTCTGTTTAATAAAAAAATATAGGCCTTCTTAAAGCCACTATTTTACCTGTGGCTCCCTGATGGCTGACATCAAATATCATAATGCAAAATGCATGATTTAGCTGTTTTGATGGGGCGGAGACACTGCCATTGCTGCTGATACACTTTTAGGAACTGCTGTGGGGCATGGGCTCGTTTCTTTTTTAGGTGGTCTGCTGCTTTCTCCCTCCCTGTCTGTGGTCCTCATCCGATGTCATTTTTTGCCGCAACTCATGCACACACACACGCACAAACAAACACCTCTTGGTAACTTTTTATGCTGCTCACATGCACTTTTCCAGCCTACCATAATCTACTTTAATAATTATATACTTGATTAAATTAGTAATCTCAAAAGTTTGCATATGACGTTCTATTTTATTGACAATTATCGAGAGCTCGATTTTGCAGAGTGCATTCAATCGGCTCCGCTGTCAGGCGAATTCCCTTTACTGAAAGCGAACGGCGCCAGGACGCTTTTTTATGTGACCAAAACTTGATGCTCTCTCGCAGAAATAAGTGCACGTTATTGAGTGAGAAGCCACCAGCGCAATCGCCGCCTATGGTACTCGGTAAAATCATAGTAACTTTTTGTGAGCGCTCATTTATAAATCATAAATACTGTTAGCGCATCTTGCGGGCAAGTGCACATTATCAAATGAGCCCGCAAGATCATCGACAGCATAGGATTAAGCCAATTCAATGTTTCAACTTTCCACATCCACCGATCAGTTTACCCTAAGAAGACGTCTTCGTTTAAAACAATGCGTCAGAACGTGTGGGTGGAAGGGGATCACGCGAGATTTTGCGGTTCTGCCGATTTGCTGACTTTTGTTATTGATTGATAGGCCATAGGACGTGTCAATCATCGCTGCATTCTATTTGTGGGAAGAACTCAGTGCTATGATTGGACATATTCTTCTTTGCTATGCTTGTTTTGAGTACTGCACGCAGCAGAGGCGCCATCAGGTTTTTGCGTAGAGTTTAGAGTGACAAATCGTACCAGCGTACTTTGAGGTCAAAATGCGTACCTGCTACGCAAAATGCGTACAGGTTGGCAGGTCTGCTACTCTTATCGATACTGCTTATCGGTCCGGTACATTAACGGTTTTCCTATCGGTGCTTTTGGATATATTTTTTTATAAAAAATAAGACCAAAAATAAAGAATTTATGAATAGAATAACACTGTTTTATTTTCTGCAATGTAAAATCAAACCAGCAGTATTAAAAGAAGTCGGTTGGTTCCTCATAGCTACCTGCAACGATTTTTTTATATTTAAATGTGTATTTTAATGGACAGATTTTTATGTTTGTCCTATGTATGTAAGTAAAGCGACAAATTATTAAGCTCTCAGTGTTATCAATAGGCCTATAGTTTGGGCTGATTTATTTATCATTACATAAACGAGTAGAAAATGTGATGTCACATTATTTAATCCAATTGAAATTAGACCCTCGCGAATAGATATAGGTTGCGCGCGTGTCTCATCTGTTTTGGAAGACGCGCGCATGGAGACTTGCGAGCATGACTCTGCTCGAGAGAGACAAGCCGTGCGTGTTTGTGATGTTAAAACAGCTCATCCGTTTAGTTTTGGGGACGCGCTGTTTTGGTAACGCGAAACGGAGACGGACAAGAGTTTCAAAAGCATTCAAACACAGGCTGCGCGCGCTCGTGAAATTTAAACAGCTCATCTGTTTAGTTTGAGCGACACCATGTTTGGGTAGATGCGCTGAGGGGAGCAGTTTGCGCGTGTCGCGGGTTTCTCCAGTACCTAAAGCAACACCGATAAGGGCGGAGCTTATCGATACTCCGGTCTTTCATAATTTGAGTATCCCCTGAGTATCTTTTAGTACCGGGTTTCGGTACCCATCCCTAGCTATGACCCAGCACAGGATCGCGTCTTCTGTGCTGTGAGACCAGTAAAGAGAAGCAGCACATTCCGCAAGTACCCGCAGATGACTCGCAAATTAATGTGTACACAGTTTCCAAACATTTGTCACTTACTGAATGTTTGGGCATTTAAATATGAATTAACACCTTCTCTTTAAATGCATGTAGTCTGTAACTTAGACTGAACTTTGCGCTGCATGATAAAAAAATAAAAAAGTAAAATAACCAAAATCACCGTATATAGCAAGAACGGCGCAGACTGTTGGAAAGGTCTCTAAAAAAATCCTCCTCGCTTCTAACAATTTTGGACATTATTAAGAGCTCTTTTAAGGGTTAAGATGCTTTATGAATGGCTTTTTTCTTTACTAGGATCTTTTCTGTAATTCTAAGGGGAAACGCCCACAAATTTTGTTACTATGAGCAACTCTTTGCGCCAAGATTTTTCATGAATACGGGCTTGTGTTTTCAAAATTATGTTCCCCTGCATTTCAGACATTTTACCTAAACACATTTATTTTGCACATTGTGACTTGATTCTGCCTTATTTCGTTTTATTTATTATAAAGGTATATTCTGTTCTAAACAAATTCTGTAAATTAATGTTTGATTGTTTTTTGGTGCATCAATGTTGCGCTGTACCCTTAACCACCTGGTGTCGTCCGCACATGCACGGACGCAAAAGCACAAACGTCTGATTCAACTATCAGTCGACTATAGGCAAGACGTGACAATTCTTATTCGACTATGTAAATTCTTAGTAGGGAACACCTCTAAAATAAACACAATCATATTTTGGTATTTGTCCATAAATTTTGCTAATTTACTCGACGAGCTAATCGAGTAAATGTTTCTGAGTGCAGTGATTAAGTGTCTACCAGGTAATGTAACGTTTAGCAAACAAAACAAACACAATAGCCTAACTCTTATTGGTCCGTGTTGAAAACCTATTGTTTCTGTGCGCGGTTTAAGTTAGTCCTATGAAATGGGACCTACCTTTAGATTTAGTTTGGATGTAAGTTATGGCTGTGTAGCTAGTAAAGAAATAAGTGCTAAATGACTTAAGGCTGACAGTAACTGATTAAGAAAATATAAAGATATCCTATCTTTTTTCCTTTAATTTTTAGAACAAAATTAACTTGTTTGCATTCACTTCAATAGTGTTTTATATTTATCTTAATTTGTTCAAAGAGGAGGCCAAAGCTCCGCCCTTGAAGAGCCATTTGCTGTGGAGGACAGAGATGACAGCCAGCAGCACTACAGAGAAGATTCAGACACATAAAACACTACAGATGACTTCCATCTATGCTGTCCTCATGAGTCCAGTAACCTCTGATGCTGTCTGATGTGCCAGCACCATCCACACCCTTAAGAGCTTACATTTTCTATTGCTGGGGACATTATCCGTTAAGGAGCCAGAAAAAGCAGACTTGCTGAGTGTTTTAAAGATTTTATGTATGCAGCACTGAGCCACTTTAACTACAAATACAATTTCCCATTGAAGACTGCTTTAACTTTATTAAAACCATTTACACTAATGTGTTGCGTTGGTCACACCTTGTTACTTTTTGCTTTAAAAAAGTAAAATTGGTATCGAAAAAGGTATTGTTTAGGCTCGTGGGCGGGCTTTTCGCCTTGCTTTTGGCCAATAAAAGCAATAGGATCCCTTTGACGACACAGGGATCCAGAATTAGAAAAAACGTTCTGAAAAAATTTGGGGTGCTGGGGGAGTGTATTAAGTACACAAATACTACGTCAAACATCCAAATCCTTTTTTAACAAGTTGACCATGTTAAGCATGAGAAGCCAGAACGTTTAACAGTGTAAAGTCAGAATGCATGACAAAGCATGATAGCCGATCTTTAATAAAGTAACACGTTTATGTGTTGTGGGGACAGTCTGGAGCCTGTTGACAGTTAGACCCGCAGCAGAAAACACCCTTTAAGATGGCACGGATGTCCCGGCAATGAAGAGATGTAGATGCCTCGGGAAGCGCATTTCATTTGCTTTCCGCCAACCAGGATTAATATCCAAAGAGAACACTTGGCCACAAAAATGTTTCTTAGCTAAACAAATATAAATCTGATACAAATACAAACATTATTTATTACTTTCATTCATATTTCACGTTCGTATTTTTACGTCACATCTAAACGAAGCCAGGTAAACAACGGATCGGCAATTTTCTCCTGCTTTCCAAAAGCGCACGGGAGGCTGCTGATGGTAAGCATCCATGAGATAAGTTTATGTAAAGGATAAATTGATTGCTAGCACCGAAATTCCCTTGCAGTAGCTCTGCTATTAGCTTTGCTGAGCTTCATTTCGCTGTTTTGTAGACACGCCAGCAAGACAGAGAATGTCACAGCAAGTTGTGAGCGTGATTATCCCAAGTCTACATTTAAAACAACAAGCTTGAGAAAGGATGCCAGCGATGCACTCCGTGTTTAAGGGTAAAGTCCTGACAAATGTGGCCTCAACAACCAGATTCGTCAAGTGGTTTGCGTCATCGGACTTTAATCTGTTGTACCTGTTTAACCTGCACACTCCGTGAGTTAACACTTGTATAGCATATGTTTCTTTCACCATACAGAAAAAAAAACATTTAATAGTTCTTTAAAAATGTATTAGTAAATGATTAATAATAAATTATTCTTGTTATTATTCAATAAAAATAAAAGAGTTTAAATGGTCTGAATTTTTACTATCAGTTAACGGTCAATGAAGATCCCTAGTTTTGAATGATTGTTAAAAAACTTAGCCTTTACAGGCACGCATCGCCACGCAATGAATCTTGGGATAGCTAAAGCTGTGCAGGATACATTCGTTCCATCCTTAAAATCCTGTCGAAATAAGGTCGCACTTTGAGGCTGCATTGAAGCAGCCTTTGAATTGGGACAGCCTTCAGTTGCGCTGCTGTGACACAATCGGCCTTCAAAGGACACAGCCCCAAACTGGGATACCACTGTAGTTCCAGGAAATGCCAATGTGCATATTCTATCGCTGTCACAGCTGCTACAGCAATACATCATCCCAGCGTTACAATGAGCTTATCATTATCGTTCGCTACATTTGTAACCCCAATGATTTCTGCTGTATTGGTCACTCTTTGATTTAGACTTATTTTCGACCATAAAGTTTATTGTTTAAATACCCTGCCTCAATTACATATCTTAGTCATGTCATTTTAAGTGTTTGATCACATCATTTGAGTGATCATTGCAAGAAAATGTGTTTATGTATATACTGTATTCAATAGGACTTCCCGTTCGTGTGTCAAAACTTGACACTGGTACTGTACTATAATATACACAAAGAATATTGGTCGATCTATCAATATTTCTGTACTCACTAATATTGGTATCGTCCCCAAATTTTTTTTTATTGTATATGTAAACTCTCTTTCAATACTTTACCATATTTAAAGCACATCTTTCTTAAAGATACTTTTTTCCTTTATGTGTTGTGAAAAAAATATTTTTTTGAGACCTCTCGGCGTGTTCGGAGCACAAATAAGGTGACATGCGAGAGATTTCAAGGCGTCCTCATGGACAATATGGTTATAGTTATTATCAAGGTCCATAAAAGTACTAAAGACATCGTTAAAAGTAGTTATTTTGGTTTGGTAATGATGTCTTTTGTACTTTTCTGGACCTTGACAACAACTATAACCTTTATGTCTATGAGGAGGCATGGAAATCTCTCGGATGTCAGCTAAATATCTTTATTTGAGCTCCGAAGACCCCGGGAGGTCTCAAAACATGTTAAGCATTGTGTGGGTGAGTAAAAAAAAAACCTTACCCTTCAAGAAAAACTGGTCGCGGTTAAAATAGTCATAAAATGCGAACATTTGGTCGCAGTCTAGAGCCCTATATAATGTAATGTCTGATCCGCAGTAAGTGTCTAAAACACTTCATATGTTGTTCTGTGTATTGAGTGGTGGTTAGACAAGTTATTTTTACTGTACTGGCATTAACAGAGTAATGAAGACATCGAATGGCTCGTTTTCTTCCCTTAACAAACCCTGGACTACATTATAGAACTAAAACATTGGAAACAAACCAAAAAGATGCAGTACAGCCACAAACAGTGCTCTCTGACATTTCAGCAGCTGTGAGGGAGCAGGATCACATGGCGCAAACCACGTTGTCTTAATACGGCGGAATTATGGAATAACTCAATCAATTGACCAACGAAAATCAAATATTACGTGCTAACATACATTTAAACCATATCTGTCATCGTTTTGAACTTTGAAAATTCAATTGTCGGTGTTTATTTTAAGGAGAGGTAAGGTGGCTAATTGCTACGCACCTAGCATCGGGGCTTAAATGTTTAGGATGCTGCTGATGCATTAAACATCTCGAAACATGAACTGTAATGGTCAATGTTTATGCATGTGTATTTTAGGCCCATTTTCGCTAAAAACGCTTTTTTTTCCATTCGGGTGAGTTTATGACAAACACGTGGATCTCACACGTGATGTTCCATAACAACCGCAAAATGTATGCAGTCAACGATTATTGTGACAACGTAAATAATGCTGTCGTGCCTAGATGAGTTGCGAAATGACAAAAACAATTTTAAGTCTTTTCAGCCCTTCAATAAAAACTAAAATTGTAATTAAGGCCCGTCCAGTGAACTCACACGACAGGCCGCTAATGCTAACTAAGCTAACCCGATAGCCATTTGAACACAAAGGCAGCAACACTGAAGAGCACCAGGTTTTTGCCTATTTTCAACACTCAAGTTCAAATTTTAAAAGGTTTTCTTTAAATTAGTATGCACTTAAATGTTGAACATTCGAGGTCAAAGAGCCGCTGCGCTGCACGAGACACAAGGCCGCAGACGGACGGTGTATTACAAGCTTTAGATCATTGTCATAAGCGTGTGCTTTACATCAACATATTAATGTAATTCAAACACATACAGCTGAGACGACAGATCTGAAGCACAGCTAACGAGCATGAAATAACCCGAGCCTTTAATTTATGACTATGGACTTTATAAACGCTGTTAAAAGGTAACGTATACGTGTACTTGTTACATGCCGTAATCGATATTCATATAGTATAGCGATTTATACACACCATGCTGTGTCTGGCCGTTGACGCTGCTCACTGTGTTCATTTTCTTGGTCCATGGGTTCACCTTAGGCGGCGGCGCTGCTGTAAACTCCTTTTTATCCGCTTTCTCCTGATCTTCACTTTCATCAGGGTGCTCTTCTTGATTTAAGTTCACCTTCGCTTGAATGTCGTTTTCCTCTTTTGAAAATGTTACACTTTGCTCCTTCATGACAGGATCAGAAGCTCCCTCTATATCGCCCTGGCATCTGTCCTCATGCTCCTGATCCCCCTGTTTGAGCAGAGGATTGTTTGGCAGGAGAGTCTCCACCTCAGTGGCCATTTCTCTAACACACCTCAATTTTACCGCAATGTGCTGGCAAAAATGTTTGTTCTCTTCCAACGACGAGCCTATTTACCGTCTCCACTCCACCCCTAGACCAAAACGGCTTTAGTCTAAGATGCAGAGTGGTTAATTTCAATTAAAACATGTAAAAGAAGGCCGAGGGCCTTATAAAAAATTACAGACTTCTCTTCACTACTTGCAGCAGTGTGAGAGAACCACGCGTTGGACGTGAGCGCGCACGTAGACGTAACGGGGCGTGGCGACATCACGTGATTATAAAACGTCCATATATAGCGGGTAGCTAGGATGGGAATTCACGTAACGTCACAGTAGTGGGAAGTAAGGCAATAAGGCATTTTCAAGAATAGTTTCTCAACACTTTATAAATGGTAGAACTATATTGCTTAAACATTTTTACAAAGACTGTGAATAACTGAATTGTAGAGTTAAACTGTTAAACAGTTTTTCACCATTTTAGTGTTAAAGCGTTCACCCTAGAATTCAAATTTGTTGTTTTTACTCACCATCAGGCCATCAGAGATGTAGGTGACCATTTTTCTTGAGTAGAACAATAAAAAACAATTTAAATGTAAATCCGCAGCCCTCTGTGCTTCATATAATGGATGTTAATGGGGTCCATGTGGGGTCAAGAGTTTTAATATCCAACACATGCGTGATCCCAGCGCCTCCTGGTGCATATTTGACATCTTGTGAAGCGAATCAATCGTTATTTGCAATAAACTGAACGTCATTTATAAAATGTGAGCGATATTCTACAGCTTCGGCCAAACGTCCTGGTCGCAAGTCCTGTCGCAAAATTACGTACATTAAGGTCTGCACACGCGTCGTCTCTCTACTATGTAAACAACCGCTTCGTGCCAATTCGCCTACTAATATTATGTAAAAGTATGTACTGTTTTTGTTATGGAAAAGTATATACATTTTAGCGCATAGCAAGATGATCTTTGCATTTAAGTATTTATTCATTCATTATTTATTATGTAATGCTATATGTATACTTACATTTGTTAATTCAGTGAAGCATCTGCTATTTTATTAATTCCGTGGAGTGTCACTAAGCTTCGCCCTCTCGCCTTGTGTTGTAATATTAGCCGTTAGAGTGTCCATCATTCTGCACTTCAAATTTGGAGGTTATAGACCATCCGGGGATCTTTGGAATACTATTTTCAACATACTTTTATTTGGGACATACTAATTCTACTTTCAAATACTATTTAGGACGGATAGTATGCGGATTGGGTTGCCCTTTGAGATCGGGCATATGTCATTTACGTGACACAAGAAGAGCTATTCTCACTCTAAACAACAAACGAACGGCAACGCAGTCACGAATAGACGAAGGGGAAGAATGTAAAAACGAACGTATACAGAGTGGTGTTCACGACACACTTCTGTGTTTCTCTATTGATGAAGATTGCGCGTATTGATTTGTGCATGTTTCAATTTAAATCCTGCTGGAAAACTCTTCACATCCCAGATAGCACAATCCATCTGGCTTACATCTATTTGACGTCTGAATTTACATCTGCAAGACATCTACAATACATAGTTTGCTCATCTGCAATACGTCTCGGAGACGTCTGAACGTCTGTAATACGTCTGGTAAAGATCTGGAGATCTGCTGCGTTAAAAACATCTGCTAAACATCTTAGAAAGAGCAGCTTTACATCCATTCTAAATCATACACATCTTACAGACATCTTCTAGAGGTCTATATGACGTCTGACAGCAGACATCTCCGAGATGTATTGCAGATGAGCAAACTATGTATTGTAGATGTCTTGCAGATGTAAATGCAGACGTCAAATAGACGTAAACCAGACGTATGTGTGCTATCTGGGATATAGACTGTTTCAGCAACAACATAGACAAACTTGATGTGGCCTAAACTTATTATTAAAATGTATTATTATTTATTAAATACAGTTAATATACAATAACATCTTAATATGAATTTATATTAATTCAATATATAAAATAAATGTTTATATTATTAGCAAACAGACAGGAAGTTCACTTAAGGCCAGCACGTGCCTCAGATGAAACCGTTTATACTAGGGACTTAGGTTGAGAGAGGTAAGTGGGCGGAGTTTCAGCACAGACAGCGGACACGCTCCCAGCATTTGAAAGCAGAAAACACTGCTCATTTTTAAAAGATTTCGATAATTTATTTTGTTTACTTGTCAGTGGTGGCTGGTGCAGAATTTTTTGAGAGGGTGCAACCCACAATTTGACATGTGATTTACGTGTCATCACTGCATAGCTAAAAATGCAAGGTTTAACTATCAAAGCATGTAACAGTGTTTATTAACAGTAATAAGATTCCAGTCCAAATTAAAAATATTGACATATACTATATTCTTGTAAACTTAGTAAAATTCCTAGATGCTACAGTGTTTTTGAACCATATCATAGTAAATTAATAGGTATCATACAGTATTTTGTACAGTTCAATTCAATTTAATTCAATTCAAGTTTATTTATATAGCACTTTTCACAATGTGCATTGTTCCAAAGCAGCTTTACAGAAGCAAATAAGAAAACACAGAGGTAAAACACAGCACAGTGTTTATAGAACAAGCAAGATCATTCTAATAGATAATATCTAGTAAATAAATAAATAGATGGCTCAGCCGGGAGGGCCAGATCCCCTCTGACGCGTCATAGCTGCACTCAGTGACCCCGACCAAGTCACTGAGCAAACATCCACGAGGAAGAGGGAGAGCCCACCGCCCGCGACCCAGGTAATCCCACTCGCCGAAACCATGCACGTCCAGTCCGGTCCCACTCCACGATCGACACCAGAAAACAGAGGAACAAACAGGGAAAATAGTAATGGCATATTGAAACCTTATTCCTCTGCTGTCTGACATCGACCACAAAACGAGACCAAACCAGCCCCAACAAATAAGATCCCCCAACCACAACCAACGAGCCCCCCCCCCCACGAACACCCGCCCAGCAACCCCCAATCAGGGCCACTGAATGCAGCTATAACTTTTGATCAATTCACTATAGTTAGTACTACTAAAAACGTTTATAATAAATATAGTTCACTGATTACCGTAGGTTTCTCTGCTTTTGGCACATTGCTTGTGCACAGTGTAAACACTTTATACTAAGGGCGAGTAAAGCTCGTCCTCTTATCACTGTTGCTTTGAATTTGTAAATCACGTCCATTCTGTCTATAACGTCCATAACGTTCCGTAACGGGGTTCTGAGTGCAAAAATCTTCGCTGTGTTGAGAATCGTCCAATCACATTGTCACAAAAACAATATTGATATGCTATTAGGAAAGGTAGGAGGTAGAGGCCTGTGGAGGACTGATTTCATAATCGTGCTCCCAGTGAATTTCTGAACAATCCTGCCTGCTCCTGCAACGTGTGTGTCAAACAATCAAACACTCATCTTATGGTTGATAAATAGCCTATGTTCATGTGAAGGTAAAGAACCATGCCGGACAAATAACTTAACAAATTACGACATGTGACAAATTATTTTTTTTATTAGACCAATAAAACTTTTAGCTTTTGAAAGGCTACAAACATAACACAGAGAGCTTACTTTGACCAGGGATGTCGCCTCAACCCAGAGGTGCCAGATTTGTGTCTGTTGTAAATCAATACTTTGTCACAGTTACCAGCTGGAGTGCCCTTCATGCTCCACCAGAGGGCACTCGTATCAACACCCGGACTATAATTCACACTACATTTCCTACAAGTCATTTCTTGGACTCATTGCTCTTCCGTGCAAGCTAAGATGGCCGCTCTGACTTCTGCCACATCCAGGCTTCCAGCTCTGCTTGCACCTCCATGTTGTCCATCCCTGCCTGCGCCTCATGGCTTCCAGCCCTACCTGCCACCAGTGGCGGCTCCAGACAATTTTGATTGGGGGTTCATTGGGGGGTCCTGGTCATTTCAAGGGGGGTCTCATGAAAACCAAAAAAAATACAGTGGACACGGCTAATAACTGCATATTACTGCTACTAAACAAATAAAACAACACAGCATATCAACTACTTTGTTTTTAATTAATTAATCAATTGCAGTTTGCAAACAATATGCTCGAACTTTAATTGCCATAGCCACACCGTGCCCGCTGTAGCGCTCGATGAGGCGTCATTTCTTTCCATCTGCTCACCTGTCTCCTCCGCATCGGGGGCTGCGAGTTGCTCCGGTCCCACCTCCTCATCCTCCAATTCCTCGGTGTCCTCTGTTTCTAATTCTAGGATCAAGCAGGGCTCGCCCTCCACTGCAACGGGTATATTTTCACTCCTATTTTTTCACTCCTATTTTTTATGAAGAAGCGATCCATTTTTAGCTTTAAGATATAAAGTGCGTAGCAGCTCTAGCGGGCTCGCGACAGCGCCTTGAACGCAATGATGCAAGGCGCAGCGGCAGCAACGTTCATAGGGCGTCGCAGTGATTCTTATGTTTATATTTTTTATATGTCGAATCAATTATTAATTATTATTGTTCTGCGTAGTTTGAAGAGAACCATTTTTAAATCTTTATCCCGGATATATATTTTAATATATATTTAAATATTTTTTAATATATATTAAATATTTTTTAATCAGGCAGGGGGTGGGGGGTCAAATGGGGGAACCGATCCAGAGAAGGTTCGTGAGAAAGATTTTTTTACCTTTTTGGGATGGCACCACAAGACGTCGTTCGTTTGCAGAGCGCAGAGATCTGGTGGGTACATACGTCTGCATTAGCGAAAGAAGATAAGGGGGAGCCGAGCCAGTGGTGGACTTGTAGGCCAGGAGGAGGGATTTGAATTTGATGCGAGCCACAATAGGGAGCCAATAAAACTTTATGAAGAGAGGAGTGACGTGTGCTCTCTTCTGTTCATTGAAGACCACTCTCGCCTAGGGCTGCAACAAACGATTATTTTGATAATCGACTAATCTAACGATTATTAGAACGATTATTCGACTAATCGTTGATTATTTTCTTAGATTAATCGGGAGGTTTTGGTCGATTATTAAGTTTTTGCAATTCATTCATTTGCAATTCAATTCACCTATTTTAACTAATAAATAAAACAAAGACATTATTTCAGCTGTTTGATTTCTAAACTATAATTTTTTTCCTAAATTCTGTTTGATTCAATTTCAATTTATTTGAATATATAAAGTAGGTTCTTGGAGTACATACTGATTAAAAATGTAAAGCTTGAATGCACTGTCAGTCGCTTTCGACAGAAGTGTCTGCTAAAAAAAATTATTAAGGAAAATCTCAACTAATGATGTAAAAACATATATACAGGGAACCAAGTCAGAACATCAACATACCATTAAACGTTAAAATTATACAAATTATTTATAGCCAATACAACTGCATTTACTAAAGATTTTAAAAATAATCATATTTAATAATAACTAATTATTCTAAAGACTGATCAATTACATAATTTATTTAAGATAAATATAGGCTTTTATACCCCAGCTGGAATAAACTATAGAAACCCAATAGAACCCATGAAAAGAAATTCTAATGGTTTCCATTGAAATATTATAATTTACCAACCATAAACTTGAATCATTAAAACCGTAACAAAACTCATTTTTTGTAGTGTTTTTTTTGGGCCTTACTCCCACTATTAGAATTCATCACGTACCATTAGACATTAGACCATTATAGTTTCCATTAAAACCAATTCATTTACCATAATCCACAACATTTTCTATGGTAATTTTGGACAGGGTTTTATTGTTTATTCAGCCGGGACGTTTATGCAGGTAGGCCTACACATGGAGCATTTTAAATGAATAAATAGAACATTTAAATAGAACATGTTTTTGGGGGGTCAAGAAAGTGTTTGCGGTATATTTCCTCCTCCCTCACTGCAAAACGTTCGCTCTGTGACTCTGGATGCATTTTAAATTCACAGTAAGGATGCACCCCTGTCACATTACACACTTGCGCTTCAATAAACCGACGGATGGTGGGTTAATGTGTTTAAATGCTAGGTGAAATAGACGTAAGATGCAAAAATCTCTCGATGGCAATCGTAACAGAGCGCTCTGCTGGGTCAGCTAGCATTGGCAAGCGGCATATTCTTCTATTGCGTAAATGCGTTGCCTCTTGAAGGGTAGTCGCGCTACAGCGCCCCACAGGTCAAACCACGTAACTGCGGGACCTCAAATAAAATCATGTGAAATCAAACGACTACTCGACAACACAATTATTTGTCGACAATTTTTTATTGTCGACGTTGTCGATAATGTCGACTAATCGTTGCAGCCCTACGTCTCGCCGCTGCATTCTGGATCATCTGTAGAGGTTTGGTTGTGCAAGCTGGGAGTCCAGCCATTAGCGCATTGCAGTAGTCCAGTCTGGACAGAACAAGAGCCTGGACTAGGATTTAGGTTAGTTTATAAAGCCATGCTACTAGGAGGATTCTAGACTTAAGACGCATCTAGACTAAATCTAGACTAAAGACGCATCTTTTTAATCTTGCATACACTACACTTCCATAATACTAATCCTCAGAGGATTTAGGCTGCATTATTTAGATCAACCGGAACCAGGAACACATCCAACAACAAATGATGTACCTGTTGCATCAAAGAGTGCAGAACAGTACTCTACTCTCAGCCAGTCTTGTCTCTTTGTTCCAAGGTTACCGCAGGACCTGACTCGAGCTGAGATGATAGAGCTGAATAAAGGATTCGGCAACTTGACACGATTTTTTTTCTACAACACTTCAAATGCTATTAGATTGTTAATGATCATCTTAAATCTATAATTTACCTTATTAGTAAGTTTATTTATTTTTTATGTAGCCTTGTTGTGCAAGCACTGTTGAGCTTGTGCAGAGGCAGCAGCTTTTGCCAGAGGGGAACTGGAATCCCCTGGTTGGGTCTGGGTTCTCCTGAGTTTTTTTTTCTCCATTGGAGTTTTGGGTTCCTCGCCACCGTTTGCATATTGTTTTGCACTATTTGCCTGGCCGGGGGGGCTGCTTTAGAATTTAGAAGTTAGACATAATTAATATTGCATATAAGAATTTATAGTCCGTTTAATATTTGACCTGTGGTTCTCTCTCCTTTATCTCAAATGTGTGCTTTCACTGTGCGTGTGTGCGTCTATGTCAATGTGTGTAGTGTGTATGCATATTGTGTGTGTGGAGCATTTGTTTGTCTGTCTTTTGTTGTTTTCACCTTTTTCTTGTTTTTACAGGTATATGACTTTAGTTGTTTTTCTTGTATTCAATGTGTCTCATGTACAGCTGCTTTGAAACAATGACAATTGTAAAAAGCGCTATATAAATAAAGTTGAGTTGAGTTGAGGATTAAAGCTAGAGTAAGCAAGGGTGAGAATGAACAAATATATAAAAGATATAGACAGTTAATGGTTAGTCAACTAAATGTGGAACAGATATGTTTTGAGCAGTTCTTTGAAAAGTTGTGAAGGATGCTGCAGTTCGGGTGGAGGCTGGCAGTTCATTCCACCACAGGGGAACCGAATGAGTAAAGGTTTTTGCAAGCAATTTGGTGCCTCGCTGTGATGGAACAACCAGGCGTCGCTCATTTTTAGACCGAATATCAGATTGGTCAGATTGAGGTGAGGGGGCAGGTGGGCAAAGAAGAGCAGAGAAGGTTTTAAAGGTAGTACGAGGGTCAGGAGAGTTGTTGATTTTTGCGTGGTAGTACAGGGTTTTCGCAGAGGAGACGTCAGCAGAGAAAGAAGAAAGGAGAGACTGATAGAGCAAGAGGTCAGTAGGTTCTTTAGATTTGCGCCACTTTCTCTCAGCAGACCTGAGCGTGGCACGATACTCACGGAGAACATCAGATAACCAGGGTGCAGAAGGGGATGCACGAGATGGCCTAGATGTAAGAGGGCATAAGCTGTCGAAGCAGGAGGTTAGTGTGGAGAAAAGAGCGTAGGTGGCGCTGTTAGCATCCGAGAGAGGGAGCTGTTCAGAGGGAGAGAGCGTGGCAGAGACGCAGAGGATAAGCGGGAGGGAGAGAGTGATCATAGGTTGCACCAGAATGTGACCAGTGGGGAAGCATGTTTAGTGTCTGTAGAGGTTAGGTCGAGATCAAGAGTGATGAGGGAGTGATGAGGAAATGATCCGACATGTGCAGCGGGGTGACCTGGGAGTGATGAGTGGAGCAGTAGCATGTGTAAATAAGATCAAGTTGATTACCAGATTTATGGGTTGCTGAAGTGGGGACACCCTTGAGGTCAAACGACGCAGTCAGGTTGTTGAAGTCGGCAGACTGTGGTTTTCAAGGTGGATATTGAAGTCTCCAAGTACCACCAGGGGAGTATCATCCTCGGGGAAGGATGACAGAAGTGCATCAAACTCCTCCAAAAAAAGCCCAAGCTGACCTGGGGGACGATAGATGACTACAACGTGAGTTTTAACAGGGTGGATAATGTTAAAACTCATGTGACCGCATTAGGACCGAGTGTTCGCCCCTGTTCATTAGCAAAATAAACAGCTTGCCGCAGCCGAACATATTAACGAACATAATGTATTAACATAAATACAGTTAAACTTCAAGTGCCCTTTTGCCAAATAACATATAAATATAGAGTAAGTTTAACACTGGCTTTGAATGTTCTAAATAGAATGTTTCTATTTCTATGTTCTATTTATGACTGACTAAGCTCCCTTCTCTATCATAAGCTCACGTTATCCACCTATATATACGGTACATGTACGTCAATTAAGAATGTTGATAAATTTTACTTACATTGGCAGCTTTGTCTCGTTCAGTTGGTCTCGATTCTCCTTGAGGAACAACTTTGAAGCTAATCCTGCTTGTACTGTCCCATATGTTTTCTCATATTCGCCCCATATGACCCCTTTAATGTCTAAACCGCTGGCAACAAAAGTGAGTAAAATGTCAATATTTTGTGTGGCCATTATTTTCCAGCACTGCCTTAACCCTCTAGGGCATGGAGTTCTCCAGAGCTTCACAGGTTGCCACTGAGGGTGAATCACCTTCACCCTCAGCTTCTTTTGGGGTCGTTATAATGTTGGAACACCTCCCTGCGGTCCAGTCCCCGAAGGGAGGGGATAATGCTCTGCTTCAGTATGTCACAGTACAATTTGGCATTCATGGTTCCCTCAATGAACTGTAGCTCCCCAGTGCCGGCAGCACTCATGCAGCCCCAGACCATGATATTCCCACCACCATGCTTGACTGTAGGCAAGACACACTTGACTTTGTACTCCTCACCTGGTTGCCGCTACACACGCTTGACACCATCTGAACCAAATAAGTTTATCTTGGACTCATCAGACCACAGGACATGGTTCCAGTAATCCATGTCCTTAGTCTGCTTGTCTCGCTGTGTGTTGAGTTATTTTGAGGGGACAGCACATTTACACTGTTATACAAGCTGTACACTCACTACTTTACATTGTAGCAAAGTTTCATTTCTTCAGTGTTGTCACATGAAAAGATATAATAAAATATTTACAAAAATGTGAGGGTTGTACTCACTTCTGTGAGATATCGATTTAAAATATGTATTTTGTGAATATATTTTGATTCTGTGTGGTGTTATTTGTATGCACCATGGGTCTGAGAGTAACGCAATTTCAATCCTCTATATGTACGTACTGTACTTGTGGCAGAATTGACAATAAAGCAGACTTCCACTTTTGACTTGACTTTAAAAAGAAGTAAACTACATTAGCTAGCAAGTTAAAAGTAGGTAGCTAGCCAGACCGATCAACAAACACAGACCGGAAGTTAACTTCTGGCCAGGCGCTGTCACGAATAGAAGCAGGGAAACACAGGAGAGCGGATCCACGTGCTGTAAAGTTCTTTTAATCAATCCATAAAGTGAGTATAATCCACAATGAAACACTGCAAGGTGACAAGGCATAACCAACAACAACGATCGACAAAGCACAACTGAACAAAGGGCAATATATATACAAAAGAAGAGACAAACATGAAAAGACACAGTAGGCATATGAGACACGAGGCATAATGGGAAATGGAGTCCTACAAAACACAAGCAGAAACACAGAGCATTATGGCGCCCTCAGGTGGCGAAACGAGGCGCCAGGAATAGGACATGATCAGGCGAGAGCCGATAAAACCATCTATACAAAGCAACTGCACAAGTATGATTAATGTAATTCTGAATATAGATGATAAAAATGATAAATACTGAAAATGTCTAATAGTTTTTATAATCTTGATCATTTCGATTTGTCATTCCACAAAACTGCAAGATTAAAACATAATCGTTATTGATTATTGCCTTTAGTAATCTATATAGTAATAATCTATATAGTAATCTAGATTATTACTTTAAGATATTAGAATAACGTACATGAAAACGTTTTACATGCTAAACAACACGAGAAGCGTTTATAAATTATTTTATTGCTGTTTTATAAAGCACACACTGATTCTCTAAGAAACATGAAAATCAAAACAGTTATTTAAACAGAAAACATCAACAAATAACAGACGAGAAGAAGAAAAAAGTTTATGCCACTCTGACAATGTACTATATAGTGGCGATGGACCCATCCATATTTGCCGTCTTAAAGGAATCGTCCACTTTCAACATACATTTTCATGATCATTTACTCACCCCTGTTGTCTTCCAATATGTTTATGTATTTTTTTCTTTAGTCGAAAAGAAATTAAGGTTTTTGATGAAAACATTCCAGGATATTTCTCCATATAGTGGACTTCAATGGACTCCAAACGGTTGAAGGTCAAAATTACAGTTTTGGGCAATTGTCATGATGGATGAACGAGGTGAGACCCAAGTGCGGTGAAAATAGAGGTTTTTATTAGGCAGGGAACACACTAGACCCCAAAGGGAGAGACCCCGAGCGATAGCGTCTGCAGCCTAGGAGAGTGTCACACCCGGAGGATCCGGGATCTAGACGGCGGCTGTGACGAAGAACTTGAGGCAGATCTCACGGTGGGCAGGGTTAGCCCGCAGAGGTCTTTAGAAGGCGTGGCTGGACTGGGTCCCGTGAACTGGTGGAGGATCTCCTTGGAGGAGCTGAACCGGGGAGAACTGGAGCGCCGGCGGGGAACTAGAGGCAGAGGAGGGCAACCAAAAATAACAGGAAGAAAAAAAAACTAGATACCGGAACTAACTAGACTGAAAAAACTAACTACTAGAATATAAGCAAGAGCAATAGGCTAGATGCACGCGACAGGACAAGACAAGACAAGGAGTCAGCACTAAGTTGTACGCATACACATTCAACGGACTGACAAAGAACAGCAAAACACGAGGGAATAAATGAGGAAACCTATCACAATCACAATGAGCAAACAGCTGCGCAGCGCGACCGCGGGGCGGGAAGCGCTGGCGAAACTCGCTACAGGTGTCAGGGTGATCAGCGCTATGTGAGGGAATACCAGTGAGGGAGACACGAGGGCGGGGCTGGTGACGCGGACACCGAACACGCGGCAAACTGTCAAACAATTCCCCACGTGTTCGACATGAAACAAAACAATGCCATGCAGGCAGAAAACGGACCCAGCAAACCCAGAGTCATGACAGTATCCCCCCCCCCAGCGGCGCCACCGGGCGCCTAGGGAGGGGGCTCACCTCGTCGCCGGTGGAAGTCCACGATCAGTGCACGGTCCAGGATGTCGCGAGACGGCACCCAACACCTCTCCTCTGCGCCATAGCCCTTCCAGTCCACTAAGTATTGGTAGCCCCTGCCGCGACGGCGCACGTCGAGCAGTCTCCTGACCGTGTAGGTCGGGGACCCGTCCACCAGGCGAGGGGGAGGGGAACGGGAGCCAGAAGGATTAAGGCGAGACGTGAAAACAGGTTTCACCCTGGAGACATGAAAAACAGGGTGAACTCGACTAAAATTAGGTGGGAGTTTGAGCCGGACGGCCACCGGATTGACCACCTTGGTGATCCGAAATGGGCCGATGAACTTGGGAGCCAGCTTGCGAGAAGGCACCCGGAGAGGCAAGTCCATGGTGGAGAGCCACACTCGCTGACCAGACACGTAGGTAGGATGGGAAGTCCGGTGCCGATCAGCTACGGCCTTGTTTCGACTGGCGGATTGGGCCAGAATCCTCCTAGCTTTCCTCCATGTGCGTTGGCAACGTTGGACGAAAGCCAGGGCCGAAGGGACCGAGGAGTCGAGTTCCTGGGAAGAAAACAGAGGGGGTTGGTAACCCAGAGAGCACTCAAAGGGCGACATACCTGTAGAGGACACGGGCTGAGAGTTGTGGGCATACTCAATCCAGGCCAGCTGTTGGCTCCAGGAACCAGGGCAGTGCGAGGTCAGGCAGCGAAGTCTCCGACCGAGATCCTGGTTGGCGCGCTCACATTGCCCGTTGGTCTGTGGATGAAATCCGGAGGAGAGGCTAGCAGTGGCACCAATTTGCTTGCAGAATTCTTTCCAGAACCGGGAAGTAAACTGAGGACCCCTGTCGGATACTACGTCAACTGGTAACCCATGGAGACGGAAGACGTGATCCACCATCAGTTGAGCGGTCTCCCGGGCGGAGGGAAGCTTGGGCAGGGGAATGAAATGGACTGCTTTGGAGAAGCGGTCCCCCACCGTCAACACGACGGTATTACCACCAGAGAGAGGGAGGCCGGTCACAAAGTCCAAGGCGATGTGGGACCAGGGGCGGGAGGGAATGGGCAGAGGGCGGAGCAGACCAGCAGGAGGACGATGGGAAGGCTTGTTCTGAGCACAGACTGAGCACGCCAACACGAACTGCCCGACGTCTTTGGCCTGTGACGGCCACCAATACCTCTGACGCACCGTAGCCAGGGTACCCCGATTGCCTGGATGGTTGACGAACCTAGAGGAATGACTCCACTGAAGGACTTCAGGGCGCAGCGCAACCGGCACGAACAAGCGGCACGAACAAGCGGCACGAACAAGCGACCCAGTGGGCATCCCCGTGGCGCTTGCACCCCTCGTCCGGCCTCCTCTACTCGCCGCTCAAGTCCCCAGGTGAGGGCCCCGACCACCCTCCCCTTGGGGAGGATAGTTTCCGTCGCAGGCTCCCTCCCGAGTGCCTCGAACAGGCGAGAGAGGGCATCTGGCTTGACGTTCTTAGAGCCGGGCCGGTACGAGAGGGTGAAGGCGAACCGACCGAAGAACAGAGCCCAACGAGCCTGTCGCGAGTTTAACCTCTTGGCTGAACGGATATACTCGAGGTTCTTATGATCCGTCCAGACCAAGAAGGGCTGCGCTGACCCCTCCAACCAGTGACGCCACTCCCCCAGAGCTAGCCGAACCGCCAACAGCTCCCTGTTTCCGATATCGTAGTTTCGTTCTGCAGGGCTGAGGTGGCGGGAGAAGTAGGCGCATGGATGCACCTTCCCGTCATAAGCCGCTCGCTGAGACAGAACCGCACCTACCCGACATCGGACGCGTCTACCTCCACAATGAACTGGCGTTCCGGATCTGGAAGACAGAGCACAGGTGCAGAGACAAACCGGGACTTAAGATTGTCAAAGGCTACCTGTGCTTGAGGATTCCACTTGAACGGGATCTTAGGGGAGGTGAGCGCGGTGAGCGGTACAGCCACCTGGCTGAAACCCCGGATGAATCGCCGGTAGAAGTTGGCGAACCCCAGGAACCGCTGCAGGGCCTACGGGAGTCAGGGGCAGGCCATTCAGCGACGGCCCTGATCTTGACCAGATCAGGCTCAATGCCTCTAGGAGAGATTATGTGACCAAGGAACGAAACCGAATCGGCGTGGAATTCGCACTTCTCCGCCTTAACAAAAAGTTGGTTCTCGAGAAGACGCTGGAGGACCTGACGAACGTGCTGGGTGTGTACCTGGAGAGAGGGGGAGAAGATCAAAATGTCATCCAAGTACACAAAAACAAAGCGATTGATCATGTCACCCAACACGTCGTTGACTAGGCCCTGGAAAACGGCCGGAGCATTGGTCAGGCCAAAAGGAAGAACCAAATACTCGTAATGTCCCGATGGTGTATTGAAGGCCGTCTTCCACTTGTCCCCCTCACAAATGCGGACAAGGTGGTAGGCATTGCGGAGGTCTAGTTTAGTAAAGACCTTGGCTCCCTGCAGCAATTGAAAAGCAGTTGACATGAGTGGCAAGGGGTACTTGTTCTTAACCGTGATCTCGTTCAACCCTCGATAGTCGATACAGGGACGCAGGGAGCCATCCTTCTTCTGGACAAAGAAGAAGCCCGCCCCAGCCGGTGAGGAGGAATGACGGATGAGCCCAGACTGAAGTGATTCACGAACATACTTATCCATGGCCTCTCTTTCAGGACCGGAAAGGGAATAGAGTCGACCCTTGGGCGGAGAAGTGCCTGGAAGGAGGTCAATGGCGCAGTCGTAGGGGCGATGCGGAGGCAGGGAGGTGGCGCGTGCCTTGCTAGACCGAGCGCAGATCGTGGTACCCCTCCGGGACTCCGGAAATGTCGGCCGCTTCAACCTGCAAGACAGGGGGGACAGAGACAGGAGACAAGGCAGGACCAAGACATGACGCATGACAAAAAGGGCTCCAGGCCAGAATAGAATTGTTAGCCCAATCCACGTGAGGATTGTGCTGTGACAGCCATGGGTGCCCTAAAATGATTGGGTTTTAGGGGACTCCAGGATGTACAGCTCAATCATCTCACAGTGGTTACCAGAAAGGAAGAGTCTTACGTGGGGGGTGATGTGAGTGATGGTGGCAAAGGATGGACCCGCCAGCGTCCAGACCGGGATGGGTTGGGGCAGCGACAGAAGAGGGATCCCCCACCGGCGAGCTGTGGCGGCATCCAGGAAGTTGCCCTCTGCTCCTGAGTCCAGGAGGGCCTGTCCGTTGTGGTCCTGACCCCCGAAAGAGAGATGGAAGTCCAAGACGGTGCGTGAGGTCGGGGAGGAAGTAGGGATGGCCCACACGGATTCCCCGAGCTACGGTGGGCGCGTGCTTTTACCGGGCACTGGATGGCTTGATGTCCCGGACCTCCGCAGTATAAGCATAACCCACGCATGATTCGGTGCTCCCTCTGCTGAGGAGTGAGGCGGGTTTGCCCAAGCTGCATGGGTTCGGGTTCCATGGGAGGAGTCGATACAGTCTGCGGCAATGGGGTGTCACGGGGGCGCCAAGAGGGTGGCGAGTGTTGTCTGAGACGACGGCGCTTGAGTCGATTCTCCACTCGGAGGCACAGGTTGGTAGATCCTCCAACTCTTCAGGAAGGTCGAGGGTAGCGACCTCGTCCGCGATCGAGGGATGGAGCCCCTCCAAGAATCGAGCCCGCAGGGCAGCAGCATTCCAGCCGCAGGCCGCCGCCAAGGTCTGGAACCGGATCGAATAGTTGGTGATCGACGATCTCCCCTGGGTAAGACGGGAGAGTTGGGACGCCGCCTCATCACCTTGGGCAGATCGGTCGAAGAGACGGGTCATCTCGGCTTTAAAGGCTTCAAAAGATGAGCAGCAAGGGGCCCCAGCCTCCCAGACGGCGACTCCCCAGTCGCGGGCCTGCCCGGTGAGGAGATTCAGAACGAACGCCACCTTGGTGTCCTCCTGGGCATATCGACGGTTCTGCATGGTGAATACGAGCCCACACTGAGCCAGGAAAGGACGGCAGGCGTTGGGTGCCCCGTCATAGGGAGGAGGAAGATGGGTATGTGGCTCTGACTCCGGGGGACTCTGGGTGGAGAGGTGGTGGTTGTCACTCGACCCTGGCAATGGCCCCTGGATCTCATGCAGGGCGGTGCGTAATTCCGTCATCTGACCAGACAAGAACTCCATCCCCTGGGAAGTGGCAGATGGCGCGTAGCTTGTTGTCCTAATAGGACCCCCTGCTGCCGGATGGCCATCCGGACGGGGTCCACCTCCGCTGGGTCTCGGGTTTGGTCAGTCCGTTCTGTCATGATGGATGAACGAGGTGAGACCCAAGTGCGGTGAAAATAGAGGTTTTTATTAGGCAGGGAACACACTAGACCCCAAAGGGAGAGACCACCGAGCGATAGCGTCTGCAGCCTAGGAGAGTGTCACACCCGGAGGATCCGGGATCTAGACGGCGGCTGTGACGAAGAACTTGAGGCAGATCTCACGGTGGGCAGGGTTAGCCCGCAGAGGTCTTTAGAAGGCGTGGCTGGACTGGGTCCCGTGAACTGGTGGAGGATCTCCTTGGAGGAGCTGAACCGGGGAGAACTGGCGCCGGCGGGGAACTAGAGGCAGAGGAGGGCAACCAAAAATAACAGAAAAAAAAAACTAGATACCGGAACTAACTAGACTGAAAAAACTAACTACTAGAATATAAGCAAGAGCAATAGGCTAGATGCACGCGACAGGACAAGACAAGACAAGGAGTCAGCACTAAGTTGTACGCATACACATTCAACGGACTGACAAAGAACAGCAAAACACGAGGGAATAAATGAGGAAACCTATCACAATCACAATGAGCAACAGCTGCGCAGCGCGACCCGCGGGCGGGAAGCGCTGGCGAAACTCGCTACAGGTGTCAGGGTGATCAGCGCTATGTGAGGGAATACCAGTGAGGGAGACACGAGGGCGGGGCTGGTGACGCGGACACCGAACACGCGGCAAACTGTCAAACAATTCCCCACGTGTTCGACATGAAACAAAACAATGCCATGCAGGCAGAAAACGGACCCAGCAAACCCAGAGTCATGACAGGCAATAGTATTTGTATTTATTAGTGTATTGAATGTTGCCACAGGTTTATTTAACATTATACAGTGATCCAGTGGGAAACTTGAACTTATAACAGTTTTTATTATACTTAACTGGCAGAACTTAGTGAAATTTTTCACTTCTTATATATTTACAATTTATATGTCAATATTCATCGTTTTTAGTAGATCTGCACTCCACTGTTACTGTTTTGATTGGTGTTTGTGTTCCTAAAAAAGACAAAATGTTCCTAAATAAAAGAAATGTTCTTTAAAACATTTATAAACTTGATTGAATATGTATTATGTATTTATTTATATTTTATATGTGTCTTATATTTTAAATATATAAACTTTTGGGGAAAAAATGACCATAGACCAGCGAGGAACCATATATGGTCAGAAAAGTTCAAAAGTCTTGCAAAGGCGTCAATTCACCTAAAGCCAAGGTATGGCAGACTCTCTGAAAGTCATACTACCTCGACGGTCTCACATATATTTATAAATTCCTGACCCTATCATACATGCTGCTGCTGCAGCAGCCATCCTCGCATAAAATAAATTACAAAGCACAACATGCTTTAAATAATGTTTTGATGAAAACATCATATAGTTTAAAAACAAATGGAAGGAGATCGGAGCGGCAGAGTCAAAACCGTCCTTCGGATGAGACGTTAAACCGAAGTCCTGACCCCGTGGTCATTAAAGATCCCATGGCACTTCGCATAAAGAGTAGGTGTTTAACCCCGGTGTACTGGCCATATTCCCTCCAATGGCCCTTCTCAATCATGGCCTCCTAATAATCCCCGCACTCTGAATTCGTTCGATCTCTCTCTCCTCTCCACTGATAGCTGGTGTGTGGTGAGCGCACTGGTGCCGTTGTACTGTGACTGCATTCGCATCATCCAAGTGGATGCTGCATACTGGTGGTGGTGAGAGAGACCCCCCTCATATATGATTGTAAAGCGCTTTGGGTGTACAGCAATACACAATAAAGGCTATATAAATGACTCATTCATTCATTCAAAATTATGTGTCATGCATCTTTCTCACTACACCACTGAAGCTGCTGATAAAGCGGCATTGTTTTTACACTCTTTTCTGGGGGACATTTCTTTGAAATGACCCGACCAGAAAGTCAAGGTATGGCAGCCCCAAATGACACCCCTGAAGACTTGTAATACCCAATAACACTCCACGGTTGAAATTTTGAATTTCTTAGTATTTCAATTAGTGCCCTATAAAGGGTTAATGACAAAAAATATGCTTATTTTTTCTCTTTATTTTGTTTGTATAAGAAAGACGAAGGCTTAAAGCATATTGCAGCATTATTCATTTTGTTGGTGGTTTGCATTTAAATAAAACAGACAAACAAACATAAAATAGTGACCACTTACACTATTATAAACCATTTACTGATGAAGAATAATCTGTATCTGAACTCAGGAGTCCATAATGGGATGTGGAGTATTTTTATAGACATATTGTATAATATCTAACATCTAAAAACTCCTTGTGAAATCTAGTTAATGAAATAAGCAAAGGATATAAACAGAAACCATGTGAATACACAACAAAACAATGAGTATATTCCAACATGACGTTTTTGAAGCAGACTTTCACAAAAAATGTTCGTATTTTTATCGCAGCACGCAGCAGCTAACATCACTGGTGCGGTAGAAACACCTGCTGCAGGATCCCAGCTGTTGCAACAGGCATTTGGGGAAGTTATTCCACAATGACACGCATTATACAGGTTGGTTTTTATGTATGGCTTCGTTTTACAGTCAGTTTAATGTATTGTACAGTAGTTTGTGTCTCCGTAAAGATCCACCGAGGCGTTTTTAGGGGCCATTCACATTTCGTGTCGAAAACTGCGCTTTTTCTTTTTCCCAAAACACTCTTCAGGCATCTGCCGTTGCTATGCAATCATGGGCTGCGCTTGTCGTTAAGATAAGGAGGTTATAACAAAGGATATATGTATCATATGTACTGAAAATACCTTGCAATAGCTCTACTACTAGATTTATTTATTGTGTAATCATCTGTGAAATTGTTTTTCAGCTGAAGCGCTTTACTATGATGTTTTGTAGTTATGGTGGCAGAGGGTAATATCTTTTATCTGCTTAGATCTCTGTTGATGTCAGTTTTGGTTGTAGTGCCAGTGTTTCTGGATCATAATTAAAGTGCTGCTAAGCACTGTCAGTACAATTGCTTTGCAACCTAATGTTCCCAATATGGTAAGAGGCGTTAAAAATATTCAAACATATGTCGCAAAATCTTTAAGCGTTTTTTGTGCTCTGACTCCCTGCTGCGCGCACGCATATCTCAAACAACCCGCGAGACCTGAAGGCTTTTAGTGATTATTCTTCATGAAAGCTGCATTGATACACGTTTGGCTTTTATCAATAGCGACTCACAAATAAATAGGATTTAAGCTTAACATTTTGTATGCTTTGCAGTATCGTTAGATAGCTTTATACAATAGTATAGTGCTTAAAGTTTAAACACATTTCTGCATTAGCTTCACATGCGTAAAATACACCCAACACATTTAGATATCTTTGATGTTTTGTACC
Source organism: Triplophysa siluroides (assembly GCA_006030095.1). Lineage (NCBI taxonomy): Eukaryota > Metazoa > Chordata > Actinopteri > Cypriniformes > Nemacheilidae > Triplophysa > Triplophysa siluroides. Next base: position 15,099 of record VCII01000221.1, on the reverse strand, counting down.
TTAGCCTTACCCTGTGTTCTGCAGGGGCAAAACATATTTGAGTTGCAAGATTGAGCGCTTCACTCGTTTGCCCTGTCGGTCCTTCCGCTTCATCATAGCAATGTGACTCTTACACCGGACATTACGTTTGGGGGCGGGAGCACTGATAGATAAGTGAATGGTTGAAGGAGGGGGGACGAAAATGATTGACTGAATGCGCCACTTACGCGATATAACATTTATGCGCGATAAATTTACAATACGCAAAAATTATATATTGATCAGTTTGACAGTCGCACCAGTGCGACCATTAAGAAAAACTGGTCGCACTGGCAATTTAAATAGTCGCAAAATTCGACTATTTGGTCGCAGTCTAGAGCCCTGGCCAAGCAGCGTTGACATCTGGGGTTTTCACCAGTTGTGAAAAACAAGAAAGTACGAACTGATGAGAGTTTACAAAGAAAAAGGGAACGTGATGGGACTCGTGCGAAAACAAGAATTAATATTGGCAAGGCATTTCAAAGGTGGCGTGAACTCCATGATATGAAAGGATTGAAAACGGATGCAGACATGGCTACATTTTTCTGTTTCGTGTTGCATCATCTGCCATGTTATCTTTTATGTTTATTATGTGCTGCTGATGTACATGAAGATTCTCACCGGTACGACCATACGACTCAAAACATCAAGACTCATCCGCGCAGTTGAGCAGTGCCGAATCACAACTCACGTAAAGGAAGATACCACCGCACATCACTAGCAGTAGCAATTACAAACTTTGATGGCAACAAAGAGGCCATTCTTACAGACTGCCACTTTAATGACCATATATTCAAATCCATTATAGACAGCTGGTTATAACTGGGTGATTCACATGAGAAATATTTCAGAGCTAAACACATTGTTTTTATGCATGTCAAAGTAAATAATCTACACTTCAGGCAAAGTTGATTATGTGAAAGCAAACTTTTAATTCACATCTAAAAATATTTATCATACATATTGGTACATTTGCCAACATATAAAATCATGTCAATAGTTTGGCTAGCCATAAATTATATAAGAAAGCATTTGTGAAGTTTCAAATCCTTCAGGGTAAGCTGTGCAGGTGGCTCAACTAATAGTCATAATAGACTTTGTCTCCAAATACAAGAAAATGTACATTATAGATATGTAATTTCGGTTGATATCAGACATACTGAAATATAACTAGGCGTTTCAGTTATCTCTAATCTGGCACAGTTTACTACACTAGTGATAATGTGAAATTGCCAGAAGAGTTTAAAAGTTGTACAACTGTGCAATGTTTTTTTTAATAATTCATGAAAATAATAGTTGACACAAGAACTGTATTTAGTCTGATTATTTCAAATAAAGAAAGCTTTAAAAAAACAAAACAAAAAACAAACAAACAATGTTTAGATATTAAAGCAAGAAAACTAACAGCACAATCTACAAATACGCTATATATTACAACCATACAGCAGTCTGTAAAATGCAAATGTTTTACACAAAGCAAGAGAGGCTGAAACAAACTATGAGAAAATATATTTTAGTTCCAAGTAAATGCTCAGGCTTGTATTTGTCAGCTGGAGGCTTGTATTTGTATTACTAGAGGACAAAAGTAACCACATTTGAGCTCAAAGAGTCATTCAGTGTTATTATCATGCTTTCATCCTCAATGGATAACTATGATATTTAAAGGTACAGTTCACCCAAAAATGAAAATTCTGTCATCATTTACTCACCTTCGAGTTGTTCCAAATCTGTATAACATTTATTTGTTCTGATGAGCACAGAGAAAGATATTTGGAAGAATGTTTATAACCAAACCGTTCTTGGACCCCATTCACTACCATAGTACCATAGGAAAAATTACTAGATTTTTCGTTCTGTTGAACAGCAAACAGTTGGACAGCCACTGTCATACTATGGTAGTCAATGTGGCCAAGAACTGTTTGGTTACAAACATTCTTCCAAATATATTTCTCTGTGTTCATCAGAACAAACACATGTATACAGGTTTAGAAGAACTAGAAAGCAAGTTATTCATGACATAATTTTCCTTTTTGGGTGAACTGTCCCTTTAAACATTAGAAAAACATGAACAAAATGTGTTTTTTGTGCCCTTATCTCTCAATTCTAGATGGTGTATTTTTGTTTCTTTTGCACAGGTTTGGCACAAAAGTTTGAAGCAGCTAATCACTACAACAAAAACAATGAAAAGCACTTCACAGCAGTGACACTAGTTGTCCACTCCCATATGAGACCTGACTTTAGACACATTTTGTAGACTTATACATATGTATTCCAACAAAAACTTGATCATCTACATGTCCAACGTTACTTTTTGCCAATTTGAGATACATGTCTACAAGGAACCACTGTGAATAAAGTAGTGTGAACCTTATTCCACCTGTTTGCTTCCATCTGATTTCTGGTCCAGTCGGCTTTTACTGCTCTTTACCATATAAATAAAGTATGTGAGCGTTTCCTTTTCATTAACAGGAATATTCCGGAAGTGGCGGCTCACAGTCTGGAAAAGATAAAGACATGAATTAAGCTCTATTAAAGTTTTTCGTAATACATAGTTTCAGCATTTTAACAATGTTTGATTGTACAGATCAGGACTCCATTCTCAACTGAATTTACTAGGTACAAACAAATTGCATTTTTATAGCAAATGTAAACACAAATGTCTACTTGCTATGGAACAAAAGCCAGCGGCAAATAACGTTTACATTATTTTCTGCGCAAATGTATATGACCTATCAAGAACTATTAAACTGTCCTCAAAATTTTATGCAAAATCAAAAATATTTTTTTCTGATCATGACCCCAAGAATCAAATCAAATTGAGATGTTCTAAATGACTCCCACCCCCTTCAAGTTATAAATGAACGCTACCCATTCATTTAGACCTGATGGTGGCCTCTCATTTATTAAATAACTTTGTGATGTGTTATCGAAGTTGGCCTCTTGACACTTTCATGTCAATGTCACTATTGCTATCTTTAGCATAGAAAAGAGTCTTGACTTTAGTTTCAGGCTAATAAATACAACACTCCTGAATATGAACATGACAGAGTTAACACCAAAGGTCTAGGCAAAACAAGATTACATTTTTATTACTTGCAAAAGAATATGATCTGCAACAGGAACATCATTAGGGGTTTTATACAGTGATTTTAATTAAGCTGTGATATTTCTGGCCATAAACACGTGCGTGACACCATGTGACCGATTTCAGTTTATCATAGCATATCGCCAACAGTTGAGTGAGACAATAGGTGTGTTTACATCAATGGTTCTCAAACTGGGGGCCCCAAGATGGATCCAGAGGGGCCACAGATTTTGTAGTATTTCATGAATTTTAGAAATGTGTCATATATTTTATGCAATCAAACATCCAAAAAATAAAACCACCAACCAAAATAATAGATTTTCCAGCATTGTATAACTGATTATGTTTTTGGTTTAATAAAAATTCTAAGTTTAAGTCTTTATTTGGGGGGGCCGCAAACGACCGTCTAATTAAAACTGAAAATCTTTTTACACTTTTCATAATAACACAATGATAAAAAATGTTGAGGCGTTGTTTCTGGATCTGATTCTGCAATGTATGCGTCTGTCACTTAATCAGACCCCTGCATCGCATGCTCACACATATACACAGGCGCGCACAGTGGTGCGGTGTTTACAGACCTTTTTACTTCAGAGAGTAAGTGGAAAAATGTCTCTCTGTGTCTTTTCATTAACTCAGCACATTCATAACCAAACAGCAAAAAAGTTACTAATAAGTGAATGAATACAAAACAGCATCAAAAAGGACCTGTCATTGTTACTGACTGGACATATGATTATAAACATTTCTTATGTCTGTAATTATTATTTTATGTCTGACAAAAGAAACATTAAATATGTACAGTCGTGGCCAAAAGTTTTGAGAATTACATAAATATTCGTTTTCAAAAAGTTTGCTGCTAAACTGCTTTTAGATCTTTGTTTCAGTTGTTTCTGTGATGTACTGAAATATAATTACAAGCACTTCATACGTTTCAAAGGCTTTATCGACAATTACATGACATTTATGCAAAGAGTCAGTATTTGCAGTGTTGGCCCTTCTTTTTCAGGACCTCTGCAATTCAACTGGGCATGCTCTCAATCAACTTCTGGCCAAATCCTGACTGATAGCAACCCATTCTTTCATAATAACTTCTTGGAGTTTGTCAGAATTAGTGGGTTTTTGTTTGTCCACCCGCCTCTTGAGGATTGACCACAAGTTCTCAATGGGATTAGGATCTGGGGAGTTTCCAGGCCATGGACCCAAAATTTCAACATTCTGGTCCCCGAGCCACTTAGTTATCACTTTTGCCTTATGGCACGGTGCTCCATCGTGCTGGAAAATGCATTGTTCTTCACCAAACTGTTGTTGGATTGTTGGAAGAAGTTGCTGTTGGAGGGTGTTTTGGTACCATTCTTTATTCATGGCTGTGTTTTGGGCAGAATTGTGAGTGAGCCCAAAAACTGCCCACTCCCTTGGATGAGAAGCAACCCCACACATGAATGGTGTTAGGATGCTTTACTGTTGGCATGACACAGGACTGATGGTAGCGCTCACCTTTTCTTCTCCGGACAAGCCTTTTTCCAGATGCCCCAAACAATCGGAAAGGGGCTTCATCGGAGAATATGACTTTGCCCCAGTCCTCAGCAGTCCATTCACTATACTTTCTGCAGAAGATCAATCTGTCCCTGATGTTTTTTTTGGAGAGAAGTGGCTTCTTTGCTGCCCTTCTTGACACCAGGCCATCTTCCAAAAGTCTTCGCCTCACTGTGCGTGCAGATGCGCTCACACCTGCCTGCTGCCATTCCTGAGCAAGCTCTGCACTGGTGGCACTCCGAAATTGTTGATTTAGGTGCAATCTTAGTAGCCACAATATCCTTGCCTGTGAAGCCATTTTTATGCAACGCAATGATGGCTGCACGCGTTTCTTTGCAGGTCACCATGGTTAACAATGGAAGAACAATGATTTCAAGCATCACCCTCCTTTTAACATGTCAAGTCTGCCATTCTAACCCAATCAGCCTGACATAATGATCTCCAGCCTTGTGCTTGTCAACATTCTCACCTGAGTTAACAAGATGCTTACTGAAATGATCTCAGCAGGTCCTTTAATGACAGCAATGAAATGCAGTGGAAAGGTTTTTTGGGGATTAAGTTAATTTTCATGGCAAAGAAGGACTATGCAATTCATCTGATCACTCTTCATAACATTCTGGAGTATATGCAAATTGCTATTATAAAAACTTAAGGAGCAACCTTTCCAATTTCCAATATTTATGTAATTCTCAAAACCTTTGGCCACGACTGTACCTTGCATCATAGTGACATGTAAAAATAGATTATGACAGATTTTTTACGAGCCTGTCTGTCAAAATGATAGACAATGAAAATGTCTAGCGCAACCTCTGTGTCGAATACGAAAAACTGGCAACTGCAAATGGCAACGGTTAGTAATGTGAATCTCACTCAGCCTTACATTACATTACATTTTTAATAAATTCATTTTGTCCTCCTCAAACTTGTATTGTACAATGTTTAAGTTACATCAGACTTCTAGATTTTAGGAGATTAAATGCTTATTTGTCCTACACAGTTTATTATTGGAAAATGTTTAAATAAACCTTGTACGTTGCATCAGACTGGTAAATTTTTTCTGTTTATTTTTGTCTTTAGTAAGTACGACGGCGTTTTAGTGTTACGTTAAAAATAAAAAATCCAATTCGAGAATAAAGTCCGAGAATAAAGTCGAAATGTTACGAGAATAAAGTCGAAATGTTACGAGAATAAAGTCGAAATGTTTCGAGAATAAAGTCGAAATGTTTCGAGAATAAAGTCAAAATGTTTCGAGAATAAACTCGTCGTAATACGTATTTTGTTGACGTGAATGTTGTAGTTTAAGAGTTTAAGTTATGTTAAAGCATTATGTTTAAGATGGTGATCACCATCCTCATAGTCTCTTGAGAAACAACATATCCTCTTCGAATAGCACGCAGATGTAACCACCTATATACTTGGAGTCGACCACTGGTCGCTATTTCAGTCTGCACAAAAGAGTGAATAAATTCAGTTTCCTACATAACGTTGCAGTGTCCTTTGACTAATTATAACTCCGTGTTGATGCGCCAAAAAACAAAGAATTTCCATATTGCTAAATCCTAATCTAAAGTAGGATTTAACCAAATCCTCCCATCCATTTTTCCAGCAATTCTGTGATTTTTCTCGTAACATTACGAGTTTATTCTCGTAACATTACGAGTTTATTCTCGTAACATTACGAGTTTATTCTCGTAACATTACGAGTTTATTCTCGTAACATTACTCGTAACATTACGAGTTTATTCTCGAGTTTATTCTCGTAACATTACGAGTTTATTCTCGTTTCGAGTTTATTCTCGTAACATTTCGAGTTTATTCTCGTAACATTTTATTCTCGATTTCGACATTCTCGGACTTTATTCTCGTCGTTCGTAACATTTCGACTCTCGTACATTTCGACCTCTTTCGACTTTATTCTCGTAACATTTCGACTTTATTCTCGTAACATTTCGACTTTATTCTCGTAACATTTCGACTTTATTCTCGTAACATTTCGACTTTATTCTCAAAATCTTGGATTTTTTTTAAACGTGGCACTAAAACGCCGTCGTAATTAAGTAACCTGACAAGCATATAAATCTAATTTTATTAGAAAATTGTATACATTTTTGGCATATTAAAATGTTCATTATAATGACTATTTTTTGTGATTATTTAGTACTCTGTAAAAACAATAGTTATATAACATTAACATATATTACATAATTACTGTAAAATATAACAAAATTCAAAAAATATTACAAAAGGCAACATAAATTGTTGCAGATCAGCAGCAGGTTACAACCCGAATTCCGGAAAAGTTGGGACGTTTTTTAAATTTGAATAATGAAAACTAAAGGAATTTCAAAAATCACACGAGCCAATATTTTATTCACAATAGAACATAGATAACATAGCAAATGTTTTAACTGAGAAATTTTAAACTTTTATCCACTAAATTAGCTAATTTAAAATGTAATGCCTGCTACAGGTCTCAAAATAGTTGGGACGGGGGCATGTTTACCATGGTGTGGCATCTCCTTTTCTTTTCAAAACAGTTTGAAGACGTGTGGGCATTGAGGCTATGAGTTGCTGGAGTTTTGGTGTTTGGAATTTGGTCCCATTCTTGCCTTATATAGGTTTCCAGCTGCTGAAGAGTTTGTGGTCGTCTTTGAGGTATTTTTCGTTTAATGATGCACCAAATGTTCTCTATAGGTGAAAGATCTGGACTGCAGGCAGGCCAATTCAGTACCAGGACTCTTCTACGACGAAGCCATGCTGTTGTAATAGCTGCAGTATGTGGTTTTGCATGGTCCTGCTGAAGTATACAAGGCCTTCCCTGAAATAGACATTGTTTGGAGGGAAGCATATGTTGCTCTAAAACCTTATATACCTTTCAGCATTCACAGAGCTTTCCAAAACATGCAAGCTGCCCAAACTGTATGCACTTATGCACCCCCATACCCCCATGGATTTTGAACTGAACGCTGATAACACTCTGGAAGGTCTCCCTCCTCTTTAGCCCGGAGGACATAGTGTCCGTTATTTCCAACAAGAATGTCAAATTTTGACTCGTCTGACCATAGAACACTATTCCACTTTGAAATAATCAATTTTAAATGAGCCTTGGCCCACAGGACACGACAGCGCTACTGGACCATGTTCACATATGGCTTCCTTTTTGCATGATAGAGCTTTAGTTGGCATCTGCTGATGGCACGGCGGATTGTGTTTACCCACAGTGGTTTCTGGAAGTATTCCTGGGCCCATTTAGTAATGTCATTGACACAATAATGCCGATGGGTGATGCAGTGTCTTCTGAAGGCCCGAAGACCACGGGCATCCAATAAAGGTCTCCGGCCTTGTCCCTTACGCACAGATTTCTCTGAATCTTTTGATGATGTTTGCACTGTAGATGATGAGATTGGCAAAGCCTTTGCAATTTGACGTTGAGGAACATTGTTTTTAAAGTATTCCACAATCTTTTTACGCAGTCTATCACAGATTGGAGAGCCTCTGCCTATCTTTACTTCTGAGAGACTCTGCTTCTCTAAGACATCCCTTTTATAGCTAATCATGTTACAGAACTGATATCAATGAACTTAATTAGTCACAAGATGTACTCCCAGCTGAATATTTTCAAAACTGCTTTTTTTTAGTCATTTGTTACCCCCGTCCCAACTTTTTTGAGACCTACAGGTACAGCTACAGCAGGCATTCAATTTTAAATGAGCCAATTTAGTAGATAAAAGTGTACAATTTCTCAGTTTAAACCTTTGCTATGTTATCTATGTTCTATTGTGAAATAAGTATTGTCTCATGTGATTTGAAATTCCTTTAGTTTTCATTTTATTCAAATTTAAAAAAACGTCCCAACTTTTTCGGAATTCGGGTTGTAGATTTTATTCATCATCTGAGAAGTGCTGACTGACAAGATGATGGCGGATGCTTTTCTGGCAAAGAACATGTAATAGAATATGTAGGCACTGTTATCAAGAGTTGGTTAAGTTTTAATGTTATAATTTTCAAAAGCCGGTGCTTTGCCATTTATTTAACATAAAAGTTTTTAGTTTCGTATTCCTTTCTTATTCGTTTGTTTAATTTTTTTTAATTTAACAAACATTTTTCGTTTCATATTACTTTCTTATTTGTTTTCTTTTTTATGTGTTATTTATTGCATTTTTCTTTATTATTTATTTATTTGTTGCACAATGTGTGCCGTGATTACTCGTTTTGTTAATACAGGCAACTTATCTAACGTAAATGTTTTTATTTTCGTTTCTTATTTATTTTTTGCTTAATGTGTGCTGTGATTATTCATTTCGTAAGGTCTGTGTTTAATATAAGCAAAGTCATTGTACATTTTTATAGTTTTTATCAAGAAAGAAATTGAACCCACCATTAATTCAAGCAATTGCCGTTCCCGAATTGCCGCTATTTTAAAACTGAAAGTAAAATGCACATAAATGTGCACGAGTCTGTGTTGTCGTGGTTTCTACGGAAGTGTAATATTGGTACTTGTAGGTAATCTAACCTGCTTGAACCAGTAAGTGGCATAAAACACTGAGTGACCAAAAAAAGTGTTTTGATTTACAAGTGCCAGTCAGTTCCATTGAACTGCAGGAGTATTTACAAATCCATATTTACAAAGTCTGGCTACGCCACACAGTTGGCCCAAACTTCAATAACAGGGTTTGCGTACTGTATGACTCACTCAACGAGCCCCGGACAATGCCTTGAGGAGCCTTTAAATAGCTCAAGCCCGTCCTTTAGGACTAAACCAAAAAATAAGAAAAGGGTAAGGGAACAAACTAATAAATACAAATAAAAAATGCATTATAAATGGTAAAAGAACAAGTAAACCTGCTGAAAAACTAAATTATATAAACAGCTGGTACCAAATACATATAAATACCCACAAGAAAAAACTATATTTACTAGTTCCCATGTTGAACAGTACACCAACTCCCCTCTACAACTAAACCGCTGGATGGCGCCTTTTAGTGGCGGGAACGGAATATAGAAAATGGCGACTGACCATGGTTTGGTTTTCACAAACAGTGGTGTGCTAGATGTAGCGGGAACCATGAATATGGGAAGTGTGAGCAAGGAACAAAACTATAATTTTATTATATAGCTATAATTGTGGAGTAGAACACAGTGCTGGTTTCGGGGGATGCGTTATACACAAGAATGCTGCTTACGTAGCAGGTTTTAATGCATATAGTACTACATGGGGAAGAATAATACTGATCATAATGGTAAGGTAATAGAAGAAATGATGGATATGAAGGATATGGTATGTTTGAATGATGGAAGAGCCACTAGAGGTGATATGGCCAGAGGTGGATGCTATTCTATAGATTTAACTTTGGTATCGAAAGGTCTAGCAGGAATAAGTGTTCGGGACATTTGGGAGGATTCTACAATAGGGAGATCACTATGTAATTAATTGTAGAAAAGGAATAGCTGTTAGTGAAATTATACACAATTTGTTAGAATAATTAGAATAGCGAATTGGGAGGCATTTAAATATAATAATGAAGTAAAGTTAAAAGAGACGAGCCTGAATGAGGAAATGGATATAGAAACATATAATGATAAATTATGTAAAATATTGTATAGTACAGCGGAAAAAACTATTGAGAAAAGTAAAGGAATTAAAAGGAAAAAATCTGTTCCATGGTGGACAGAAGAGTGCATCTACCTGATCTACCAATCTTGACTAATGGGGAAAGAATAGCTGTGACTAATATAGAAAAAGCAGACATGTTAGCATAGGTATTTGTTAAAATACACAGTAACAATAACATGTCAGAAGTAATGAAAATAAACAGAGAACAAAGTAGAAAGGAACACCCGAATATTATGACTATATGGATGAGGAATTTAAATTATATGAACTTAAGAGAGCAATTGGAAAAGCTAAGCAAACATCTCCAGGAAAGGATGAGATAGGATAGATATTATGATTAAAAATCTATCTGACTTGTCTTAGAATTTTTTATTGCGACTGTATAATAAAGTGTGGAATTTAGGGAGACTCCCTGATGCGTGGAAGCGCAGGGTTATTATTCCTGTGGTAAAGCCTGGTAAGAGCAGGCGAGATGCAACAAATTATAGACCTATTGCATTAACGTCTTACTTGTGTAAGATTATAGAACGCATGATAGGGTGCAGATTGATGTATACATTACAAAGGAAAGGAAATATTACACCTCATTAGAGTGGTTTCCGTAAAGGACGCAGCACAATAGATGCCGCCATATGTTTAGAGACAGACATAAGAAAAGCTCAAGTCAATAAAGAGGTAGTAGTAGGCATATTCTTTGATATTGAAAAAGCCCATGACATGCTATGGAAGGAAGGGATATTAATAAAGCTGGAACGAATTAGGATTGAAGACGGAATGTTTAACTGGATAAAATATTTTTGATTAATAGAACAGTTCAGCTAAGGGTTGGGTCATCATATTCCAGAATATATAGGATAGATAATGGTACTCCACAAGGAAGTATATGCAGTCCTATATTATTCAACATCACGATAAATTATGTATTCCAAAATGTTAATGTGGGAATAGGAAAATCTCTATATGCTGACGACGGAGTGATATGGAAGAGGGGACGCAACACATCACATGTAACACAAGTCAGCAGTTAATGAAGAATGCTGGGAATATGGAAATTAAAAAAAAAAAGCTTTGGGTGGACAGCAAATAAACATGCTATAAATTTGGAGATTTCTGAAATACCAGTAAGTTCCTCCATTGTCGAACCGAATATTTCTTCGTGATTACTTCCTGCGCCTCATTTATTTTGATCTTATATATATATATAAGATAAAAAATCAAAAATGTGTAGCTACGGAAGATGTTGTTCAGCAGTATTTGGATCAGGTATACTCTTCAATGGTTCATATATTCACTGATGGGTCAAACGATCCTACAACTGGGTATACAGCTGAAGCTGTTTGTATTCCAAATTTACAGGTCAACATTCAGAAGAGGACAACTAATCATGTGTCTGTTTTCACTACAGTGCTAATAGCAATATTGTTGGCTATACAATGGGTGGAGGAAGTCAAGCCAAAGAGGGTGGTTGTTTGCTCAGATTCTCTGTCAGCCTTAAGCAGTTTAGTAAGTGGAGAATCAAATACAAGACAAGATCTAATATACAAAGTACTCATAAATTATATTAAGATATAGAAAATGGGAATAGAAATTTTTGTTCATTTGGGTACCAGCACATGTGGGGATTCAAGGAAATGAAATTGTGGATAAATTGGCTAATCAGGCCATGAAACAAAAGAATGTTGAAGTGTAAATTCCACTTTGTAAAGCAGAAATGAAAGGCAGAATAAAAGCGCATATGTATAAAAAATGGCAAGGCATGTGGGATAGGGAAAGGGCAGATATTCGGAATATTCAGAAACAAGTTGGTAAAGGGAGAGTATGTTTCAATAGGTGGAGAGAAGACATAATTTTTACACGACTCCGAATAGGACACTCTGGATTAAAACATTCATTGTTTATAATAGGAAAACATCAAAACGGTTTATGTGAATTATGTGGTAAAGCAGAGACAGTTGAGCATGTACTTCTACAGAAGGATATAACAAAGAAAGAGAATAATTATTTAGGAGACTGAAAAACCTAGGATTAATACATTTTAATCTAGCAAATGTGTTCAACACTGCCTCAGGACAAACAGGAATACAGAAAGAAATACTTCGATACCTCAAGAACACGGGTGTGGACAACATAATTTATCCTAGAATTGTTTTTTTTGTGTGAGTGTTTATTTAGTAATTTTTTTAGTATTAGTATTATTTTTGTTTTCTATTTTCTTTTCCATTAATGTTTCCAGTCCAGTTGGTGGCGGTAATACACCATAAATTGGCTTGTCAACCACCAATAACAGATACAAGAAGCAGAAGTTTGGTTTCACTGTTAGAATTGCAAGATGAACCTGTACGTAAGTATAACTGTTTGGATATAAACCAAGAAATAAACCTTTAACATGAATACTTGCTGTAGTGTTTATTTCCTTTTCACACCCATAAGCCAGTTTTAAGGTGTAACGTATTAAACATTCAACTAAAGAAAACAAAATCCCAGCGTTACTTGCCAGACAACAACAATCAACAAACACATGGGTGGGATCACTGATAGGATCACAAACCTTTCTGCTTAAACTTGATGTATAGTTGCGCATAATAGAGATGTATGTGTATGTGTTGAAGTATGTACAAGTCCAGCTTAAAGCAAGAGTCTATTCTAACTAAATGTCTCTCGTCACAGGGTCTCTGTGACAGGCAGTATAAGCGGAAACCGAGGGTAACATCAGAGACCGTTTTATTAGGGAGATGCGAGGTCTGGAGAAAGCATAATGGCTTAGACAAACCATGTGAGGCACCTCAACCAATCATATAACGGCATCTAGTCTGCTTTCCAGCATTCCGTGATTTTTGGACTAAAGGTTGCAGGCTTACCATCTGTGTCTTTGGTAACGCCGATATTGACCATTGGCAGGGCGACTGCAGGACACGGCCCTGTGTCACTGGTTAAAATGATCTCACGATGTACAAATGGTTGGATCATTTGAGATATTGCGAGTACTCAAACGAACATAATTTATAACACTGGCCTAGTGGTTTTGTGATATTTTACTGCAAAAAATTTATAAACTGTCTCTTTAACTTTATATTTGAAGTACTACATAGTACTTCCGAGTCTTCGTAATGCGTTTCAACAATACATTTCTATAAGAAACAATTCTCAGAATTCACTTTACCCAGACTTTAATGTATTTATTTTTTTTTTTTTTTTAAGAAAGTTTAGGAACTAATATTTTAAGTAGAATTTTATCATAAGCCAATTTGCAGACGACACGGTTTTATTTCTTAGGAATAGAGATGATTCCTTTAGTTATTGAAAAGATTTCTACCTTCCCTAAGGCATTAGGCCTGACCTTATATCTAGGGCTGCAACTAACGATTATTTTAATAATCGATTAATCGGATAAAAACAAAAAACAACAAGAAAAGCATTCATTTCCAACCCTTTATTCAAAAACAGAACTAAAATCTTTAGAAAGTGCACAACATGTTGCTCCTTGAACATCCCTGAGCTGTTATAATATTAATAAAATAAAATAAAAATGGACTAACACAAAAAACATACACATGTATGCTTTACATCTGCCAAATATATAGACTTTTTTTAAATAAAGTGCCACCTAAACTGCCAGAACAATAAATAATTTATAAAAAATAAAGAACAATACAAATCAACGATTGAATGTCAGAACTTGTTCTCTACACTACACTGCAGACGCACACACTCGCAGATGCACACACTCGCAACACACACACTCGCAGACGCACACACTTTTGCAGACGCACACACTCGCAAACTCTCACACTGACACATACACACACTCTCTCTCTCTCTCAAGTTCACTTGAAGCTTATTCATTAAATTATTACCATCATTGTAGTAAGTGCAAGGTTACTTATATATAGTAAACACACATTTAAACACAGCTTAAGATGACCAAGTGCTATAAAAGAACTTTAAAATTAAATTAAAAAGTACAACACACACAAATATATTTGTCAATAATAACCTATAAGGGACAAAGCACAAAATATATACACTGCAAAAATTGTTTTTCTAATTTAGTAGTTTTGTCCTGTTGTCGATCCAAATATCAAAAAAATCTTAAAACAAGATACATTTACTAGACACATGAAATAACATAAGAAATTATGTCTTGTTTTCTTAAAAAACACCTAAAAATTAAGTGATTGTTTGCTTAAAACAAGCAAAATTATCTGCCAATGGGGTAAGAAAAATAATCTTAATGAGATCTCAAACAGAAGTTTTAAGCATCACTTAATTTTCTCATGCATAATATCTCATTTTGATATTTGGACTGGAAACGAGACAAAATTACTAAGTAAGAAAAGCTTTTTTGCAGTGTAGCTATACATGACAACAGATTGAAAAATGAATGGTCCAAAAAAGGCGAGTGAATAAAAACGTGTCTTTAGTCTTGCAATGCAGAGTGCAAAGTAACTATACCACCCCTGCTTACTACTGTTATGAACGAGCTAACGCTAACTTGTCATGCTTGTCAAGCTGGATAACGAGTAAACACCAGCACCAGGGACATTACGTTCCTCACTTCAAAACGGAACAAAAGTAGGATTCGTAGTGACTACCCTGCTGTTGAACTCCCTTCCTCCTCATCAAAGACTCCAACATGTTTGCGTTTCAGGTGCTGGATCATTGCCGTGGTGCTCCCGTGCCATGCCATGTCGCTTTTGCATATTTTGCAGTTAACACACTTTTTCTGTTTATTTAGTGTGCGCAATAGAGCGCAATAGAGACCGAGTGTGTTCACTCCGCTCCGCGCTCAACTAAAGTTTTTTTTTTTAATAATCAAACGTCTCCGTGTCGAGAGACACAACAAATA